>CM053762.1:64988224-65094654 GCA_028658305.1 Pachyuromys duprasi | reverse complement strand
ATCAGTGGACTTGGAGGGGGCCAGGGAGAAGATGAGGGAGGGATGGGGAGAGTGGGAGGGAATGAAGGAGGGGGCTATGGCTGGGATACAAAGTATATAACTGTGATTAATATAAAAATAAATAAATTACTTAAAAAAAAGAGTGTTATTTGCAAGATGGGGTCTTGGCAGCAAATCTGGGATCATTATCAGTAGCTTCCTTTTATGTCTGTGAGTGTATGCTTGTGGAAATGCTTAAAGGTGTGTATATGTGCTTATGGAGGCTAGAGCTCAGCCTCCAGTGTCCTTTCTCAGGTGTCGCCCATCTTGTTTTCTGAGACAGGATCTCTACCTGGCCTGGAGCTTGCCAAGCAGGCTAGGTTTGCTGGGAAGAAAGTCCCAGCAATTGACCTGTCTCAGCCTTTCCAGAGATGGGATCACAAGAACATGCCACCGTTCTTGGTTTATAACAAACAACCCCCCATATTTTTATCTATCTTTGAGAATTTTATTTATGTTTACAGTGTTTATCATAATACCTGCCCACAGCCACAATTCCTTCTGTTCTTCCCAACATGTCTTTCTCATTTCATGTCTTCTTCTCCATTCTTCTGCCTTTTACTTCCCCTTCTTTGATAAGCAACTGAATACAAATCCATACTGCATGGGTGTAGGACCATCTACAGGTGCATGGGCTGCCTGCCAGGTACTGTACCACAGAGAAAATCTCTCTCCCTACTACAATGGCCTCAACTACTAATAGCCCAGGTGGGGCTATTATTGAGTCCTAAGGCCTATGACCTCCTTACCTAAAGCTTCTTGGCCAGATTTAGAATACCACACATGACTCCATCCTGTGCAGTGGGCTTAAATCCAGTTAAAAAAAAAGTGTGTAGTAGACGTTTTGTTTTCCTTAAAAACCCAGTTATGTTATTTTTGTTTTAATCCCAGTGTGGGATATGGAGCTGCTTTTAGTTTATCCACCACTGATAACTATCTCATGAAGGGCATGGTCTCTGCCAGATGCAGATAGTTTAATTCTGAGGATTCTGAAAGGGTATAAATACCAGAGCCCAGGAGAGAAAAGGGATGCTTTTGAAAGCTTTGAGGAGATAGTCAGTGCTGCTGCTGGTTTGCTGGATTGTGGGATATCTTGACATTTCTGAAAGAACCTGAGAACCCTAACGAGCTGGAAGTAGCTAAAAAGAACTCTGCTCCTTCTCCCGACTAATCTTCTTTCTCTCCTAGTTAGTGTTGGGAGGTTGATGGAAAGAAGGTAGAGGCATAAGAAACTCAATTAAAATAGATTTTAAAAATATATGCGCCAATAAAAGTGGTTGTTTATTCCCATATTGCCACTATTACACCAGAATGACTTTGCTATCCCAGCAACCTGTCTTGCAGCTTCAGGCACTGTGGATGACAGCCGTTTAGGGAAGAGGTTTCCAGGGTAGTATTGGCTTGAGTTCTTCATGTCCTGTGACCTAAGTGTGGGGTATCTTCAGCAAAAAGGTCTTACCAATAAGTCTATGGGAGCAGCAATAATATGTACAGTTTTAGGGGTGTCTAAGGGATCCTCCAAACAACAACTTGAATGGAAGTTTTCCATACATGGTAGAGACACAGCCTTTTAAAAAACAAAACAAAACAAACAAACAAAAAACAAGGGTTTTAAGAAGCAAACTCAGGTTCTTTATGGTTAAACAGCAAGCATTTTACCATCTCCTCAGCCCACTAGTGTGAATTTCTGCTTTGGAACCACGCCCATGCTACCTGAACTGCCACTTCTGCTTCTTAGGCCATCTGTCCTCCTAAGCACACACTGAACAGAAAATCTTCCTGAGGTCTTTGCTATGGTCTCTGTAGTCCTTCAAGATCTCCCAGGTTTTGAGCCATGGTAAGATTTTCAACTTTTCTACAATGGGCAAATAAAAAGAGTGGTTATTCTGCTCTCCCTCTCTTAGGAGCCGCAAGCTTAGCGTTGGAGGAATGGGGTAGCGGGTGGTGATGTAAGACACAGGATCACAGGGGCCTGCAGGAGGACTGAAGGGAGCTGCAAAGGCTTTCGAAGCACATGCTCAGAGATAAGGCCTGAAGTGTCCAACTGACAGCTCCACAGTGCTGCTTGCCCAACAGGAGGGAAGCCATGACTTCTGTGATTCCCCAGGTATCCTCTAGAATGAAAAAAGAGGCTGCATCCACCCAGCAGGAGATAAAAACAGACACTGAAACTCATAAAGCCAAACTTTAGGGAGAGTTCAGGGAATCTTATGGAAGAGTAGGGGGATAGAAGGGCCCAGAAGAAACAGGAGCTCCACAAGGAAACCAACAAGGCCAATAAATCTGGGCCCAAAGAGTCTGCAGAGACTGAAGCACTAACCAAGGACCATACATGGAGAGAACTTAGATCCCCTGCTCAGATGTAGATGACTGGCAGCTCAGTCTCCATGTGTGTTCCCAAGTAAGAGGAACACGGGCTATCTCTGACATGGACTCCATTACTCCCTCTTTGATCACTTCTCTCAGGCAGGGCGGCCTTGTCAGGCCACAGAGGAAGAGGATCCAAGCAGTCCTGATGAGAACTGATACAGTAGGGGAGGAGGGTTGCTCCTTTCCGTAGTCTTGAGGAGAGGGATGAGAGGAAATAGGGAAGGGGGAAGATGGAAGATGGAACCAGGAGGAGATGAGGGAAGAGACTACAAATGGTATGTAAAGTGAATAAATTATAAAAAATAAAAAATGAAAAAAGTTTGCTTTTCTATACTGGTCTAAGACAATAGAACAATATATACTATACCGCTCAAATTGTATGAATACAGTTGATCCAAACATACCTAATTTTACTTTTAGCTACAACAGAGAGCTAGTCATGCATACCTACCTAGTACTTTGGATGATAAACTACAACATTTATCACCATCTTTCTAGAGCCCAGACTATGAATGACACCAAGATGCGTATTTGGACTGAGCTTTATGTTTTGCTCTCAGACTCTCCTCAGGGTCGCAGAACTGCCCTCCACCAGCAATCACTGACTCTCTTGACATAAAGCCACAGCATAACCCAATGCTGCCCAGGGATAGGCTACCACTAAAAATGCTTTAGGTTTCCCTGGGAACCAGCACTGGGCCTTCACCACAGCACATATACACACAGCTTCAGCTCCTAATGAAGTCACTTACAAAGAGGGCTGTCCAACCCTCTTAAATATTTATCTAGAGAAGCTGGTGAGTTTTTATTGTTGCAGGTAAGATCCTTTTTACCTACCTCCAGGCTCTGCAAAGCCTGGCCCCCAGATGAGTGCGTCTACTCACTCCCCATCAGAAGCAGAAGACAGGCAGGGGGAGGATGGGACAGCTACAGGCGAGATAAGGCTTTGGCCAGATTCAAAGAGTGATTGCCATGCTTTCTGGTTATTTTCTTTAAACCTTGCATTGCATTCCCGAGACAGGATTTCCTGCTTCTTAGATAGTCTTTCACTGACTGATAGATATGGCTACTTAGAAAACATGCTGCTTTAGCACCTCTGCTGTAGTGTTTGTGTAGATTTAAATATCCTCACTGACTTTGTCTCTGTGTGGGTATATGCATTTATGTGTTTTTGTGTGTGTGTTGCTAGGGGTCAAACACTAGGGCCTTGCACATGCTAACGAAATACTCTATCACTCAGTTCCAAGTGTTTAATTTTGAAATAAGCACTCAAGACTAAACTACTTGGTAGATAGTCTCATAGTCTATGAACTTTACTTTTGGCTAAGAAAAGTAATTTCATCTTTTAATTTTAACTTCAAGAAGCCCTTGGGTCATTACTTTTCAAAGACCCCAGCAGATGGTGAAAAGCAATGACTGGTCCTAATTGCCTGGCAAGGAAAAGCTGCAAAAGGAATTTCTACTGCTATGAGTCACTGAATCCTGAAATGATGCTGTGTCTGCTGGGTTATGTTTTAGTCTTCAAAGCAAGAGCTAACATGAGCCATACTGTCGCTGGGGAGAAGGCATGGAGCCTCAGGTGACAGTTCATTCATGCTGACCTGCTTCTCAAAGAGACTCCCATATTCCAGGTACTCATTTTCAATGTCGGTAAGCTTCTAAATGCAACACCAACTATAGGCAAATGAACTGCTTGGTCATTAGAAGCTTTAGCCTGTCCTGGGCTCTTAGGTTTTAAATTGTTGGCACGGCCCAGAGCCCTTGCCCTTCAGTAACTTACTGACAGGACAGCTCTTTGCAAACTCACTGCTGAGCTTGATCCCTGACTCAGTCGTGAGGCTCCTGGTCTGAGCTGAATGGCTGGACTGACGATGCTCACTGAGGAGGGAAGTACAAACACCCTTCCAGCCTGCGCCTAGGAAGAGCTTGAGTCAACAGTGCTACACAGTACCGAGAGTCCTCTAGAGGACCCAACAGAAGAATACACACTGGAAAAATCAGAGGCTCCAGTAAGTCTACAAGCTCACTATTTAAATAATATTTTGCATCTCGTCAACTTTCTATTTTGTCAACTTTTATTATGCATTTTTACATTGTCAGTGAACTTTGGTAATAAAAAGGGAAAGCCTTAATTGAAATGCTTGTAAAATCCTCTTACTCAGAGAGTTTGTGTGCGCTGATTCATTAAGAGGCTTTCACAGTTTTCATATTGATTGCCTTTGTGTTTCTGAACCTTCCTGTGTGCTGCTCAGGACAGAAGCAGAGTAAGAAATCAAGGACATAACAAGATGTGCGATTTCCCACATAGACTTCACTTTGATAAACAAGGGCTTTCCCCTCCCTCTTGGACTGTTTCTCTGTTCTCTCATGTGCATGGAAGAAACAGGCTCTTTAAAGCTGATATTTTACATATCAATGTTCTAACTTCACCAAATGTTCCTAGAAGATAAAAATCTGTCATGATTGCAGCATGTTATTTATTTTAGTAAACTGTCTAAAAACAGAAATAGTAAAATCCACCAATTTACCCTTAGATTGAAGGAGAAGTTAATGTTTCTATTTTAGATCTCTGTTGAAGGAAGTGGATATTCTTTCTGCACTTGGATATTGTAGTATGACACCCTGATACTAGGATTTTTTCCTAATGATTCTGAGAAAGGAAAAAGTTTGAAAACTGGGAGCTCAACCCACCTAATAGTCGAGTAATGTTTCTTGAAGGTATCATTAGAAAGAGTTTCATGGAATTTTATGTTAACAAATTATATTTGAATGAAAACACAATAGGTCTTTGGTATTTTTTATTAGTCTTTATATTCTCATTCAGCATTTAGTATGTTACTACAAGATAAACTAATCTGGTATCTGGAGTGTTGCTATAAGTTGGGTAAATTTTAGGATGTTATTAAGAGATAAACTTTGTTTAGGAATTTCCCCCCATACCAAGACAAAATCCGCGTCTCTTCTTTTGAGCATTTCAGCACATTTGTCCAGCATTATTTTTTCATTCTCTTTTATCCCTGGGGCTCTCAATGTTTAAATAGCTCCCTCCCACGTAAAGCTTTGCAACGATATCGATCAGCCTAGGCTAGAAGCTACTATGAGGCATTTTCAATAATCAGCCCAGCTGTTCGGAGAGTTCCCTGAATAAAACCCTGAGGTAAACAGCACATGCTCTGAGAATGCTCTGCCAGCAACCAGACCTTCTCAGCAATGAAGGATGGCTGCCAACGCTTCACCAAACAAAGGACTAATTCTGACTACAACAATAAAGGCTAAAGGCAACTCAAGAAAATCCCATCCTTGAACATGTATGTAGAGACCATGAAGGGTCTTTCCCCCAAACATGTTTGCACAGCTGATTAATTACAAAACATTATGTGTAAAATAAGCAGTTGCATGCAACCCAGTTTCCTGTGCTACCACTTCCTCTATTCCTCACCTTCAGATTTACAGCTGTTTACTTGGATCTTTGGGTCAATTCTAATATCTTCCTTTTGTAATATGTGCCACACAGCACAGAAATAAAGAAGCAAGCTCACAGCTTTAATTTTACCTTATGTTTATCTCTCCTTGCACATCATCAGATGGTAAGAAAGGAGACTCTTACATAGAGTCTCAATCGTGATTGCTGTTGCTATATGAAAGTCTAAAAAGAAGCGCCAAAAATCTGACATGACACATAAAGGAAAAGGAAAGCAGTGCCCTGTCTCCTTACAGAGCAGCCCTCATGCTCACACCCTCCAGGAGGAGATGAGTGTGAGCACAAACTAAACAGCATCCCCAGAGAGATGACTCCGGGACATCTTCTGACACCCCCCCCCCAGACTATCTAAAAACCAAGTACAAGTAGGAAAAGCAGGCACAAGCAGCTTCTAATGTTCCTGAAGGAAGTGTTTAAAAAGACATCCAGCTCATTTTAAAGACTGAGCATACCTGTCTGGTCAGGGTTATCCTGTGACAAGTGAAAGCTGACATAGGTGTCCAGGTGCTAGAGGGCTGGACCAGCCTTCTGACCTCTGAGAAATGACAAAAGAGAGCTGTTCTGTCTAAATCAACAGTCTGTGGATATGCTACCAATTGTATATATTCACAAAGTAAATAGCCTTTCCTTGTCTTCCTATTATTTAATTGTTTATTTATTTATCAACAGACACTGGCTATTTATGTAGCTCAGCCCACTCTCAAACTCATTATTCTCCTGCCTCAGCCTTTTCAGTGGCATGTTCCAACTAGTGCGGAGCCTTTCTGTTTGTTTGTTTGTTTTGCTTTGCAATGACCGGTTGCTTCTTCTTCCTTAGTCTGAGAACAGAACTGGCTCTAGCAGTTGGTCTACTGTAAACCCTGCATGTAGCACTGTGCCAAAGAACAAGAGGCAATCTATGGCAGATTCCATAATCTATGTAAGAGAAAAAAAATGGCCCTGACCTGCCTTCAACACCTTGCTCAGAAGCAGAAAAAAAAAATAAATGAACAATTACAAAAGGTGCAGATAATATTAATCACAATTTGTGCCTTATATAAATTTCTGGCATTAAAATAGCAAATACACAAGTTAGTTCAATATTCTTGTTCTGTAAAACACCCAGAAGTAAAACATCATCATACTGAATAGAGAACCACAATGAAAAGTGCTTGATTGGCCTTGACTTCCACAACTGTCTGTCAATGGATCTATACAGTGTGGCCGCCATGAGAAAAGCACTTCTATCCTACAGATCTCTCTTTACTGAGGGTGCCACCCCTTCCCCTCAGCCTGGTCAGATGTCTCAGCATCACCGGCCACCTATGTTCTTACAGTTTGTTTCTTCCCTACATTTTCTAGATTTTCTTTGAAAGCCTCATTTACTCTTTCAGTTTTAATATCATCACGCTTCTACGCTCAATCCATCTGCTCCGGCCATTGTTGTTCCCTGTTTCCTTCTATTCACTGTATGCTTCACCCAGCGATCTCAGCAGAACCTTAATGTCAACAGGCAACTAACTAACAGGCAACATGACTTCCTGTCATGTGCCTCTTCCTATCAGCTGAGAGTAGTAGTCAAATTAAGGGATGTCCTGTTTTGAGTCTTCCTTTATGCTGTTTCTTACTTTGGACCAGTCATCAGATGTTTTCAAATGTCCCAGAATGGCCAGTCCATGCTCTGTGTCCCCCCATTACAAGAAGTCTTTGCTACGGTTACTGTCATAGATTCCATGCAGTTTCTATTGCCCTCACTCCTGAAATGACCCCCAATTCCAGTCATTTCTCCCAGTATTCTCTTCCTCCACCCTCCCCAACCCTTTCTGTTAGATCCCTACCTGCCCCAGTCCACCCAAAGGATGCTCCATCCTATCAAAAGGACACTTGCTCAACTATGTTCATAAGAGCTTTATATGTAACAGCCAAAAACTGGAAACAACCCAGAAGTCCCTTAACTGAAAAATGCATTAAAAATGTGGTACTTTTTATACAGTGGAGCGTAACTCAGCCATTTAAAAAAATGACAGCATGAAATTTGCTGGCAAGTAGATAGAACTAGAAAAAAAAAAATCATCCTGAGTGAGGTAACCTAATCCCAGAGAGACAAACATTGGAGTACTCACTTTTAAGTGCATATTAGCTGTGAAGTAAAGGACAACCATACTATAATCCACAGACCCAGAGAGGCTAAGTAACAAGGAAGGCTCATGGGAGAACGCAAGGATCTTCCTTGGAAGGGGAAATAGAAGGCTCTGTTGGGCACAGAGGAACGGTTTGCCCTATTCTTGGATCCTAACATTGATGCCAGTAGCAACTCTTCTCTACTAGATGAGCTAACCCCTAACTATGCAGACACTACTACCCATCTCCAGGAAACAGGGTCAGCTCTGAATGAGAAACCTCTGGCCATACTGAACTTAGCTATCACTAAGCTTCTCTCTGCCAGTGTGAGTCTCTGCAAAAAGCACTAACATTCCAGCCCTTCATGAGTCTACTCATTGTTCACGGTTCAGTTAAAATGTCAAGTCTGTCATGGATTTCTCCAAATATGTCCCTCACACAATGACTCCTCTCCTTTCCTGAGGATTGAACCTAGGGTCTCAGATATGCCAGACAAGCCCTCTACCAATGAACTTCATCCTTATCCCCAAAAATGTTTCCTCTGAACCTTCTAAGAACTTTGTCTTGTTTAATAAGATCATGTGCACCAAAGTGCAAGCTGCTTGAAAATAGCATCTGTGCCCTTCTTTTCTTCTAGAGATATAAAAAATAAAATAAAAACGTATGTAGGTATCTTTTTGAGTATTAGCCACTTATGTGTAGGTCTCTTCAGAGGTTAGGAGAGGGTGCCCAATCCCCTGGAGCTAGCGTTATGAACTGTCATGAGCTACTGAATGTGAGCGCAGAGAACTGAAGCCAGGCCCACTGAAGAGCAGTAAACACTCTCCAATTGCTCAGCCACCTCCTCAGAAACACTATTCTTAAACCATGAAAAGTGGTTAGTGTGGTCATACCATGAAGGCATGTACTTCCGGCCCCATATTTCCAATCTCTGTAGTTACAGATGACAAGAAGCCCGAAGCCAGCAAGAGTCCTTAAGACAGGCCTAGACGTAGCTTCTCTCATGCTGATGCTTCTCTGCTTGCCTATTTGAAAGGAAAAGGATGGCCAGAACAAATTGTGACCGTGCAAGCTAGGGTTCACTTCCATAAACAAGCAGTTAGACCATGAGGGAGATAATAGGCAGGGATTGAGTTGATGGCAACTTAATGAAAAGCAGACAACACAGTGCTGGAGGCTGGAGGCCGTTTGGAACATGACAGGGATGTAAAAAAGTCCTAAGAAAGTTTATAATAAAGAAAAAGAATGTGGAAGAGTGAGAGTCACAAAAGATAATTACATAGAAGGTTTTTAAACAGCTTGCCTAATGGAGATGCTGAGTGATGAAGACAAATGGCTTGCCAGACTACCTGGGCACAGGGACATAAATCTGAAAACAAAGTGGCAGAATCTCCACTCAGATTTAAAAAAGAAAACCGAAAACCATAGTGTGAATGTGCGTGTGTGTGTGTGTGTGTGTGTGTGAGAGAGAGAGAGAGAGAGAGAGAGAGAGAGAGAGAGAGAGAGAGAGAGAGAGAGAGAGAGAGAGAGAGACAGACAGACAGACAGACAGACAGACAGACAGACAGACAGACAGAGACAGACAGAGACAGACAGAGAGAGACAGAGAGAGAAGGGGAGAGCCAGCAGGCAGGGAATAGTAGGATGTTGACAACCTTAGGGGAAGGCAACCATCTGTCTTATCAAATGGCTTGAGACTTGAAGCACAATCCAAAGCAAGAATTGGACGGCACAGCACACTATAGGCAGCCCTGTATGAGGCATGCCTTCAGGACAACACACACCGCTGCTACAACACTGACCAAAAAATGGACATCCGTATCTCAAAGGAGATGAGTCACCCAGAGGGTGTCTGTATGACTAGTCCAGTTCCTTGGCCTTGAACCAAAGCATTCTTGCCACAGGCAAGGAAAATGTTGCGGCTCCACTAGTCGATCTGAGTACACAAGCCACAGAAGCCTTTTCTCATGCAACAGAGGCAAAGGAGAAATGAAAGCTGAGCAGGGAGAGCAAAGACCCTGCCCAACTGTGTAAGTGGACAATCTTGCATTAATTATCTCCAACAGACAGGGAAGAAAGCCCCATCAGTCTGGGAAAAAAAAAACATAAACAAAAATATATCACTGGAAAAAAAGGAAGCCTGCCTGAGAGAACCACCTTTTTGATTTCTGAGTTAACTGTGATTAATTTTTTTTTCTAATTGATGCTATATTCCAGAGTGACTCTTAGCTGTTTTTCTTCCTTTTAGATTTCTAGCTTTGTGTCAATTTGATAAGGCAGTTCAAACAATGTAACCAACACACATCAAGCTTGCACCCATGAATGAAGAGAAAAATTGAGAGATTCATGAGCAGAGATAAAATGGGAAGGGCTCAGAATGGGCAATGACCCATGCCATAGCTATGTGACAATCTGAGGCTTCCCTGGGTGGGACTTTTCTTTCTGTTGCAATGTCCTTTTCCTCTTCAGTCCTTCTTCCAGTCTTGTGAGCTGCTTGGGGCTCCTGGGGACCCTGGAGTGCTGTGCCACACACCCATGCACTCTCTTCTGTTCATGTAATCCTCTCACAACAGGTGGCGTGGGATCCTGCCTCACAGTGACATGCTGGCATAGGGTGGTCTGACATGTGGCCCAGGGTCTCTAACATGCTTAAATGAGAGTAGCTTTCCTGTGACAAATGGGCAGTCCAAGATTTCCTCAGAGGCTTCTGGTACAGCTTACAACCAGGCTAATGTCTAGGGCTAAGCATAGTTCCTAGTACAAGGGAAGGATCTAATAAATACAATCCCATCTTCCCTATCACATAAACTCTGTGACTCTCCAGAACCTACCATCTGCTCTAGATGATCACTTTACAGTTAAATAGTAGCTCTCATCTACTTGGGCCCCTTTCAATAATAAGTATTTCTCAATGTTCTCTGACTACCTGAAATGAAATTTAAGACAATATCATCTACAGCCCCTATGGTTAAAAACTTTCATATAATATCCTGATTGTAATATAAATAAAAAACACAAAAAATAACTTATAATAAAACAAAATGTGCTTCCATGTTTAAATGCACAGGAAAGACTATACTAACACATACCCTCTAGCATATGCTTGAATTCAAATGTGAAATCAGCACACAGGTGCTACTGCACATGAAGCTCAATGCTCCAGCCTGGATGTGCAAATACTACAAGCATCACCATGGCATTGTATCTGCCAAACTCTCTACATGCTCCTCCTCCTTAGGCCACCAATGGTAATGAGGGACAATGCAACACTTCCTGGCCTGCTCAACTGGGCTGCTCTTGGAGACGATGCTTCTTGGTTCTTAAGCAAAGCACTGGAAACACGATGGACAAGCACATCAGCCCTGCCTCAAGGGGCTGGCAGTCAGGATACAGCAGAGGCCTTTGCCTACGCTGGGTGGATGAAAGTAGTTTTCACTAGATGTTCTCTCTCATACACACACACAGTCACACACACACAATGGGGGAGGGGATTTCTCCAGGTTGTCACTACACTTACAGTCCACTGATTTTTCAAAGGTTAACCCCTCTTTGACCACACAGACTGATTTTGTGAATGTGAAAAAACAGGTATGTTTTAAAACTATACAAAATATTCCATGCTCATGAGGAAAACTGTTTAGATAGAAACAGGGTGTTTACTACATAATGCTGGCATATTTTCGCCTACCTACGTACTACAGGACATCTGAGAGTTTATATAGGACCAGGAAGTGTCTGTGTGGAAGAAGGCAGTCTTACACACTGCAGCATGTCTGCATTCTGGGTTATCATCAGGGCAACCAAATGTTTTTTTTTTAATTTATTTATTTTTATCTCAATCACAGGTTAGGTACTTTGAATCCCAGGCGTAGCCCCCTCCCTCATTCCCTCCTACCCACCCACTCCCTCCCTCATCTCCCTCCTCCCCGCCCCCTCCAAGTCCACCAACAGGGAAGGACCTCCTTCCCTTCCATCCAACCCCAGCTTATCCTGTCTCCTCAGGGCTGGCTGCAATGTCCTCCCCTGGGATCTAGCCAGTCTGTCACTCCCCGGCTTGTATGGGGGAACAACCAAATGTTTAATTCAGGTCCGCAGACTGTCACCCAACCGAGTTCTCCTAAGCTGGAGAAAGGATCAGCATGGGCATGCCCACCAAGCCCTACAGCGCAGCGTTTCATCAGCAAGGCCCACAGTCACAGCGTTTCACTGTGGGACTGTGTCTCACAAGATGTGAAAGTCAGAGGAGAACAAAGGGTTCTCTGGTCACCAACTGGGAAAGGTAGCCAAAGAATGAAACTTTGGTGAGTGGAGCGTGAGTCCCGAAGGAGGACAGGGAGTCCCTCCATTGAGTTAAGCCAGATGCCTTTTATTTCAGAGTTTCCTGAAAAATTTGCTTTCCATAGTGACCTGAGGGTGACAGTTACTGAGACAGTAAGAGGCTGGCGGCCCCTTGTCCAACTTCAGTGGCAGAGTTGCCTCAAAACCTTCCATTAGAACCCAACACTCTCAGCCACAAAAAAATAAAAAAGCTGATACGTGTTGCAGTACAGACTCACCTTGAAAACATTCTGTTAAATGGAGGGGCCAGATGTGGAAGGTCTCAACGGTGTCCATGTGTAGGGAACATCCAGAACAGATAAAGCCAGAGAGCAAGGGACACAGGGACAGGGACAGAGAACTGATGGCTACTCACCAGGCAATAGTGGCCACAAGTAATAAAAAAACAAAAACAAAAACAAACTTCTTGTTTAATGGCCATAGCATCTCACTTTGAGGTGATGAAAATGTTTTGGAACTAGATAAAGGTGGTATTAAACCATGTACCAAAGAGCATTGGTTTGTACTTTGGAAACAGTTAATTTTATACAACATCAATTTTACCGCAGTAGAAGTAAACAGGGCTGCTAACACTTCCTCTACACCATGCTTGTGTATGCTTGGTATTTTCTTTTCCCCGTAGCCTCTCTTACTACTGTCACAAATGCCATTTTAATACTTTCCGTTTTCTAGCTATTGAGGGAGGAGGCACAAGCCATAGCCCACAATGGAGAGTTTGTGCGGATGACCGCTGACTGAAAAGAGAACCTAGCCCCTGTGGGGGGAGTGCTTGGTTCTCACCGGGCACTGCTAAGACTTTGCACCTACACTGCTGAGGAGAAGTGCCAGAGCACAGGGTTCAGACTAACAGGGCTTCAAATCTTGAATCTAACACTTAATCGCTGTACAGTGTAGCAAGTCATTAATGTTCTCTGAGCTTTGAATTTCTTGTGTAAAATACTGAGCAGTGCTGCCCACAACACTGAGTCACCAAGAAAATTAAATGCAATGAGGTAGCTAAAATGTCTACAAGGACACCTGATTCTGTAACAGAAAAATTACCCCAAGCTCCAGTACCTCCAAATGCATTATTTCCCCAGAGAGCACACCCTTGCCACCTACCATTCCCTCCAGAGGGCTGAACACCTGACCCAACCCAGAATAGGGATTTTCTTTCTGAAGCCAGGGACACATTTGGCTCGAGGAAAGGATTTCAGAGAAATGTTTTCTTTGTTCTGTGACTCCATGGGACGCTCTGTTGTACTGTGCAGATCAGAAAATGGGAGTGCTGGGCAGAATATATTATGCACATGCATATGTTTATAAACTAACAAGTTCTCTAGAAGGGAACTCCTACATAATCAAGTCTGTCAGAGGAAAGGCTCTCAGGAACCTTCATCCTTTGATCAACTGGGAAGGAACGGGGCATTTCAAGAAAAAGCAAATATGTTTAGGCACAATTAGTGTGCTTCCTAATACACTCTGCCCCTCTTACCTCTAGACCCATTGTAATAGTGTGAAAAAGTATAAAATTGTCTTCACGTAACAGTATCCAGGAGTCACACAGCTGTGCACGGTGTCACACAGACGAAGGAGCACAGGCCGTGTGCTCGAGGGCTTCAGTGCATGGGCATGGTATCACATGGGGAGGAGCCACATGCCAGCCTGCAACCTAGGGCATTATCCAAGTAAAGGCAGTGTGGAAAGTCCCCAACTGCAGCCACCTGGAACCTAGCAAGCTTAGCACAGCGAAGTTTAAGCCTCCCCTAAAAACTGAGTACAGATAAACAGATTTCATCCTAATGTGCTGCTGTCCACCCTCACTTCTGAATAACAATTTCCAATGCTGCATTAGCATTTATTCCCAAATCAGAGTGTCTTCATGGCTGCATCTGGCCATGCAGGGTCCCCAAGGGCAGAGGTCCTTCTTTTTAAAACTTTATTTCTGTTAGAGTCTGAGATGGGAAATAGAGGAAGACCTCCAGTTAAAAGCCAGCTTCCCTCCCAGGAGCTTCTGGCAATAAAACAGGCAATGAGAAGGATGAAGGGGATATAAGAGGAAACATTTTTTTTTTCTGCAAAAATCTGAAGAAGTCCCTACTGGGCCTCGTAACAGGAGAACTTTTTGCACCTGCTTCCCAGGGAGTGCTGTGAACCCTGGCAAACATCCCCAGATGGGGTTGAGAGCTATGCTGAGCAGGCCAAGATGAGAGCCAACAGGCAAGAACCCAAGGGATGTGAGGCTTGTGACAGTATCACCTGTTAGTTCTGAAGCCATTTATGTGGCAAGAGGCTATAAAGTCTATTAGGTCAACAGCATGCAGTGAGTGTGCTGTGTTGTTCAGCACAAAGTAAACAACTGGGAATTGATAGGTTAAGTTAAACAGTCAGTGGGTTTACTCTTAGTATATCAAAGAAGGCTAGTGGAACTGGCTATCCCAAAGAAAAGCTTGACTCTAAAAGGTGATCTCACTCTCTATGGATAATATACTGAATATCTAAAAGGTTAGTAGTGTCCAACTTTGAATGATGCAAGCCTGTATCATAACAATCAAAATTTTTACAAGAAAATATTACATTTAAAAGAAAAAAGGTGGTTCAAATATTTTAGAGAATAACACACATATGCCAATACTAATGCCCAAAGGAAGGTCCAGGGGCTGTAGCTCAATGGCTACATGCCAAACATGGCCAAGCCCAGGTTAAAGCCCCATTATAGAACCAGACCCTCAAGTGGCCACTGTAAGCATGTAAACAAGCGAGTGAGTGTCTACAAAGTTGCTAAACTACATTTAGAAGACAGTTTGAGGGGTTTTGTTAAGTGTTTTTATGTTTTTCTCCCTATCTAGGGTTTCTCTATGTATCTGTTTAATCCAGAACTCATTCTGAAGTTCTAGGCTGGCCTCGAACTCACAGAGATCCAGCAGCCCCTGCTCCTTGAGTGTTGGGATTAAAGGTGTGCAACACCACCACCTGACTTGGTTTTAATGATGAAGATTTGATTTAGTAGTCTTCAAACGTCCATTGTAAAAATGAAAAATGACTAAGTAAATCTTAGTCTAGCTATATATAAAATAAATACTATATGTTAAAGTGGGCCTTTTGTTTTGTTTCATTTTTGAGAAAATGTCTTATTATGTAGCATAGACTGGCTTTGAATTCACAGCAAATCTGGATGGTGACTCTGTATTTTACTGAGAGGATCTAAAAACTTAACCAAACATGGAACAAAACTACAACATCAATCCTCTAATATCCATTAAATATTATAACCCATAGAATTTTACTATGCATAAATATCAAATATCCAGAAAATGCCTAGTAATGTATAAATAGCTATAATGGCACAGAGATGCTGTGAAATCCAAGGGGTCACTAAATAAGGATGATTTGGAGCAGCATGCAGAGACATTGGAACCTTGTACATGAGTCATAGATGGATAAATCAGCAAGGTGTGGGGATGGTACGTGTGCTGGAATCTTGTTCTAAAACAACCGCAGCTCCCCTTCTTTGAGGACGCCCAGACACACTTCCTTGTATTACTCCATTATCTGCCTGATCTCAGTGTGATCCTGGCTGCTGTGTTTGAGAGAGAGCACTGCAGTTCTTTCTCCCACCTTTTCTTTACAGTGCATGTCAGTAGCACATTTTACATTCCATCTCATTGGGCTTTGCGTATCTATTAGCCATCTAGATTCCATGTAGGGACTTCATCCATTTGGCTATTTTATATTACAGATACTTAAATACCTGCAGAATAAATCAATATAGCTATGCAGACAGACATATATACGTACTGCACATATAAACATATATATATTTTTACATATAAATAACTCACACTCATTCCATTTCAGTTTCCCCAGTCTGGGATTACAGGTGTATATTAGCACACCCAGCTGTTATTTCCAGTTTCTTAACTAGACTGCTCCACTGAGGACATTTTATTAATAATCAAATATGACTTCAAGCCCATTACTTAAATAATAGTTCTCAGTATGAATGCAGCACTTAGCCAAAGTAAAGATGTATAGGGTAAAAATATCAAACATAAACAGCATCTATACACGGAGGCCTGAAGCAAGTGGTGGCAGAATTTGGTCAAGAGGAAGAGAAGAGGCTCACTGGCTCTTTTATTTCATGTAATTCCATTGAATTTTAATGATTTATAATATATATTTATTTTATGTGTATGGCTGTTTGTCTGCACGTGCATGTGCATGTGTGTGTATCACATGTGTGACACACGTGTGTCTTCCAAAAGAGGACAGTAGAGGATGTTAAATAATCTGGAAGTGGAGTTATGAGATGGCCGTGAGCTGCCAGCCGAGCACTGGGAACCAAGCTCAGGGCTGCTGGAACAGCTGAGCCATGTTTCCACACCCAAAATAATGGATAAAGTATTAAAAATAATTAAAAAATAAAAGCCAATTGTTATATAATGAGGTTTGTTGAATTTACATAGCAATTTCAAAAATAGTTGGGGATAACATCTATATAACTTTTCTCGTTTTTTTCCCCCAGGATTTCACTGTGTGCCCCAAGTTATCCATGCGCTCATACTCAGTCCATTTTAGCTTCTACAGTCAGGAATTACAGGTGCATATTAGCACAACCAGCTGGTATCTCCAGTTTCTTAACTGGATTGAACCACGAAGGACATTTTATTAATAATAAATTACTTCAAGCCTATTAATTTAGGTAATAGTTCTCAATTGATGTGACTAAAACACCTGTCCAATTGGTTAAAGTACAGAATCCCAAAGTCTGTCCCAGGGGTTCTGACTAGGATTGGAGAACAGAAATTTGTACTCAAAAAAAACAAAACAAAAACAAAAAAAAAACAAAAAAAACAACCCTAGAGAGTCAAAGCCTACCACTTCAAAAACTTGCACAAGACTAAAGATTGTATCAACAGATATTTAATGAGGCCCAATTGTCTGGGAGGCAACTGTGGGTAATAAACATTAGATAAGCTTAATTAATTAGCTATTAGCAGATGGATATTTCAGTTCGCTGTATTGCAATTAAGTTGTAAGTAGTTACACATCATAACAGTCTGGACAAAATATTTGGAAGTGAAATTTTATGATATAGGTCTCATTTGTATGAATTAAAAAATTTTTTTAAACATTTTTATTTTATATTAATCACAAGTACTTTCTATCCCAGCTGTAGCCCCCTCCTGCATTCCTTCCCTATCCCTCCCTCATCTCCTCCCTGCCCCTTTCCAAATCCACTGATAGGGGAGGACCTCCTCCCCTTCCATCTGACCCTAGCTTATCAGGTCTCTTCAGGGCTGGCTGCAATGTCCTCTTCTGTGGCCTAGCAAGGCTGCTCCTCCCTTGGGGATGGGGGGGGGGGTCAAAGAGCCGGCCATTGAGTTCATGTCTGAAATAGTCCCTGTTTCCCTTACTAGGGTACCCACTTGGATACTGAGCTACCATTTGCTACATTCAAGCAGGGGTTCTAGGTTATATCCATACATGGTCCTTGGTTGGAGAGACAGTCTCATAAAAGACCCCTGTGCCCTGATATATTTGGTCCTTGCGGAGCTCCTGACCTCTCCAGGTCATACTAACTCCTCCTTCTTTCATATGATTCCCTGCACTCTGCCAAAGGATTGGTTATATGTCTTAATATTTGCTTTGATACACTGCTAGGTAGACTCTTTCTGAGGCCCTCTGTGGTAGGCTCTTGTCCTGCTACTTGTTTTCTCCTACATCCAATGTCCATCCCATTTGTCTTTCTAAGTGAGGATTGATCATCTTACCCCAGGTCCTCTTTCTTGTTTATCTTCTTTAGGTGTATAGATTTCAGTATGTTTATCCTATCTTATAGGTCTATATAAGTGAGTATATACCATGTGTGTCTTTCTGCTTTTGGGACACCTCACTCAGGATGATCGTTTCCAGGTTCCACCATTTGCCTGCAAATTTCATGATGTCCTCATTTTTTATTGCTGAATAGTATTCCATTGTGTAAAAATACCACAATTTCTGTATCCATTCCTCAACTGAGGGACATCTGGGTTGTTTCCAGGTTCTGGCTATTACGAAGAAAGCAGCTATGAACATAGTTGAGCAAATGTCCTTGTTGTGTACTTGAGCATATTTTGGATATATGCCTAGGAATGGTATAGCTGGATCTTGAGGAATCACTATTCCTAATTTGTGTGAATTTTTAAACACTTATATTTAATAAACTTTTTGCATCACACCTCCATCCACTTATATGGAGATGGCAAGAACACCTGAAAAGAAAGACCAGGAAACACACTCTGCATACACCAGGACAGGCAGACTACTAGCAAATACATTTTCAATATACATTAGGACCTGCTGGGGACTAGACCTGCTGGGTCTAGTTTCATGTGACTATCATCTATCTATCTCTTGGTTAGGCCTCAGATTTCTCCTTTGTAGGCAGTCAGGGCTGGTTTTAGGTTTTCCTGGCTCTGTCAGACTATTTGTATCAGCTATGTAAATGTGTCCACTGTATTGCCCGTGATACCTGGAATATGCTGTTTTTGTATGTGCTGGAGCTGAAGTGCTTTTAGTCCCTAACATGTACACACACATGCAAGCCCCATCTCTCTCTCTCTCTCTCTCTCTCTCTCTCACACACACACACACACACACACACACACACATGCACTGCCTATATTCACTTCTAACTTAAACATATTCAGCCTTTGTTATAAAATAGTCATTACAATAAATAGTACAAGAGTTTAAATGAAAAATAACTTAGTACCAGGAACTGCTGAGTCAGAGTTAAACAACAGTAACTAGTGGTAGAAGGCCCAGGCCTGAGCTGTTTCAATGACCCTAACATTGTGCCTAGGATGTTTTGCTAATGTACTTGTATTTGTGCCACTCCAAGAACGTTTAATGGATTAAAAAGAAAAAGAAAGGTATACAAAGAAAAGCTTTTCAGAAACTCTACAAATCTCTAGTCTAATGAATAACCAACGAACACATCACTATGGGCTCGTCTCAAACATTTCCCCCTTCATGTTTCACTCTCGAATAATCAGGGGCTCAAACTGCCCTGCTGCCAGAATAGTCCGTATTCCATTCAGAGTGGCTGACGCTGAAGAGGAAAAAGATAAGATGGAATGTTTCAGGATGGTGATGCGGAAAGCCAGCAAGGACAGCTACTGCTAATTAGCAGCAGATGCGAACCACGGGCAAAGGCACCCATCCTTCAGCTCTTGAGGCCTCAGCTCAGATTCCAGACAGAAGTGAAAATCTACTTGTCAGGATCCTGCTGGTGGCCCTTCTAGATGGTGGACAACTGTGAGCTGAAGCTGAAGGCCTGTGCTGATGCATCTGCGGCTGCATGGTCTTCAGGGCTTCTTAGCAAAGACTACTTCAGACCGCTATGGCTCTGGCCTCCCCACAGAAGCAGTAACATTAGCATTCGATCTCAAAATCTTAAAACCATTTGTGCTTTCAGCAGAAACAGTTCCCCTCACCGTGGCTTGGCTAAGCACAGTGCCTAGATTTTGAGTTACAGTTAGGGAGCTCTCTCTAGCAGTGTTTCCAGCAATGACCCCCTGATGCTCTCTCCAGTAGAGTTTCTAGCACTCCTCCCCCCAACAAACACTCAAGATTTTGTCTGAGGCGAGTAGTCCTACAGGAATGGATTATAAAACACCTACAGGCTTGAAGCATAAATTCAATTTACAGCCCCAATCTCTTGTTCTAAGACAGTTGGGGAGAGCAGCCCCTGGCCACCTGGGAGCCAGCTCTGCATCTGCTTAAGACAGAAGAGGGGCCCCAAAGCGAGTTCCTAGCCGACGCTGTGGGTTACAGTGAGGCAAAACGCTGTGGGTTACAGTGAGGCACAGGGTGGCCACAGAAAACAGGATTTGGAGTGTTCTTGGATAAAAAGTTATTTCAATGTTATTTAGAGGAAGGAAAAATGTGTATATGCATTCACACCTACACACACACTAATACTCACACATACACTCACACACATACCCATAGACACACAATCACATTCCCTCTTGACTTCTCTGGCTGCTCTAATAAAATGGGAACATGGTGTTTTTAGTTTTCTCTTAAAAGCCTGTAGCTTGTCTCTTTCCTGCTGGATTTACAATGCTAAAAAGCAAAATCCCAGAACCTATTTCTGTTTACTTAAGAAGGATAAAGTGTTACCCCAAACAGAGGAGCCTTTTACCAAGACTGGAAAACAAATGGTTTAAGGGCATTAACATCTACGTATCTCTCATGCCAGCACATTTAAAGTCATCAATCATGCATAATCCTGAACATACGAGGTGTAAAAGTGCTAAAAAGGCCCCATTAAAACCCGAGCCTTTTCAGGTGTAGCAACCGGCCCTGAGAATTACACACATGCCACAAGAACTCCAGTTTATACACACAATACCATTAGGGACAATTTATCATGTCTTTAAAAGTGATGTATGGTACATTGTGAAATTGCTTATTAACTCCAGGAATAACAAATCCAGCTTGTCTAAATGCACTTGAACACCCATAATTGGAATTTTGAAATCCCAAGTTAGAATCTATTTTTATTTACCCAGCTTAAACTTCTACTAATCTACCTTCTCATTTTCACTTAGATGGTTTTAAATTCACATTTTTAAGCCAGCATGAGAAGCTCCTGCTCTTTTCACAAAAAGTCTTGAGGTGTTTGAAACAGATTTGCTATGTCCAACACTTAAAACGAACAAAGAAAATTAGAAGAACAAGCTGACTTTAGGAAAAAATCTAATTGTAAGTTATTTTTTCATTCAAGTCGATTTTTCCCCCCCAAAACACGACCAATCTGTACTTATTTCTGGATTTTTCCTTTGTCTATTACAGAGACATATTTGTGTGGCTGTTATAGCCTGGACTTGTTAACCTGACTTCACTACACCTATTTATTCTCAGGGACAATTTGTTCTTATAAACATGAAATTTCATACAAAAAAAAAACCTGTTCTTGGTTTGTGTCAAGACTGAGGAACACCAAAGGTAAAAAGTGTGGAAAGGCAGAGAAGCTTACCCAGGAGGGACCCCTGTGAAAAGAGCGACACCGCAGGGCTCTAAAGAAACAGCACTGGGGTCCCAGCTTGGGCTCTGAAAATACTGACTGGCATACTTCTTCCTGTGGGGACACGTCCGTGATCACATCTGGGTGGCTTTCTTCCCTAAGGGCTGTAGATTTCCATTGGCTTCACCTAGAAAACACCACCTTGTGTTCCTGCCAAAGTGGCCCAGTAGCACGGCGAAGGCCGGGACAAGAGGTGCAGGCCTCTTTCTCAATTCCAATGCTGAAGAATACACTCATTTACACATTCTGCAGGCCAGCCAGCACTGACAGACAATAGCTGCAACCTGCAGCCACTAAATGTTTAGTGTTTAAGGAGCAGACTGGAAACTGGAGACAAGTAAAGCTACCAAGGACCCAGAAGTGGTAGGTATTATGTGAGAGAGCTGTCACAAAGTTAGTGTGACCGTCACCAGGGCTGTAACAGTCAGGACAGATGTATTATATCCTAGAAGTAAAGCTAAGAGCCAGGTAAGAAAGGGTACAAGTTCTCTCTCCTGAAAAAAAACAAAACAAAAAACAAAAAACACCAACCATGTGTAACACATACCCTGATCCAATATTTCCTTCATGGTGTTTTGGGAGGTATTAATAAGATGGGTAGAATAGATAATCAAACATATTCGACCAACTCTTCATTATCCATTGTTAAGAAGGACTTCCTGAAGTCATTCCTGTGCTGATGTCAGATCTGAGTACCTCAATAAGAAAGGGGAGTGCTATTCAGCTATCATTTGGAAACTTGACTGTGAAGCCCTCTTTCAGGTAGAGGATGTGCTGCTTCAGGAAGCGCCCTGTGTCACATCTCTTCATCAGTGAGTACATGGACAGAGGCTGCCTGCTGAAAATTACCACAGAATGGAAGACAAAGCCATTTTCCAACAGATTTCATCTGTGATTAACAAATAGTAATCAATAGAGTCTCTGGTGATTCTGTTCATAACCAGAGAAAATCCATAGCGCCCTAGAGAGAATCACACACAGGCCTACAGACATAGCCTTCCACTACTGGTCTCAGAGCTTCACACTGCACCACTGAGGATGGAGCCTTGATCCTACTTCTGAGGCAGGTCACACTCCCAGACTCCAATTCCTAAGGAGCACTCAACTAGCCTTGCAGCCATGGCTTAAAACAGTTCAAAAGTGACCCACACCAGAGTCCTCCCACTCTTCTCCTTTCCCATTGGCAAACATATACTTTGTACTTGGGCTGTAGCTCTTGGCCTCCCAGGCCAGCCTTACCCAGAGCTATTTTCTCATTGTAGTTGCCACTAAATGTTCAACTCCTCAGAACAGGGATTGTGTTCTTCTTTTCATATTTCCACCATGACTCATAGTGCTCATCAATGAGAATAAAATGCTTGTTGGATCAAACTGCCTCAGTGAGCAGTAACAGTGAGCTAACAGTCCAATAACAAGATACAAGTTCCAGGGCACTGCAATGACACTTAAGTGGAATGAATACATGCACTACTTATATCGCATGGAGTCATGAGACCTAAAAGAGTGTGTGCTTTTACCCATCACATTTACATATCACCACACTGTTGCCAGAATGACTTTAGTACAGACTTTAAGAAGTCCTGGGAACACTTCCAGACTCAAGCCAGTGGGGTGAGACCTTCCCAGACCCACTCAATCATGTCCTCAAGTGGGTGAAGTCTCCTCATTCACACCTATCTCTCACCCACACAGCCCATCACACTGTCCCACGGACCTACGGTCCCACCAGTCACTAGCTCACAAACCCCTTTCATTGTCAGGAACAAAGGTCCTGCACACTTTGTCCCCAACACGGCTCACAGGAAGGAACCTAATTAAACTCTCAGGCATTCTTCCTCCATCTGTGTGCATCTGGGCCAAACACTGAAGCGAGAACCTCTGTGAACATTAGGTGTGCAAACAGTACATACTGCCGAAACAGAACCAGAGACATACAGGCAACCCTGGGGCTCAGGCAGTGGAGGCAGTGAGAGGTTCAGAGCAAAGCGACTAGGAAGTCACAAAGCCCTCCTAGTGTGACTGTAGGAACTTTGAATACTGGGACTGAGGCTCTCCTTTATGCTCAGCCTCGTGTCTTGGACACACTGCACTTGCGTTAGAAGGCTGCCATCATTACTGCATCCCTCCTGTCTCCACATGCGCCATCCCTACTATTTCATTCCAAAGAACCATTTCACTCCAGATGCAATGCACTGGCTTGGACCACACACATGCTTAGCATGCAACCTTAGGAGACAGCTGGAAAAATCCCTAGGTTAGTGTGGCCTCACACCACCAACATGACAACCTTCGGAATCCATCACTCTACGTACTTACTATTTCTTTTAGAAGAAGAGACACTGTGACAGTTCTAGAGGAAGCATGCACCTTTCTTTAGATTCTTCCGTGTATCTCCTTGTTATCTGAAATTAGTTATTCCCTGGTCATGATGTGTTGTGCGGATGAGGTTCACCTGTATGGTACTGTGTGTTTCCTCTGACACTTCCTTGAATCCAGCTTTCTTTCAGCCAGTCAAGTGAGCTGCCCCTACTTAGGCTTGGTGCCTCCTCACCCAGGGCTTTCACTTGTAGTGTCCTGAGCAGATCCATGAAAGATGGACTCAAGGCTCAGGAAGCATGTCTGCAGCCCAGCAGGCCTCCTGCTCTATCAGTAGACCATAAAGGCCATCTGCCTCTTAAAGTCCATCCTGAGGGTGCCTATGTCTCCCTAGATCTGAATTTATTTCTCCCATCTTTTGACATTTATGAACTTTAAAATCACCATCTGTCCAAAGTTTGGCTGTGAGTTCCTGCATCTGCTTCAATCCCCTGCTGGGTGGAGTCTTTTAGGACATCTGTGGTCGGCTCTAGTCCTGTTCCCTCTCTTCTACTGCTTCTAGTGTCTATCCTGTTTTCTCTTCTGGATGAGAATTAAGCATCCTCCATAGGGTCCTCCTTGTTGTTTAGCTTCTTTAGGTCTGTAGACTTTAGTACGTTTATTCTATATTATATGGCTAATATCCACTTACAAGTGAGTATATACCATGTGTGTCTCTCTGCTTCTGGGATATCTCACTCAGGATGATCTTTTTTAGTTCTATACATTTGCCAGCAAAACTTTGGACAGAGCACAATGAGTTTTATGGAACAAGGGAGATATAAAAGGAGCTGGAGGGGACAAGAGCTCCACAAGGAGACCAACAAAGCCAAGAAAATCTGGGCCCAGGGGGTCCTGCAGTGTCTGATGCATCAACCAAAGACTGTGCATGGAGAGGACCTAGACCCCGTGCTCAGATATAGCCCATAGACAGCTCAGTCTCCATGTGGGTTCCCTAGCAAGAGGAGAAAAAGACAGTCTCTGATGTGAACTCAGTGGTGTGCTCCTTGAGCACTTCTCCCTGGTAAGGTGACCTAGCCAGCCCACAGAGGAAGAGGATCCAGGTGGTCCTGATGGGATGTGATAGCTAGGGTCAGACAATAGGAGAGGAGATCCTCCCCTATCTGTGGACTAGGGGAGAAAGAGGGAGGGTGGGACCAGGAGGAGTTGAGGGAGGGGTCTACAACTGGGATACAAAATAAATAATAATAATATGCAAAATAATAATAATATGCAAAAAAATCACTATCTGCCTGTTGTGTCATCACTGCTGGGACAGAGACCCTGGGCTGCTGTCACTGCCTTCACAGCTTCCACTAGTGTGCGATACTGATGATGACAACGGGGCATGGCCTTACATACCCCATACAATACTATAGCTACTACTATACTGATATATTACAGATAAACTGAGGTTCCAGACTGGTGCAGTGGCACATGCCTTTAATCCCAGCACTAGGAGGCAGAGGCAGACAGGTATTTGTGAGTTCGAGGCCAGACTGGTCTGCACAGTAAGTTCCAGGACAGCCAAGGCTACAGAGAGAAATCCTGTCTTGAGAAACAAACAAACAAAAAAGAAGGCAAAGAGATTAAAGTTCAAAGTTTAGAGAATTAAGTTGCCCATGATCACAACTCTCAAGTAAAGAATTCATTCTCACAGGTCTTTGGCTACTATTCATTTCATGTCACTCTCATGGTTACAAATGGTAGCCATGATTTTTTAAAATCACTTCTTTTTGACTGTTATATAGAACTGCAAGTGTTTTTAAAAATCTGACAATGAAACTTCTATCGGTTTAATGACTGTACCGAGGCGCTCCTGGATTTAACCTGCTGACTTGCATATACCAGGCACATCCTCTACTGGTGATTTATCTATCTTCAGACCTGAGTTCTTTTATTAATTTATTTACTTTGAGGTTCTTTTGTTGGGATTCAGGGCCTTGTACATACCAGACAAACACTATATCACTGCATGGTAAATCCACATTACCAATGTAAACCTTACATTGTTTGTTGAACTTCACTTAAAAGTCAGAAATTTCTTACTTGCTTTCCATTCTTAGATCATCTATCATCCATCTTTAGACTTTTGTAGATTTGTTTTTTGGGGGTGGGAGAGGCCTATACTCGTGTCCAGAGTGGCCTGAAACTTATGCCTGGCTGGCTTCAAGCTCATGACAATGCTCCTCTTCTAGCCTCCCGAGCGTGGCGGTCTTACAGGTATGTCACCAGGCTTGGTCACCTTTGTGTTTTCTGAGGACTTGTTAGTGACTTTAGAGCTGTTTCTGTGCACCTAGATCTGCATGTTGCTTTGCTGTTGAAAGGCTATTTGATGAGAAGCCAGGCCTAGGCTGGAAAACATTTTCTTTTAGCTCTTGGGAGAAAATATCTTGCTGTCTTTTGCCTTGCTGAGATTCTACTCTCCATCAGGTCTGTGTCTTGTAACATTGTTTTTACCTCTCCTTGGCTTTGGTGCTGTACAATCTGAAACAATGTATGTAGAAGTGAAATTTTCTAATTTTTTGGTCTTTTTTGTTGCTTATCTGTTCATTTTCATATTTTGCCAAATTTAAAAATTCCTCAGCTACTATTTTTTTCAAATAGTTCTTCAACTTTACTTCCTGGCACCCAAAACTGATGTCTTTTTAGTGCTGTTCATTTTCAAAGAAAGGGTTGTGAATCACAGGCTGGTTTTGAACTAAAGATACTCTTGTATTAGCCTCCTTAGAATTAGGATTATAAGCAAGCACCACCAGGTTCAACTTCAAACCGGGTTTACACTGTATCTACCTGTCAACACCTCTCTGATGTTTTATACTTAATATTGCATCAGTCTTGAGTTCTGTGTGATTTCTTGCGTTAGATTTTCCAATTCAGTAATTCTCTTTTCTGCTCTAATTTGCTTTTTAATATATTCATCCAGATTTTAATTCTTGGCTTCCTTGATGTTACAAAATCCTTTACAAATTTTTTCTGTACACTTATTTGTGTCCAGTAATCTATGTTGACAACTTCAGTATCTGAAAGACTTGAAAAATGAAAACATGCTGTTTGTTGTTTGAACTGATCCTCAGTTACGCTTTCTTGTATAAATATGTTCACTTTTGCTGAGCTTCCATAGGTAGAACATGGTTGGGCTTACCTTAGCCTCTTGGTGTGTGTGCAGCCCTAGTGAGTGGACATTCAAAGCTTGGCCATCCAATCTGTGTACTGACACGTACATGGTGCGCATGTCACAGTGAATGTGTTTCTGTAGCTTAGATTCCCAGTGCTTTATGCTTGAGAGTCCACTTGTCCGGTGGGCATCTTAACTTTTATTACTCACTTTCAGCTCACTGCTCTCTACTATGGGTTCCATTTGCTGTTTCTTTTTTCTTTCTCTTTCTTTCTTTCTTTCTTTCTTTCTTTCTTTCTTTCTTTCTTTCTTTCTTTCTTTCTTTCTTTCTTTCTTTCTTTCTTTCTTTCTTTCTTTTTCTTTACTTCTTGGGTATTTCCCACATACCACTGTTTGATCTATCCACTGTCTAGTTATGTTTAGAGATAAATACTGCTTTTTTCCCAAAAGAGCTTAGATTATCCTTTCAGAAAGAAAGCACTCAGGATGCTAAAATAAGCATTTCTAGCCATTTTATAGTTTTCCCTTTTCTAATTAATTAATTAACCAATCTACCTATTTACCTATTATTTATTTGTTTATTTTTAGAATTTATTGATTTCATATCCCTCCCTTATCTCCTTGTAGTCCCACCCTGCTTCCCTCTTGCACCCTATTCCCTTCCTTTAGTCCACTGAAAGGGGGAGTCCTCCTCCCCTGACATCTGACCCCAGCCTACCAAGTCTCATCAGGACAACCTGGATACTCTTCTTCTGTGGCCTGGCAAGGCTGCATGGCCAGGGGGAAGTGATCAAAGATCAGGCAACTGAGTTCATAATGAAGGCAGCCCCTGCTCCCCTTACCTGGGACCCACATAGAGACAGAGCTACCTACTGGCTTATACAGAAATATTAGCACATTTACACAATGGAATACTACTCAGCTATTAAAAACTGAAACCATGAAATTTGCAGGCAAATGGATGGAACTAGATAGAAAAGATCATCCGGAGTGAGGTAACCCAGAACCAGAAAGACACACATGGTATATATTCACTTACAAGCGGATATTAGCCATATAATATAGGATAAACATACTAAAATATATAGACCTAAATAAAGAAGCTAAACAAGGAGTACCCTAGGGAGGATGCTTAAATCTCATGTTCCACTTTTCTAGAGACTTGAGTCTTCCTTCCTTTCCCGTAGAAAGGTACCACATGACTTTTTATTTTTACTTCAGTGGTTTCTATTAGGCATTATTAGTATTTGGGCAAAAGAGCTCACTGTGCAATAGAACTTTCCTAAATACTCTAGTAACCCTGGCCTCTAAATGCTAAAGTTAGGTAAATGAAAAAACAAAAAAGCCTCTTATTGCCAATAATCACCTACATGGAGAATTTTGATGCTTAATCCTTTGATTTTTTTTTCAGATGAAAATTGTCCTTAAAATTAATAGCAAAACCCAGACAAGGCCTGCAGAATCTAAATATGATCTAGTTTTCATCTGTTCCTTAATGAAGACCAGAACATTCTACCACATGGCTCATGAATCCTTGGTGTGTCACGCTCCTTCGAACCCCACAACCATTGAACTTGGCTCTTCCTGCTTACTGAGTGAGACACCTACCTTGCTGTCTCACTTCTTACGCTCACTCAGTTCTCACACTTCCAATCATGTATATACAGGAATGTTCTCCTGGCTCTCAGGCTAGATTTTAACAACCATCCTTCTGAGATCTACTTAATGTTTTTGTACTTGAATGACTATTTGCACCACTAGGCTACAAAGTCCACTGAAGTTAGGGATGTGTTTTGTTCAGCACTGACACACAGCTAACAAGCATCTTCCACATAAGGACTCACAAATATTTAGTAAACTAAGCACCTAGGCATTGATGTAGGACTTATCCAAATAAGGTGCATTCTCTAGGAAATGATACCTTAAAGACCTCAAAGACCTCCATCAGGATCAGAGGTAAAAGAACAGTAGTATTCCACAGGCTAGGGTGATGTCTCAGTTGGTAAAATGTTTGCTTTACAACTGTTAGGACCTGAGCCCGGATTTCCAGAACCTAAAAAGGTGTGATGGATATGTCTGTGACCCCAACAATGGTGAAATGGGTCCAGACATAGGTGGTCCCTTGATGCCTGAAAGCCAGCTATGCTGAGCTATAGGGTGAAGTTCCAAGCCCTTGAAAGAATGTGACTCAAACAAAAGGTGGGAAAGGCACCAGAATTGACATTTGAGGCTGCCATATATATATATGTGTGTGTGTATATATATATATATATACACACACACACACATATTAAAAGAAAATAGCGTATGTATTTGAGGAGAAGACAAAAAAGGCTAAGTTTAAAGGATGAGGAAGGGATGGGTGCAGGAGATGGACAGAAAGCTCTAATTAGAGCTTTTTCTAGCTCTAATTCTATCATGGATTTTTTTCTTGGTAGTGAATATATACATGAAATAAATTAGATACTGTTCTGAATGTCTGGTCTAACCATATATAGGACTTTGTTCACAGCCTCCATTCTGAATGTCTGGTCTAACTGCACATAGGGTCACTGAGTTGTATAGACTTGAGGTCTCATTAATGTTTATATGTGATGTCCTCATTTATTAACAAGTTTTAAAAAGACAATAAAGTTTATACAATTAAAAAACAAAAGGAAATTGTATTAAATATTAATTTATATAGCCTTTCTACTGTCATTCACATTCCCAATACAACCTCTTAACCTATAGTATCCTGGACAAACATGCAACCTACTGTGACACTTGGTTTTTGTAAACACCGTTTTCATTTAAGACATTCAATAACTGTACATTTGATGCTAAAATATATCTCCCATAAAGCTGATATCATGGATGCCATAGCACCTTATCAGAAATCTTTAATCTATTACCAATGTGAATTTGGGGAAATAATAGATTTTTAAGTTTTGCAGATAATTTCAACCATGATCCAGTTGCCCCATATTTTGGGATCCTGAATTCCTTTATCTGTATATTCCATTTGTTTCCTTGGACCGATCTGTCAATACAGTTCAATTTAAAAGCTACTTACCTATAGTGGTGCGCTTATGGAAAACAAAACCGCAGCACACATTTCCCCCTTCTCCTGTGAACTGACCTTGCTCTCTGCTGAGAACCTTGTCTTCTGCCACAGACCTCACAGGATTTAGAGTGTTGTGATTTATTTCATGCTGTGACTTGTCACCAACAGCCGACAATAGCCTTGTGGGTTAGCCAGACTTTACAAAATGACCAGGTCCATAAAATCTCCATAAACCCTTCAAAAGGTCCAACTGTCTGGATGGCTCACTGTCCATTAAAGTTCACAGGGGGTCCTTTGAGTGTTTGATAGCTAACAAGAGAAAGAAAAGAAAATTCTCTCAAAGCTGCTTCTTTAACTTTTTGAGAATTCCCTTTAAAAGACAAATCTTCTGAAGAGACTAACTTGGCTGGCCAGCCACCTGGCATGAAGAAGCCATGGGTGGTCTTTTTGTTTTTCCCCTTGAAGGTATGATAAACCACAAAATAGTGAACCAAAAATACACTGGCACTCTCTACACGTTCTCTTCCTCAAATGCCGTAAGATTTCATTTTCCTATTAAAACAAGAATGCCATCTTCCCTCCCAGTGGCAGAGGTACATGAGTTCTAGCGAGGCAGACACCCGAACAGCTTACAGAGCTGCATGCCTGCTCCTCTGAGCTCCTGAAAGGCCAGTGGGAAGTTGCTGCCAGGGACTCAAAACAAAGTTTGGCACAGGTACAACTGTCAGCCTGGCTACCCAGCAGCCCCTTAAATAGGTACATTCTTATGCCTATTTCTGGAGAAAAGTCCGTATCTTGAAACTGCATGAATTGTTTCCTGTGAAAGCTACTTTTCTTGGTAAATCCTTAAAATACCACAAACACACAAAATTACCAAATGAAGAGAGGGTTTCTGGAGAGAGTTGAAAAAAAAAATAGAAAAAGAAAACAAACAAAAAAGAAGAACAACCCCGAAAATGGTTAACAGAAAGCTGCTGGGTTTCCTAAGCACGGCGCTATGAGCTTAATTGAGGCTGACGCATGACAGACTCGCACGCGCAGTATCGTTGGGCTCTGACTGAAGCTGCTGACAGAGGGTAAATGGTGCATGGCAGCAGGGCTCGCCTTGGCCTGGCATGGCCACGCAGGAGCATGGAGCCTGTCAGGAGATAGCATGAGGGCTAATGAAGGGCTGCCCTTGTTTTTAAAATTCTTCTCACTTAGTTTTGGATCAGACTCTATACAATGAAGCTTTCTCAACCTTTTAGTGCTCAGTTAAGGAATTGTGACACTTATTTAAAAATTAATGCATTCTAATCAATTTAAAGTTAGAAAGCCCAGAGCCTGCAAAAGAGGAAAGACAAAAAAAGAAAAGGGCAGAAGAGGAAAAGTAAAGTTGGGAGGGAATGGAACCAGGAGACAGAAGAAATACCTAGCTCTAGATATCTTGGAGAGATGATTTCAGGAACAACCATTACCAGATGAGAAGTCAGAGGGTGACTAAAAGTGTAAAGTCTGTATACTCTGCCAAAGGTATAAACATTCTAGGAACCTGTTGACTTTTCTACATTTAAAAAAGATCAATTAACTCTCTTATTGCTACAAGGCTGTGCTGCCCACTGCAGGACGCTGAGCCCTCCAATGTGAGCTGTCTTTCAAAATGAGGGACTACGTGAATTCTGCATAATTTAAAAGACAAGGTTAAACAGCACTAATAACAAGAAAAAAGAACACCATTTTTGGAGGCATGCCTCAGATATGAAACAGAAAGAAGAAAACAGCCTGTTTCCATCACATGGCAATATTTATGAAAAAAAAAAAAAAACAGCAAAATTAAGCATTGGCTAAGTAACCAAATAAAAACACAAGGATTCATGAAATTTTATTTCTCCCCGTTGTTGACACAGGAAAAGACTTTACTGCAAGTTTTGCTTATGTTTATGGAAAATCACAGTTGTGAGATCTACAAATTTAAACTGTTAACAAAATAAATGCTTATTTCAGAGGTCTATGTTTTACTAAAACCCATGGAACGAAGAAAGAAATCACCCAGGATAAAATGTAGAAAAGATCAACTTTATATTGTGCAAAGAGAAGTCTGAGACAGAACCCCTCTGCTGCCTCAGTTTCTACCCATCCCAACCATACCATGTTCACTCCCTAGACCACTCCAAAGACAATTTCTCTGACAACTTCAGGTACATTATAGACATTAGACATTACTGTAAAAGCAGCCACAACATTAATCACATCAACACTGCAATGCCTGTGTTTTCATACTTGTAGAAAATGAGGGCTTTTGTTTGCTTGCTTGTTTGCCCCTTTAGGACCATCTGACAACCATGGGGTTTTCAAGGGCAGGCTATACACAGTTGTTATTTTTCCTTACAAGCACGCTCTAGCACAGACAGACAACTGTTAGCAGGATCTTTTCTTTCTAAATTTTGATTTTATAGAACACAAGAAACTGATATCAAAAATAAAATATATGTGTGGTGTTAGACGCACATGTGTGTGCATGTGTGCATCTCTGTGGAGGCCCAAATCCATCAGGCGCCCTGTCCTATGACTCTTTGCCTTATGACTTTGAGAGTGGGCTTCCCACTGACCCTGGAGCTCTGCTGGTGGCTCTGTCTCTGGCCCAGGCATGCCCAGCTCCTTACTGGGTGCAGAGAGCTGTCCTGGGCCACTGCATTTGGGCAATAAGTGCTCTAACAACCCAATTAGGTGTTTCCTCATGAAACAATCTGATTGCTTCTTAATTACCTGAAAACCATTCCCCTGAATCTCATACTCATCTTTACAATGTGCACCAGGAAAGAGTACACACAAATGGGTTTCGTACAAACAGCAGACAGGCTGTTTAAACCTTCAGGGCTTTTTCCGGAAGTTTGCGTGTTGGGTACAGGAGCAGTCCTTCAGCGTGTGCAATCCTCCCTCAGGTTATAGCTCAACAGCACAAAGCTGGACGTAGAGCACAACAGTGAGTGCTGGCAGGCGGCCATCACATGCTCCACTTGGGTGTGGCATCTTTGTGGCTCACTCTGTCCCTACCCTCTAGCCTTCAAGGGCAGCAACAGCTCTGACACCATGTTGAAGTCAGTGTAGCAGCACCGTGCTGAAACAGCTTCCATTACAAATTCCCAGGATCCCCCAAAGCTCGTGTTCTCGACAGGCAGCCTAAAGAAATTTAGAAGGTGGGTAGAAAAAGCCCCATTAGGAAAATCCAAAAATCAGTCTGACAACTGATATTTTCATTTCACACTGAATGGTCCATGTAGTCTAGATCCATCTTAAAACCTGGAAGAAGATAGATCTTTAAGTAGGCATTTTTCACAAGTGCTCAGCTATTTGATGAGCTATCAAATGCAACAAAAAGGGACAATTTTATTTTTCCTTTTGGTTAAAATTACTTCTTTTTTTTTTTTTTGCTATGAAACTGGAATTAACTTTTTAAAAAAATTTAGGTAGGAGGTAGAAATCAGACTGGATGGTGTCAAAGAGCATTTCCAAGTCAAGGGATCCACCTGTGCCGTGGTTTGCTGGGTTGAGGCTGGGAAATGCTTCTCAAGAAGACTCACGGTGTGGAGGCCTCAGGCCAGAGCACGGGCAGCTCATCCCAAGCCCTTTAACATTTTGTCCAGACGCTACCAGGGTTGCTCATGTCTTCCTCAGATCTGGACATACTGAAGGGTCCTAAATCAGCAATATTGGGGGTGCCTAGAAAGTATACTTCCCATGATTTCCCTCATTGCACTACTGTTGAGTGTAACAGGAATAAGACCAATTAAATGCACCTCAAGTAAAACTGACATGGCCTGTACACAGGCCTGTCTAGCAATGCCCGAGCTTATGCATTTGTCTGAATTCTGCATCTGTGTGATGCCTTAGCATTTTTTTTTTACCTTTGTCTTGCTATGTTTACCTCCCGCCCCCCATCCTGCAAATATTTCCCTTAAATGCCAGGGCTGAGGCCTCTAAAAAATGTCAGAAATAAATTGGTACTAGTTTGTGATAATAAGGCTAAACTTTGCTGTCCTTTCACAAGTGAGATTCCAGAGTGGAGAGATTTGCTCATGTGTGTAGAGTCACTGCATGCTTACTGCATACAGTTGGGATTACTGCTCAGCCAGGAACCACTGGCTATTCCACTGAAACCTGCTGCAGGTAATGCAGCAGTATGGCCTTAGTTCTCTCAGACTGAGGGAAGATGATGATGGAGGGAGGTGTGCGTACCAAATAAACTCCCCAAATAGCCTTATGATAATACAAAAGACTCTCAGCCTGCCTTCCTATCTGTCTGTCTGTCTGTCTGTCTGCCTGCCTACCTACTTACCTACCTATCTATCTACCATCTATCTATTGTAGCCCAGGCTGGTCTTAAACTAGTGACCTTCCTGCTATAAGCTCACAAATGCTGGAAATACAGATGAGATTCACCACACCTCAGCTAAGGGAGTCTCTTCAAACAAGTAACACGGCCTGTGTGCAAAAAAAAAAAAAAAAAAGTGTAACTACTAAAGCCAATCATATTATGCATCTATCTACGAAACACATATTTTGTAGTATTTGATTCAAAAAGTCTTTAAAACTTAATAAGGCATGGGCCTGGACAGATGGCTCAGCAGTTAAGAGCAGTGGTCTTTAGAAGACCTGGGTTCAGTTCTCAGCATCTAGATGGTGGCTCACAACCACCAGGGGTCTGATGCCTTCTTTTGAGCTTCATGGGCAGCAGGTATGCATATGGCACACATACATGCATGCAGGCAAACATAAGGACGGAAGTGTCTCCTCTCCTGACAGTTGTGCCACAGGTAAATGCTAATTAAAGAAACTAAGGAGCACATTGAGCTGTGTGAAAAAACAAGTAAGAATAAGAAACAAGAGGGGTTGACGTTTTGTTCCTGACCAAGAAAGGTCAGATACAGTGAGGCAGAACGCTACATCTTAAGAAAGTCATTATTTTAAATGCTGAGATTCTACTGAATAGAAGAGTTTTCAAATATTAAAATCTCTGTGGTAGGCTCTGACCTCAGAATAACAAGAAAATGGTAGGTGCTTATTTTTCATATATAAAAATGACAGTTATTTTAAGGCCATTATGTAAAAGGCCTATTTCCCTTCATAAAATACATAAATGTGCCAATGATCCAGTATATCAGCCAGCATGTATACACTTGACTTGAGTGGTTATTTTATGACTTAAATATAAAATAGAACTAATAGCTGCAAACTTAAAGTCCATGATCCAAGTGGTCTACAGCCCACATATTTGTTTTTCCTTAGCGAATCATTTATTCAGCCTTTTGGAGAGTCCTATTTTACTTACATACATGACACTTCCCTCATTGAACCCAGAGGACTAAGCATACTGCTTAAAAATTAAAGTGATTATATATATGTACACACACACATATATGTTCAAACAGACACACACACTCTCTCTTTGCCTTCATGTATGCCTGTGGACTACATGTGCGTAGTGACCATGGAGGTCATAAGAGGGCTTCAGACCTCTTGGAAACAAGAGTTAAGATGAATGTGAACCACCACGTGTGTGCTGAGAATCGAACCTGGGTCCTCTGGAAAAGCAGTTAGTGCTCAAAGCAGTCACTACTGAGTCATCTCGGTAGCTCTTCCTGGTGTGGGTCAAGTGCTTAAGTGTTTTGTTTCTCTCTGAAAGAAAACTCATTAAAATAACTCATTTACAAACGATAAAATAATGAATGTTTCAAATACTTACATTATTGTTTGCCTGGCATGTACAAAGGTCTTGATATGATCTGTAGCACAGTCCAAAATCAAGTCTACTCACATGGATACATGTGCACAAAAGTTGCTCTTAAACTAATGATTGTCCTTCCTTATTCTCCTGAGTAGCTGGGGTTATAGGTACAACTATAACACTATGAGTTAGTAGCTATACTGCAGAAAGGAAAGACAAATAAGAAGCCTGTAAGACAGCCTCACTAGATAACCATCCACTAGGTATATCCACCCTGACGTAGTCCCTTTCTACAGTGAATAATGCTTGGTCTATTTAATTATAATAATAAAAAGTGCCGCAGAAATAATACATCTGAAAGCAGCCTAGCATGCAGGAATTTGCCTAAACACTTACCTGAGAAAGAGGGTTCTGTGTAAATCCAGACATGAATCTTGATGGAAAACACTTGGTCATATCTGAGCCACTCAATTATCATTCAAAGGTATGTACATGGTCTGTGGGCAGACACACACGGACACACACACACACACACACACACACACACACACACACACAGTAGGCAACACATTCATTTCAAATGCTGGGCTGGGGAGATAGTTCTTTCAGTAAAATACTTCCCGTGCAAGCGTGATAGTCTGAGTGTAGATCCCCAGAAGCCAGGCCAGGAGGTGTGTGTCTGTAACCTCGAAGCTGGAAGTTGCAGCAATCTGTCAGAGAATGCTAGCTAGCTAGTCTAACCAACCAGTGAACCACGGTTTGGTGAGAGGAAGACAGCCAACTTCAACCTGGAGCCTCCACAGGCATGCACATGCATGTGTGTTCGTGTATGCGTGTATGTGCACACTTGTGTGTGCTTGTGGACATACACACTCACATGTACACACTGAGTGATGTATTTTCTCTTTTCTTAGACTTGCCAATTTAACATGTCAACAGTCAGAGGCAATTCCAAATTGCAAATCACAGCATTTAGCATGATGCCAGTTCAATGGATGTTCTGCAGAGAAAGCTTGTCGGTCAAGCATAGGAGTGTTACCCAAGTCCCATATTTATTTGACTTTGTGAAAGTCCATTGGAGCCACTGTTTTATGCTGCCCATGACATCCCTTTTGTGGGGGTCCATGAGGGAAATAGCATTCAAAACTGGGCTTGGGAGATCGGTTATTTTCCAAACCAACTGCCATGTTTCCTCAGTCTGATACTTTGATACTCACAACTGATGTTTTCCTCTCTGGCCAATAAAAGTTTAGAGGCAAATTTACAATCCAGTCCTATTTAACAAATTAGGACCTAAAGAATGTATTTCTCACGATAGTTATTTATTTTCTTTCGCTCCTATTTTTTTCTCTCTCTCTAGCCATATATATGCACCTGAAAGTCTTTCTAGACCTAAGAGAAAGCAAACGTAGACAGAGGAAAAACAGTGAGTCAGAGAAAGAAAAAGAATGGGATAGAGAGATGAAGACCATTCTGATCATTCAACGTCACAGAAAAATGATTCTGCATTAGGTGCTATTCTACTCCACCCATGTAGAAGCCTTCACAGAGTCTTCTAAATTAACTATGATTTTGTTCAAGTCCATATGATAAATGAGGAAGAGTAAAGCACAAAAAGGCTACACAACTTACCCAACATTACGGGGATAGTTTTAAATAATGCTGGGCTTCCAATCCTGATGTCTACCCCAGAGCACTCATTATGGATAATAAATCAATCAGATCATGATTTGTCTCTTGACAATGGCTTCCTTACTGTTGAGCCACTGGCTGACCCCAAGACCAAAAACCACTATTAATTTGTTACTGGATCATGTTGAAGTGGCCATCGACTGTCTCCAACCCGAATGAGCTGTTGAAGGCACCGACACAAACAGCCCCCTACACCCCACAGGTAGCTATTTTCAGCTGGGTAGGGTTAAGGGTGGAATTAGGAAGTGAAATAATTGATAAGAAGCTAGCTTTAACATCCATTGTCTGATCTAAGGATGTAAAGACCCTTTTAACTGCCCAAGAATTCTGTGAGTATATCTCATGTAAGGGGAAGAAATGGCAGAAAAGCTAGTTCAAAGCTTCTGCAAAGAAAGAATTTTGTAATGAGAAAAGTCCCCAAAAAAGAAAAGTGCCATGACTATTGAATAATGAAAAACCAAGACAAATACTAAACAATGAAATCAAGTAATGATTTCTTACACTGAGATTAGGCAATAGCGCCCACTGGAAAGTTAAACCCTCTAGATATCTGTTACTTGGTGACCAAGAGCAGCTCCACGCTGTCAGGACCAAAGGATCTTCGAGGGCGAGTGCTCTCCCAAGCTTCAATAGTAGGGGCATAAGCTGGGAACACTGGTGCACATTCCTAAGTTCCAGTGTCCGATCATTGGAGTCAAGCCTGATTGGCTTTCAATGCAACACCTCAAGGTGCAAATCACTTGAATGAGTCTTTTCCTTAGTTACACAGCCAGCATGACAATAGAACCTGAGCAAAATAAGCCATAATTAATTAGCAGAAGCCTGAAGAGAATGTAGCCAACGGACCTTCACAATTTACTTACTAGATTAAGAATTGTTTAAATCTATTAACCAAAAGGACTTTGGACCTTAGATAATGAAGTTGTTAATGCCAGTACTGTTTTAATCATGAACTATATTTAAAGGGTAATCAGCTTTACTTAGCAAGCTATTTGGATAACGCTGTCAGGTAGTTCTATATGACCAAATGATTTTACAACATTGATCCTCACTAAGTTTCCATAAAGGTTTTTCCTCTACATCTCAGGCTATCACAAAAAATCATTCAAATAAGTGTTTACAAAATTAACATAAATATTGATGTGAACTAGCTTGAACTCTGCAGTTTACTGTTTGACACTTTGACCACAATTTCCCAGTATTCGCATCCCTTATGAACACATGCTAGCGTAAAGGCTGACATTAAAAATGCTAACCATAAGTCGATTGGAATGTCTTAGAAATCAATGAGTGCCAATATTTCTCTAGGAAGACAACTGGTGTTTCATACTTACTTGGGGCATTTTATATTTATTATAAGTATTTAGAGTTTAAAGGTTTAGGGAAACATTTCAGGATGAAGGATCAACCTGGAGAAGATCTGGGTTAGTCTTCATCTGTCTTAATTTTTTTTAAGGTCTTATCGTTTAAGCCCTAAGTGACCTTAGCTCAAGTTTGTCAAACTTTTACATAACAACTGCTCATTTTTTTCAAAGCAATGTCCAAGGTATGAACTCTGCCCTTGTGGACCTGCCTAAGGGAAAGTTCAAGAAAGGAAAGTTTATTCCTGAAAGGAATATCAGGTACTGGGTGAGGCTGAAGTCAAAGGATGACTAAGCTCTGGCCCCGCTCTTAATTAGGAAAGAAATACACTAGACTTAATGATTTGGTTTCATTTGATATTTTATTGCTCATGCTGACTTGTACTCACATCCAGGGCAGTCTCTGACCTAGTATAAATGTAGTACAAGGAGCTAACACCCACAACTTCTTGTCCCATGCAGCTTTAGAAAAGGGTTTACTTTATTTTTACTTGTGTTTGTGTGCATGTGAATGTATGTGTGCATGTGTACAGTATGCACACAGGCCAGAAAGGGGCATCAGATGCCTTAGAACTGAAGTTACAGGGGACTGTGAGCTGACTGCCATGAGTGCTGGGAACAGAACTCTTTGTTTGTGTGTGTGTTTGTAACGCAGCAAGCTCCTCTAGCTACTACCCGCGCCTCAGCCCCACTTTTTTCCATTCTCAATAACCTTTCATCCAGGCATTCAGATACAAACGGTCTGGATACCATCCACGTGTTTTTAAAGATGTTATAAAAATGCAACTCTTTTACCAGTATTTAAACAGTACTAGGCCACCCAGAGATGGTAGTTGTGATTATTTATGCTCTCTCATAATTGAAACCCAATTTTAGACCCAATTTTACCCATTTAGTTTTCCAAAATTCTTCAGGAAAGTACTGCTAAACAAGAAAAAAGGCAGCATTCCCATCAACTCAGTGAAACGGGATGGTACACACCCCTTGTCTTACTTTCACTTGTTACACCAAATCCTTCTCTTGTCATGGAACAAAAGGTGGATTCTTTTTTTTTTTTATTGGCTTGAAGTGTCAAGGGTTACAGTGGTAAATCAATGAACACAAACAAGCCAGATATAGCTCCTTGGATAAAACATGAAATAACGAATGACTACATTCAAGAGAAACAGCAAATAGCCCTGAAAACTGTAAAGGTCCCACATATAAAAAGATACTGAAGGGAAAAAAAAAAAAAAAGGAAAGGGCCTCCATGTGAGAATGTTGGCCCAGGACCTTCTAAATACCATCGCAGACATGCTGACTGAGCTTCACTGTCATTAGGCATTGCTGCCTCTGGTTTCTCTTTGGTCAGAATTTTCCTTTTTAAAGCATCCCAGGCTATTCTGCCCCTGCCTTTATTTATGTAGTTTCCCTCCACCTTTTCCTCAAGCTCATAAACCTAAATACTATGTAGTATCCCAAACGTGGGCTCACCTTCACCTTGTCTCTTGCCCCTAGAGATGGGTGGTTTCTAAGAATCTCATTCCTCCAGCACAATTACACTAGTCAGGGTCTGCTAAGCAGTGCACATGCCAGCCCAATGTTCACTGAGTTTAACCTACTTTATTGGATTATATATGTCTTTAGGGCAAACAAAGGATTCTACTTTGTTAATGTCTGAGTTTTCAGAATGCATGAGGAATGTACATGATAGTATGTATCTATGTTCTACAACTGGCTTAAAACCAAAGAGTATGATTCAGATCAAATATTAATTTTAACACCTTGCCAAAAACAAGCTCACTCTCAGGGTGATGTGACTTTTAGGTCATTTCCGTTTTGTGGGCAACAAGTTTAGGAGCTGGAGAAAACAGACAACAAAATAGATCTACTCTTGTAGACATTATTTTCTGGTGGAAAAGATGGATGGATGGATGGATGGATGGATGGATGGATAGAAAGAGTATAAGGTCAGAGAGTCAGTGACAAGGGTGAGGAAAGGTTGAAAAGATGCTGCTTCAGCAGGACAGCCAGGAAAGAACTTACTGAAGAGGGCCCCCCTGCACAACTCGGGGAAGCCATGTGATCCCCTAGGAAAAGAGCTTTTCACACAGCAGCAGTAGTAACCTGAGCCAAAGTCCTCTTAGGCCTTTTCAGGAATCAGCTAAAGGAAGTGTTACAAATCATGACTGAGAAGGGTAAGTGGCCAGACAATAAATGGCCTTCTGGACCATGGAAGCTATGCTAACAATAAGAAGTCAGAGCAAAGTTCAGCTCAGAAAGCAGATGCTTCGGTCTACGTCCTCAAGGCACTGTGTTGGCCTCTAATAAGGATGAAAGGACTGAACTGCAAGGTACTCACAGAGGGTGAGAGAACAGCTGGGAGGCTGGTAGAGTAGCCCAGGGTAGATCACAGTGTAAAGCCATGGTGAATTGCCAATGTCCAAAGGATGACTAAGCTCTGGCCCCGCTCTTAATTAGGAAAGAAATACAGTAGACTTAATGATTTGGTTTCACTTGATATTTTATTGTTCATGCTGACTTGTGCTCACATTCAGGGCAGTCTCTGACTTAGTGTAAATGTAGTACAAGGAGCTAACACCCACATCTTTTTGTCCCATGCAGTCATTGGAATGACTTTCCAATGAGGACTCTATTTGTCTGTGTGTGTGGAATTCAAGATGGCACCCCAGCTTTGATTTGAACAAATAAGTGAAAAGTGTTATCATTAACGACAGTAAAGAAAATAATTAATTTGCACTGAGCATCAGCATCTAACTTTACGCACTAAATAAGAGGCCAGATACATGTTGCATAGCTCTAGCCCCAGAGTAGGGAAGCCATTTTTTTTTTTCCTCCAAGGAAGCTGTGATTACTTGTAAGAGACTTCCTAGGTTGGGTCTGTTGACCACTGGTGTTTACTCAGAGTAGGAGCAGGTAAGGAAGTTCCACAAACCCTAAACTGAGTCTCAAGACCTTCTTTCCTGTACCTCCTGCTACACTTGAGTCTGCGTTAATCACACATGATCTCATGGTCTTGGATAGTTATAAAGTATCAGAGGTGGAAGGTTAAGAGAAGAGACCAGCTTCTGGGGAGGAAAGCTGCTTTGGGGCCATTCATGCTCTGAAAGTAAGCCTAATAAATGTACTGCTTAATCAAGTTGGACTTTGGTGGAATTGTGCTTTGGTTTGCTGTGGGTGCCCTGGGTGGGTTGAGTAGACCCCTTGTTCGAGCCTCCCCAGAAAAATGATTCATACAACAATAAGTCTAAATTGGGTGTCAAGGCACGAATGAGAATGACCCCACTAGACTCAGATGTCTGAGCACATAGTGCCCAGTTGGTAGAGTCTGGCTCTGTTACAAGAGGTGTGTCACTGAAGGTTCTCACTGGCTGCCCTCTCTGCTCTGTGCTTTCGGCAAAGGATGCGCACTCTCATCATCCCGCTCCAGCTGCCACGCCTGCCACCCTGCTGCCATGCTGTTCCTGCCATTAAGGGCTCTCATTCTCTGGTGTTGTAAGGCAAAATGAACTCATTCTTCTCTATGCTGCCTTGGTCATAGAACTAGATCACAACAGAAAAGTACCTATTGTGGTGGGAAATATAAACTTGGGATTTACCACCACATTACTCACAGACATGCACGTACTGCACTCTGTGAAGTTAAAATTAACTAGCACACTTTGTTTACTTGCATTTTCTGGGTCTCAGGGCCCCTTTCCTTATCCAATAAAGAATGACACAGCACCTTCAAATCTCTCCACCTGATCCTCCTCCCACGGCCACCTGTCACCTTCTACTGACACAAAGTTCTTTCTTTTACAGGGGCCCTTGTGATCCCTGCCTGAATAATGCAGGATAAACTTCCATCTCAAGGCCATCAACTTTTACAAAACTCTTTTCTGCCGAATAAGGCAAATGTATACATCCCAGAGTTGGTAGAATTTGAGATGCAGTTACCTCCGAGGGAGGGGCACGCTGTCTGGATCACACACCATTTCCAAAGACTTCATCCTCAGAAATGGCTTGCAATACTGTAGCTGATGACCAGAGCTCTAAGGACAGCCAGCTCAGGACATAAAGCCTGCTTTATTGCCCACAGACTCTGTGCCCTTGGACACAGTTTTAAAGGTTCTCTAAATGTTAGAGAAAAAATGAGAGTGATAGTATCTAATCCAGACAATGAACATGACGCATGAAGTATGATCTATTCAAGAATATTTACAGGGCTGCCAACTATGTGCCATCCTTGCATGTGATTATTATTTTATCATTTTCCTTTTGAGACTGGGTCTTGCTATGTAGCACTGGCTGACCTCAAACTTGCAATCACCCTGTCTCAGCTGCTGGAATTACAGAGTTACACCATGCCAACCTATTGGAATTCCAGCTCTGAAGGCCTACCAGAGCCTTGTGTAGTGCTGGCTATCACTCCCTTGGCTCACAACACCACTCTGTCTCAATCTTAAACGTCTCACTTAGATGCTGTTTTAGGGCTTCTACTGCTGTGAAGAGACATCATGACCAAGGCCACTCTTATAATGGAAAACACTTAATTGGGGCTGGCTTACAGTCTCAGAGGTTTCGTCCATTATCATCATGGTGGTGTCCAGGCAAAAATGGTGCTAAAGAATGAGCTGAGAGTTCTATATATAGATCTGCAGGCAGCAGCAGCAAATAGAGCCACACTGGGCACGGCTTGAGCATAGGAGACCCCAAAGCCTGCCCCCACAGTGACACACTTCCTCCAACAAGGCCACACTTCCTAATAGTGCCACTCCCTGTGGACCAAGTAGTCAAACCATAAGTCTATGAGGGCCATTCCTATTCAAACCATCACAGATGCCCTAACTATCATGCACTAGAAAAAGGTCCTAGAGGACAATCTTCTCTAAGAGCTGCTGAAAACGAGTGAAAGCAAGATCATCTACTCTACCAGCACCCTGTCTACTCAACACCCACACAGGCCCAGTGCCTCGCTGCTTCCTCTGCCCAGTCATCCTCTTAGCAAAAGCTCTTCCTTGGGGCAGTTTTCCTACAACATTCCAGCTAAAGAGATTTCCAAGTCCTACTCTGTAAATGGTTTCCCACTTCAGGCCTTTTCAGCCAACCAAGCCTTGGCTTTCCACAGAAACCCTGCCCTCTTATCTCCCTTACTTTTGTTTGTTGGAGAAGTTTGTGGAGCCTTGGGACACAGTCAGAGAGTAACTGGTCTTTCCTGAAGAGACGGTGAGCAGGACTGAGGAGGGAAGGGTGGGATGAGCTCACTGCCCTCTGGCTTCGGGATCACAGGTTCACGTGGACAGTAGACGGAATCTCTTCTCTTTAAAAATAAAACCACACATCTAGGCACAGTGATGTACACTAGTAATCCTAGCACTTTAGAGCTGAGGCAGGAGGATCATGAGTTAGGACACATAGCCAGATCTGTCATAAACAAAGAAACAATCATATCACACCAGCAAAGTCTAGGAAAACCAGGTAAGTGAAATTATACATGAACACAGAAAAAGAGTCTGCACGTTGGCACATATCTGCACATTTGAGTATCTGGTATCTAGGGCATCAATCATGAGTCTAGCTTAGCTAAAAGAAAGACATCCGTGTGACAACTAATGGTAGCAGTAATAACACAGAAATCAGCTTTGTGAAGTTGTTTCTCCATTGTTCTGGAGAGTTTGGGTCTTTGATGTCAGCTGCATTATGAGCTATCAAAGCAGAAACAGCACTAATGAAGGAACCTTAAAGGATTAGGCTTTCCCTAGTACAGTTGTCTTCCTCGCAAATGGTTTTAAAGGTCACTTTAAAAATAGCACCTAGAGCCACAAAAGCCTGTAAATATTTAAATAACACCCCTCGGATTATTTTTACACTGTGTTGTAAATGTACATCACAATATCCTTCACAGAAATGTCAGCCAGGGTTTAAAGAGAGAAAAGAGCTGAGTCTGAAGGCCACGCAGGAGGAAATAGTGATCCAGGAGGGAAATATGGGACTTTGAGTGTGTGGCCTGGTCTAGCTGTTCAGTGAGATACAGACACACATTTCAGAGCAGAGCTCCAGCAGGAAAGGCAGCAACAATTCAAGATGCTGGAATTTATTGAAGGAAGCTAAGTGGACCCCGAAAGGTTCCTGGACCTTCAAACGCCAGCTACTCTGATGATGTCACTGAGAAGAAAACTCTGGAGAAAGAGACTGTTTCCTTGTTTGTTTTGAGTATTTACCATCTGTCAGACCCCATGTTCTCTACTTCCTAAGCCTCCTAGTTGAGCACACCCAGGTCAGATTTATAGCTCATACTTATACCCCGAGAGAGGTGTCCCAAGTTTCCCAAGATGAATGTGAGTGGAAAGTTTAGATTGTCAGGTGCGTTCGATTCTCAAACTTCAAGTTCACTACAAAGGGAAACAGTTCAATAGGCAAAATTTAATAAATATCATGGAATTAAAAGGGAAATGTGAGCATATTTTGATCTTATTTAGGGGGGATTCCTGAACACAAATCCCAAGGGAAATCCTTAAGAAGATTTGATTGCATTAACCTAAAAACTGTGCAAGAGAAGAAAACCTCCTGATCCCTCTCAAGGTGACCTGTAGAGAGAGCAAGCAACATGGTTATGTAGCAGCATTCCCCAGGAAACCAAGAAGAAAAGCAAATCCCGCAATAGAAAAAGATAGCTCACAGAAGATAAGCAAAAGAATCACAACAATTAATAAACACAAAAGAAAATACCAGGACAAATAAATCTTGTGGTAAAAACTAAAAGCATATGCTTTTCTCAGTGTGAGTGAAGATTTAGGGGCAGGAAATGAAATCTTTAAAGTGTTTAAGCTTTTTGGCTCGGTAACTCTACTTTTCAGAATTTATCACGGAGAGATAATCATGATTTTACTACATCATGATTCTACTATATCATAATTCTACAAAACAGACAGAGTGTTAAACTAACTCCTACTGCTGTGTGTTTATACCCGTAGGTCAGCACATCACTCAACCTCCGCCAGAGAAGCTTTTATTTGCAGAAGGTGGTGATCACCTGGAGAAGGTGCAGAGATTAAGAGACTGAAGAACGCTCCGCCAGGAACAGAACATACGATACAGCTTTTCTTCCCAAGGCTCAGGAAGCACTGCATAAGACTGAGCAGAAAGAGTTTCAAAGCTGGAAGACACAGCAGAGAAGATAAATGTAGGCACCATGTACTTGTATCATTGAGCACAAAGCCACTGCAAGCCCAAGACAGATCAAGTCCCAGCAAGAAGGGGGTGGGGTGAGCATGAAGTCCCGTATTAATCTGAGGAACTGTGGGCACTTGTTAGCTTCTGGGAGACAGAGAGTCCATTTTCTGACTAAGACTGTTGACCCAGGTAAGTTGGCCGTACTATAAGCAGGTCATACATCCAAGATTATATGAGCAGCACGAATTAGTCTTGTTGGGTTAAAGCTAAAATAGACAAAAGTTAGGTGGGTAAGAAAAGCAGGTGAGATGTGGGAAGAGTTGGGAGGAGTAAATATGGTCAAAACAGGTATGAACTTTTCAAATAAGAGACACAGAGATAGAGAGAAAACCAGAATTAATTACTAAGAAATAACCAGACCCTCTTCATTCTGGACAAGCATCTTTACTGTTAACACAAAAATTAGAAGACCTGGAAAATGGCTTAATAGAGGAAACGCCTGAAGACCAGAGTTCAGATTCCTAACACACATAAAAGCCTGGTGGTCTGGAACCTACCTGTAATCTGTTCCTGGCAAAAACAAGGGCTAGCTAGTCAAGTTAGTGAGCTGTAGGTTGTGTGAGGACCCCTGCCTCAGTGTATAAAGCCGAGAATGACTGAGGAAGACACCTATACTGCTGCCAACCTCTGGCCTTAATTGGCATAGCTCCCCTCATATACAACAAAATCACAATAATAACAAACAAACAAACTTTAGAAATAGAACACAATACTGGAAAGTGGACTAGTTAAATCAGTGAGGGGCCTGCTGAACAACTCTATGTTGTATTCTGTGAGCAGACTGTCACAAACACGCTCAGAAGAAGCTCCTTCCAATCTCTCTGTGGCGCTTTCCGAAGGAGGGGGTGCAGGGTCCTCAAGTCCCAGCTGTCTTTTACCACTAATTGTGAAAATACAAAGATGCTGACGCAGTGCTTCTCAATCTTCAGCAGCATACAAAACATCTGGAAGCTTCCTAGCAACCCATTAGAAGACTTTGATACAACTGGACCAACCACCACTCAGTTTTGGAACCTTCACTAATTCTGATGTTGAGTCAGCCGGAGAGCCAGTGGTCAACATGAGCTCATGTGGGGCAGTAGAATTTAACTTCCCATTGCTTCCCTTAGGGGGATGGAGGCAACACTCACCATTGCATCCCATGTTCAGTTACTGAGTTCACAGTCTGAGTTCAACAATACTGTCTTATGCAGTCTAGAATACAAACTTAAACAGGACCCTTTCATTAAGGTTTGGTCCATCAGACCCTGGACACACTAAATCTATAGAAAGGAAGAGACCTACAGCCAACACCTCGAAGGAAATACACCTGCAAACCACACAAGGCTGGCCCCAGCCTTTGTAATAGAAACTTTCACTTTTCTGGCTTAATACCTGTGTGGCGTGATGATTTTCACATCAAGGACTTAGATTCTGATGTCACGCAGCTGGCTTACATTCCTGTTGTAGCATTTTCTAGCAGTCTCACTTTCATCAAGTTTCCTAAGTCTTAGGGGGCTTCTTGCTCTAAATGGGGGAAAATGCTAACATTTACCCAGGATTGTGTGAGGAACTAACACATGCTGAACCTCTGGAACAACACATGACTAATGTAACCAACCTTCATGGCTATTATTTTATATCAAATACTTTATATTTGATATAAAGTATTTTATATCAAATACTTTTATAACCAACTCTTTCTTCATCCCATTTCCCTATTTACTAAAAGATAAAAGTTTTGGCCTGGAGATATGGCTCAGTTAAGTAAAGTGCTTGCCCTGAAAGCATGGGGATTCACTTTCAAAGCCCAGAGCGTACAAACAAACAAACAAAAACAAAACAAAAAACCTAGGAGGATCCCTGAGGCTCAATGTTCAAAGAGACTTGCCTAATCACCAAGCTTCTGGTTGCAGAGAAAAATCTAGTCTAAAAAAACCCAAGGTGGACGGTTCCTGAAAAGACTCCAAATTGTGTGCCTCTATACACATGAACACACAACACACACACACACACACACACACACACACACACACACACACTACACATACCTTTCCCAAATAGGTTTTAGTTCTATAGAGATAAACCCATTCCTAGATATCAGACAAACCAAATGGTTCTCTTGGAAGACAGACATTCCACTTTTCTCCTTTGCTGTAAATACTGAGAAAAGAAATAGATGAGGAAGGCTGAAAGTTGCAGAGTGGTTTGTGGAAAAGAACACAGATACTAGCAAATTAAATCAGTACTTCCACTTGTGCCCGGAACAGAATCCTGCCAGTGAGTAAAGGTTCTGGGAAATGTAAGAATGCTGGACAGGCTTAAAAACGCAGCAATGTGACTGTGCAAACTCATGGTGCGGTGATAGCATGTGTAGGTGTCAATGCCTCCAGTGATGACATCACACACTGCAATCCTGTGTGACGGTCTGTGTGAGGGATGTGGCCTTGCAACTCTGAGCAAGCTTATCCTTCCTGCATCCTTTTCTTCAAGGCTGACTCACGACTTGCAGGTCTAAGATGAGATGTCCCACCTCTAAGCCACCCAGAATGAAGCAGTGTTTTCCTGCATCACTTAGTAAGAGAGTATTATGGTTCCTTTCAATGGAAGGCATATACAGCTCCAAACTGAACAAGCAATCATACCTTACAAAAAGTTCCCCGACACTTCTGGCCCTCACCAAGTAACTTCTAACACTCCTTCCTGTGACTGTGACACTTTAAAACTCATGCAGAAATTAGTGGCTGGGAGGTCTTTATCTTCACAAGGGGGAGCCCTTATAATGATAAGGTCTAAATATTACAACTATTTAAGATAAGCTAGAAAAACATATTCTATTGTTTTTTGCTTTAGGCTATTCATTTTTCCTTATCTATTTCGGTTGCTTGTCAATCATTTTCTTCTCATCGCTGAGCTCCACACAGAGACACTGAGCATTTGGAAGACCCTGCACAGTGCCTTCATAAGACAATCAAGATTCCAGCACACATTTCCCCAACTCCTGCCACTTCACACTTCTCCTGACCCCCTAAGAGCAGTGGTCTCAAACTTCACTTTACTGTGCATGAAGGAGCTTTGAAACCACATTTTACTAAAACTAAGAAAGTACAAATGAAGGGCAGAGATCATCTCTCCACTGACAGGATACATTAAGAATGGGAGAAAGCAGTTGAGGAGTTGTTTTCTCCTGTAATAGTGATGAAGAAAATTCTATGTTTTTAAATACATTGAAAACAATTCCAGTTACATGATTTGGAAGCTAGTTGTGAGTGGACTTTAGTTAAGCATCTCCATTTCCTGCAGAGGTCCATTTTGGTATGAGTTTAGGGGCATCTATGCAACACCTGTACTTCCCTCAACACCTCTTCCCTTCGCTCCCAGGCCCATCAATATAAGACAGGCAGTGTGAAGGCCTTTCCCTCAATGTGTTCTGATGCCTTCTGTCCCTTGCGGTTATGTTTATTCTTTATCTCTGCCTCCACCTCAGCTCTCAGTCTGATAGTTAACACTTTCCTTCTCGTGCTATAAGCTCCTTTTATTACACCTATTCATTTTATTGTATGTTTGAGTATTGTGCCAGCATATATATCCATGGTGCACTTGGAGGTCAGAAGAAGGCACAGGGAACAGGGATACTTGGGAATGGTAATGTGAGTGATTGGAATTGAACTCAGGTCCTCTCAAAAGTAGCAAGTGCGCTTAATTGCTGAGTCATCTTTCCAGGCCACATTATAAGCTCCCAAAGGGCAGAGAATATAGATTACATGCCTTTAAAGTTTCCACGGTGACTGATGACTACAAGTATTATACTTATTAGATGAATGTTTGAAAAACAGGACAATAATAGAGCTACAGAACCTTAAATATGTTATACATACATCACAAATAGAAAAACAATAATTTCCCTCAAATTTTACATGCGCATTGCTTTGGAAAGATATAAGTATTCCACAAATAGTGTCAGAGCACATTAAAACACAGAATGGCAATAGGCTCCCAAGTCTAGCACCAAAGGACGTCAGAGACAAACAAGTGACAATTTTACCTACACAGCCATATACAGACAAGCTCAGTTTAATGATGTGGAGTTTCTGAGTTTAAATGTCAAGGTTTGTGAAAGAAGAAGACACGTTAGCTGCTAAAAACTGTAGGCCCTTTTTAGCCAACAAAAATCAGCAGTGGTTACCCTGAAACTAAGTGTTGTAATAGTAGGATGCGCAAAATGGGAGGTGCGTGTGGAGATGGGAAAGGGAGTAGGCAAAGAGAAACTGGGAGTGTTTACTTCGGTCTTTGGAGCATGGCTGTGACAGTGTCTGGGCTTCTGACTCAGGTGAGCAGTTTCTCGGGTGATGGGTAGAAGAAGAAAAGGGGTACAAAGCAAAAGAAGGAACAAAGGAAGCCGGGGTCAGAGACTACAGAGGGAATCATCCTTTCCTTCTGGGATTAATGATACACACAAGCTCAGCCTTTATTTTATTTTGTTGAAAAACTTACTAGGTCTCTGTTAGAAATCAGCTTCACTCAGAGCCAGCAGAAAACCAATAATGCTCATTCATGCTTATTAATTTTAACTAATTATTTTAAAACCTTGACTTCCCACTACTAAGTTTTTTATAGGCCTTATTAGCTGTCCTTAGAAATAATTCAAAGTTTTTAAATTTTTATTTTAAAATGAAACAAGTTCATACCAGTAGCACAAAGGATCTGGAATAAACATCTCAGAGGGGGTAGAGAGTCCTCGGATGATTTTTTTGCTACAAAAAAAGAATGTAGCCACAAAATCTGTTTTGCATCATCTGAATGCCTGAAACAAGAACACATAATTTTAAAGGAAAAAGAAACACAAAAAAACGAAAAGCAAAAACTAGTGTCTACACTTACCCAGAAAGTGCAAAGTTGTGTTCAAAATAGCTCCCTGTGATATTTTGGTAGGTTTCTGGGTGTTTTTTTGTTTTGTTTTGTTTTGTTTTTGTTTTCCCCCAGCAATCAACATAATTATGCAGTGCAAGAAGGCAGTGTTTATGCACATTACCATTTATACACTGTACACAAACAGGACTGGTGGACACATGGGTTTGTGGCCACATCCTTGACCTCTGCCTGCGAGGAAGCCCAGAGGCTTGACCAGAAGCAACTGTGGTCTTTAAGCTGATAGTATTGATCTCCAGTTCAGCTCTGTCTGTGCCCAATTCTTATTTACTCTGTGCAATGAGCATTAGAAAACTGTTCCCATGCAGGAAGTCAATATGCTAATTCTTTCCAAAGTTACTAACCTGATGCAAAGGCAGAGGTCTCAGTCTCTGTCTCTCTCTCCCTCTCCCTCTTTTCTCTCATCACCCCACCTCACCCATACCCACACCAACTATAATCCTTGTAAAGCTTGATCCCATAAGTAAAACCCTTCATCTTTCCCATGGCTCCTCTGCAAACTATAGAAACAGAGAAAGGACATTTACACCTGTAAGACTATTCCAGCATGGCAAATCATTGCATATATTGAGATGATTCTAAATGCTAACTTTATACAGAAAGTTCTTTTAATGAAACTGACAAAAGTGACATTCTTTTTTTTTCCCTGTGAAGACTATTCAGATGCCAAACTGGCACAAAAATAAGCACCAAGCTGCAATGCTGCTCAGTTCAGTCAAAGCATAAACCACATTTTAGTTTTCATACAAGTGTTCTACTCGGCTGGCATCCTTGTAAGCAGCACGCCTGTTTCAATGGGCTGATGGCCAAAGTCCTGTTACCATGACTCGGAGCAGCTACACACCTCACCCATTCATGGTGAGGACTTTGGCAGTACCACTTATACAAGCTAGGAGTGTGAATTGGCATTTTGTGGCACGAATTTTCTTCTGTGCATCCCTTTATTAAAACTTGGTTGGTTCCCATCAACATTATATATTCTACATAAGCTGACTGACCTATAATGAAGAAAACCAGGCAGACAGTCTCTTTTAGAAATATGACCAGTAGGGTAACATACAGATACTAGCCTGTGACAGCATTCTAGAGCCTTTGATTATTTTGTATAATTCTGCTTTCAAAACTCATCAAATATAAATATATCATGGTCACTTAGCTACAAAAGTCTATAGAATTAAATGTACTGTTGCTGTACAAACATTTCTTTCTATATATAATCCTCACCTATAGAAAATGGTCTATAAAAATGTAGAGTGTGACCATGTCAGTCCAACTTGCTGGACATGGGCTATAGACCTCACCCCCACCACACACACACACAAACCTCTGTTTCTCTTGCTGAAAAGGAAAGTGGATCGTCATAACTCACAGGTGGATACAAACATTGGAGGAGAAATGCTTGGCCGTGAAGATGTGGTCAACACACAGCCTGAGCAGCTCATTCTGCTGTCACTCACAACTGAAATGCAGAAAAAAACTAAGGGGAGAAAGCCAGCATCAGGCAAGGGAACTGCCACTTCACAGGTGGCACATGCCTATGCTTTCCAGGCACAACAGACATGGCTAGGGAGTGATGTGTGGCAACAGCCTGACATTCTTTCAGAAGTGAACCCAGAGCATACATTAACTTGGGAATAAAAGTCATTTGGCATGCTTGGCTTTGCTTTTTCCTGTCCTCTTCTTCCTGACTCCTCTTCTGAGTATTACTCAGTCCTGTCCTGGGAAATGGCTTGACTTCATGAGGTCTTAAGTAAACTGAGAACAAAATAGCTATCATTAGTTCTCACAACCAGGTTCTTCCTCTCATCATCGGATGCTCCAGTTCATCCTCAGTTACAGTGGTGATAGTGTGACAGGGTTTTGGTAGTAGCAGCAAGGTCATCTATGATAATAAATAATGATGAAGCACAAGCAGGACCGATAAAGCCAAGGATGCATATGTTTCTGAGTCTGTGCTAACCTGCATGTTCTTCAAATACACTGCTGACTGTAGGCAAACGGTTTGCTCTAACTTCACTGCATCTGCCTCCCTGACAGCTCAATGTGAACTTTGACACAGAAAGCTTTACAAACAGAAGACAAGAAGACAAGGATACATTATATGTAACTGCCATATGACAAGTAAACTTTGTGTATTTTGAAAGGGGTAAATAAGCTATTTTGGTGATGGGAAAAAGTAGTGCCAATGTGTACCCATATAACTTGCCTGTCACTTTAAGACCTGAAATAGGAAAACCTGTACCATTTTTGTACCTCTGTTCATTCTTTTCAACTCATTCTAAGTTTCCCCCTGGGAGTTAGCCCTCCACCAAAAGTCTCTTTCAGTACACAACTAGCTCTCTCTATTAAGCGTGCCCGCCCTGCTCTGCTGTAACACTGCCTCCTTTGTACTCGCCTGGTGAACGGACCGGCCATACAGCACAATGGCCACAATTACTAAATTACACTGCCTGTCACTGCCTTTTGTATCACACCTCCAACAGGTGCCATTACCATGATAGACAAATTGTAATAATCCATTCACAGCATCCACAGCCTTAATAATGTACTTTTTTTATTTTATATAATCTGTGTGAATGCCACAAGGCATCTGAATAGTTAGTAAACACACAGGCCTGAAAGACTGAGCCCCATGGAATGCAGCCACCAACAAAGGCACCCAGGACAACAGGCCTGAATGCAACCATGCTCCCGATAAAGTAGATATACATAGAAATATATCCAGTGCAGAAATGGCCTCCAGACTTCAGAGTTTTCTCAAACAAATTCAGGGACCAAGGAGAGTAAAAACAGGTTATTACCGATCTAAAACTAGTATCTGTGATTAAAACTACATACCTTGGGTAGGTGAGTAAAGCTACACAAAGGCTCTGCTATTATCAATGCCCAGCACCACAAAGCACAAGGGAGTGGTGAGAGCCTGAGGTGAGCCGCTGCAATGCTCCTGTGAGGTCTATCCTCGTAAAATGTCTGTGTGGAGACCCAAGCTCACCTACTCACCAAAGCCACCATGTTTGACCTGTCAGAATATTCTCTGGTCTTCTGTGGTGTCTGATTGCTCTAACTAACATCTTCCCTTGGCCACTTTGTTTAATCTAACCTTGCACAGGGCCTCAGTACACCTCCCACCACCCCTTTTCTGCATACCACACAGAAATTGGCCACTAATTAATTTATAACATGATGCTTTCCTACTGCTTAAACTTGTAATTCCAAATACACAGGGATTTCCTCTAGCTCACTTAGAAAGATTTCATGCTTGCACATCAATGAAAGGGGAAATATAAGCAAAACAAACAAGCTCAGCTTCTGAGGAAATACTCTCATACATCAGTGGTCTACACTTTTCCTGAGTCCTGGGTACACTCGGATCTCCACTACTGTTTAGGCATCGAGGTCTGTCAGAAAGTGAAGCACACCTTGATCTCAGCAATGTTACACATTTCATGACCACAACAAACAGTAAACTATGCATTTACTTTATGAGTACTTCACACTACATCTACCACGTCAGACTCAAGCCCTTCATAGACACTGTTTACAATATTATACTTTTTAAAACAGTGTTTAAAAAGCTTAAAACATTAATTCAAGGTGTTCTTTTAAAAAAATAATGAGAGTAGTGGTGAAAGGAGAGATTAGACCTTGTCCCTTACTATAAGAGGATGTAAGTGAAGGGCAGTGCTGCAAGCCAAGGAAGGGATCGCCAATAGAAACCAACCTGCCAGCACCTTCACCTTAGACTTTACTGGGCTCTTCAAGTGTGGGAAGTGGGTGTTGTTTTAGCATCAACAGCTATTCTTTGTTATAGCAGCCCAAAGTGAGGCATATACTGTATGGACCTTACCTTATAGCATTCTCAGTATGTTGTCTTTCAGTAAAATTCTCAGCATCCACCTTTCCCCTGCTAGAACACACATGCTACTAAGGTAGAGCTAAAACTTCTGTATCCATGCATCACCAGCACAAACTACAGACTGTGACTTCCTGGACAAATTATACCATGAATTCAGAAATTGAGACTGGCATTTAAAAAAATATGTGGTTAGAATAATTAGCCTAATTAAAAAGAGTAAATGCTATTTTAGGAAGTTTTTTTACCTCCATTACTCTGTGCATGACATGAACTGTGATGTAAACATATATACTATGGACCATTATTTAAAAGTTTTGATAAGTACTTCCTGTGTATGTAGTCTAGTATTCTGTGTCGAGAATACTTCCTCATCTAGGTACCTGAACAAAATCTTAATTTTTAGCCCTCTGATTATGAAATGATCATAGTAATCTGGAAATGATCTGATTATGCAACTTATTGCCCACTACAGATGATACGGAGTGGTACCACATAACCAACATTCTACCACTCGATCCATGATAAATATCTTGACACTTTAATATTTATTCCAAGAAGATATCATTAAGTGTAATTTCAACTTATATCCTGAAATTTTAAAAAGCCATTTCAGATTCCAAAATATTAATTTGGAAATTACACAGTTCCAAGGTGACTAAAAACGGTTTGCTTGCTGGCGCAATGGACTGTCGTCAGTACTCTAAGCCGAAGAGTGACAACTTGCTGCCCTGGGGAGGCAAGGCAGGCAGAGAGAGAGTTTAAGGCCGGGACAGTTACGACCCTGTCTCAAACTGCAAGGTGAGAAGGTGGGCGGACGCTGGGCAAGAGGAAGAGTGAGACGACGGCTGTCCCCTCAGAACAATGGGGTGAAGCGGAGGCTGCACGGTGGAGTGCTGGGTCAGCGGTACAAGACCCGGGCTGTTCTACAGTACAGCCAAAATAGAAAGTGTTGTCCCTTGGGTTCTATGCCAAACAATTTCATAAAAGTAAAAGGTAATTTATTTCTGTAATTAATTAATACCAATTTAGAAAAAGGTGGTCTTGATTCAAGTGAATCACAGGACAAAGGTAAAGTGTTCGCTTCACGGCACAGGCAGCAGGACTGGGAGCAAGGATGCATTCTGAAGGTTGACAAACGGATACGAACTAATACTACGGATGCAGAAAAGGGCTGTGCCTCCAGCCAGTATCCAAACTCTTTTAATTCAGGGGACAGATACTGTGACATTTAAACACACACGAAGGAAACCTTGATTTGTACGCTTAGGAAGACATCCACCAAGATTATAACGGAGAGACCCACAAATTAGCTCCGTCTATTCGTAGTCAGAAAAGTAAAACGAGCTTCAGTCCCAGGGAAAGACACCATCAGGTGAGAAAAAACAAGAAGGGTCTTGGGCAGTGAAATCGCATGAGAGAGCAGTCATTCATTTTACAGAGCTTGGGTAGTATCTTGACTAGCACCAAACAGCGGCCCAGTGGTGAACAAAGGACAGGAGATCTCTGTGGTGTGGAAGCTGCTAGGGAAGCTAAGGACACCAGTGACCAAGGATTTCCATTCTCCGCTGCTACTGACTGGCTGTGTGAACACAGGTAAGTCACATGAGATATGAATGCTGCTCAGTTTATAGCACTGAAATAGTCTGTCCTTTACAAACGGTAAGGATGATGCATTCCTTTAATCCCAGAACTTGGAGCCAGAGGTAGGCAGATCTCTTTGATATTATGTAATGTGACTGATCACTTGGTCTCAATGGCGTTTGTAACAACTACATATTAAATGTATCTCACCTAGCATCCAACTTTTACTTATTACTGAACTTACTAGAAAATACGAAGTCTTCAGGAAAACTAGAAAAGCCACACAGACAGCAGAGTGAGAAATACAGCCTAGATCTCTAGGCTTTGTCTTTCCTTCTAGTTAACCACCCCCAAGTTAAGAAGCACAACAGCTACATAAATCTCCTTTGCAATCCTATTACCTTTCCTTGAGGGTGGAAGAACACAAGGTGCAAATCTTCACCCAGGTGCAAATGTTATTGTTCTCTGATGTCTAATAATGAAGACAGTGGAGGCCACGGTTTGGGATTTCCCCAATAAACATACCCTGTGATACATCCAGAATTGCAGGGCCACTGAGCGGAGGGAACAGAAAAGGAGACAGAGGAAGCCAAGGTGCCTGGCCTATTGTGTGTCACAGGGCAAATGCACACAAGAACATACACACATGTGCAGAGTATGAAGTTAGGACCACCACATGACTCGCTCTGGGGGTGGTGAGCTTTGTGCTGAACACGGGCTCCAACCACACCTGTTTAAACAGCCATCCTTTCGGGTAGGGGCATGCTCCCTCGGGCCCCGGTTCTCTCCCACCACCTGCTCCACCGCTTGTGTAGCTCTTGTGCCACTTGGACTCACCATGCCTGGGTACACCAGAAGACTATTGGTGTTAAAAAGCAACTTACCGATTTCATATCATGGTGAAATGGAACATTTTCATTTCAAACAGCAATCATTTACTAATGTGTCACTAAAATACATTTCATTGCCTTCTTAAATAAGGGAGACTATTTCCATTTTTATTGATTTAAAGTTACTTTTACAAATGAACATAACTGACATTTTTTTTTCCCCAAGACGGCGCTTCTCTGTGTAGGCTTGGCTTTGTAGATCAGGCTGGCCACAAACTCACAGTGATCCGCCTGCCTCTGCCTCCCTGAGTGCTGGGATTATAGGCATGTGCCACCACATCCAGCTAACAATTTTCTTCTTGTAATGTCAAGTCTCCTCTAGCTCTTCTGCTCAGGATTAAGAGATAAAGTAAGCAAACAGCAAACAAGTACCAGGACTGAAAAAACAAAACCCTTTTAAGGATTGAATGTGGGAATACTATCAAAAACACCTGACCCCACTTGCATCTTCCATTCTGAGTCTATCAGGTACACAACAATGCTGGCATTGTGTTGTTTTATTTAACCATGACCCGGAGAGCCTGAGCTTTCCTAAAGTCACACAGGTAGCAAGCAAGTGATGGCCTCATTCTAAACTGCTCACAGCTATTCTACAGTACAGGGTTTTGTTATAAGCTCTTTTAAGGCACCCCAAGACATGTGTCCAAGACTGGTGTTATATGGTAGAGAGAAATAAGCTCTGTAACAATAGATACTGGATATATGGAATACTCCTAGTTTTTTCTTTAACGTTTAAATTGGGGTGGGGTAAGCAGGATGGGAAGATATCTATACGGAGCTTGGGACAAACAAAACAGAACAGGAACATGAGAAGCCCATGATGGGATTTTGAATAAACCACTTGGCCTCTCAACTTCAATTTCCTCATTGTGAAATATCCTGATAGCTCAAATAGAATGCTTGGGAAGAAAAGATGACACAAGAAACAGTAGACTAGCAGCACAGAGGAAGCGTTCAGCAAATAATAGCTGAATCCTTCCTGGATTCTGTTACCTGTAAAGGTGAGGATGGCAGTACTCATGGGGTTGCTGCAAGCAGGATAGAATGTGTGTGAATTCCTTTTAAACTTCCTAATATTTAAAGTTTGTGTGTGTGCTATATGTGCACAGATGTACAGTGCATGTGTATGCAGTGCCAGGAGGAAATCAGGTGTCCTGTGTTATCGCTCTGTCTCTTACCACTCTAAGACCGGGTCTTCCACTGAACCTGGCACTCTAAGCCAGTGACCAGCAAGTACCAGAGATCCTCCTGTCTTTGACACCCTACCCTTGCCAATGACCAGGCCTGGCTTTTGTAAGGGTGATGGGGATCTGAACTCAGCGTCTCGTGATGGCATAGCAAATGCTCTTACCCGCTGAGCTAGCTCCCCGGTTCCAACATGGAAAAATTCTTACAACATTGTACCTGATATACAGGAACCACTCAGTAAATGTGGGTATGGCTGTTATAATTCCTCTATTTTCATTCTTACTACAGTTCTTTTGGAGTGAACATGCAAAAATTCTGAAATAGATGGTAAACTTCTTTATTGACCAAGTAAATGGATATAAAAATGTCCCAGACAATGTATCTCAGTGTTGAAGTGTTTTTCTGGTAAGCTCAATGCCACTGGTTCTAGGCTTAGCACTCAAAACATGTATCCAGCTAATAACAATATACAACTGGCATCTTAGTCTCTTCAGAGATACGAACTAGTACATGCACAATAGTTTTCTGATATTTAAGCATTTTATTTAAATACTTTGTTTTCCCTCACTGAAGGAGCAACTTAAAAAAAAATTGTCCTGTGTCAAAATACGGGCTGCTACCCACTGAGCTTCAGTGGACTACGCAGTATACTAGCCCACCCAGCCCGAAATCAAAATACCCCAGCAGGGCAGACCCAGGCCCAGTCATCGGCATTCCTTTCCTCCTGGGATGCCAAAAGGACGTTTCCTTCCTTAATTTCTCCATAGGAAGCCTTGTTTTTGTTTTTTGGTTTGGTTTGGTTTTGACAAGAGGAAAAACAGAAATTTAAAGTTACCTTACATATGCAACCTTCAGACAGCTGTCGGTTTTTAAACCATTTTTTTTTTCTGCACTGAGTCAGCATATACACTTTGTTAAGTTCCAGTGTATGCCCTAGAACTTAACTTCTCACAAAAGGTAATCATATATTTGAATATGAGGCTCTTTAGAGCAATATTTCAGCTTACATTTGAAAAAGGACCAACAAATTTAAAGCACTAAGCCACGTAACTGTGTGGGATACAGAAATGTCCCCCTTACGCCAAACGTTGGTGTGACACAAGCGCAGAACAGCACCGACTAAACACCCCACAGACAAGACATTTCTCTACAAGGAAACAGACTCCGCAGATGGGCACAGGGTAATTCAGAACGTGGATTCTTCCAGGCCCCACCGCTTCATACGCAGAAGCCAAACTGCCCTTTCCCCGAAGCCACTGCTCGGCGAAGAGCCGGAGAGCCTGACGTGGTACACCTGACTTAGAGCATCTGCAGGTTCTTACCTACCAGTAACATCACACCACTGCCTTCCCAGCTGTTCCCTAGATATCCCCGCTCTGTTCATTCTCAAGAATGCACAGAGTTCTGGCAACAGTGGTGTAGAGGACCATTTTCCAGCTCACTCTATAGAGAGGGAAGAACACACCTCAGTCTTTTGAAAAGAGGTGCAACTTAACTTCCAACTCTGTTATCCAGACTAGATGTCAATTGGGATAATTAAACACTCTGGCATGCGATAATGAAAAATGGAAGAAATCTGACTTCACACAGCCCTTCTTTGAGATTGGGAAGTTGACCTCCCTAGACCTCGGTGTTCTCATTTGTCAAATGGGGATAGCAGCAGCCACCCTCAAAGATAATTATGAAGGCCAAATGAGGTGGATGAGTCTATCACAGAAGGCAACAAATGGCTGTTCTCTTTCATAGCTAATCTATTTGGCCTTCTAGAAAATACAATAGTTAATCCATTGGGTTGCAACCTGAGTATGTCTCTTCCAGTAAAGAGAGGCACAAAGATGAACAAAGGGGAGACAGAATGTAGGAGGCACTAAAATCCCCAAACTAAATAAATACAAGTAGGTATAATGTGATCATTTACATGGTTTTTCAAAGGAAGAAAATGAAGCCGGACCTGATCATTTTTAACTGCTGGGTGACTGCTATAGGGTAGAATTGGTAATTATGTTTGAAACTTTCCAACCTTTCAAAGGAGAATGAATTCTTTGCCACGCTTTCATAAACACTCCATTTAGCTGCACACCTGGAATGTGGTGCTTCTGCTAACAGGAAAAGGAGACTGCATCACATATCCGCATATATAATTCCTCATGGGACTTGTAATGTGGTGCTTATATTTGAGACCACATACTTTTCCCCCCTCTGTACCCACAATACAGACATATAGCATATTTAACTATATGAAACTATATGAAGTTTCAGCAGCTATGAATAATATTTGAGCTTCGAAATGAATTCCGGATATATTTTAAGAAAGATGATTAAAAACACCATTCCCAAATACTGAAAATCCATCTATTGATTTTGAGATTCAGTAACATGTAAATATCAACCTGACACTGGCAATTATAGATTATTGCTCATGTAAACACCGATTCTTTATATTTCTCTTTAATCAAAACAGTCTTTCTTTCCACACAATCTGGATCATTTCCAGAGATGGTTCACCAATCCTTGGGGAAACGGGTGCTATAATCAGTGATGACTGCAGGATTTGCTAAGTCATGAACACAGATGCATTTACAGAGTCTCCCTCTTTATCACACATGTGGACAATCAGACTCCATGGATTTAACAAGTTGGACACTGATAGTATATGTGTCCAACTTGGTAGAATCTCATTAATAGTTTTGGGTACAAGAAAAATCACTGAGTAGGGTAGCCTTACAGCAATGCTACTGATGATCTGGTTTTATCAATTATTCACTATCAGGAAACTATTTCATTACATAAAATATACCAAGAAGAATTCTTAGCCTGTTCTCTACATTGCAAACTGCCCTGTTAGTTCTAATATGTGTTTGAAATCAGACACAAATGTAATCAACATTACATCTCCACATATTATTTTGTAGTAAAACAAGACCTGCTATCATTTACACAAATTCATAAACAACCCACACTTCATAAAAGTAAATTATGTTATAACATTTGAAGTAGATAGTACAATCTATAAAATTGAGCTTTGCAAAAAAAAAATGCTATGCTGCAAAGAATATGACTTTATTTGTTCTCAGGAACACGTTTTAAATGATCAAGTTAGAGTTATTACTATCAGGGGCAAATCAGACTCCATCTAAGCATTAGAAATGTTCCCAAGGCATGACTGACAGACACTTCCTGCAAACTGTCCTCTGCGGAGCTGTGTGGGTGCTGGCAGGTGCTCATGAGGTGGATTTTAGCACCGAGGCAAGTGAAGGCTGGCACATGGAAAACGCAGCCACAGCCACATGTGCCAATAATACTTGCGGAGCTTATATCGCGAGATAACTGTAAATCTCATGTCCACTCTTAATTCCCAACCTCCACTATCGCCACAGAAGCAGCTCGCCTCTCACAGCGAAGGGCTCTATTACTCGAGAAGACAAAGGTTCACAAAGTCCATCTCTGCAAAGAAATGACTCTACAGTGCTGTGTTCAGAATCTGCCAATTTACAAGATGCATGGGTCAGAATGACATTTAAATCTACACGAACTCTTGAGTTTTTTCGTATGTTTAACAAAAATATTTGATTACTCTTAAAATTTGTTTCCAAAAGATAAAAGTTAAGAAACATTAGAAATGAAATGTAATTTAAATGTTATTTTAAATCTATTCTTTTAACTTATACTTGAATTGATGAATGCAAAAGAGACATTATTAAAGATTTTTCCTGTTAGCTGTATTTATGGAAATAAAAGATGAAAAAAACCCAGTTCTTCCTTATATTTGTTTCAAATCTTGCATCGGGGGAAAAAAAGGAATTTGACTTCAGAAGATATTTTTATGCAGACATACTAAATAACTTTTAATGTAAAATCTCTCAGCCCATATTTATGTTGATTATATTTGACATTTTAGTTATTTTACTATTTACATTTTAAAGTTAAATAATCTTCAAAAATTAAAATAACTTTAGGCATTTAAATTACAAATTTTTTGAAGAGCTAAGTTTTTTAAATGCATTTACTCATATCTTTAGAAAATAATAATGAAAACATAATGTGTTCTTAAAAGTATGAATTTAAAATTCTTAGAAAGTATCTTAAAATTTTCAAGAGTTATAACAAGATATACTTTTTTGCTGTAGTAATTAGAGTAACACACATTAAAATGACAGGCATCTTCACTCCACGCACTGTGGGCAGCACAAGAAACAGTCTGTTGACTGGTGGCTCAAGGGTGCCGCCTATGTGCGGAGAAGTGTAACAGCATGAGCAGTGCGGCCAAACGCCGGCTGCCAAGCTCCAAAGGAGGCCTGAGAGTAGAATGTGGCTTTGCAAAACATCACAGACATATGACCATTCTACTGCAAAGAAACATCCACTGCAGTTCCTACAAGTATTTAAAGTAAGTGGAAGTAAAGATTAATAAGACATAGACATTTTAAAAAGATTATTTCTTTAGTTTTGCCTGGCCTATGAATAAAATGGACATTCTTCTCCCTCCACTTAAAAAAACACACGCACATACAAAAACAAAACAAAACAAAAAAAGATGCATACTGTTTTCTGGATAATAGTCTTTAATAGTTTCTGTATGTTAGGCTAACACGATCTCTTTCATGTAGTATTTTCCTTGAAATTAACAAATATACAACACTTGTAAATTGCAGTCATAAAATCATTCCAATTTAACAATTGCATTTGGTGGATTAAGCAGGCGCCTGCTGCTTCATGGTACAGGGGACGGGAGCACTGAGTAAGAACTGTTCTGCTATCTCAGGCATGAACTTGATAAACACATCAGCTTTCCTCAGTTCTTTTCGTCTCCATATAGCATGGCTCTCCAGTTAAGTATGGTGGACTGTTTCAGTTGAAGGCAGTATAATCCTTCAATTCCCACGGCCTTCTTAAGGTAAATACATAAATATGCATGTTTGAAATATTAAACTAGCCAGTTTCCACAAAACATATATACAAACAGCCAATATTAATATTAGTGAGAAAAAACTCAATGAAACGAGTTTCCTAGGTGTGCACTGAAAGCTAGTATTCCAGGGTATACAATTTCTTTTCTTATTACTATTTATTTTTATTTCTTTTAAAAAGCCAGGAGCTATCACTTAGGAAAGAGCCCTCCACAGAGCCCCAACTTTCCTGCTGTTGTGCAGATCCTGACTGTTAATTCTAACATTGAAAAGAGCCAAGTGATTAAAACTAGAGCTCCTTCCTCCTCTGCATTAATATAAAAATTTACTCAAGCTGTTTAAACACAGAAGGTGTCAACCACTCAGAGGGGCTACGTTAGGGACAGAGGGCAATCAGGAAAGCTGCCTTAGTGACGCTACAGCTTAACGGTTTCAACCTCACAATACGGAGGGTTTTTTAAAAATGCACTTCAATCACGCAGTAGAGGTCTCAGCAATGTGACACTGGCTCTAAGGAAAAAAAAAAAACTCACAGTGGAGACAAGCACACTGTGCTGAAAAGCACTTTCTACGGCTCACTGCTGATATGTGTTTTCTTTCTGTTGTTCTGTTAGAAATCAGTGAATGTTGAACAAAACTAAAACAAAAGCTACTGAAACACTTGGTACTTATTTATGATTTAATTCTAAAAGCTCTTTCCATTCTGTAGCAATTGTGGTTACATTTGTTTATTTTTTTCCCTCTTTTTCTTGAGGTCAGATTTGTTAAGAACAGTTTCTAATCTACTTTCAAGATGAAACTGGGATTTTTCCACTCCATTATTTCATGAACTATTGTTTCATTTTTCTCTTTACCTGATATTTTAGCCACCTTAGTGTTTCAAAATGAACTTGATGATATCTTATTCCTTAAAATTATTATGAAGGCTCTACGACTCACAGAGCTACATGGTAAATGTAGAAGTTTAGCTGACACCTTACACTTTTCCTTAGAAACAAATCTCACTGGCCCTAAACTGCTTACCCTCTCAGTAGAATGGTCAGTCCAAGCCTGAGGATCACTCTGCTTTGAAACAGAACTACGGCTATGCTAAGAACAACCCCATGGAACAAATTAAAATTAAATTTATCCATAAGTCTGTCTTCAGTAATTTCTCAGCTTAATTGTGTAAAAACATACGGGTGCTAATTTGACGTTAATAAATTAGAGACAGTCTTTCATTGTTGGTCTCCAACAATTGTTAATGACACTATTTTCTGTTTGCATTTCCTCAGGCGTGTTAATGTATCTTTGTTTAGGCTCACAAGTCGAATGGTCAATGTAAACACAGTCAATGAAACATCAGGGCTGGAAAACAAGTGAGCAGACCTATGGAAAGGACACTTGGTCTATTGCCAAGTGTGCAGCGAGGCTATAGCCCTGAAAGGCTAGAGATTTTTTTATATATGATAAATGAATTACTCTTTCAGAAATTTCTCAAAATTCTTTGTTTTACATACAAACTCCAAGAAAAAGGCAGGCTGCAAGCTGAACTTCGTGCTACATGGGTTATAGTCTTTCTTTGTGGTCTCGACTAGGGATTGTACCTTAGCTACCGTAGCTCAAGCGTAAAAGTACTTTGTCTGTAATACTATATACTGTTGCTAGTGACCCTCTAAATCCTTGAACCAACTGAGTCTTCTGGTGTCACAGAAGATAATGCCAATTTATTGCAATGTGTGGCTTTTTTTTTAACTGATTAAAATTAAGCCGTAAGCACGTGACAATGGAATTAGCACATTTAGAGAGTCTGTTTTCCCACATCCCATTTTGTGCCAGTGTGGCTGGTCCCTGCAACTCTACGCGGGCGCAATTTTAATGACTTCGCTGTGTTTTGATGTTCTTAGGAAAAGCACGGCTTGGTGTTTGTGGAGAAGGTAGATACGGCGGCTGAAGAACTGTGATTGGGAACATGGTGACATCGGTTCTGCTTTCCGATAGGATCGGTGTCATTTTCCTCTCAGCGATAAGACACCTCTACTGACAGGGGCTGATTAGGGGAAATTTTATTATAAAATTCACTTTTATCGAATGAGGATAGAGTGATAAATGGTTCAGCCTCAGGGAAGGAACAGGGACACATTTCCCCCTTTTTCAAATCCCACCTTTCCCCTCTTCACACCGTCTCTCTTTAGAAGGATGATTTCATCTTAGTTGTTATTAATGGCATAAGAGGGGTCCCACGACACACGATTGTTAGGATAAAACTGCCTGAATCAGGACACACTGAGATGTTTTTAATAAAAGAAAATCTATTTTATGTAGTTATAAATCCTCTCCTTTCTCCTTCTCTAAAAGATAAGATTGCTTTTTAAATCTTTTCTCTATTTTCTGGAAGTTACCTGATATTTGTCACTTAGGAAAATGTAACACCATAAAAATCAAACTGAAGTAATCTTGGTTTAGTTATCCTAAATATATGTGCTATCCTCAAAAACACATATTTGCCAAGCATAGCTATGACACGAACAAAGGGAGCAGAGGACTGTGGCTCCTTAATTCTTGGCTGCATTCTAATATTCCAGAGATGAGAGAACGCAAGGCACAAATGCTTCTTCAGGTCCAAGCTGGGTGGTGGCACTTCGGCCCCCAAGGGGACATATCACCCACTCACTCCCCGAAAACTCGACATAACTCTCAGACACTGTCCAACAACTACTGCAACGCCACCCAAAGAACAGAAAATATGTGTGATATGCTTTTTTCACAAAGATTTTTTTTCTGATAAAAAGTTTGTTAATGCCTCAGAATAACCATCCTCCCATCATGAAATAACATGTAACGTCATGTGACCAAGAACCCCATGGTGCTGGTGAATTTGAAACATAAAAGAGAACTTCATGACAGATTTCTAAATTGGGAGGAGGTGAATATTAATGATAAAAACAATTCAGGAAAAAAACTGTTCTTTGTGAGGAAGACAGCTCTGAGGACAGCAGTCTCCACCTGTTCCCAGAGCCTCCCAACACTGTCTTTAAAGACTTCTCCCTAGAATTTTCTCAAACACTGATTTTAGTATGATCCATTTTGGTATGAATTTCCATATACTATTCTATAGGAGTTTTTCAGGTGCCAGTGAAAAGAGAATCATGTTAAAACATCTCACTTTATTGGAACTAAGTGGCCAAATTAACAAAAGAAAAAGGTACCCAGTTTTCCAGAGTCAATTATACCTTAATGTTGATTTTAGTATTTGTTGTTACTTTCCTTAGCAACAAACAAGAATGGCTGTTTCCAAATAACATAGTGGCAGTTAACTAATGTGCCTGGTCCAAGCTTTTCTCACCATACTTTTGTGCCAGGTTTTCTGTAAGACAAACATTACACTGAAATTCACAATGGAGCCATGTTCTCGAACTGCACACCAACTTTCTCAGTTAATTTAGAATAATTATAGTCTAAAAACAATTACCAGAGTAGGCTTAGAAAAATCACAACTGGGGAATAGTGAACAAGAAATACAGCTCAACAGCCAAAGCATATTGAAAAGAGAGTCCAGCTCTTATTGGCTTAAAATATTTACCTCCATTAATGCTTTTAATGAGTACATGCAGATGCCTGGTGGATCAGCTAAAGTAAAGAACTCTTTATTAATTACAACTTCGCTGAGTAAAATGTAATGACTTTAAAACAACAATAGTATTTCTGAGAGAAGTTTTGGAACATTTTAAAAATTTTCACCACAATGAGAGGCAGATAAAACTTCTAAAATGCCAACCCCCCACAGCAAAATTGCTTAAAGGCAGTCAACAAAATGACTCTGATTAGTGTACTGCTGTAGGCAGGTGGGAACCTTCTGCAATAAGCACCCTGAGCTGTAGTAAAGGAGCACATCTGCCTATTTCTTTCAATCATTCCAATCAAAACCTCCTTTAAGGAGCTTATGTTCTTTTGGAGCACACAAGCAAAAATGAGCAATGGATTGATGTACTTATACTGATATTAAGGAGGAGCCTGACAGAGTGGAGCCGACTCTGGGTAAGATGGCCATCTCTGACAGGTGATAGCAAGACAGAAACCCAAAGAATGAGAAGGCTTTCTATCCAGACTCTGACACAAAGCAGAGACACACGTGCTATCACGCATATACAGCACCATTTCCTTTTACATGTATTTCTGGTAAGTTTCATGCTAACTTTTAATTATTAAAATAAAAATAACAAGATTCTATAAGGACTTTATCACTAATAAGATAAATCTAATAATAAAATGTCTTAAAAGAAAAGAACTCTGAATGGAGAGTCTCTCCATATTAAAGCCCACCAGTTAATACACATCACTGACTTAAACCAAGTAGGTCAAGGTGTCCAATGGCTACAGTCCTAATGACAATGACCCTTTTAGGGCCAGTAAGAACTGTATCTGACCAACTATCCTTGCTAGTTTGGACTCACATGGTCTAAAGCAGGGCACATGCTTGCCTGTAGGTCCTCGTGAGCACAGTTATACACGTGTGTGTCTGTTCTGCCTGGTCAGCACTAGATAGAAAGCAGTACCTTTTCCAGGTCAGAAAATGCTACTTTCTACTGTTTTCTCATAGAATACCCACAAAAAGGTGATGTCTTTTGGAGGACATATACAAAAAAAAAAAAGGTGTATGTCTCAGCAGATGCTTTCTGTTGTTACAAGCATCACCTGGAATGTCCATGCGCATCTGTGTGTACAGAACAAATATTTCACTGAAGTCAAAAGGCACCCTGATTGGTTAGTGGTGAGTGGGTGGCGTGAAGGGGGAATAGCTGATGAAGAGATCATCGGCTGTGGCAAGGTGGCTGAGCCGGCCTGCAGCACCGGGGTGCACAGAGTGTGAGGAAGGAAAAGGAAAGCCCCTTTCTGTGGCTGCATTGAAGTGGGAAGGAGGCCTGTGGTGAACAAACTTCAGATGTGAAGAACAAAAGGGCAGGTTTCCCCCTGCACCATCGCTCTGCCTTTTCCTCAGCTGACAAGATGGTGAGGTCTCAAGCTGAAGCCCCACGGAATTACCTTCTGCAACCTATATCTGTTAGTTAGATTTGTCTTCCAGGTACACAGGGTGAGGTGTTCACTATTGTGTATAAAACAATTAAATGGAGCAGTGTTACTTGGGGGAAGATTTAGAAGTGCCTCTGTTCTTTATAAGCACATCTCTACATCAATATAACCAATAACCAAAACATTAAGTCACTTAATAAAATTTTTAAAATTGTGCTCAATAATCATGAATATGGCTTGGGTCAATTTACTTCTGGCCCCCATCCCTTTAAATGAATAATTTGGAGAACGGTAGTTCCTAAGCTGATGGTGGATCTAAGGTTGCCAGTTACAGGAGTACTTAGGCGCCCATTGGCACAGCAAGATTCAAAGCCCTGGTAGGCTTCAAAGAGACACTTTTTCCCCCTCCTTCTAGAACTCTTTGCTTTCTAGTAAAGCTGCAACCACAATGTTCTCTCTCTTAATGCCACCATAAAAAATCAAAACACTTTAAAACAAATTGATGTACTCTTTAATACAGTCATCACATCATCACAGGACCCTTGCACCCTGCTTGGTGACAACCGTAGGGATGCATACCACACATCTCTTTCTTTGTTGCCTGCTTCAATGCTTAAAGAAAAATTGAGAGTGTGTGTCTCTCAATCCAGATATGGCACCTTTGAGTGACAAGACCTAATCAGCTTATCTCGACACTAATAAAGTTGGGGCCTGTGGTGCTGGTCTATGGCCACCACCATAGTGAACTTTTACTAGCCAGAGCCTGCCGGGTCAGGCCTCAGCCTCTGCTTCTCTAAGCTGGTTGAAATCAATTCTTAATGGGGATATTTTCATCTTGATAAATCTCTATAGTCTTCATTCACGATGGCTATGGAGGCAATTTAGCTGGATGAATTGCCTAAAGTAATGGCTACACAATCAGTCTATAAGTATTTGTGCACATGGAATCAATAAGCTATCTTTTCCAAGCTCTCTGTATGAAGCATAAAGTGACTTCTTCTGAAATACCATTTTTCTTTAAAGTGACTTTATTAATGGGATTTTTTTTCAATTAAAGGACAACAAGATTCTCTGCACATTAGCAAACAAACAGATCTGTTTAACAACTTCTGTTGTGCAACAGTGTTAGTCTGTCAATTCCTTAGGATGGGGCTCCACAGCTGGCAGCCCACACTCTGCTTTCCCTGTCTGTCTCCACCACTAGATACTTTGTGACACAGACCTGCTCATACTAGACATTTGCTAGATGTCCTGTTGACTGGTGGGAATAGAGACCATAAAGCTGAGAAATGCAAATGGGTTGGAGGGAGGAGAGGGAGTTACACAGATACACATGCATTTTCTTCTTTGAGTTGACTTGTAGGTGGCCCTTTCAAATCAAGGACTTGCTACCAATTCAAGAAAAGATGTGATTATTATTACTGGTGTATAATTACTATAAAATATGAATGTTGTAAGAGATAAATAAAATTATTAAAGCATCATCCAATTCTGCAATATGTGATGGAGCCCTGAGACAGATGATTCACTGCAGATGTGCACAGGGTGAGAGTCACACACACACAAAGAACATTTTCACTTTACCTTTCCTACACTTATATAAAGAGATGGCTCTTAACAGTGCAGACTCTCTTAATAATGCAGCCTTTGGAGAAAGAGTCCAGTGTTTGTTGGGGAAGCACTTTGAAGTGATAATAACTGTCTAAGGATGATCACATATCTAGAGATGTATGAATAAATATATTATACATATATGGACATATAAAAACGGTCCCTGAAACCATTCAGAAATGCTGCTTTCAAACTGCAATATATCTGACAAATTACAATCACCTCCATAAGACGCAGCAATTCTCAACACATTCCCAAGTCTTCTACAGATTATAGCAAACCTTGAGCAGCACTTTCCACCCTGACTGTAGTCTTCATGCTATAATTGCTTTATACAAAATCCACTCTAGCCTTATCACTCTATATTATCTCTACTGCTGAACACCGGAAGATAATTTTGCAATAAAATTTAATTTATAGAGCTTATTTTCCACTAATCTCCTAGCAGAGAAAAAATGAAACTGGCCAAGTTACACACTCCAGGTATGGCCTAAATGGTGAGGTTTATTTATTTCTTGACTCTGAACATATCAATTTTATCATACTGAAAAGCTGAAATATTTTAATTGTCAAAACTATATCTAAGGAGAGAAAGTAAAACAGGGTATTAAGAATATGGAATTTACCTCAGTGGTAGAGTTTCCCCTGAGTTCTGTCCCCACCACTACAAAACACCAAATGAAACAAAAACTGAAGCTGCAAGCTATCCTTTGCAAGACAGTGGTGGCTCATGCCTTTAATCCCAGCCCTCACAGGGGGTGGGGGGAAACAGAGGCAGGCAGATCTCTGAGTTCAAGGCCAGCCTGGACTACAGAGCATGTTCCAGGACAGCTAGGCTATACAGAGAAACCCCGTCTCAAAAATAAAATAAAATTAAAAAAGAACATATATGAAAATAAGACTCCTCAAGTGATTAGGGCCCTTTGAAGAAAGTTTTTCTTCCATAAGCTATGAAACAAAGTACGTAATTTAAAAACTTGTGACCAACAGTAATTTTATTCAAATTATTACTATCTCATTATGGTAAACAATATTTGAGATTTTTCAACAAAAATGAAAATAGTAATGACAAATGGGATTAAGTATCAAGATTCAGTTTCCTCTGTAAATGACTGCCAGGTTTGCAATCCATGGGGCTCACTATTGCTCTCAGCCTTCAAATGAAAATGTATACATTCATGTATATTTGGGGAGAACAAATTAATAATAGGTCTATCTCAACAGGCCATCTGGCTTCTGTTGATGGCTTATGTTCTATAAAGCATCCATCTCTTAAAGGGAACTTTAGAAAAAAAGTATAGTCTCCATGACAATGAACTAATTGCACAAAGCAATCCTATTATTCAAGACAAAAATGGAGCTTTTTCTGAAATGTTGCAAAATACCTGAAGAATTCCTGTCAAAATTCAAATTCTTTACCCAAATATTACATAATTGAAAATGCATATTGCTTAATGAATTGTGGTATTAGTGCTTTCTACTGGACTGAATGAGACCACACCTGTAAGGACCAGATTTAGGTCTCTGTATCTTCTTTCAAAATTGTTTCACAATAAGGCCAAACTGATACTGAATCATTTACGAGGCCTTTAGAGTTGAAATATCAGAGTCATGTATGAGCAGAACTTTCATTCTGACATTCGAATTTTGGCAATAGGCAATTCTGAGACATTTCAAGTTATGTAAAATTTGACATTTCCATGTTAATACACATAACAACGATTTTTTCAAAAGTCCTTCTCAACCACTACATACAACTTAGAAACTTAATAAAACTTTAGATACATAAACCTCTAAGATATTCACACGAGAACTTTCTGTTTAAGTATTTACTCACATGAAGAGTGTGTGCTGAGCACTTTCCTACATCTCTGCTGCATTTGTAGGGAAAACAAAGCACCGTTAACCCCTCTTCCAAACACACATTTAAATAACATCACTTCTCACACAGAGTTGGACTATCATTAAATGGTTCCTAGCATGTTAATTACTAAATTAAATAAAATTCACAAATAGCATGAGTCTCAGTCAGCTACGATTTTATAAGAAACTATAATAATGAATGACCTCTTAGCACATCATCTTTTTAAACCTTCAAAGAAAAATGTTGACCTAGACAACCCTAGACTGGGTGTGTTCCAACAAAAACAGAAAAGACTTTATAAAAGATGCTGAAAGAAGTATGACAAAAAAAAAAAAAGCGGGACATTTTACAAGCCTCCAATTGATGAGCAGGCATTGGCTTTTGTTTGAGGCCAATAACAGCTCTTATCCATCACAAAAGTTAATACCTACCAAGGTCAATACAAGCTCTCAACTGTCAACAATTGTACTCTGGAGCTTCTTCGCTTCTCCACAGAAATAATGTGGAAATGGTCACACTGTGTTCAGAGAAACCAATAAATCATCATCATAAAGACGGAATGCTCAAAAGAAACAGGGCAAAGAAATTTCCTATGTAGAGGAGCTTTGTAACCCTTGATCCTGTAGTTTGAGACACTGATCTTCAGGTATGGAGCTCAGAACTATGAGCTGGGTAGTTCACCAAAGAGAAGCAAAATAACTCACACTGACAAGTGGAATCTCTGTGCGGCGTGTGTCTCTGAAAAGATGTGATACGCAGTAATTCTCCCAGAGGAGTTTTGTGGCACTCTTTAATTCTTTCTCTGTGCGGGTATGGCAGTGTCACACATGGACCAACACACTTTGAGCACAGCCATCCCTCTACCTTTTCCCGTTTCCCAGTGCATTCCCTGCCTACTTCCATGTGCATGCCTGGGCACATTCACGACTGCAATGGCCACATTGTACCCACAGGACAGCTTTTTGACCTTCATCTCTTTCCCCCTCTCTCATTCTCTCTCTCTCTCTACCTTCTGTGTTTTCTTTAGGTTTTGGAGACAGTTGTAGAGAGGGTACAACTTTTAGTGCCAAGGATTGTTCAAGCAGGACCTTGCACACACCGGGCAAATTACCACTGAGGTATGCCCCTAGCCATTAAAGTTATTTTTTGTAATTGTAAAATTAAACTGTAACATTTCAGGAAATTATGAAGGTTTAAAAAAATCTGTAATCCTATTTTTCTTAGGTAAGTGTTAGCACACCGTGTATTCTTTTTTTCAATATTGAAAACCAATATTTCATCTGTTTATTCCCACACTTTTTCACGATGATACACAGGGAAGTCCCATAGCAATGTCACGAATGTATCTCTGAGGATTGACAATTGGTCCTAGAGTCACGGAATTGAAAATTTTACTCAGAGGTTTTAGATTTAGAAAAATTATATTTGTGATACAGAGAATTGCAGTTATAACTCCACACCTAGTTCCTCTATCACCATCATCATACCTTGATAAGCCACACTTGCCTCAATTAAGGGGCCAATGTTTGTGCGCATGTGCGTGCGTACAGGTTTGTCATTCATGCAGTAGCCAGAGATAATGTTGGGTAACATCCCCCAGAATGCCATCCACTTTTTTTTTTTTTAAAGAGTTCCTTACTGGCTAGGAACTCTTAGCACAGGCTAGGTCGGCTGGCCAGAGAGCCTCTGGGCTCTGCCTGTCTCCACCTCTCCAGTGCTAGGGTCAACAAATGCATACTGCCACATCTAGTTTTTTTGACGAGGGTTATGTATACTGGACTCAGGTTTTTCTCCTTGTGTAATCACTTTACCAATCATCCTTTCTCCCAGCCCCTGGTACATTTTTTTATTAGCTGAAATTGATATGATATTAGTGTTTCCTTAGTTTTTAACTAATGTCCTTTTTCTGTGTCAGGATCTCATCAAGGATAACGTACTACTTTTAGTTATCATGTCTCAAGTTCCCTTTGTTGACAGTTTGCAATGTGCTTCACAACCACATGCTTTAGAAATAGAATATATAAATATGCACAGCTTAAACTATTGTCAACAGTTAGACACATATGCCTGTAGAATTATCTTTTGTTACAGATCTAAGGAATATGAATAAATTTGAGAAGTGAATAAACAGAAGTGCCTGTTAGAAAAGAAAACAAACAAGATTGGATGTCTTAATGCATCTATTAACGTTAATATAGACACTGGGTATTAAAGTCTTGTTTGTCACAAATGGTAGAAAACTCCAAACACCAAGATGGCCCGTCACGGACCTATTTCATCCCTTCCCTGCTCTACTACTAGGAGCTGGGATTTTAACAACTGCTTACATGATACGGAAGTAAGCAAGAAATAAGCAGCATGGCTGGGGTGGGTCAACACCACCTAAATTTGTTCTCACTGTTCTTTCATAGTAATAATAGGCGAGAACACTGTCTTCCCTGCCATGTTTACTTCTCTGGGCACCATTAGCTCATGCAGGCATTGCCAATGGGCTACCAGCAGAACATACATGTGATTTAAAAGTACATGTGTCTTCTTCATTTTCTTGCCTTGGCTGTTGGCCAAATGTAGAGGACTCCAGAGCCTAGGGCAGAGCAAAGCCTTAGGTAGAAGAATCTTGAGTTTCTGAACCACTACATAGAAGGATGTCTGCTCATTTGGAATACTTTCATTGAACTTTTCCAAGAGAGAAAACAAACATCACTGTGTCGAGCCACCAGGATAATTACAGTCTTGTTTGTCACGGCCGTGAATGCAAATGGAAATATTTACTGATCACCTGCACTGGCTATTTATAGTTTGCCTCCAACAACAGCCTCCACACAGGGAACCTGTAAAGCTGTTTTTATATACTAGGAAAGAACCAGAAAGGTTAAAGAAATTGCTCCATCTCAGCTATTAAGTGGTAAGGCTACTGACTGAACCTGTGTCTGTCCAGCTGCAAAGCTCAGTGCATATTCCACCTTGTTCTAGTACAGGTGAAAGACGGGTGATATAACCAGGCATATGGAAGTGAGTCTCCCCCACACACAACTTTTATCCTCAACAGAGTCAAAGCAGTCAATGTGTGTGCCCCACTTCTTACGTGGAAGACATGGGACTCCCAATTTATAAGAGACAGGCATGAGGCGATTAGCTTGTCTGATGTTGTTAGCATTTTTCAGATCAAGACAAAGCTACACACAACTTCGGAAGGGAGATGCACTGCCCCTTTGTAGCCTGCTGATAATCTTACAGTGTTTAATTTGAGCAGAGTCTGGTAACTTGCAGAGGGCACGAAAGAGCTGCTGCTCCACAAGGTTTACAGCTAACAAAGGGGAGAACAGAAAGACGTACTTGTTCTCGCAACAGTATGAATTTAAAGAACTATATGGGGTGTGCATTCTACAGGAAGTCCAAGTAGGAAGAAAAATGGAACACTGTACCGTGCACACAGCAATAAAGATGAGGGATTCATTGTAGTAGGGAAAAGTCACAGCTGGCAGGCAATGCAAGTAAGGCAGTAAGACATCTGGTCCATCTTCACACTTACCTTTTATAGACGGTGTTGGGGCTTTTCTAAAGGTCTCCTTTTCATATTAACAAAGTCACTCCAGTCAATTTCTTTAACTTGCCCACATAAAAAATTTGAATGACTTTGTAAGAGTCTTCAGATTACAAACTTGTAGTCAGGGGAGCTCACGGCCCCTTTATACCTGTGCAGATTTTGTAGGAAGGAATGGGTTCATTTTTGGGGGGATGGGGACTCTTGTTTGTTTTAATTACATCTTTATCATCAAAAGATCTGCACAGAACACTAGACATTATACATCATTCAAAGTCAGGCTGGTGGCAGAGGAGAACGAAACGCCATCACCTCCAAAAGCTCTCTTAAAACTTAGCCACCTCTCCAGTTGGCAAAGGGAGAGCTGTTGGGGAGTTAAGAACCAGTCTGCTCAATCCAGTCCAATAACCTCCACTTGGGACGAGTCACTCTGTTGACTGATGTCACACAATAACAGGCGTAAAGCATACTAAAAGGGGTGTTGTTGCTATTTGTATCCGTACAGGTACTTTATGAGTTTACTAATGGGCTTTGTATCCTCAGTTCCCAAGACAGGGCGACAGGCTGCTCCTTCCTGGAAGACAAATTGATTTTCCCATTCTCCTCTATTTCATGTCCAAGTACAAACGTGGCTAAGAACATGAACTCCATTAAGACTTCTTAGGTGCCCCAAACTGCTAAACAAGTGTTAGGGTCCCACTCTGGTCTGTTTAAGTACATGTGCTGTGTGTATGCTGCTAGAGAGTAACTTTGAAAATGGAAATAAGGGAAATCACTGCACCATGAGGAGGATGTTTTCTAACTGCACGTATGGAAGCTTCTACTGTAGGCCAGGACGCTGGACAGTGAATGCAAAAAAAAAATAGGGAGCACGAGGAAAAATAGCAGGACTGATTACCCAACAACAGGGGCAGTTTCTAAAGATTTCTTCATTGTCTGGCTTTAGTGTAGCTTCTTCCTTTTTTTTTTTTTAAATAAATAGGTATTTATTTAGCAATGACTTAGATTTTATATCTTAAGACACAAAAGGGCAACACAGTGCTGTACATGTACGTGGGCCCACCATGACAGCCTCTTTGATAAGGGCTTTCCTTGGAAAGACGTTTCTATCCTTCAATAAAAAAAAAATATATGTTTTAATGTTAACTTTGTTCTCCTGTGGCAACGTTGGAAAACACTGTAGCCCAACAGGATATACAGACGAAAGTACCAAATGTAGAGCACACACACAAAGCCATTTTCAAAGCGCATTCCCATCAACTTTCCACTGCACATAAGTCATACACAAAGACTTAGAGCAATGCCAACCCATGCTGTGGGAACTCTGAACCACCCACCTCAGAAAATACTGTTAATACATAAACACAGCTGAAAAGAAAACTTCTAGGCACTTAGAAGTCAGACTCAAAGGAAAAGAAACATGATTAAAAAAAAAACCCTAGAGAAACTTATATAAGAACTGAACAACAAGGTCATAAGCTTAACAACTTTTGCATCATATCTGAAAGCAAAACTGGCATTGTCCCCAACTGCTTTGGTTGGCATTCTTTTTCTCAGCGAATGGAGACAAATGGAATAATGGTGCTTCATAATACGTCTTACAAACCAGCTGGAAAAGTGGGAGGCATTATAAGATAGTGTACCTTTACAAATGATTATAGTGTTTTTGAGTGGATTACAAATGAATGCTATGAATTTGCTTAGGTTCTCCAAAGAGGGTTCATATGACATCCTTTTTCTACCATTCTGGACCTCTCCAATATCCCAGAGAATCTTGCAAAATAAATTTAAGTATAGCTTAACAATACTGTTTCAAGGAATGACAACCCCCACTGTCCCTCCCTGTGAGGGTCTCAACTCTTAGACACATAAGACTTTAGCAGTTGGTAATTATAAAGTCAGTGATTAAATCACCTTTTTGTTTTGTTGACTTTAAATTGGGTAGACTTGTAAAAATTAACAAGATAATGGCAAACAATATGCTTCTCACATTAAAGAAGAAAGATGCTCTCCCTGCAGAAACGTCCTTAGGGTTCTGAGAGCCTCTGCCATCCACAGTAACTGTTCGAGGACTTCTCTCTACAGATAACTGTCTGCATCAAAGCTTTATTTCTCTTTCTGTAGCAAACGATTTTTTTCTAAAGTATACATAGTTGGACAGAAAAAATAGTTAATAACAACCTAGTTGCAGAATCATATTTTCTGTTCCTACTTTACAGAACAGCATTAAGCATTAATGTGTTATTTCTGCAATAATTTGGACTTGACAGAGGACAGCGGCTTTCTGAATTTTAACCTGGCTTAAATCAAAAGACCTGGCCAATAATTGGAACCAGTGTTTATGGATATATATCCTCTACTCAGACAAGACAGGACAGTAATGCTGGATTTGTTTTGTGTCCCCGTAAGTCTTGATGAAAGTTTGATGAATAAGAAATACAGAATTTTCCCTTTCATATCATCTTATACTACTTTTACCAACATTACAGAATAAGAAATCTCTCCTTCAGCAAGTGGCAGCCATTCTAAGGACAGGGCCACAGATTGTATAATAGTGGCTCTAAATTCCCAGGTCTCATCAAGTGCCTTATCAGTTTATTGTGCTGTGGGGGGTTGGGGGGGTAGAGGGGAGCCACACTCTGAACTTCCAGAAGGAGGTGTTAGTTTTGCTACTAACTAACTTAATGTTTACTAAAAAAGGTCTCATGTATTGTTTTCTATCATTACGCTTTATTTTACCAGTTAGTTTTTCCTATGGATAACTGACTATATTTAATGATTTACTAAAATATTTTTTACATTTATTTTGGGGAGTACATGCCACAGCAAGCATATTGGGGACAGAAGATAATTTGAGGGAATCACTTCTTTCACTCTACCATGTGGGTTCTGGGATGTAAATTAGATGCCCAGTGTGGTGGTACATGCTATTATCCACTGAAACAACTCACTGGCCCCATTTGATTTTTGATATTTTTAAATGAACCATTACATTGTGTGTGTGTGTGTGTATACACACATTTAATAAAAAAGTATGTATATTAATAAAGCATATTTTTAAAGTATGTATATTAATAAACAATTCAAAATATTTCTCAAAAGGGAGAATGATCTGAGAAAGGAAAAAGAATGAAACTATAAGGAAGATGTAAGAGAAGATTTTAGTAAGTATGTAGGTAATATTTAAATGACAAAGTGACTTTCAGTACAGCAAATGTTTTGTCTGAATAAATGCTGCCTAAACTGGCCACAATTGCTAAATGAGCTGATGAGAGCAGTAACAATGACGTGAGTTCAAATCCAAGAACATGCCCTTCCATCTTCTTCCCTATAAACCCCCATGAGCTGCTCAGCCATGGCTTACAGACTAAAGGAAGTGATGTTGGCTTGTTGTCAATGCTGCAGAATGCCCATAATGATCAACTTGGACGGGGACAAGGTTAATTCTGGCACAAGGCTTCAGTCCACAGCTGCCTGTGGCCAGGAAGAGTGTCAAGGCATGAGTATGGCAAAATAATTGTTCAGGTCCTGGTGGTGAGGAAGGAGAGAAAGGAATCACCATCTCAGAGACAGCCCACAAGACATACCCCAGTGACCTAGCTTCCTGTAACTTGATTCTATCACGAAAGCAGCAGTTCTCAACCTTCCTAATGTTGTGACCTTTAATATGGTTCCTTATGATGAGGTGGCCCCAGCCATAAAATTATTTTCATTGCTACTTCATAACTGTATCTTTGCTGTTATTAATCATAACATAAGTATCTGTGTTTTCTAAGGGTCTTAGGTGACCACTGTGAAAGGCTCATTTGACCCCAAAGGGGTTACAACCCACAGGTTGAGGCACTGTAGACAGGTAACCAAGACTTTAACATGTGACACTTCAGGTACACGTAAGAGCCAAGATATTTTTTAAATATATGATAAAAAAGCTAAGGCATAAGTCATCTCAAACTTATAAATTACCTCATTCTCATTAGAATGCTGTAATCTGAAACCAGTTTTTCAAGAGGAAAAAATACCCCATATGTTTCCAGATATGGCCAAGCCTATAAAGATAAACGAATTCAATTTGCAGCTATAAGCGCAAATATGATCTGAGCACATCACATAAAGCAGGCCAGCAGAAGCAGGTTCTGGCGGATGGCTGGTGCTTAAAGTCAGGTAAGTACAACAAAAGCACCAAGGCCTTAAAACTAAAGTAAAGACCACGGGTTTCCTTTTTCCCTTCTTTCTTTTTTTAGGGGGCGGGGTTGGGGGGAGGGTCTTTGTATATTCCTGGTGTCTTGGAACTCTCTCTGTAGAGTAGGCTGGCCTTGAACTCACAGAGATTCACCTGCCTCTAACTCCTGAATGCTGGGATTAAAGGTGTGCGCCACCACCACCTGGCTGGTTTTCATTTTTCAAAGGAGCTGATTTTCAGAGGAAAATCAGGGTGGCCAAAGAAAGCTTCAATCAGGAGCATGACAAATATACTGGGCCAATTCTATAATAATGATTAGGTAGAAAAATAGTTTTTTGTTTGTTTGTTTTATGTACCTAAGTTTCCAGTGTGCAGTACTGAATGGTTTTAGCCTGTTACAAAGTTAATCATTTCATTTTCCTAATGAATTATAAGAAATTCTGATATGTGCGTTTATTTATGGAAAACAAAGTTTTGTTGAATACGGGGAAAGTGTGTCTGACTGAGGTGGTGTGGTAGAAGGAAGACCTGAGGCTACTGGATGAATTAGCAGTAATTCCACTTACCAAACAATTTTCCTACAAGTGCCATAACGCTTCCAGCTTCTAAAGAAGAGAGCCCTCCAAGTTAGTCAAGTCAGACACCAAATTTAGATAAATACATACCGGGACATTTATCATTCCAAAGGGGACGTACATGGTAGCTCATCATTGCTATTTGCCCAGTTCTTCATTTATATATTTTAAATGTATGAGCATTTTATATGCGTGTATATGCATTGTATATTTGCATGGTGCCCACAGAGGTCAGAAGAGGGTATCAGAGCCCCTGAAACTGGAGTTACAGATGGCTGTGAGCTACCATGTAGGTGGCTGGGCACCAAAACCAGGTCCTCTGCAGAAGTGACCAGTGTTCTTAACCACTAGCATCTCTTCAACCTGATACCTGCCAATGTTTTTAAATTAAGTTTTGATAAAGTTGCATATACATGAGAGTCCATGAAGCTTTGTCTAGTTGAAGCAAAAAAAAAAAAAAATGCTGACACTGTGAAGAAATCACCTCATGGACTTTAATGTAGGTTTAAATCATGGCTGAGCACATCTGACTCTAGCAGTGAACCTGAGTGGGCCTGGAAGCTTGTTTCTAACAACAAGCTACTTCTCTGCCTCTTGGCTATAATCTAGTGCAGAGATGAATGAGTAAATGAGAGGCCACGCCTAGGCAGTCTTAGTAACCTCAGAGAACATGCCGACACATAGGGCTGGGAGAGCTTTGAGGTGGGTGAAGGCAGGTTCAGCAAATAGCATACATCACAATCTAAGGTGTAAGCCAATGAGTGCCAGACACTTACAGCTCCAGGAGGCTTTGAAGATGGCCTGTGCCCATGCAGAAAACAGGCTGAGGTATCTAAGGGTCTTAAATGACCTGTTTACATATGAGGGCTGTACTTTTGTTCTCCCGTAGCTTTCTCTCACTCTCTTTCATTTCGTGCTGATTGTGACTATGGGATATTTATTCGGAAGGGGAGTAAAAAGAATAACAATTTAAGAGCAAAGGGCAAATGACCCAGCATTTAAGTCCTGGCCATCAACAAAATGGACATCAGAACAGCTAGAAATCATACTTGTTGTAACAGAAGAAAAGGAATCATTTTTCTCTCAAAGATTCTGGGTGAGAACTCAGAAGTCACGGCACACTGAATCCACCCAATCTTCATGCAGCCAGGATCATATCTAGCCCATGATGACTGCTTCCAAAGAAGGATATGAATGTGTTGGCTAATCGTCTTTCTTGATGTCAAGTCTCACTCTGGATGACCTAGCATCAGCTGTGTGTGTACAGGCCAGAGGATAATCTTGGATGCTATTCCTCACAACACTTTGTTTTTGAGACAAGGTCCCTCACTGGCTGGTCAATAAGCTGAGTGGGCAGACCAGCAAACGCCAAAGATCTTCCTGCCTCCACCACTCCAGCTGAAAGGATGTGACACCACACCTGGTTTTGTCTTACTTTGTAAGGGTTTGAACTGAGGTCCTTTGCTTGTAAAGCAAGCACTATGCCAACAGCACCTCAGCATCACACTCTTTTTACCTGTCCCTTCTTTATCAAATTTAATTAACTGGCAACTTGGTCAGTTTTCTCCATAGAAAGGGAACCACAGAAGTAGCCTGATGAGTATTAAACTCAATGCATACCAAGGTATGAATGACACTTAAGAGTAACCACACACCATGGGCATGTGCTCCTTGCTAGGCAACTCCTTGAGATGACTTTAAAATGTCAACAGCGACGCAAGAATTTCCAAAGATCAATTTCATAATTTGTGTGTGTGATTAAGGTCACACACACCCTAATAAAGCTCACCTGTCCCACGGCTTTTTCGGGATCTTATCAATTATCATCATAACGTTCATGAACAGAAAAGTTATCTTTTCTGTTAAGGATTTTGTCAATTATCTTGAATGCTATTATTTTAACTGATGGCTACCTATTAAACTGATAAAACTGTATATAGCTATGTTGTTTCTGTGAATTTATATAGAAAGGATCTTACTTTACTTCCTAACATCTCATGGAATAGAAAGAATCTGGGGTGAAGTGTCCAGCTGCTAGTATGAAAACATACAGAGAGTACATACCTCAGTGAGTACACAGACACGCATTCAGGGAAAACCCTCAGACACACACAAAAAAAACAATGAAAAATACTTCCAAAAGGCCCAAATAGATTGCCACATTTGTTATTTTTCATGTAAAGAAACACATGAACTTCTACCTACTGCTATTATCACATCATTAAACTGATCTCAGAATAAAAACTATCATTTTAGACAAAATGTCATTCCTAAATTGATAAGATATGCTTCTTGGAAAGCCATCATATGCTCATTTTTTCAAAACCCCTCCAAATGTGGTGCTGACTCCCGGCTAGCAGCTCTTGAAAAGCACGCCTTCCCAGGTGCTGCCTTAACAGTCTCTCAGCTCTCCCACACGCAGTCTCCTTCTTGAATTTAATCATTTTCAAACCACTGAGTGTTGAGTTTCTCCTCCTGTAAGTGAGGAATGTAGTAGAGGATTTGGCTACCATGCATGAAAGCCTTGGTTTTTAAAGTTTGGGGAAGACCCAAGTTGGTCTGCTTGTCTAGTGCACAAAGCTTTGCATTCAGTCTCAAGGAGCAAATCTCAGGTACGGTGGCACACATGGTAACCACAACCTTAAGAAGTGGAGGCAGGAGGAGCCTAAGGTCAAGGCTATTCTTAGCTAAATAGTGAGTCAGGACAGCCTGGGGTATATGTGACCCTCTCTGAAAAACTGTTCTATTATTTTTCAAATGTTGTTCTTCTACTGTCTATAATGAAATGATGAGCTGTGGACGTGACTACAGTGAGGGCTGGTAGGGACTCAGGAAACATGAGTGGCATGGCACCTACCACAGCGCATCATAGAACAAGCAAGTTGTTTCTTCTCATTTCCCACTCCACTCTCAAACTTAACTAAGTAAAGGAATGAGCAAGCTGAGGCTTGTCTAAGCACAAGCTGGGTGCGTCCATCATAATTCTCATTTGTGTTCCTCTCAGATGTAATTCTATAGTCTGCCCGAAGTTGCCAAGTTTTATGTGACATACACACGTTTAATTTTATAGCCTATCCTTGCATTCTCAACACTATATTTTTTGTACACGAGAAGGAAAAATTATCAACTCTCATACTGTCTTACAATCCTGACCATTGCACGGTCTTCTCATGTGGGCCACCTTTTGATGACCCTTCAGCTTTGGGGGAAAAAAACCAAACAAACACATGGACAGTGGAGAGGCTGAGACACTCACCTAGGGCCCAGTCATCCAAGACCCTGGGGGATCACTGACACAGCAAGACTAGCTTCACACTCAAGCCCAAGCCAAGTTCATGGTATCTCAACAATGAATGCTCATCAAGGAAGGCCCTTCTTTAAGGAATGTAAAGGTCAATGCAGACAGTGTCACAGTTGCCGAGAATTGCCCAAATAGTACACCCCCTTTCTATTCCTTTAAAATACACAAACTTCATACACACAAATATTTTTCATAATATAATTAGATATCATGAAATGGCCACACAATAAAATGCATTCATTTACATTTGTATTTTATAGCATATAAAATGTTTTAACATAAATACGTTATTATGTGAAGGATTCTGAGATATGTAATTTACTTCTATTTTAATGAAGAATGAACATACTCAGGGAAGTGAGATGATTCACTTGGGAGTCACAGAAATAGGAGCAAGGATTGGATTGTTACTCCTTCCGCTTTTCATGTTCCTCCCAAGAGTCGGCTCTGAGTGTAAGCCCCAAATCAGAGGAGCGCCACCAGGGCAGAGAATCAGCCTGTGAGAAGCTACAGGAAAGCAGCAGCCCAAACTGTAAAAAGTATGGGGCCACACAGTAAAAGCTGGGCCCCTGTTGATCTTCTTTGGCTTCCTTGTCAGTATTAAATGTACAGTCTCCCTATTTGGTTCTTTGGAATGCAGTACCTAAACCAACCAATCCAGGAGAGCCATGAAGCCAGGGCAAGCACACTGGCCATTCACAAAAGAGAGTGCTTGGAAACACTTTCATTGTACCCATTCTTCAAAAAAACAGATGTTTTGGTAACATGAAATTAAGTTTTGTTTTATTTTTTCCCCCCAGGAAAACTCTGTTAATCATATATTTTTGTGGTTTATATGGTGGGCAAGAACAATTTAAAATATACAAAATACATTTTTCATAATTTATAGTTTAGTAAACAAAAAATGTAGGTAAAAAACAAGAAACTAGTAAATACTAAGGTATTAATGATGATTGCTGTTTAAAAATACTCACTGCATGAAATAAAAAGACCTGTAATTCTGAATAGACTAGTCTTGAAAAAATTAGGGTGGTCTTCTTTGCAATGTGACTACTGTCAATTCAAACCAAAAGTTTGAATGTTATAAGCCAATAGTAATAAGATAATCGTGAATATTAACTTTGTTGTTTGTTTTCTTTAGATGTTTTCATACCTGGTTAGAGGCTATGTGTATGGCTGTTATAAAATAATCATTAAAAAGGGCATTTCCAACACTGAGAGAAGCAAGCATAAAGCATAGTAAACTAAGTATCATTATGTCTTTGTTCTCAGTTCCTATCGTTTAGACTGATTAAAATGTTAATTTGTACGTAGGTGACTAAAACCCAAGTTACAGAAAAGTGAGGCTGCATGGTGCTCTCACCATCATTGCGGGTGGGTAAACTGACAACGTGTAACTGCACATTAAGACAAATGTAGAATTTAGACAAAGTATCCCGTCTGCTTTCAGATGTAGACTTTCAAACCTCGGGAAGGTTTTCAGCAGATGTCATGCCTTTTAACTTGAAAAAAGATAAGCGCAAATAAGCTCCCAATTGTCTCCCAATATGTAAACCTCATCTCGGCTGCTGTCTCTGCTGCTCCTTTGAAGTTTCGCTGAAATGTCATGTGTTGTGAAGACTGCTGTGCATAAGCAAGACAATTTGCTCACTTTCAGAATTCTTACCGGTCTCCACTGCTATCTGGTATCCAGCCTCTAGTCTCCGCGATGACCTTTCCAGCCTCTCCGTGTTATCCAGCAGATGTGCCCTCTGAAAGGAAGGGGGAGTCAGGCGGATGGCTACAATGTTCTTTTTTGCCTTTTTAAAAAAAGAATGCCTTTGTATGTCCTAACATGGGGGGGGGGCGGGAATCTGCAATCCACTACAGGTAAATTTTAGCAGACAGTTCATCAAAGGAGCCACAACAATAGATAGGTTTGCAATCAAACATGTATGGGCCATCCACTTATTTGTGGTTCTGTTTGTTTAAAGAAGCCCCGTGTTGTGAGTGGACACAGCAAGTCTTTCTCCACACCACTGAGAGATGCATGAAGACCAAAACCAACTGGCTCTTTCTTGCTTTAACACACATGAAGTGCATGGTGCTGTGAACCTTATCTGTGCTTAGTTTTATAAAATGCACTCATTTCCAGCACCCACTTGGTCCTTTGATTTCTGCAGATCATAATTTTAAAACAGAAACCTTTTATTTTTAAGAGAATGCTTTCTTATTTTGGATGTGTGGCAAGATGACACATAGAACAACAATGCTACTGAAACCGAATATTAAACATCAGTTCTAGCTCAAAGATGACACAGGACAACCAACAAGAAACAGGAGACACATGGAATTTTCAGAGAGGTGCACAGCTGCCTATTTATGCCCAAATATAAGACACTAGGTAGGTTTAAAATAAACTGCTGGTACACAGTCTTTGAACTGTGAATTAAAATCACAACCAACTCTTTGAAATAAAATTATATACAATTCTTTGATATTATATCTTATGGGCAAATTAGAGAACTTCTCTAATATTTTAAACTTTCCTTTCTACATGGAGACCTTACATTTTTGATCTCACAGTAGATCTATTCAGGTTACCAAAATATATTCATAGGCTATCCATGTCTATGAATGAACAGTATACACATGTGATACACATGTATGTATATTTATATACTTAGAAATATATGAATATGTGTGCTGGTGTATTTGGGGGTAGGGCTGCTTATGTATACATGTATTTGTATAAATTAGTATCTTTTGCCGTCAGATCAATTTTAGTGTGGGAGTCAAATAGAAAGAAAAAATGCAACCGTAACTCTACAACTTTGTGTTGTTGACAGATGTCACTTAAAATTGAAGCAATGCTTTCCAATAATAATAAAAAAGGAGGTGCCACGTGCATTATGTGAGTGGCTGCCGAGTGAAATGATCCACGTTGCTCTAATGAGCCCCCATGGATCTTGGAGATGCAAGCTGTATTGACATGCACACTTAAGCTAATACACCTAGACCAGTGCCTCCAAGCTCCAGCAGCCAGGGATGCTGACAGAATATCTCGCTTCCATCTTCAAAGAAAGGAAGTGATTAGTATGTTATCATTACCATTCAAAACGTGATTTCCTTATTCCCTCCCGGCATAGGTGACACATCTGAGATGCGGCCAGACGTTAGAGGCAGCTAAAGCCACATCAAAGCTTTCCTTGAAAAATTTTTTGGGGGAAGGGCGGGGGAATCATTAAAACAATGCTTTTAGAACAGAGAAAAAGGACCTGATGTGAAGGTCAGAAAGCGGCAAGAGCAGTCTATAATAATTAATAGAGTTGTCTAATATACAGTGCAGATATTAAGAGAAATATTGCCCCTCCTTCTGGAAATAAATGAAATAAACAAAATAAAGAAAGGGAGTAAAAAAGCTTCTTATGTCACAAAACAGCAAAATCATGCGGGAAAGAAAAGCCATGGTGCTCTCTGTGTCTGGCATGACTATTTCTAAATAAAACTTAATACTGCTAAAGCTAGCCAAAAATTGTGTCTTTAATTCTGATTCTCCTCACATTCAGGTTCTCGGAGTAAAGACTGCTTTTCTCTCCTCTAAATATAGTTTTCTACCTAAACAAAGGACATCAAACTGGTTAGTTCTCTAAAAACAAATATCAATCCAATCGGAGAAAGCAAGAGTAACTCTGAATTTTAACCCAGATGAAGACAATTTGTGCCTTATTTTCATGTTATATAAAATCCTAAATTCAAATAAGACATTTAGCTTAATCAAGATAAAAAAAAATCACAGACCATGCTGTACTTGGATCTTCCTCTATGCTAATTTATGATGGAAAAATAAAAGCATGCTAAACATGTGCAGAATAAAGCATTTAAATATGAGACAATTTGGGGGATTCTAGAGCTAAGCAGGCAAGCAAAATGTCTAAATGAACATTAAACACTGCACAAGCTGAACTGAGTAAGGGAAGCAACTGCTTCTTCTGGAGTGTTTCATTTTTTCAGAGAAAAACTGCACCCAAGAGGATGATCAGTTTATGGGCAGCTTCCCAGCGGGGTTTCCCTTCGTATTTTGAAACTTCTTCACTAAAGTCAAGCTGAAATCAAGCTCTTAGAGCAGCTGCACTGTTTACATTGTCCCCTCAGCTGCGCACTGCCCGGTCCTTTAAATGAAAGGGGAGGCAGGACAGGGCACAGAGGCTTTCAGCTTGCCCCGCACTCCATCCCAAACTCATTCTCTCACCCTCTTCTTGGCCCTTTTCAAAGCAGGTGAGTGAAGCTGCGCTGGAGCTTCAGACGGAGCTCAGCTTGTGTGAGGAGCTGTGAAAAGTGGAAAGACGAGGATGCAGGATTCCAGCAGCTCGGCACAGCCAACGCCAGATCAGCTCCCGCTCACTACAACGCTGCCTCCAAGCATACTCTGAAAAGAACCCCACGAGGAGGGACCAGCACACTGAGTTTCCATATACAACAAAACATTGTGTCCTGGATAGATGGGTGCTGGTCTTCTTAAAGGAGGGGCAAGGAAAAAATTGAGGTAACATTCACTGTATGAAGTAGGAACAAATCCTGGCGAGGAAAAAAAGAGTCCTTCTGAGCCACCTGCATGCAAGCTCAGTGGCATCATGTAATCCATAAATATTTGTGCTATAGTCAAATCAAAGACACAGAGAGTACTCTGAGATTATCATTCCATCACCAAACAATCTACTTCTCCTGACAATAATTCTATCACAGTACAGCCTCAGAAACATCAGCCATGGCACTGAAACTGATACAACTGGCGACAAAGACAAACAAGAGAAATTACTAAGTAACAATATGTTACAAAAGAGACAGGAACACTTTAGCCTTAGGACTTCCTTCCATCCTGTACCACAGCAGAACAAAATTACTCTTGTTATTATAATACACAGGAATTTTATCCATCAGATCCCCCAATTCATGGACAAGAGCATTGTGGCATTTCTTTGCATGCATGGCGTGTGTTATGTATATGTGTTTGTGTGTGTGTGCGCGTGTGTGTGCATGACTGCATTCAAATCTATTTTTTCTTTTCATCAGTATATTAACATTCAAATTATTCAGCAAAGGAAGCATACAGTACAGACAGCCCACCTCCCAGGAAAACTTATGTTTCTGTTGCCACTCATTCTGAGTAATCAATACTGTCACTAATTACAGTTATTTCACATATACATATATACATAGACTTCCATGTTGGAAAGGGATAAACACAGAATCTGAGAGGATGTTGGTGTGCTTTCTCCCTTAGCTTATATGCCATTCTTACGCTTGCTGAGCTAGGACATCACTCATATATTTCAATCAGGAGAGTTGTTTAAACCACTGTTCACAAGCCTTGGAATCAACACCACCAACACCCACAGAGCAGCTGCCCACCATAGAGATCACCCAGGAAAGCTGTGGTCAATATGCTCAACCAAAATGCAGACATGACTCCAGCTACCGTGGCTGCTGTGAGTGAGGGGCTAGTCTAGTGGCCAGACAGTCTGCTATTTTATGTTCTTGTGAGGAAACAAAACTCAGTGTTACTGAATAAAAATGTAATTATCTCTGAATAAGTGAATCAAAGCATTTTTGTGTGTTTGGTCTTCTTGGAGAACAACAGACAGCGTCATTTAGCCAGTCACCAGTGTAGCTACAGGGCTTTATCAGACCACTGAAGAGGCTGGCGCTGGCGACTAACTCAGGAAAAGGAGAACTCATTTGGGGCCATTTCTCCAGAAAGGAAAGTGCTCAAAAGTGCTGCAGGCTTCGCTGCTCTCAGATGCCCTTGCACCACAGCAAGGGCACTTACGATGCACATGTTCACCCAGAGTGTTATCTGTGGGCTTATATGCAGGTGTTCGGGAAATTTACAGTAATGTAACTCAGAATCACACAATATATACACAAAAGATTATAATAATTTCACTGAGAAACCAACACAAATAAAATAAGCACTCTCAAAACAACAATGCTCTGTATAGTTTTAGGATATGCCAGCACTATTTCTCCCTGTTTGGGCTTTAAAATATTAACCTTCTGTCAATGTCAGTAAAGAACAGGGTCTCTACAACAAGCACAACTAGAAAAGAGCTCTGAGAAGATGGGCAGAAGAGAAGGGTTTTGAAGCGATAAAGTCAATTGTTTTGTCAAGTGTACATTTCCCTGGAAAAATGAATACAAGATCCACTTCAGATTTAGAAAATAAAATTTACAAGAAACAGTAAAGCTAAGGAGGGAAAAGAAAAGGGAAGCTAGAAAATACTTACCTCCTCACGTAATTTTATCAACTGCAACATGAATGCACAGAAAAAAAAAGATAAAAAGGAAAGAAATGGCAGGAAAGAAAGATCAGCTGTGTGACAGGATACAGAATTAACATTGACAATTCATCTGTTTACATGTTTAGCATTTAAAAATCACAGACAAACACATTAAAAGAACCTAAGCATAGACTACATGCAGAGGTTTTTGAACAAATAAAGATCACTTTCTCACTGTCACATTAAACAAAGAGAATAGTGTGAAATTCTCTTTTAAAGTACATCTAAGAACCATCATGAAATAAAGGGGAACAGCTTCATAGAAGTCTATATTATAAAAAAAAAGAAAACAAGTTTACTGCGTCTCTCTTCTAAGAATGCACCCTGAGAAAGGCTTTGTATATACAAGACTTAGGATGTTTCTATATTCGAAGACTTGACAACTGATTTCAGATTTTACCAGAAAATGAAAATGATCAGTAGTTTACACTTTGGCTCCAGTAAGTATTTAAAACAACAACAAAAATAACCTACTATTATTTCCTGGCTTAATTCCACACTTGCACACACTGTGGTCATAAGACTGCATTGGGATGACATTATTTCAGCTGAGAATCAACAAAAGCACATACAAAGTACCTATCACAGAGTTAATGTCAAGGTTTGTGTTTTTTCCTTAACAACACAGTCCTCACTGGTTGCGTTTTTATTTGACTTTTTGTTTCTCCTTTTTCTAGTTATCTTCATCTTACAAAGTAGGACATATCAAAGAAAGGAGTCCTCTTACTGTGTTTGTACTGTGGTCTGATTTCAATAAAGTCAAATCAAAAACCACTCTTTCAGTTGTTACTAAGTTCTCCTATGGCAACATTCTAATCCCTACCTTTTCCTATTTTCATAACTGTAACAGATATAGCAAGCTCCTAGAATCTGAGAATTTCTGAAATCATAAATCTGGCCTGAGAGGAGAAGCTACATTCTAGGTTTGAAATCTGCATCCTCAGCCATTCAGGACTACAACAGATAATTCTTAAACATCTAAGTGCTTTAACATCTGTTACAACAGTTGACATACAGGCCAATAAATTAAACAATTACTTTGGAGAAATGTGCAATGAATGGTTCGCCATAATCCTCTGTAAAAGTATCATGTTTACCACACCCTGAATTCTCAACACCTAATGCTGTTGTTAGTCTCAAATTCAAGTTGGGCAAGTGTGCATTTCAGCTTATTCTGTTATTTCATTTGTTATAGGAAAGTACTTCAAACCTAAAAGGGGATTCAAATTGTCACAAACTCTTTAGAGAAAGGATTTAGAAATTATTGTATACTGTCTCACTCTGCACTTAACAAAATCTAAATGTCAAACCTTCAATGTACCTTCAAACCAGACAAAAAGTTATTGGTTTTAAATATACTCATTCCCTTCCCCACAACCATCCAGTGTAGTGTCCCATCTTTTCACACGGAAAGCAACAAACATCCAATGTGGAATGTCTCATCTTTTCACATGGAAAGTGACAAATCTGTCCTCTAGATGAAGTTAAATTTAAACTAGTATACCTAGCCTACCACATACCGGAATCTTTCTCTTGCCGCTTGAACATTATGGAGAAAACTGCAAATGCTAAATCTCAGAGACAAAGGATGTGGGAATTGATCGCACAGCTTTTTCTTGCTGGGGCACCATTCTTCAGTTGACTATGATACTTAAAGGGCCAAAGTTTAAAACTACTCGTCAGCAATAGAATCCACTGGGGCATGCCATCCTGCCATAAGCAAGAGTGTTTAAAACTGCTACCCATTTGCTTTTTCAATGGGTTCCAAAAACAAAAACAAAAACAAAAACAAAAACCAAACTAAACAAAACAAAACCTTCTATCTTGTTTGTGCTGCATGGCTGCATTCAAGCTCCACACCGGATTTGTAGCTAAGCTAGGTAATGGGAGGTTTCTAATCTTCATCTTTTGGGGGTGGGGGGAGGGGAGGCAGACAGTTATACATTGAAGTAAACAAAGATGGTCACTTTTTGAAAATTAACAATGCTTAGACTCCACTAAAAATAGCGATTTGGACATCTTATTGAGCTATTAGCCCGAACATAGGCGCCATGAAAGTGTGCAAAACCATCATGTTGGCTTATGATAATCCGCATCTTTTTTGAAACAAAGATTTTTCCACACAACCCCACCCGGAATGCAGAATTTGATACAAGAGGTAATCTGTTCTTTTGTGGGCTGAAAAAAAATCTGGTTTACGCTGGTTTGAACCAGTGGAATCTCTTGTGGCTAAGCCTTCTGCTGTGACTAAAATCAAAACTGCGCTGTGGAGCATGCGAGCGAGGGTGGGTGTGAGCGCCTCTGTATGTGTGTGGGGTGCATCACGTGACTCCCACAACTCCCGAATTTTTTTTTAAAGCTGATAACGCCACTGCCGTCTCTGTCCGCATACAGATAACGAATAAATGCTGAAGTCTATTAAACGCCCTTTACACATTATCGTGGGTCGAACACACAATTTTCTGAACTTATGATGACAGTCTATTTATTTTGCTAGAAACTCCCAGCACGAACGAGCAGATTTGTGCCTGGTAATGATCTGCTCTGCCGGGGCTATATGAAATGATACCGACCTTCTTCAGATCTTGCGGAATTAAATTGACCGACTTCACCCCCTGGTCTGTAGCTGAAGTTTGACACACTTTACGCACAGCAAGCCCAAATCGGAACTTAAGAGAACCTTGTATTAAAAAAATTAAGCAATCATTATCTGTTAAATATTGCTTTACCACAAAAACTTCCTCATGTTGGGAACTATTCTATCCTTTATATATATATTTTTTGAATCTTCTATATAGGATTTTCTCAAAGTCATTGGATTAATATAATTTTTCACATGGCAACAGAGGGTCTATCAGTGTCCAAAACAAGAACTTCAAATGTTTTTATTTGTCCCCATTGCCATACTCCATCCTGAAAGCCTTTTATTCTATAATCTATTTTTTGTCTTTTTTGAGAATGGTTCTCATGAAAGAAAACCAAGTTAAGAACTATTAAGCTTTCCACTCTAACTAAATACATCATCACTGTATCTAACAGCTCAGCTCGAAAAGAAATTAAACACTGCACACTGGAGGACAGATGAAAATGCTTGGGACACTTGTCCTTGGGAATCCAGGGACCAGGTCCTTAGCATTTACATGTGTAAAGCTGATTTTGTTTTGCTCCCCACCCCACCACCACCATTTTTTTAAACCTAGGATGAGATATATGTAATTGAATGAAATAGATGTGAGGCAAAAAAATATATGGAGAAGTTGATTTAGAAGGCAATTAAATGTATATTGTACTGAGGACATTAACGATACCCTTGAATAATCCTTAATTGTAGAAATAGTAGCATTTCCAGTCATGAAAGAAGTATAAATATACCTCCATTATTGACATTGATAGCCAGCTAGAAGATTGTAGCTACATGCATCAACATTCAGTTGTAGATGTGTAACAGAACTGAACATAGAGAGAGCTAATCACTATTGTATTCACACGTGTCCAAACCATCACAAGGAAGCCCCTGTATGCAGGAGGTGCACAAGGCATTGGAAATAAGTCAGCACTTTACACACTTGCAGTCACAGCTACTGACTGTTTTGTTTGTCCCCTTATCATCTCTCTGAATATTTAACTGACGGAAAAATACTAATTTAAGTTACGTGACTATGACTATTTTGTTTATAGGCAAGCTTTATGTATATATTAAAAGTATATCATGTGATCTGGGGTCAGATGGAAGGGGAGGAGATCCTCCCCTGTTGGTGGACTTGGAGGGGGCGGGGAGGAGATGAGGGAGGGTTGGGGAGGGTGGGAGGGAATGAGGGAGGGGGCTATGCATGGGATGCAAAGAACCTGTGATTGATATAAAAATAAATAACTTCATAAAAAAAAGTATATCATGAATATATGGCAAGAAAGCCTGGAAGCCATGCATGAACAGTCAGCATGAATACAAACTTCTTTCTGGGCAGCAGAAATTTTTCTTATATGAGTTCCAGGCAGTCCCACCCAGAACACCTGCCTGCTTACCTTCTCTATAAAAATGTATATAAAGAGCCCGTTTTAAACCTTTTCTATGGAGAGACCCTCTGCTTTAACTGCTGAGTCAGAATGACACTCATAACATAAGAGAATAAAAAGTTATTTTTAAGTGATCACATCTGAAACCACCAGTTGAAGGTTCACTCTGGGTGAGACATTTAAACTCCTACCTGATGACAAGGGGCCTCCACACACAATGTAATGACTTCATTGTGGTACAGAGATTCTGCTCTGCATGGTAACAAATTATCCAAAACGCTTCACACAGTTTCTTTGAACTTTCACACCTCATTCATATTTTAGGCTGAAAAGTTCACCTGAGTCATAATCTACCGTTTATATATTCTCATGACTGTAATTCACCATGCTGTATTTATTGAAGTGACAGGTCCTTACAACTAACTTCAGGTTCCCCAAGCGCTTTCAGAATTTGTAAGTTTGATTCATATAAGTCCAGGGGAAATCTCTGCATAATCACTTTAAAGTGACAGAAATGTAATTTGAAAAATTCAGAAAGTATGAGCTCAAATCTATTTTTGTGAAATATTTTTCTTTAGGCATAAAAATCATACTTCTATATATGTAAGGCTAATATTCTGGGCACATAAAATGTCCATTAAGAGAAGTGAACAAGCGTTAAGAAGGATCCTGTCAGAAAGCTACATCATTACAGTACGGAAGCCCAGGTTAGACAGGAGCACCTCCTTCCTGTTCCTTCTCCATCAGACATCAGTTTCAGATGAGGGAATATCTACAGCTTTCAAAAGAATGGACAGGGGAGCTACACATACACTCTTTTGTTATTATTTGCAAAAAATACATAGTTTGCATTTTTATAGTAGTTAGGAAAAGAAAATTGTGATTCATTCAACCAAGAGGCACAAGCAATTCAAAAGGCAGAAAATATTTTCTTCTCATTCTCACATTAATCTATTATGAGAAAAAAATAAAATCCTCACATTTGCTTTTGTTCTGCCATACCCCTTGTAGCTGCTCTCACATTTCAGTCAGGGAAGCTGGAATTGTAAGTCAAATCTGAGTGGTGTCTGAACTCAGGCTGGCGTGATGAACAGTGAAGGAGGGAACGAAACAAGTGCCTGCTTGGTGACTCTCCTCCCCTTTCTCGGACGGCAGAACAGGTAGCTCTGTCACACCTCCTCCTCCTAGTCACAACGGTCACCTTCTGGTTGCCTGCACTTTAGCAGCAGTGAATGGAAAACTCCTTGAGCTGGGAAGTCCATCCTTCACCCAGTGAGAAGTAACTATTGGAAGAGCTACCTTAGTAACCACATTTACTTCTTGCCGGTGACACTCCCCATCTCAAAATCAGTTCTACACCAACAGCCTTCAAACACTGTTTTAAGAAGTCATGTGTATCCTACCTATGTGAACTTAGACGTCTGTAGCATTCATTCAAAGACAGAAGTAGGATGCTAATTAGACTCATGACATGACTATGCCATCCAATGAGGAATGGCAGACAAGTTTTTAAGAACCTTTTAAGAAGAGATCCTATCAGTTGTTTTTTTCCTGTATGCAGATGTTAAGGTGCAAGCAGGCCTTATCCTATTGCCATTGTTGGCACTGTCACTCTGCAGAAGCAGGGCAGACCCTCCACATGGGTATCCACACAAGTCCCACACTGGTGCTGGCCATCTGCATTTTGGTGAATGTATTTTTAAGAAGCAACACAATAGGAGTTAGGGCTGTGCTGCTGAATTTTGAAAGCTTACTTTCATTTGTTTTGCTGCAAGTGTTGATTTAATTATGCAGCATTCCTATCAAAGCTGCCTTATGTACTTTTTTATTCCTCTTACATGTGTTTGAGGTGAAGACCTTGGCTTTGTCTGCAAACAGTGTGTTTCAAGTTATTCCTTAAGTACTAAATAATAAAGAAAAGAGAAGAAAAGAGTTTTTTAAAAGATAGCAGACAGCGATCACAAGGTAAAGGGTTAAATGTAAGATCTCCAAGAAACATTTTGAAGTTGATTAAGACTCCAGCTTTGCATTAAACAGTATCGCTTCCACATGAGTTGCCGCTAATACTGTTAGGGAGCAGCTTGAGAGCCCAGTGTGCCTGTGACCTCCTTCACCCTCCAGCCACCCACCGGGCCTTCCTTATTAGCATTCTACCTGGTTCTCCGAGGAATTCCCATCATCCCCTAGGAGCTCATTCCGTACTTCGTCACTGTAGGCGATGCGTGACCTTTTCTATAAAACAAAAACAAAAAGGGAAAGAGCAAGATGAACGTTAGAAAGCAGCCGCGGCCCTGCATTACTGGGATCAAGGCACACCATCTCAAACCCTCGGGAGCCCCCTAATGGAAACCTACCGGCAGAGACGTGCAAATCTAAGCCAAAGTTCCAGAACACAGGAGCTTAGTAGAAATTAGAAGTTTCTTTAAAATAAATAAATAATAATAATGGAAGAAATTTCTGCTTTGTGTTAAAGTTTGATTATTTTCATAAGGAGATTAGAATTAATTTATTTTTCCAAATATTGTTTAAATACAACCACTAAATTGGAAGAAATACAGTCACATAACTACACAGTTTTGAAACAGGGATGTATGAGTCTTCAGTAGGAAAGGCACTATACAATTTAGAGCTCTAAAAATCCCTACTTCGAGGATAATGTTCATATTGCCAACTCCACACTGAGATGCCTGGACAAGCACATCTATATTTCCACAATGTGCTATAACTACCCAGAAAGAAAAGGGATTATAAAGCCATCCCCTAGCTAGCAGTAATTCAAATGTCTCCAACTCCTCTATAAATAATGGCCTAAGGAAAAGTAACATGGGTGAGGGAGGTGAGAGCAGGGGGAGAAGGGGAGCAGACAGACAGACACTGGGAAATAAATTTCCCATTCCAGCAACTAAAGGCAGTAGGATATGAGTCAACATTTTACAGTGAAATTGCGTTTTGCAAGGACCCTCCCCGCGCCCCACACAGCTGAACAGCCAGAGGGACATGGCTGTAAGCTACTCATGCATTATCTACACACATTTTGCAAAGCTGGGAGGCTCTGAAAATTAGTTGTGAAACAAGTCTGGTTACCATTCCCTACTGTATTTCACTATTTCAGGGTAAAAAGTCATTCTGTTGCCTTCTCTGCTTCCCAACTAATTAAGTAAAAATGGTCACTTAAAAAAATGGAGGGTGGGAAGCCATCATCTCTTTCCTGGGCTTTTTCTGCTAAAAGTTCTTACTTGTCCATCTATGATCTGGAAAAAGAGTATTGCTGTTTCAAAGGACTACCTGTAATCTATAAACAGAAGGCAACAGTAAGATTTCAATTAGATTTTTACAGTAGTAGCCAGGTGCAGTGGTGCACACATATAATTTCAGCACTCTAGGAGGCAGAGGCAGACGGATCTCTGTGAGTTCGAAGCCAGTCTGGAGCCTGGTCTATAAAGTCCATGACAGCCAAGGCTCTCTCTCTCTATATATATATATATTTTTTTTCTACAGTAGTCAATGAGTAATGCTGTTTGGTCTCACTTGGCTCATTATACCTTAAAATCACACTATTTAAGGGGACTACAGACAAGAACAACCACCGAGTTTCTGATCATTTGAAAAAGCTAGTTTTTCTCAAGTGAGTGCCTTATCTGAAGCATAAAATACAGAAAACATTTTTTGAATATTTTCTCAATTCTCCCAAGGGTGGCACATAAAAGAGAAATTGGCTTATTGCATATAATTTAGTTTACTGCTTTTCTGGATGTAATTAAGCAAATGATATGCTGGATCTAGCAGAACCCAGTTTTAAAAGGCTTACTGGAATCTAAATAAACATACATGCCACCCAGATATTTGTTTTAGAAAAATGATATAGTGTCATAGAATTCTAAAGGTAACTCTGCTTCAGCTGAGACTAGAATCCTGGTGCTCAGCTGAGAGTTCCTTCTATCTTATAAACTATCACCTCTGGAGAGACACAGAGCTATAGAATACTTCGGTATAAAGGAGACAGAGGCACCCACTCCTGCCTGCCCAGCGTCTCCCTCTTCAACACTCCTTTCCTGCTGCAACATCTGCCTTAAAACTTAGCAGCTGCAATAGGTCTCTATAAGTAGATAAATAAACCTGCAATCGTGTTGCAGGGAGGAAGGACAAATTAGAGACATGAGTCTTTAGTGGTATGTGTTCAGGAAGGACATCTATGTGATTTTTTAAAAGTTCAGGAGTGGTCCGACCCATTCATTTGTGAACTCACCAGACATTTTCTCACCACAAAGAATATGCCTAACCTTGCTGAAGCTGCTATGGATTATCCATTTCTACTGACTTCATACAAAACAGTATGTTAAAATGCTAAGTTACAAGGTCAACCTATTTCATGGTCTTAATACAATACTACATCACACCAAACCTCTTTGCCCAATAGGAGATGCCCATCATCCAGCCTCAAACCAGCTAAGTAAAAGTATTTTACAGCATTAAAGGAAATGAGAACCTTTAAGACAGGCCGTGGCATCAGAGCCGTCTTTTGCATTATTCATTTCATCACGATGGGGGACTAAAACATTCCACAGGATGCAAAATATCATATGGAGATTGTTTTTGTTTTCCCCCCTTTTCACCAAAATGCCAACAAATTGGTATAGATTGTTCAATTACATTATGTCCTTATTTAGATTAGGCATACTTCGGACACGCACAGCTGAAGGGTGGTCGCTATAAGCCACTCCTCAGCACCCCATCAGTGGAGGTTGGCTGTGGAAGGCTTTCTGGATGTAATTAAACAAATGATATGCTGAGTGTAACAAAGTGCTCGCTGGCGTGACTGACTTAAAGAACAAAAAGAGATTTCACTGCAAATATTGGAAATAACTCCTCAGAAGAATGGCACAATGATGCAGAAATGGAGCTCTGCAGCAGAGGTCCATTTTCCCAAAGTAAAACAAATCCAGGCTACTCTCTATTAAGAATTATATTTGGAAGTACAGCACCAGTACTGTCTAAAAATTTCTTAACACTCAAATTTTTAAGTAAGCTGACTGTATGTAAATAACCATAGTTCAGTCTTTGAAATCATCACTGCACTGGTTGAAAACAACAACAATGAAAAAATAAATAAAGATGAAATTCTTTTGAATGACAAATGGTTTGTTTTAAGAATAATTGTCCCTAAAACATCAATAAATCATGTTATCTTTTGTGGAAATTTAAAAACCTCCTGCTGGATTAGTAAGTACCTACATAATACTTTAGTTTAGAAGATTCTAAGTTAATGAGCTGAAACCTTTATTGTATCTTGATAAAACCTAAAATACCCTTATTGAGACTATAAAATCTCTACTTTTGCCAAATGCAAGCATGAGAATTTGAGCTGGAAATGTCACACATTCAGCTAGTTTGAAGGAACCCAATTCATAATGCATTTTATAAATAGTTAATGACTTCTATACATAAGCTAAGCAGGCAAATCAGGAAATTGTCAACATTTCCAGTCTTGGTTGTCAGTTACCACTGTCTACTGGTGCCTTATGTGTGGCTTCGAGAAAAGTCGGAAGGTCTGTGAGCTTTGTAATCTACTGCAATTTCTGGCCTATACCAGAAGGTGGACAGATTCAACTGACAGTATTTCAAACATACATGTGTGTGCACACTCACACACACGCACACACTCACACTCGTTTAAAATAGTCCTCACTTTAGTTATGTACTTATGTAAAACCTACTCTTTCTACAGTTTATACTTCATACTTCAAATGAACTAACACAGCTGAAAAACCTATAGAATAGATATGACAAATATATGAAAAATTAACAATAGATTTTTTTTCTCCAAAGCAGTTGGAGGTACCGATTTTCTCTCACTACTATAAAACGATGACAAAAGTGAGTCTGCATTTATGAAAGTGAGAACTTCAGATGTAAAGAGTTTGGGTTGTTATGAACCTCTTGCTTGTGTACTGATTGGCTGCTTTTCTTAAAGCCAAGTTCAAACAGACACACTTGTTCAGTTTGGCCCAGGAATTTGGCTTGAAATAAGCGGTCTACTCGACCTACACCTAGACATTTCCCAGTTGAGCTTAATACATTTGTGGGCACACACTGCACAACTGGGAACAATGTGAGTTAACTTAGCTTAAATCAAGTAAAAATTGTCATCTCTGGTATTGCTTGTTGTATGACTCTATATGGGACACACAGGTTCTATGGTCTACCACAAGCAAAAACCTAACAATGAGGTTGGTTTATTACTAAAGCATATAGAATTTAATTTCCATGGTGTGCACATGGCAAAGCAATTGCTTAAATTGCCTCACCTGGGAATTTAATGCAATGTTATCATCAGACCAGCCACATTGTAAATAGATTTATAATGCTTTCCATGTGCTGTGCTCGGTTGCATATGAATTAAGTAATGATCTGGTATTACAATAAAATCAGCTAGTTCCCACACCTGGCAGACAGGATATTTCACTAAATTAATAGCCATACAGCTATATCACAAGGCATAGGAGAGGAAACTATCTCAAAGGCATTTGACTTGAGTCTTACATGGGAAGCAAATAACACCACGGATATGTACACTGTCCCTATACTGAATGAGCTGTTCAAGACAATCTGTTCCTAACATCTGTATTACCGAATTAAGACTTTCTCATTCCCATTCAGTCTTGGCCTAATTTCCTTCATTCAGTACTCTAATTACTAATCAGCAATCTGCAACAGTCACAAACACTGAGAAAGCCCTTCATTCTAATCTACATGATGCAGACAGCCAAATAATTGATACAAAGTGTAATGTGGTTTTGGTGTAATGAAAGGAACAGCTTGTCCCACTTCCTAATCAAATTGGTCTATAGCAGCAATAGTTAGTAGATTTCTCCATAGTTCTAAAACAAACTATTCATGCTGGCCAGATTTTCCATTGCTTCTAAAAGTTTTTCAGGTCCTTATATTTCACAATGCCCATGGTTACCAGGTGATACACCTATTAAAACCTGCTATGCTTTCCCAGCCCATGGTGGGAAATTTAACTGCTCCAAAGAATATAACTGAGGTGCACTGGGATATCTATACAACACCATGAAATTATACTTATTAGATAGCCATGACTGCTGGACATTACTTCTTACCTAATTTTATCTGGCTTTAATTAAACAACATCACAGCATTGTAATACCCAGCTAGCATTTTTGAAAATACATATACCTTTGCCACCAAGTATTCAATTTCTAACCACACTTCTATTTGTGCGTGACTAGATTCATCCTTCCAGCCACAGAGTAATTTCTGTGACAACATCTCATCCTACACAGTTCAAGTAAAGGCAAAGCAAATTCGCAAGCAATGGTCGTAAGCAATGGTCTGATCACTGGCAAGTTGCTGAGATGAAAAGGCACAGGGCGCTTAACAAAAAGACTGTAGGCAGCACCTCAGCCAGTGATCCCGGTCACTGACTATCGCGTTTCTCATCTCTACAATAGTGATCTCAACAGTTACTTCTTGTGGCTATCGCAGGCATTTAAATATTATAAGCAAATGTAAATCTTTCTTAACACTTTGGCTGTGATAAACACAGGAAGCATGTTCCTCTGAATATCAGCTGATAAGATGCATAGGATGCGTGCAGCTGACATACACAAATGACTAAGATAAGCACATCCTTCCTAAAGATGCTTTCCCAACACATCAAGAGTGGCTTGAGAAACTCCACGTAATTTGACTCAATAATTCTGATATAAATGGTGCCAGAATTTCAGATGGCTTAGAAAAATAAAAAACCTGACTGTAATTCTTCAGTATTATTAGAAGTCAGTTCTAATCTTTTAAGAAATTATTCTACTAAGCATGTTTCTCCACTAAGCATTGGTCACAAGACTGTTTAGACATTAAACAGTCCAACCTTTTGAGCTAAACATCATGGTCCACATGTGCTCAGTACTTGGCATCAGTGAAGGGAATGTGCACTTATTATCTGTGTGTGACAGAGCACCATGCTGCATGTATGGAGGTCAGAGAACAACTTCCAGGTGTCCGTTCTCTCCTCCTACCATATGAATTCTAAGCAGAGACACCTTAGAGACCCAAGAATTTATACTTTCTGTCTAGCATAAACTCAAGACCATACTCACAGCACTGGAGAGGAAATACTAACATACTTTACCACTAAGCACCAAGTGGGAAAGCAGTTTAGCATGAGAGCACAAGATAATTCACTGTTCTTCAGGGTTAAATACTAGAAAAACAGACTTCGATTTCTAAGATTTTTTTAAAAAATCATAATCATTTCACTTGTACTTTCATATGTGACATGTTTTAAATGGGTATTTATGTTTTGGCTGTGCATTATGAGATAAATCATACCACATTTCTTAATTACTTTCTTAGAGTGAGCTATAATACATATGTTAATATTTATGTGTGTTATGAGGTTATGTGTATATGTGTAAACACAGAGACTCACACAAACCCATATGCGATCCATATGAAAAAGAAAAACTCTGTACCCATGCAGGGCTAACATGGACTTTTATTTAGACTAGGAATGTTGGCCACATTGCTGCTACTTCATTTAGCGATTTGCAGACCAGGCAGGCCCAGAACTCAAGTAAATGCTCCTCTTCATTTCCTCTTCCAGCATTTCCAAACTTGTTCTGAGATTTCTGTCTAGCACTGGTATTTCAAAATGCCACAGGAATTAGCTGGGATCGTGGCCCCTTGCCTTCACATACTTGTAGTTTATGACTTTTGACACTGATACTGAATACAATGTGGCTGTGTCTTGTATCATGTTAGCTTGTCAATCAACAATTTAAGTTACATCACTCAGAAATTCAGCTTATGATACAATGTGCAGGTGTTGGTGTCAGCATCTGGAATTGTGTGCGTATGCAGTGAAAGAAACCCAGTACTTTAAAGTCTTTCTGAGTGTAAACTAAATCAATTCCACAGATTTACCCTGAAATAGCACCCACACTGTGAATGACACTCTGACAAGTGAGAGCCATACAGCAGAGACTGTCTATATTAAACTCGACGACCGAAGCAGGGTATAAATTAGTGTAATTAGCCTAGTATGCCTTGAAAAGCTGTCCACAGCCATAATTTGGGTAATCCACACATCCAAGAACAAGTGATGCCGGGGGCTCTGTATAACTGCCACTGAGGAATGGTGGTGGTTTGAATAGGTATGGTCCCCACAGACTCATGTGTTTCAACACCTGTCCCATAGGGAGTGGCACTATTAGGAGGTGTGGCCTTGTTAGAGAAAAATGTGGCACTGTGGGGGCAGGCTTTGGGGTCTCCTATGCTCAGGCTACACCCAGTCTTCTGCTGTCTACGGATCAAGATGTAGAACTTTTAGCTCCTTCTCCAGAACCATGTCTGCCTGGATGCTGCTATGCTTCCCACCATGAAGATAATGAACCGAACCTGTGAAACTGTAAGCCAGCCCCAATGAAATGTTTTCCTTTACAAGAGTTGTTGTGCTTGTGGTGTCTCTTCACAGGAATAGAACCCAAACTAAGACAGGAACCTGTAGACATGATAGACTTCAGAAGTGTTTGGTTCATCAGAAGATGAGTGATCTACCTCACCAGGAAGCTTGGACTTTACAAGAAGAACAAGTCCATGCCAGTGATAAGATGTGTTGAGAAGCCCTAATGCCTACGGACATGCTGTACAGTTACTCTGAAATTCCAAACTGGAACCAGCTATCTCACAGACAGCAATTTTAGAATCTTTTCCTCTTGCTTAGTTTTGCACCATGTTAACATAGATTCTTTATTTAAAAATAGGCTTCTTTAGTGAGGTAACAGTGCTCAAAGTTTAGGGTTTTTAAAAAATGATATTTTAAATGCTTTATGGAAACAGTCAATAAATCTGCAGGCAACACATGAGAATCACTGTAGCATGCATTTTCTTTGGAAACACTTTGAAAGTTACTTGTGTACTAGGGTGATCCAAAACAAAACTTAAAGTATAAATATTCACACCTGTTTCATAAGTCAAACATTCCTTCTAAAACTTTTTCCATTTTGAATAAATTAAAATCCTACCGACTCAAAGACTTTACTTTAGCAATCAAGGACTTTTTTGTTTTTGAACACCACTACTATTTTATTCTCTACCTGTCCTGTCCTTTAAGTTTACAATACTTGTAAGTGTACCCCAGCTGTCCGTGTTTAAAAACCTCCATCACCTTGCAGCTCTCCTCAGCGTGTCCAGCCTCTGTTTATCCTTTCCTTCTCACCTACGCTGCTCCAAAGAGTGACCACGGACTGGTGTTCCCCGCACTCCTCAACTTGCTACCACCAAACAAAACTGTCACACCACTCCTCATATGCCCCCAGGGTGACCACGGATATACTATCTGTCAACATCTACTGACTCTACTTAGTTAAATAACCTTTGGGTTTGATTATTTTAGATTTATATAAAGTTGCAATAAAAAGAAAGTGTTTTCATTCCACCCATACCCAGTGTGTCAGAGTAAGGGGTCACATGTTCACTCTTTTCTTAATTGTTGATGGTTTCTCTTTCTGTCCCCATATCTCATCTAAGACCTCATATTAGGTGGAGGTTTAACATGTCTTTTACTCTTTTTTGACTTGAGATAGTTTCTTGGTCTTGTTTGCAATGACCTCACAGTTTTGAGCAAAGCCCTCAGGTAGGATTTGTCAGATTTTTTTTTCCCACAAACCACCTGAGTTTTCTGCTACTAAGAGAAAGGCCAAGGAGGGAAAGAGCTAGCTACCCCATCATATTAAAGCCATTTACTGTCAACACGATGTCCCTGCTGATGCTGCTCTTCATCTCTTGGCTGCAGCAGGACTCATTGGTTTTTCCACTGGGGAGCTGCTAACTCAGTTACTCCTCCATATGTTGCACTTACAACACAAGTACACACCACTCCACCTCCTTCGTGACAGTGTAGCTGTATATGAACTGACCGGTATTCTTCTGTTCAGGAGGCTTGCCTAGTAACTATCATTTATCAGTATGAACTTGTATGTTTGTTCTCTAGTTACTAATACTTCTTCATTTATTTTGTTATTTCATTTATACGAACTTCGGTTTCAGGATCCTTGTCTTGGCCTCTTGATGAAGTACTGTTATCATACTGCACTTGACCAACCTGTTCCTTGGCAGCCTCAGCAGCAACCTCTATGGAATCCCAGGCACTGTCCTAATGTCTGTCCCACGCCCCTTCATCATCACTTCTTTCTCAATCTAACCACAAAATGCCGTCTTCATCTTTAGCCCACTTCTTACTCATCTGCGTAATGTTATCTATGACTCATCATCTACCTACCACTTAGAAAGTATTCAAATGTTTTTTACCCACAAATCTAATTTGTATTGTGTATCTTAACCTAAGGCAGTGTTCTCAACGTTCCCTTTAATACAGTTCCTTACGATGTGGTGACCACCCCAAGCCATAAAATTATTCCATCACTACTTCATAACTGTAGTTTTGCTACTGTTATGAATCATGTAAATAACTGATATGCAGGCTATCTGATATATGATCCCCAAAAGGGGTCACAACCCACAGGTTGAGAACTGATGCACTTGGCCATCTCTAGTTCAACTTAGTCTTGTGACGTTATCTTTCTTCTATATGCATCCCCCCTACCCTTCCTTCTTCAATGTAGGTGATATCTTGCACAAGACATTCTAAGATAAACACATGAAAATGATCCCATCTCATATTTTCCTTTATTTCTCTAATCTGTCAATCAGCAGGCTCTAGCAATTAAACCCTTATTTTTCAATGTATCTCCACTGAGGGCTCTTTAACATATTTCAAAAATATCTGCTACCTTTTGCAATCTATCAATTCCTTCTTCATAATTGTGGCTATCACACATTTCATTCTTTAAAAATGATATGAATTACATTTGGGAGATACTTCTACAGAAAGACTCACACATTTTTAGATAGAGTTAAGTCAACAGGGACGAAGTTTCACCTCTTCATCTTGGGAAGAAACGAAGACTCCTCCAACCCCATCTCTAGCAAAATATCACAGCTACAGAAGAACTGCAGCCTAAAGATGTAACTTATTTCAAAATAACAATGTTAGAACAGAAAGAAAATTCATTCAGTAAAAGCCAATGTGCTGTGGGAAAATGCTAAGCAACTATACTCTCTTCAGCTTTAGAAGCCAATACCACACTGCTCTTTCATTTCCAGTCTAGGAACATCTCACATCAGCTGCTACTGGTCTCTTGATTTAGCCAGTCCTGTTTTGATTATGAAGGAGCAGGAAGTCCACTGTTTCATACAAGATAGTGTGCATGAATATCTTCCTCTATGTGACTTGAAGACCCTAGGAATATGGATTACCTCTGCTATCTGCATGAAGAAGCTCTGTTACAATCCTGGCATTCAGGTTGCTTTTATCTCTGAGACCCCAAATTGTAGTTAGGCAACAGAGGGCACTTATCTAGATTGAACTGTCAGACAAATAGATGTTTGTCAGCCATTCAATTTGTATTGGGGAGTATGCCAACAAAAACAAAACCCAGCAATTTAAAATAACAAACCCACCCTTTGCTGACAAGAACAAATTACTGTATTTCAAATGAATAAGAATTACAATAGATCACACATCCTGAACGTAGGTGCTTCAGAAAGAAAAATATTCTTAGAACTAATATTGCCTGTTTTTTTTTTCTTCTGGCAGTAGTGAACATCAAGCAGGCATGCAGCATGTTTAAAATGAAGAAATGTAAGAGAAAAACAAGCAGGAATTAAATGTCATCAGAGTGCAGCTCTCTAGTGAAGTTCAAAGTCAATGCTCAGCCGCTA
>CM053762.1:64961955-64988124 GCA_028658305.1 Pachyuromys duprasi | reverse complement strand
TCTCTCTCTCTCTCTCTCTCTCTCTCTCTCTCTCTCTCTCTCTCTCTCTCTCTCTCTCTCTCTCTCTCTCTCTCTCTCTCTCTCTCTCTTTCCGCAACCCCTCCCTCCCTTTCTCTCTCCCTCTTCAAGACAAGGTTTCTCTGTTTAGTCTTGCCTGTCATGGACTCACTTTGTAGACCAAGCTGGTCTTGGACACACATACATCTGCCTGCCTCTGCCTCGCCAAGTTTTGGGATTAAAGGCATGCACTACCACACCCGGCCTGGCTCTGTATTTTCAATGTCCCCAAAAACAAACAAAAATTTTGGTAAACTGAGCTCTCTACAGTTACAGTGACTCAGACACTTTGGAAGCATGTGTAGAGGTGAAGTTAGTGTTAATCCTAAATATTGGTGGTTGATACAGCCGCAAAACTTTAGAAACAACAAGAACTTCAATTTCCGCAACAATCATCTGAGCAATTTAACATCTCGCTCTATTGTATCCCTAACACCACACATCTTCATTCTGGATCGAGTGCAGCTGCTCCTGCATCCTGGACCACGTGCAGCTTCTCCTACATTCTGGATCTCGTGCAGCTGCTTCTCCAGTGAGACTCAGTTTTGGAACTGAAGAAACATAAACTGCTGTAAAAGAAATCATTAAACATGAGAATTCAGCCCTATGATCAGCACTCACTTGAAACAGAAAATGAGTTTCCAGGGCAAAAACTTTAACTGAGTCCATGTAGTTTTATTACATAGAAATCTTAAAGTAAGAATATTTACTTTTTGAGAATGAGTTTTTTTCTATTAAAATCATGTAATAACACCGTGAAACTTGGCAAAACTCTGTAATAGGCCTTAGCTGTGACAGCGACAGTTTTCATGTCAAGACCTAAAGCTTCTCTAAAGGACAGGAGAGTAACAAGGCCCATACACACGTATATAAAACAGCCCTGTCTGAGCGCAGTTGAGATGACAGTGGAAATGCAAAGCCTTAATTACCTGCACATTTTGGTAAATAGCTGAGCTGTGGAGCTGAAGAGATGACTCAACAGTTAGGAGCACTGGCTGCTTTTCCAGAAAGGCCTGCGTTCTATTCCCAATGCCCACAAAGCAGCTCACAATTATCACTCCAGTTCCAGGGGATCTGACACCCTCTTCTGGCCTCCATAGGCACCAGACATAAAACGTGGTACAGTAACATTTGTAGGCAAAACATCCACATATACGAAATAAAATAATTACTTAACAATAACTGAGCTACAGAACAAAAGTTATCTTTACTATGAAGGGTTAGAAAATTACTTTACAAATACAGCGATCAGTTGGGCAGGTGGTGCATTTCTGGTGCATAACTGAAGTGCTGGCAGGATGAGACAGGAGACTCAAGTGCTGTAAGCCAGCCTAGACTAAACAGTGAGTTCCAGGGCAGCCTGAGCTACGGAGCCAACTTACTCAAATGGATTTATACACATTACACACACACACACACACAGATTTTTTAAATATGCAAATATATGTAAAGTACATATATATGTTCTTCGCATCATTTTACAAACCCTTTTGAATGTTTAAGATTAATGCCAAATATAGTTTTTGATAGTAAAGAAAGGTGTGAGAACATTATTGGTGAAAGCGGGGTGCAGGTTAGCTAACTGTTGAATAAATCCTCGATTAGGCAAGTAACAGTCTTAAACAAGAATGTAAACCCACCTTCCTTTTTAAAGTCTGTGACTCAGAGTGTGGTTTTACTGCATGTGTACACACTGTGGGAATAGGGGGATCTGCTCCACAGGTGTAAGTCAGCACTATGTGTCGCTTCTTTTACTTTACTTCTGAGTATAGATTCCACAGCCATGTCAGAGACATTGCCACTCTGAAATAAAAGAATATCATATACCACATAAAATCGCTAGGCAATGAAGCACAATCTTTTTCTCCATTTTATTTCAGATTACAAGTTTTGAAGGCAGTATTTCTAAATCAGACTGCTTAGCGCAGAATACATAATTTATTTATTTATTTATTTTACAGAAGTCCCTGGAGAAAAGCAGTACCAACTTCACTGGGGTGTTGGAGCAATGACCTGGCTGACATCCTTTGCATGCTTTCAGGCCACCCTCTAATGTTCTGAAGAGAATAGATACTTTCAGGTACTTAGACAAATGCCCTCTGAACTGGGACTTGACTTGGCAATGAAGGCATTGCTGATCTGTCTAATTTTGACTGTGATAGCACTGGACAGGGAGTGAATGTAATTCTGGTCTCTGAAAAGAACAGAGCCAATTTTGGCAGTCTATAAATATTCAATAACAATAGGACCTCAGGGCTAGAAGGGACCTTGAGAGTCCTCTAGTGGGCCTTGCTCCCTCACATCACCCCACGCTGAACGGATCACACAAAGACTCGAAGAGGAGGTCCTGCAACACTGCACAAAGAGGCTCACGACAAGCACGGGTCACTGTCAGTCACTAAGCAAAGGAGCACAGCTGCACACAGCAGAGACCAGCAAGCAGCTGCACACCATCCCTAGAAGGAGAGCTCTGCACAGACCCGAGACATTCGGCAACTCTGCACCTTCCATTCAGGGAAAATGACCCCCAGATCTTCATTCCTCTTCCCAATTTTCCAGCCCTTTAATCATCTGAGGGCACAACTCAGAATTTTCTTTGAATCATCTTTAGGCACACTTCTTCCAGCTCTTGCAGAGATGGACAGAAGAGTCTTCTAAAACCTAACATGAGCCAAAATACACTCAGTCTAACTCTAATATGTAAACTTGGGAAGGTAATTTATTTTTCTGTCTTTTTCTAATCTCTTTTTGTAGTGCTTGAAATCAAACTCAGAGCTTAGGTACATGCTTAGCAAATACCATGAAGCTATACCACTGGCCCCATACTTCAGTTTTGCTTTTGTAGTTAGTTGTTTTCACTTGTTAAGTTTGTTTTCTTGCCCTTTGATGAAAACACATTATAAAGCAGACAAGCCTCAGATCTGGGCACTTAATGAGCCTGAGCTCTGGCTCTAGCTGTGATTAAGAACCCTGTACTTCAGGGCAGTGTGAAATTTAAAGTTTATGGAGAAACAAGTCTGCCAATTCCTCAGAGGAGAAATTTAAGAAAAGTCACCACTCTGAGTAAGGACAGCCAGTACCAAGAATGATAGTGGGTTTATTTCTTCAGCCCACTGACCTGGACTTGCCTCCTCATGGCCACTCCCCTCCAACAGCAGATAGGGCCCAAGCCATCCTAACGATGAGATGCAGGTAGTCATTCGCTTCTTCTTGAATACTGGAACTCATATCTGGCCTCTCATTTTTGGCCTTTTAGTTCTGACTCTTTTTTGTTGATGTGCGATCTCAACCTTCTCTGCTTTGAACCTCTGAATTTTCTAAAGATTTAGGTTCTCACTCACCCTTTTGCTGTTTCTTGAGAGAAAACAATTTACCCCAGACTCTGAGGAAGTCACACAGTAACACAATACAAAAGTGCCAAAGACAATGCACTTCATTGCCAGCACACTGCTTCCCTGTCTGAATTAAATCAACTTTGGTCACATCCCAATTTCTGCTCTTGCCTGTGTGGCTACAGGGAGGATGCAATGTCTCAGTCTCAGTGAGTGTACCTGTAGCAAAGACTGAATGGCACTCTGTGGCTACAGCTTCCTAAGTAAAGAGGTTTTGTAACCCACTATTCTTGCTGGTAGATAAGAAATACGAACAAATATAGTCTAAAATCTCCACTTAAGGCAAAACTAGAAATAGATATTTATTCACAGACCCAAAGACATGGAGAAAAGTCCCAAGGCTACTGAAATGACATAGAGGCCATGTGAGGAAGACAACAGGGCGTGGAGGATGACAAGAGTCCTCAGCACCAGCCAGAGTGGACCATGTGAAAGCACAAAGCCTCGATCTGGGGCTTTAAAATAATGAGTGTAGAAATAGGATTAATCCAGCTGCTGGTAGAAGTACCCTCAGATACAAAGTGTTCAAAGGAGCAAAGACTGCAGGGCTGCATAAGGAAGAAGTCTGCTTTCCAGAGTATGGGAAGAAAGCACAAAAGACCACTGTTCACCATAAGCAAACGAACAAGCTGAAGAAACTACAAAATCATACTTTTGAACACCTATCAGAAAGCCAATGCTACAAAGATACAAATTTATTTTAAGTAAAGTTATTTAAGAAAGTTTGAACCTGTTATAAAAGATCTTACCCATTCTCACTGGCTGGGGAGTCCACCGCACGTACAGGTAAAAGAAACCAACTCACCACCCAACAGACTCCAAGGTACACACAGGGCTGGTACACAGGGCAGGGCTTCAGAAAACCCAGCTGTGGAGCGAGGCCTACTGGCCAACGCCCAATATGTAGGGGAGCTCCAAGAGGCCCCTCCACAGCACACAGTAGGAGAACTGAAAGACTTCCCCCAGCCCCACCTGATTCAGCCTCTTGGCCTGGTATGGGGACAGCACTCAGCCTTCTCACTTTCTAAGAGCTAGCCACTAAATAGAATGGCATTTTAGTAAGAGCCGAAAGGATTCCTCTCTACCAAGACTGCCCCACTGGAGACGGTGCCATGGGGCCAAGCACTTGCTGCCACACATAAGGTGCTCAGCCACAAAGAAAATGTCATTATCACACTGCAAGAATTTTAAAAATAAATAAAAAGCTCCTTTAGAGTAAATTTGGAAGCAAGTATTTTTTCTAATTGTGCCATGAGGTTCATAGCCTATGTAAAGATATAATATATAATATGGCAAGGTAAAATGTTTGGGAGACAAACAAATGGAACCCTATTGGATAAGCTTCATGCTGCCCATGAAATAACAAGACAGTGTTTGAAAGCAGATACAATAACCTAAAGGCTCCACTGTAATTTCTATATGCATTGTCAAAAAAAATACCACGAAGAATAAAGTTTAAATAGAGTAGACAGAACCAAATACTTAAATACTTAATTTTGTCATTTACCCAAAAGAAAACAAGAAACGGGAATTATTCACATGTGAATGATGGCATACATTTGATGAATTCATAAAGAACCTCTCTAAAGCTACGAAGACAAACGAACACTCAAGCTCTTCTATATTGATAAAGAAAGTTCCCCAAGATCCAGGCAATGGTTAAAAAGCAATGTGTGGAATCACGCATACAGCACATGATGCTTTTGCAGGGTACACTGTCTTGTTATCATTTCAAAAGAGGGGGAAAGTGAACATTTCTATTTGTTTGTATACACATAAAAATCTGGAAAACGGCACAAGAGGTCACTCACAGTAGTTACCTGTACTAGAAACCTGGGAGGAGGCAGAATGAGGGACTGGGATGGGAAAGAGCTGTGAAAAGGAGAATCACCATAAGCACCTTTATACTCACCGTGACCATCATCACCATCAGCACCACCATCTCTTGCACCTGCCGAGTATGATTTTAACACTTCAGGCTATAATTTTAGGAAAACTTCTCAGCACTTGCCTATGAATATTTTCCTGGATAGCTTACATAACAGGAAATTTTCAAGGTTACAGAATTTTCTGAAACAGTGTGATCTTTTGGATCATTGGATCATTTTTCCCAAGGGAAAGGCTTGGGCAGGAGGCTGAGAGAGATGGATGCGCAGGGAACAATCACATTCTGTACCCTGTAAAAACGAACAAGAATTACTGAACCCGTTTTACCCCAGTTTCTGCAGATCTGTGGCCTCAGACAATTGTGCACATGTGTGCATAGGCAAAATAAGGAGGGGCAACTAGTGGCCCCTGAAAAACAGGAAGAAACACAATTTTACATGTTTAACAGCAAACAATAAAACCTCCAAAACTGGGCAGATAAATGATGACCAATGACCTCCCCACACAGGAGCTAAGCATCAGAGTAACTTTGTCCTTCAGAAACCTCTGCCATGGCTCATCTGAAGAGCACCTAAAAAGTAATAAAGATGGCCGGGCATGGCCTGTGGTCCCAGCACACAGGAGGCAGAGGCAAGCAGTCTCTAAAACCTTGAGGCCAGACTGATCTACATGGTAAGTTCCAGGCCAGACAAGAATACACAGTGATACCCTATCTAAACAAAGCAAGCCAGCAAGCAAGCAAACAAAAAAATAATAAAAAGTCCATACAGAAAACGCTGCATACACACTGTAGCACACACACATTCACACAAATACAACAGATAAATAAAATGCAGTAAAAACATTAAAAGAAAGATGATAATATAATGTTCTTAAAATCAAAATAAATAAAAATAGTGATCAGGGGGGAGTCTTAATAATATCATCACATTTCTTTACTTTAGGTCTTAAAAATAATACCACATTTCTTACTTTTCAAAAAAAAATCTATCTTATTAGCTCTATCCTAAAGTCTGTCTTCAGAGAGAACAGAGAGATATACAGTTATTAAAATAATTTAATCATGAAAGGACAGAAATAGATGAATTATTTATAAAATTGAAAATGTTAGAAAATTTTAAATGACAAAGGTTCCTGCTAGTTTGAAGAACACTGTGAATAAAGCCACAAAGTTTTATTGAACATCCTGTGCTCAGAGAAAAGATAAATAAAACTAAAGAGAGAGACTAAGGAGATAGCAAGTCAAAACAGCAATGACCTGAGACTTCAAATACTGACAAGAAGGCAGATATGAGACTCCAGTGACAATGAGAACAGAGGGCCAGAAAGAGTCCAAGGGACCATGGACTCCATTTCCATGAAGAGGGAGAGTCACAGCTACTGAGGGAAATTTGGAATAACGGAAAAGGGCTCCGGACACAGGGTCATTTCTGAGGTATGGTGTCCACTGTAGTGGGAAGAAATACAATAGAAAAAGAGCTAAACAGCTAAATTTTCCCCCAATGCATATTTTTAAATGCCATATCTTGCTTCCTCTAAATGAAGAATATTTACACGGATAGACACCAGAAAAGGCCACTCTCCACAGAGCTTAGAGATTTCTTCATTCTCTTGAAGTGCATGCTGACACCCAGCCAATGGATGATCGATTGTACCATCCTGACAGTGTGAATCTCTTCAGACAAAGCTCTGCTGGGTAACATTTCAGTCCTGTGGTGAAAATGGAATAACTCAGGTAGAGAGACCTAGGAAGAAAGACATTTGTTAAAGTGACAGGCTCCTTGAGCAGCACTCACACCACCCAAGCACAAGCTTTTCTAAGATTGCTCATCTCAATGTGCTAACTTTCAAAAGTCACGTGAACAAAGACAAATAACCAAAGGGACCAAACTCTAGCCGCACCCACCCCGTCTTTATTGCTCAAGCCCCATAGGAATTCTCAAACCATCAGTAGTCTGAGTGTATACACTCTCCAAGCTTCCCGTGCTGTGTGGTGCTGGCTTAAGGTTATTCTTTTTTTTTTTTTAACATTTTTATTTTATATTAATCACAGGTTATGTACTTTGTATCCCAGCCATAGCCCCCGCCCTCCCTCATCTCCTCCCTGCCCCTTTCCAAGTCCACTGATAGGGGAGGACTTCCTCCCCTTCTGACTAACTCTAGTTTATCAGGTCTCTTCAGGAATGGCTGCAATGTCTTCTTCTGTGGCCTAGCAAGGCTGCTCCTCCCTCGGGGGTGGAGGGGGGGGAGGTGGGGGGTTGAGCGGGGGGGGGTGTCAAAGAGCCAGCCATTGAGTTTATGTCCAAAATAGTCCCTGTTCCCCTTACTAGGGTACCCACTTGGATACTGAGCTACCATTTGCTACATTCAAGCAGGGGTTCTAGGTTATATATTCATGGTCCTTGGTTGGAGAAACAGTCTCATAAAAGACCCCTGTCATTTTGCTCCTCTAAATGGTCATAACATCTCATTTAAATATATATATATATATATATACACACACACATATATATATATATTTTTTTTTTTTGACAAAGAAATGTGCACTCTAAGAAGTGAGGACTCTGTGTTCACTTTATCTGCTGCTGGTAGTGGGAAAGCAGTAAGCTTACCATTAGTCCAGAGATGAATCAATTGGGAGGGAAGGTATCCATTTTTTAAGCATAATAAGTCATCTTTCAGGGTCTTATATGTTAAAGCATCAATACTTATTGACGTCTGTAAGTCGTACAGTAATTGCACTTCAGAATTATAAGGCTCCTGGAAAGGAATTCAACCTAAGCCAATCCCTCCACAGATGAGGATGACGCCAACTACAGGCTAATCACACACAACAATTCTCTGGCCAGTATAAACTCACCGCTCTGCTGAGAAAGGCCAATTTTAGGCAAAAACAAAACAAAACAAAACAAAACAAGACCTTCTTTACACTAAACACTGGCCAAAAAGCATTTTCTGAAGTTGATAATCCACTGGAGGGAGACAAAACAAATATTGCAAATATCCTGAATCACACCAGAAATTACCAATGGGCGATCAGAAATCACACCATATTTAACACAGGCAATGGCAGTCAGTCATTGCAAATGGTGGCATGCGTTCTTATTTTAACAACCAGAAGTTTCCATAGAAGGTAAGCACTTTTCATCCTTTCTTACTTACAAAACTGGTCCTACTGATGTGACCCCTATGCAAACTCATCTAGACCCATTTTTTGGACACATGAAAAACAAGGCTGCTCACGCAGAGAGTGTCAGTAATTAACAGTGTCAGCACAGAGGCAGCCTGTGGCCATACTTCAGAGAAATCGCTGGCCAGAGATGCTTTCCCTCCTGGGGACCTTGGTGGAATTTAGATTGTGCCTTCTTCTGGAAAGGAACAAAAGATTATTTAAAAGTCAACCTAACTCGTGTTAGGAAAACCAGCAGCCAATGTCTTCTGTGAGTGACTCCTGCTGATGTACATGTGAGAGCTGAGTGTGCAGGTGTACATATCAACCTTCCTTCCAGCTCTCCTACCAGGCAGAAGCTGCAACATTCCCATTTTACAACTACGAAAACTGAAAAGCTATTTGCCCAAGTTCAAACAGCTAATGAACCAGTGTCAGAGTAAACAGCAGCTTCTAAAGTAAATCTCCATATAACTGATCTAATCACACATGCTCAAGTATTTCCAGTTTTTTAAAAAGCTTATTATTATCATTATCATATTAGAGGTGTAGTCTGCATGTCTCTCTGTGCACTGTGCACATGCCTGGTGTCAACAGAAGCCAGGAAGACATCAGATACCCCAGGACCAGAGTTACAAATGGCTGTGAGTCATCATGTGGGTGCTCTGAACCACGGAGCCATCACTCAAGCCCCCTCTTCTTTTTGAATATTCAGGCGGTACTAATTACATTCACTGCACTACTCTCTTTCATCCCCTTCACATACCCACAGGTCTGCTCCTTTCCCACTTTCATGCCCCTTCTTCCCTTCCCCCACCTCCTGTAGGCCCAGTATAGGCAGTGACACAACTGTGTGTTCATGTTTACAAAGTCCATGACACACCCAGAAGACAGCATCCCACCACACTAGCCCCCATTCTTTGGCTTCCACAGTCCTTCTACCCCCTCTTCTACAGCATTTCTTAACCCTCAGAGGGGCGACATAAATGTTTCATTTAGGGCCAAGTACTCAGCAGTCACTCATTCTCATCACTTTGTCTGGTTATGAGTCCTTGCTCTGACAGTCACCCAGTGCCCAAAGAGATTTCTCTGGGAAAAGATGGAAGATGAAATAAGTCTATGGGTATTAACACAAATATTTAGGAGATAGTTTAGCCACATGCCCACTCTGGAAATCCTGAGCAGCACACTGCCTCATAGGGCCTTGATTTCCTAGCCATATGGTTTTGACCAGTTCTGTAGCCAGACATGCACTGCTTCCTGGGATAGGCCTCAAATCCAACCAGAAAGCAGGCAGTCCCCTCCAACATATTCGTGTCATTGTTGCACCAGTGGACACATCCTGTCAGACAATTCAGTATTTCCACATGCTGGGGCTACAGCGCAGTGTTATCATGAGTGACTTTCTCCTCTAATGGCCAGATAGCACCCCTTATCTCTATGAATGTAACTGGCAGGGAGGAAGTGTCTGCTTTAGTTCAATCTTGGCTTCTTGGTATAATCCAAAGTGTGTGGTGTCTTTGGCAGCATCACCTTCTTGTCTAGGTCTGGTGGCTATTCAGGAGAGACGGCAGTAGCCTATGCTGATTAGGGGTGGTTTCCCACAAAATCAGGAAAAGGCAGTGCTGCTCACTTGCTCCACTCCTACTCGGCTTCCCTTCTGTTGCTGCTGCCCTTTCGACTGCTGTTGAAATGCTAGGCAGATTGTGCATGTTCCCCCGCACCCCCCAGCTCAGCTTGTTTCCAGCATCAGTCAGACTGATAGCTCTACTGGTTGGAAATAAAGGAGATGCAGAGTGGACAAGCGTGTGCCTCAATGGTAATGTGCTTGCTTAGCTTGTGAAAGACTCTAGGTTCAGGAAATGTAAAGAACAAGACAACAACAAAAAGCATTAAAATATTAAAATATTTAAACACTTTCAAGCAGTCATAACCACATACATCCAAACACTCTGTCCAAACACTCAGAGTCAAGCTGTGTTCTTAGTCGCAACAGTCTCTGTCAGCACTACAGCCAGGTTCATACTGGTTAAAAAAAACAACCTGCACTGTCTATTTTGTCAGAACATCCCATGCATTATTATAGTCACTTAAATGTTTATTAACACCTGCTTAAGTAAATAAATTTAATGCTAAAGTTAAGAGCATAGTTTTGTCTTAATGATCTAAATTCTCCATTGACTACAGCTAAGTGATCAACTTAGGCTTTAAAGAAACAAAAACAAAACCTGTGGATCTGAGTCCCTGCCACTCAGCCTACAGATTCTTGTCAAGGTCAACAGTGCCTGATACACTAACACATGACAAGAGGTTCTTTCTGAGTGCATTTTACTCAGCTGCTCAATAGTATCTGATTTGTTCACAGTGCTCTGTCTCTTTTTGAAATAGTCTCTTTCGTGATCACTTCAGTGGTAGCTTTCTTCCTAGTCAATTCAAATTATTCTCCACTTAAGCTTTAATAGTAACTTACTGTGAGCTTGGTCAACAACTCACTTTTCCTAAGTATTCCTGTCTATTTCTAAATGTGTAAATACTACTATATGCTGATGTCAACCTTGATTTAATTCAAAAACTGCTCTGAACTCAAACATAATAAATCCCATTGGCTATTTAACTTCTCTGCAAGGAGGTTGTCACACAGGTAATTATAGTCTGAAATATCCCAAAGTGAACAATAGATTCTATACCCATTATTCACCCAAAACATATACTCACACACATACACACAAACACACACACAAACAGACCAATAAATAATTAACTGAATAAGCCTGATCTCCTTCCTAGTCTTCAAACTTAACAGCACTGATCATCCCTCTCTGAGAGACAGAAAGAGCAAGTGAGGGAAGCTACCACTCACTACAAGCAGGTTCAAGAACACAGCTGACTCTTGGATTCTTCCAGCCATTCTAGCTGCCTAAGCATTTTTACATAAGAAGGTATGGAGAAACTCTTTAACAAAAACAAAAATTAAATGAACAAACAAAAACCAACCAAACAACACACACACAAACAACTCTGCCAAAGTCTTTTCTTGCTGAATGGCACTAGCCTGTGGGTCCTGCTTTGAGGCAAAGTGGCAGAACAGTGGCCCCCTGCTGCACTGAGGAACAGCATGTTTCCATCAGCGTCTGCACTGTATATCCTGGCCCCTGCAGTTAATAGGGTCATAGGAACACTTTCTCAGTGCTGATGATAACAAAAGCTACTCTGATTCTTAGCTACCTAAGTCCATGTTCAAATCTTACTCTAGCCTAGAAATATTAATCTGGAGAACAACATGGAAAACGGCCATAGGTTTGAATTTAAAAACAACTGGTGGAGGCAAACACTTACCTTAGAAGGGATCAAAAAAAAATATTAATGATAGAAGAATAATCCATGTCAAGAAACTAGAACAAATGAAACCTAGTTGAGTAGAAGGATGGGACTAAAGAATGGAGCAGAAATCACTGAAAGAGAAAACATAAATAACAAGGAAAAGCAAAGGGTCAAAAGTTGTTTTGTTTTTAATGAGAGAAAAAAATAGGCTTTTTTGCTAGATTGGGTAAGAAAGGGGAGCCACAAAAATTACAAGAATAGAAAATAGAAGAGAAAATGCTATCCCGAGACACCACAGAAATTAAATGAACCACTGGGAAATATGAAATATGAAAACTACTGGTAAAGCATAGAGTTTTAATAAAAGAGACATAAATGTATAGTTCACAAAAATCAACTCAAAGGAAATAGAAAAGGCTAGGGATATACCTCAGAGGTAGAGTATTTGTCTCTCATGTGTGAGGCCCTAGCTTCAATCTCCAGAACTGCAAAGAGAGGAATAGAAACAGAATCGGCCTAGAAAAAGTAAATAAGTTAAAGTAGCCAAACAATTTTTCTACCAAATAACGACAACAACAACAAAAACTAAAGCTAAGCGGTTTAGTGATAAAGAAGAAACAAAGCCCTCCACAAAGGTCACTTAGAAAGAGAAGAAGCCTGCCACCGCCCTCTATGAAGTAAACGCAGGTGAAGACTTGGGGGAAAGGCAGAGACAATCATTCCATGAAAACTTAGATGTGAAACTTCTAACACAGCATTAGTCGAGCGAACAAAGTAACATATAAAAGGTTATATATGACTTAGGAATGGCAGGGCTGAGCACTCAGCTAACACCTGGTGTGTGACACATCATCTTAATACCAATCCTCACAACTGACAGAAGTGACATCTGAGGCACTGTAACAACTATTTACCACATTAGTTCAAATCTGAGTGTTCCTTTCCAATGCTGCAATCTAATGCAAGCCAATCTAGTTAGCCAAGGCAAAGGGCACATTATTTGAAGTCATCAATGAAAGGATTCAAACTGTCTTTGCTAACAGATAGAAGACACAAAGAATCTATGAAAACTAGTTTGTCAAGGTTGCAGGATGCAAGCTTTAGGTACAAAGATCACTTGAACAATACACAAACAAAAATAAAATTACAATGAAGTTTTTCAGAATGAAGAAAATATTTAGAAATAAATTTCTCCAAAGAGGTCCAAGATCTATACATTGAAAACTAGGACACACTGCCGAGTGGTACCAAATCTATAAACAAATTGATTGGGAGACACGATTGTTTAAATGGCAACTTCCTCCATAATCAGCCTACACTGTTCCTAGTGAACATCCTATCAGTGTCTCAGCAAGCATTTTCACAGAAGAGGGTGAAATGATTCTGAAGCTTAGATGGGAATGCCAACAGCACAGAATCTGTAGGCCAGTTTTTAAAAACAAAGTTAGAGGACTCATACTTTTTTTCATAACTTATTATAAGCATGGATCTAGACCACGGATAGCTACGCACACCACCCAAACAGAGATGACAATCCAGAAATGAACTCTACATCACCATCATCCCAGTGTCTACAAACATGCCAAGGAAATCACTAGAAGAAAGAATAGTCTCTTCAACAAACAGTCCTACCATGAACTACCCACATACCGAACAGGGAGAGCTAAGATCTTTTACTTCAAACTGCATCGAAGAAAATAACTCAAGCGCATCATGGATCAAAACAGGAGAACTGAAATTATTCTAAGATTTCTAGAAGAAAAGTCCTGTGTCCTTTGTTTAGGCAAAAATCTGTGAGAACCAATACTAACAACATAATATATTGAAAGAACTGATACATTTCATTTTATAAAACATGAACCTTGCATAACTCAAAAATCAAAATTAAGAACATGAAAGGAAAAGCTGGGTGTGGTGGTATGTGATTGCCGTCCCAGCACTCAGGAGACATATGCTAAAGGGTCTCATGTTTGAGAGCTACACTGGCAGTTCTAGGCTACCCAGGGCTGCTTAGCGAGAGCCCATCAAAAAGAAAAGGGAGGATGGTGAAAGAAAAAGAGACAAAAGGATGGGAGAGGGATAAGGAATGTGTGGCAAAGGGCAAAAAAAAACTACACAGAACATTTGCAAATCATATATCTGATTTACTCAAAATATGAAGAAGATAAACAATGTAAAAAATGAGCGAATATTTGAATAGACATTTCACTAAATATACACATGGCTTAAAAAGTACATGAATTGATGCTCAACATCGTGAGTAAATGCAAAAAAAATGCAAATTAAACTTACGTCACTATAAGATCCAACTACTGGATTTATAACCAGAGAAAATGAAATGAACACTGGAAAAGACATTTGCATTTCCATCTTTAATACAACACTATTCACATGTCAACAGAAGGACACAAATGATGAATAAAAAAAGAAGTATAGCATTTACACAATGTAATATAATTCAGCCAGAAAACAGTAAAACCCTATCACCTGCAAAAGGATGTATCACTTAAGACCATTATGTTAAATGGATAAACCAGACTCTAAAAGACAAGACCTGACCCAAATATAGAATCTGAAATTTTTGACCTCACAGAGTTGAAAGTAGAAAGCTGGTTCTGGGAGGCCAGGCAGAATGTGAGACATTGCAAGGATGAGGAAGAGTTTACCAATGATTGCCAAGCTAAGAGTAAGACAGGAGGGATGCAACAATGTTCTGTCTATGTTTAAAACTACAGGAGAGATTTTACAATGTTTCACCATAAAGAAATGACAAAGGTCGAGGAGACAGACTGTTTATCCTGGTTTGTACATTCTACAATGTGCATATGCACAAAAGAACACATGGTACTGTATAAATATGAAAAATTTTTATACATTCATCAACAATTTTAGAAGGAACACAAGAATACTGCATAAGAAGAAAAACAAAACAAAACAAAAAAACTGTAGCCTTCATCCCACATTCTCTCAATGGCTATAATCAAAAAGGTCCAAAACACCGGGTGCTGACAAGACCAGAAACCCCAACACTAACACTCTTGGTGGGAACATGGGATGGTGGAGCCTCTAGACAAACTGCAGCAGATTCCTAACCCAGAGCACATGCATGAGAACTCCACTTAGGAAGTACCTTCCCAAAATAGACAGTGCTTCTGTCACTCATTTCCTTCGTGTCGAGTAAGGGGATTCTCACAGCCGAATGAGCCATGATACTTAGAAAACAAAACAAAAAAACTGACATGAATCCAAATCTTGTCATCAACCCAAATGTCGTCAAAACCACAGAGAGATAAAATGTGATGCATGCTCATTCACCAAAACCAAGCTGCAGTATAAATATTTATGTATAAATAAGACTTGGAAATATTACAGTAAATCAAAGAAGTGCTACTAAATTGTATGTTTCTAATTTCATGAACAGGCAAAACTATACACAGAGAAAACAGACAGACAGTAGGAACAGCACTGGCACACTGAACTGATCAGGGCCATAAATGAACCCTAAACCATGCTGATGTCGTACTTTGTGATTTTAAAATGTTGGGCTGAATGCCTACCATCAAATGTGTTACAGCATGAAAACTAGATCCCCTAAGAAGCAAGTTTAAAGAGAAATATAAAATAATGCTACAAAGCAGTACTGAGTGTGGAAATCACCTTTACCAACTGAATAGAATTTCTGAAACTACATGACTCTTAGGACTGACGTCAGAGCCCTCCTCCCCCTTACTGTATATTTTTGATGTTAGTGTTCTGAAAACACTTTAAAATATCCAGTCTCTTAGGTATCACATCCTTATTTTTAGAGAAGTAAAAATAAAATCCATCAGTCCCTTAACTCAAGGATTTTATTAAATGACACCGTTTTGGATTTGACTTAAAAGAAACTGCATATGCCTTTATTACCAAGAACACAGGTCAGACAAGAGGTGGCTGGGGGTTCCAGAAGCCACCTTAATAACGGGATCCTGTGTTAAAAGACTAAGCTGTCTCTAAAAACCTTCTGTCCAGTGTAGAGGTACTCCATTCTGCTGGGTGTCGATGACCTGGGTACCTCCCCATCTTTGAGGAGTAATGTACTGGCTGCACGTGGGCCACTCACTTTAAGATCTCTGGGCAGAGGGTCCGGCTCTCAGCAGTCACTCAGCTGGTGATTGCACTGAGCTGCAGTTGAGAACCTCTGGTCTACAGAAAGAGGCTGAAGCTAAAGATGCTTTGTCTTCAGGCCCCGAGAAGGGCTCCTGGAAACGTGATCCGTCAGTATGGCAGTCACTGCCCATGTGCAATTATATGCTCAAAAAAAGGAAAGTCAAAACTAGAGTATGCCGGGGGCGGGCAGGATAAGAGACATACCAGACTTTAAAGACTCAGTAAGAAAAACTCAGGTAAAAACAATTTTTTTTAATACTTGGTGCATACTCAGATTCTGTTTAGATCTACTAGGCTAAATAAAATATAGTAATCACTAAAATGATCTTGCCATGTTATTTTTTCACTCTTTGATGTGGTTACAGAATTTAAAGTTACACATATGACTCTCCTTACTCCCTTACCCCCACACCCTCAGTACTAATAGACCTACATGATAAAATTTGTCAGTGTTGTCAAGAATAACCTCTAAGAGAACTTATGTGCAATGTAGAAGAGGGGAAAATGGACCATGAAGCTCAGAAAGACTTGATGATGCAGAATGAAAAGCAGCAGCCACCCAGACTCAGTGACAGTCAACATAACTAACAGAGGCTTTGGGTGTCAGACCACTCGCCCACAGTGGAATTATAGCAGCTACTACTGCCAACTGCGGACAGGGTGGCCTGGCAGGCACTCCTGCAGCGCGGTATGCTGGTGCTGCTAGCCAGCAGGAGGGTTGGGATATGCAAAATATTTGAAGACCAAGAGGAGATGACTAGAAATGAACACGATGTGGAAAGTGGTGTTGCCTTCGCCTACATTAGGAAGCGTGTGCCGCCAGAACCACACCAGCAAGAAAGCTCTACAGTCTCGAGGACAGCTGTGGTTGAAGGGTCATCTGGCCATCCAGGGAGCAAAGGATTCCCTAGTTCCAACTGTAAAAGCAAGTTGAATGTAGGAGCACATGGGCTATATCATAGGCAGAATGTGGCAGACTCTATGTGCTGTTGCCACAGGAAGAGAAAGTTGCTTCTAAGAAATCATTCATTCAGCATAAAAGCACCACAAAACCCCAGACCAGAAAAAGCAAGCTACAGAAAGCCCAAGCTGCCATGTGAGAAAATCAGTTAAGATGCAGAGCAGCCTCAACTGGCCCTCTCCTAGAAATACTGGAAAACTCAAACCAACACAAGCTTCCTCAAAGCTCAGGGCAGAGCCACTGCGTGCTAACAATCTCTATAATAATCTTACTGACCAAACAGCAGGTGAGAGGATGGCTGGCCTCCACCAGACCTTTAGTGGACTGTGTTGATCTTCAGTTTAAAAAGAACCAAAATGGTCTTTGGAAACCTGCAATTCAAGTTCTTCACTGTACAGATGGGGAAAGTGAGGTCCAGAGAAAGTGGACGTGACTGCAGTGGTTAGTGCTACCCCAGACTCCTGCCGTCTGAGATGATTTTTATCACACTCCCAACAATTATCAAAACGAAGAGGCCCACTCATCTCCCCTCAAAATGGAATGTGCAGCCCTTACAAGGAAATGTGTCGCTTTAGAGTGTACTTTTCTCCTTGTAGGATGTTCTGGGCAAGTCTCATGCCCACAGGCTTTCCCTGGTTCGATGCCTCCCGTTCAATGCATATGCATCTGCTGTCAGAAACAAGATCAAACCACACCTCCTACTTTGTATCAGAAAAGGTTACATGTCAAAGGGCACTTGTAGAAAACACCACAAAAATAAACTTCAGGGAAAGAAATGGGGACAGGAGGGGGTTGAAACACAATGAAAATAATACTTTGTATCCCTATTTTGAGTGCCTTTCTCAATGCTATATGCATAGCAGCTAGAGGCAAGCTGGAAAGCAGCCAGGTCTTGGCTGCCAGCAAAAATTTTGTCACCTCCTTTGAACATCTGAAGTATGTTTACCCAATAGATTTCATTAAATTACACTTCCATTAGGAAGCATACAATGTTGATACTCATCTCAGAGATCAAAGGGATCGCTAAGAGGCATGCCATCCTGCTCCCCAGCTGATTGCTATTTCTGGGCCAATCAAGGAAAGGAGCCAGAACAATACTTAGTTAGAAAAAAATTGTAGCATCTCCCCAAGGACTATGGACTAGGAATCTGCAGCCCCATTATCAAAATGAGCTTATCATTAATGACAACGCACACAAGAGAGTTATTTTAATACGACTCCTCTACAACAAACACATTGGATTTGGGTCATTAGCTGAATTTGTAAAACCATGTTTCTGAGGGCTGAGAAACTCTTCAGTAAGAACGCAAAGTTTAAAGATGAAGAAGGAGAACTATTTATAAAAGCAGGGAGGGGCAACCCTGCTTTTTAGTGATTTCATTGTGACTGTAAATAAACCAACAGGTAAAACAGATTGGAGATGGTGATTTTGATTGCTGTAAGAGGTTTGGGGTGTTTTGTTTTCTCTCGTGTCATTAATTTTTTGATGAATTAAAAAAAACCACCATTAATATATTTATTTTAAAGGGCAACAAATGATTCTGTCCTTGGATCCAATAACTTATAATGAAAATACTTAACTCTCCAGGAACCAAGTACATGAAGGCTAAAGGACCGAAGATTTAGCTGTTGAAAATTATGAAATAAAATAGATCACCTCAGTTGAGGGGAAAATGGTTTTCATAGGCTCAGTGAAGACTCTTGTTTAAGTACTGGTAAAGTCTACAAATCCTCTAACATTAGAAAGGTAGTTTGGGCAACAGCTCAATTTTCAGAGCTTAATCTTCAACAGTGGAAACTTTCCTCCTTAGTCATTATGGAGAGGAACTGGCTGGGAATGGAATGGAAATGGCAAGTGACCTTCCGGAGAAGGGCAGAAGGTAAACCTGTTGGCACAAACTCCACCCCACTCTCAGCTGCCCTTTCCCAATGAGTAGTCAACCCCTCTGTCACATGTTGGATACAACACATGAGCTCTAATTATCTATCTTTTACAATTAATCATCTGACAATTACATTCCCTGCACTTATGAGCATCCAGCTGGGAACTGAGTTTTAATGTAAGAGAGAAAAAATAGGGTATTCAGGTTTCTAACAAATTACTTCTAATTACCACAACCTCTTCTTAGTCATCCCAATGTAAAGATGCCTAAAGCTAATCAAGGAATTTAAATAGTTGGCATTACTGCTGGTATTTCAAATCTTCGTTTAAATTCCCCCAAAGAGTAGTTCTGGAATTGTATTTTGCTAACATTCCTTAAATAAACATCCTGTTTGACAGTACACAAGGAAGGGGCAGTTGAGGTTGGGGAAGCGTCTAAGGGAAAGGAATTTAAACTGTGCTTTGAAAAGGCATCAAGCAAAATCAGAAAGCAGAAATCCAAAGATGGTGACTCAGTCATTTCTGCAGCTGAGATGAAACACCAAGACTGAAGCAACTCTTACATGGAAAAGTTGTTTGGTCTTTGCTTTCCAATACAGAGTCAGTAAGGGCAAGGAAGGCATGACTGTAGGCAGCCAGAGGAGGTGGAAGGATCACACTTCCAAGCCCAAACATGTAGCAGAAAGAGGAAACTGTCAGTGGGGGTGAAGCTACCCCACCCCCATGATATATCCCTGCAACAGGCCTCCACTTCCTGAAGATTCCCCAACCCAAACACTGCCACCCGCTGGAGAACATGTGCTCACACATGTTACCTGTGGGGGCATTTCTCAAACCACAGATGGTGTCCTCCAAGTGAAGACACAAAGATCCCTTCTGCTGAGCCCAGAAAACTGGCTTATGAGTCATAAACCATCAAAACTCAGAAGACGCTATCATCTACTCAAGGACTCTCATAGGTATGCTGCTGTGTTAGGGGCTTCAGCACCCACGTGGAACACTTCAAAACTTCCTGATCCGAGTCCTTTCTGGGACCTTCCAAGTTCTTCCAAATTGAAAACCCTAGAGTAGGTGCAGGTCTGTGGGTTAATTAGTAAGCCCCTCCTGGAATTCTGATGTCCACTCAAACCCAAGAACTAGTGGGCTAGCCTCATCACTCAACACTATTTAAGTGAGGGAACAGCTGAGAAAGGACATCTAAGTACAGTATGAAAAAAAAATAAAATGATGCCAGAAGACTGACCATCATCCTTTTCACTTTCATCTAAAAAGAAGCTTTGTTTGTGGTGAGATACAATGCTGCAGTGCATGTGGCAGCCTCTGGGATGACTGAGCCTTGGCTCCTCAGAAGGTCTCTCCTTCCATGATATAATTCTAGGTTCTGGAAGCTAAAACACATGTCATTCTTAAGTTGTTGGTCGTAAAATTTTCTAAAACCTAGTATTACACAGATCTTGAACCAATAAGAAGTAGAGACTAGAGAAATGAGAGGAAACCAGAGTCTCACCTGAACTAAAGCCTGGAACACTGTGACATGTACAGGTTACAGTATGGTTTTAGTTAATAAAGCTACAACAAAATCCTGTGCTGTGACCAAGAATGAAGATATTTACTCAAACTTAGGAAATCTTTACATTAGTCTCATAAGACGGCACAACTTGACTCTCCTCATTTACCACCAACCAGTAGCTAATTGAACAAAAGTTTCAAATTTGTAGAAATCAGACTTGGTATCCTTCACTCATAAAACTTTACACAATTTGTTTTTGACTGTGTGTATAGGGAGGGTATATTCTTGGGGTATATAACCTTGTTTCTCCTACCACTAAGATACACATCCTGTACTTTATTAATATACATTGTTTTTCATTTTGAGATTGTGTCTTGATAAATAGCCATGCCTTCAACTCAATCTGTAGCCCAGGCAGGCTTGGAAGCTGGGATTCTCCCATCTTGGTCTCAATAGTAGCTGGGACTCAGGCCTGGGTCTATGTCGAATGGATCATCATTTACACTGCAGGATGGCTTGGCAGTCTTGTTCTAACTATGTAATAGAGTGGAATTAGAATGACTAGCTGTACATGAAAATCAAGCAAACTATAAGTCAGTATAAGGGCTAGAACCCACTAAAGATCTCAGATGGGGGAGATAAAACATTCATTCAAGTCAGGATTAAATCAACGATGTGTATTCTGATATCCTCACAAGATTCTTTAGTTTCTTTTGGTGGCATGGCCAAGTGTGGCCCAGTAAACAAAGCATCCTCCAAATAGCTTGTTGAACATTTCTTCCTATAACTGCCGATTTATCTTCCTTAACAACAGGCATAAACAGGAGAGATAGGGGCTACATCTATTAACTATTACCAAAATTATCATATAAATAAGATAAATTTCAAGATGACAATTTTGAAAACAAACTACTTGGATAAAAACATGTTCTTCCTTTCAGGTAAGTAAACTATAACATATATTGAGAGTAGAGGAAAATGTTATCTGTAACAAAGACCAGTGAAGTAACGATGTACAGATGGTACATTGAAGGCCCTTAGGTTACAAGCAAAAGGTGAAGACTTCAAACAGGATAGCATGAATAACGAAAAAAATGTGGAAACCACCCATCATACATGACAACAGCAGGTTAATTTGATTAAGAGAAGTGGGTAGGGGCAACTAAAACATGTCAAGTACTGTCCCTTGGGCATTATGAAATATAACAAGTGAAGTGAGGGCTGCAATATTACAAACTTGAGCCAGCTGGCAATTACAGCACTACATGAGACTCTAAAATGCTCCACTACGGTGCCCTCCCCTCCACAACTCCCTTTCTTAAAGTTCATTAATTCTAGTGAATCTTTCTCAGCCCAGGCACAGAGCATCTGTAAGATGTGAATGCCGGTACAATTCTTATTCTATGATTACTTTGCCTTTTCAAAAGTGGTACCATCTCTAGCTGAAACACTACTGTTTTAAAAGACAAACACACAATGCCGTACCATAGGCGTTGAGGATTAAAAATGGCAAAGTCAAGAGAATATGTTGTGGACAGAAAAATACAGATGTAGGAATCCAATGATTATGGTGAAATAGGTTGCAACTAAGTTTGTAGAGCGCTGTCCTAGAATGCACAAAGAACTGAGTTCAATATCCATTGCTGTATTAACTAAGTATGGAAGCACAGTAGAAGCAAAAGGTTCATAGGCTCAAGGTCAATGAACTCAAAGGCAGCCAAGGTTGTATGATATCTTGTCTCAAACAACAAAAATACACACAGAGACACACAGGAAGGAAGGAAGGAAGGAAGGAAGGAAGGAAGGAAGGAAGGAAGGAAGGAAGGAAGGAAGGAAGGAAGGAAGGAAGGAAGGAAGGAAGGCAGGCAGGCAAGAAGACTGTGGTCTAGGAGTGGCTGTGAAGATAAGGGGGAAAAGCGTCTCTTTGTAAATGCAGAAGCTATGGTTTGAAGGCTTTATGCTATAATAGGAACCAGTATGTATTCCTTGCTTGCATGGAACACGATATACAGTTTAGATATATGGCATTAGTTCTAATGGTTACTGCTTGCAAATTATCAAATCTTAGTAATCCACACTCAAAACTAACTTTGAGTTTGATCAGAAGGTCAGTAAATCAGAGACAGAGAATAAACATGGAAAAAGGAAGAACACACCCAAGGCACTCATGTACGGACATCTCCTTTGCAAAATGATCTGCCAGAGCTTTCCATGGTGTGTTACCAGATAAAGACTCTAATATAAAATAGGTAGAAGAAGCCTCAATACAGCAGGCTGAAAAATGAGGATGGGGAACCTCCCCCACTTGGCAAAAGTGACCTGTGAAAATTCTCAAATTTGATTAGTGGCTAAGGCAAGAAGTAAATCCAGAGTTCTAACTCTTTTTTTTAACGTAATTTATTTATTTTTATATTAATCACAGGTTGTGTACTTTGTATCCCAGTTGTAGCCCCCTCCCTCATTCCCTCCCACTCTCCCCATCCCTCCCTCATTTCCTCCCTGCCCCACTCCAAGTCCACTGATTGGGGAGGACCTTCTCCCCTTCCATCTGACCCTAGCTTATCATGTTTCTTCAGGGCTGGCTGCAATGTCCTCTTCTGGGATCTAGCTAGGCTGCTCCTCCCGGGGGGGGGGGGTCGAAGAGCCGGTCATTGAGTTCATGACAGAAATAGTCCCTGTTCCCCTTACTAGGGTACCCAGTTGGATACTGAGCTACCATGGGCCACATCTGAGCAGAGGTTCTAGGTTATATCCTTACATGGTCCTTGGTTAGAGAAACAGACTCGTAAAAGACCCCTGTGCCCTGATCTATTTGGTCTTTGTGGAGCTCTTGTTCTCCCCAAGTCTTACTAACTCCCCCTTTTTTCATATTATTCCCTGCACTCTGCTGAAGGCTTGGTTGTGAGTCTTAATATCTGCTTTGATACATTGCTATGTAGAGTCTTTCAGAGGCCCTCTTTTGTAGGCTCCTGTCCTGCTGCTTGTTTTCTCCTATATTCAATGTCCATCCCATTTGTCAAAAGAGAGTGATCTCCAGGAGAGAGATTCACACCCTCACCTCCCTTAGACTCAGTAACCCAGAAGACTTTGTATGAGAGATGGATGCTACAATCAAGAAATAAGAAATGAATACACACACACACATGCACACACACACAAGCATAGATTCACACATAGAGCTCTTCACACAGACACACAGATGCGGATGTATGTATCTTTACAGTGGCGATGTTTTAAGTAGAGAGTTCACAGGAGGCTCTCAAGCACAGATCTTACTGCAACAGCTGCTTTTAGATACATGAAACAGTGGTGATAACATACTAAGAAATAATTAATCTTTGAATAAAGTTTAAAGATACATGCAGTGCAAAACTAGCATCTTTTTCTACACAGAAAGGTTAAACTGTGAGTTGTTGTGCTCTCAGCATTCACTATAGGAATATACAAATAATATCTAAAGTTGTCACCTGCACACTTATACCAAAGGCAGCTTAGGAAAGGGACCTGTCAGTCAAGTTTAACACTCTACTTTTATCAGATAGAAATACAACACATTTAATTTATTAGTTTGGTCTTAATATAAAATTTTGACAATCATATGTCATGGTAAGTATTGAGAAGGTAAATAAGAACCACAGGAAAACGTCAAAAAGTTATTGAAATGCTTGCTGGGAGAAGGCATTGAGCTGTGTTTCTCAGTTCTTCTCTGGCAGGGAACATGTCATATTTCCTACATGTGACTATTTCTGAGAAAATGGATTCTATGGAGCATTACAGAACCTTCATTCTTTTAAAGTTTTTTTTTTACATTTATTCATTTTGTTTGTGTTAGGAACATTTTTGCCTGCATGTATACCATGTGAATGCTCGATACCCACAGACGTAAGAAGAGGGCACTGGATCCCGTAGAACTGGAACTGTGCATAGCTGTGAACATACTTTTCCTTAAGATAATACATTCTGTGTCTTAAAAGTTAATTCAGTAGGTTTCTATTGAACATCCACACTGTACCATAGTTATTCTATATTTGTAAGGAATAGAGCAGAAGACACTCTGTCTTGAAAATCTGTTATTTTTTGGAGTAATAAAACGTAAGCAAGCAAAAAATGAAAATCTTCTTGGCTCGGACACAGGAACAGTGTGTGAGTTAGCACAGGTTACAGATATAACAACCAAGGTGAATGAAGAGTAAAGAAAATCTATCATGACAGGAAAGATAATTAGAAACGACTCCACAAAAGAGGTGAATAATAGTCTAGGGATTCTGAAAATGGAGACATATCAATATGAGATTAATAGATTAAGTTGAGCCATAGGTTCCAAAGCATACTAATTATCTAAACGGCCTGCAGAACAATGGTGAAGCTATAAGAAAACTACCCACAATCTTGAAAGACCAAGAATTCCACTGTCGGCATCAGCAGGCAAAGAGCTCACTGCCTGTTCAGAGCATGGAGATCAGCCTTGCATCTGGGCTGAAGACACTAAGGCACAGTGACTTACCCAACAGCACTCAGCTGCTTAGCATCAGAGCTGGTGCTCACAGCCTGAACTCCAATGTCCGTCCACTGCGTCACATTGCCTCTCAAGGTTCACAGCTTGTGTGTGGTTAAGGGAGCAAATCATCTTTCCACTCTATATCCTGGCTCCATGAGACTACAGAACTCTTTACAGATATTACAAAGAAGTAGGACTTTATCCTTTAAAGCCCATATAGCCTTGGATCCAGACTGCAGGAACTTAAGAAAAGTGTTTCATGTGATATGCCCAAATTACAAATAACTGATGAATAAATGATCCACAGCTGAGTATCTAGCCTGTCAGGGGCCTACACTGTGAATTTCCGAGTTCTCTCCTCTCTGGACACCCTGCCAGAAACCATTCTGACCAAGTACCTCTTAGACATGAATAAATTTCCACTCTAAGAAACACCTGGAATATCCACAGCCCTTCTGTTGATGGTTACAACTGGAGGGCCAGGGAGCCTCTGCTGGCAGAGGCCTGCTGAGGAGAAAAACCACACAGCACAGTTCTCATTCTCCATCAAAGAATGGTCCATTCAAAATCTCCACAGCACTGACTCTCATCAAAACCAAACGACAGCCTACAGACTGGGAAAGGATCTTCACCAACCCTATATCTGACAGAGGGCTAATATCCAGTATATATAAAGAATTCAAGAAGTTAAAAAGCAACAAATCAAGTAATCCAAATTAAAAAATGGGGTATGGAGCTAAACAGAGAACTCTCTGTAGAGAACTGTATAATGGCAGAAAAACACTTAAAGAAATGCTCAACATCCTTAGCCGTCAGGGAGATGCAAATCAAAACGACCCTGAGATTTCACCTTACACCTGTCAGAATGGCTAAGATCAAAAACTCAAGTGACAGCACATGCTGGAGAGGATGTGGAGAAAGGGGAACCCTCCTCCATTGCTGGTGGGAATGTAAACTTGTACAACCACTCTGGAAATCAGTTTGTCATTTTCTTAGACAATTAAGAATAGTGATTCCCAAGATCCAGCTATACCACTCTTAGGCATATATCCAAGATGTTCAAGTACACAACAAGAACATTTGCTCAACTATGTTCGTAGCTGCTTTATTTGTAATAGCCAGAACCTGGAAACAACCCAGATGTCCCTCAGCTGAGGAACAGATACAGAAATTGTGGTATTTTTACACAATGGAATACTACTCAGCAATAAAAAATGAGGACATCATGAAATTTGCAGGCAAATGGTGGAACCTGGAAATGATCATCCTGAGTGAGGTGTCCCAAAAGCAGAAAGACACACATGGTATATACTCACTTATATAGACCTATAAGATAGGATAAA
>CM053762.1:64822085-64961855 GCA_028658305.1 Pachyuromys duprasi | reverse complement strand
TAAACAAGAAAGAGGACCTGGGGTAAGAGGATCAATCCTCACTTAGAAAGTCAAATGGGAGGGACATTGGATGTAGGAGAAAACAAGTAGCAGGACAAGAGCCTACCACAGAGGGCCTTGGAAAGACTCTTCCTAGCAGGGTATCAAAGCAAATATTAAGAAACATAACCAACCCTTTGGCAGAGTGCAGGAAATCATATGAAAAAGGGGGGAGTTAGTATGACCTGGAGAGGTCAGGAGCTCCACAAGGACCAAATATATCAGGGCACAGGGGTCTTTTATGAGATTGTCTCTCCAACCAAGGACCATGTATGGTTATAACATAGAACCCCTGCTTGAATGTAGCAAATGGTAGCTCAATATCCAAGTGGGTACCCTAGTAAGGGAAACAGGGACTATTTTGGACATGAACTCAACGACTGGCTCTTTGACCTCCCCGCCCCCCGAGGGAGGAAGAGCCTTGCTAGGCCACAGAAGAGGACATTGCAGCCATTCCTGAAGAGACCTGATAAGCTAGAGTTAGATGGAAGGGGAGGAGGTCCTCCCCTATCAGTGGACTTGGAAAGGTGCAGGGAGGAGATGAGGGAGGGAAGGGGGGTATAGGGAGGGAATGCGGGAGGGGGCTATGGCTGGGATACAAAGTTCATAACCTGTGATTAATATAAAATAAAAGTGAAAAAAACAACAATAAAAAGATTTATAAAGTTATCATAAAAAACATATAATTATTGTCTAAGCTGTCATACCATGGGTAAAGATATTTCAAGACTACCAGAGATAGGATGTGAAAGTAAAAAATATATATATATAATAAAAGTGCTTAATTTTTGTTCTATTTTAAAAAGAGAGAGAGAGAGATCTTACCTCTTTCTGCCCTAACAGGGAGCCATCCTAAAGCATTAGCATCTAGGCAATGCATTCACTAGCACTGAGTACAAGAAAACAGCTGCTGAGTTCATCTTTACCACCAGGTAAGTGTATGACAGCCATGCTGAACTAGAGTAAATCTTTAACTTTTTATTTATTTATTTAATTTTGAGAACTAATAAGATCCTTTGGCAATTTTTTTAAGGCAAATTTGCACTTAATGACAACACCCATCTGTACTTGGAGGAAATTCTTTAAACTGCTTAGATTCTATGAGGCCCCAAGAAACATGAGATTGAGTAGGAGTAGGCAGGCTGCCAAACAAACCGACACACTGGCACCCGAGGCTGGTGTTTCAGCATACGCACTCTGAATGAACCTGTGTCTCCCTTTCTCCAAGGCTCTTGCTTGTACCTACTCCTACTTTGTTCCTCAATTCTTCTGTCTGTGACTGGTGCCTTTTGCCACTTTCCTGTAACAGTTACTTGGCCCCAATCATGACAGAACTCCAAAAGACAAAATGCCTTGATTTGATTCAGTGATGGTTTTGGAGAGAATAGGGGAATGGGAGAAGGTGCTGCGTATTAATTTTCGCATTTGAAGCTTTACCCCTGTAGAAGGTTTTGCAAAGGCAGTGTAAAAACAGACCCAATTTCCAAAGAGCACGGGCAGACAGCTGAGCTGCCAGTGTTCACTAATGCTTTTTAAAATGCACTTCTAATTGTGCTACATTTAAATAAACTGTTCAGGGAGAAAAGTAAACTTTTAATGCAAAGGGATTATCATAGATGATTTGGTCTTAAACTTTTTATATCAAAATGCCACAACAGTGTATTTTAAATATCAATGTGAGGCACAGTGCCATGTATGGCCATTTTCTGCTGGAGTCAGAAAGCCCAGTTTTACTGCTGTGACAGTTTCTGAACACTGTCAGAAGACAGAAAACCCTTTCAAGGAGGAAATAGCCTGGCAACAATTTCCCCCCAACTGAGTTTTTCTGACACACAGGCACACTTCTGTAGGATCCACCTCAGGATATAACAAATGACTCTAAAGAGGTCAATTTAATGATAAACAATACTTTCAAATTATATACTTTCTGGAAGATATCTCTATGACAACAAAGTAAGGCAAAATACTTCAATAAATATATTATATTTAAAACAATGAGTCAAATAATCAGTTTGGTGTAAAATTATAGTAGATTTAAAAATAGCAGTTGTTTAAGACACATAGTAGTATTTTTCCAACCTGATTATTTTTGGTTAAGTTGTGCTCAGAACTAGAAAACTACTATGTCAGTGGTTCTCAACCTATTGAGACCCTTCTGGGGGTCAGATGATCCTTTTACAGGGTTTCCCTAGCCAATGGAAAACAAATATTTACAATTCATAGCAGCAGCAAAGGTACAGCTATGAAGCAGCAGTGAGAATATCTTTCTGGCTGGGGTCACCACAACACGAGGAACTGTATTAATGGGCCGCAGTGTTAGGAAGGCTGAGAATTCGATGATTTAAATTGCTGTCATAAGCTCTGGGTTAAAATTTTTCCAGCCTGGCTATGCAGAGAACTCCCAGTTTCTTCCTACACAAGAAGCAAGAAATCGTCTACAAGTTATGCTGCAGGGTTGTAAATAGCTTCCCCCACACCAGTGCACAGCTATCATCATTTGGAAGCAAGTAGATTTTCTCTTTCTTTCTATTCCAAACTCACTCGGCTTTCTGCCAAGAGAGAACAGACACAGGGGAGGCAAAGAGCAATTCTGTTAAGATCAATGAAGACGCTGGCCATAACAGAATCCTATTTATCCATCACATCCGCCCTTCTTTTTCTCTGATTAGGGATTACTAGCAATTTCTTGACAATTCTTGTACAAAATTAAGTTATAATCCATCTTCCAAGACTTCACAGTGTATGCTGTGTGTGTTCTTATATACTTACATATGTACAGTATAAATTGCTTGTATTGCTAAATCCAGGAACATCACATAGATGTGTACATATATAGACTATTGTATTTCCTTTTAAAAAAATGTATGTCTGATTCAATGCATTTGAAATGGCAGCTTTTAAAAAGAAAGCACTCACATGAAGATGCTCTGTTGCACTGACTTAGGGTTCCAGGTCAAAGCCACAATCAGGACTAACTCAAGCTCACAGCTTGCTGTTGTTTCTGCCTAAGCTCAAATGAGAATTTAAAATATCCATTTTGTCACCTAGATAGAAAAATTACATATGCATTATCTTGTTTGTTTCCTCTAAGCAAAGATTATCACAAAACATAAATATGCCAAAAGGAAATTAATTTTAAGGCATTTTGATACAATGTTATTGTAAGATAACAGATTTGTGTAATTAAAATTTTTATTTAAATCATTTTAGGGATTTGAAAGCAAAAAATAATAATTTAATTAGGCAGAATCCAACTCACATGGGAAAAAGAACTTCACTGTTTTAGGTACAAAGCTACAAGTCACCCAGCACAAGTAAACCATCAGTAGCTTCTAACCAAAATGGAGTCAGGGCTCTGCCCGGCTCTCTGCCTCAATTTCCCATACCAGCTACTAGTTTCTAAATTCAGAAGTACAGATAATCACTTGAAGAACTGCACTAGAAGAACTCTACTGTGAGCCAGGCATGGCGGTGCATGCCCTTGATCCCAGGACTCAGGGATGCAGAAGCAGGCAGATCTCTGTGAGTTCGAGGCCACCTTGGTCTATAAAAGTGAGTCCAAGACAGCCTTGGCTACACAGCCAAGGCTGCCTCAAAAAGAAACAAAAAAACAAAACTCCACTGGGATGCGCCAATCATACCCACACCAATAAAGTCACAGGTGTGAGAGTGGAAGTTTACCAGGCATCAGAAATGTCTAAAGACACCCAGATTCCAATATGCAACAAGTGTTGGAGACAAAAGCTCTGGCTTCATGTTCTGTGCATGGAGAAATTTTAACCAGCTCCACACTCTTGCTGCCTCCACCCTGCTGATCTTCTTACCTGTCCTGGAGTTTCCCATCCACCTTCACTCTGCTCACACCCCTTCTCATCTTCCAAGTCTCAATCTGGGTATCACATCCCATAAGGCATTTCTCTCAAAGCCCTTTATTAACAGCCACAGTATCCACACTAGGCTGGACGCTTCTTCTATGTTCACACATTACCCTAATGATGTACCCCCATCCTGCTTACCACAGGATTACAATTACTGAAGCTATACTCAAGATGAAAAACGTGCAAATTTGGGGTTGAGGGTATAAGAGCGGTGGCTAAGTGCCTGTCTCAGTCCTGTGAGGCCCGAGGCTTAACTCCCAGCATCATACACCCAAACTAGCAACAGCAAATTGTTGAGAAGTATCATAGTAAAAAACCAAGTTCAATGAAGCAATGAAAGATCACCAGCTCATAAGTTTTCTAATTTGGCTTCTAGATTTGTTCTTTCCTTTGAAATATGTGCTTCACTGGTAGAAGCTGGTCTCAAGTCATTTGGTTTCTACCATGTTATTTCTATGTTTCAGACCAAATTCTCAATAGGTGGGAAATTTTGGAGCTTTTAAACTACTGAGCTATTTATTTGATTGTTGACTTAGGCATGCTATCATGAATTCTGCTTGTGTTAGTAACATTTAGGAAAAACTACAGACTCTTGTCTACCTCTAGTTACAACAGTGACTTCTAAAGGTTTCAGAGAAGACAATTATTAGAAACTGGAGAAAAAATAGGAAATAAAGTCAAAGACACTGCATGGGTATTTTGAACTTCTGATGAAAACTTGGCACCAAGACAACTCTATATAGTGATAAAATGCATGATAAAATGGCATAAAATATATAATATCATAATTCCTCTACCTTTAATTCTGTTTCTACTCCCACAAGGTCAAGGAGAAAGCTTGCTTTCTGTTACCATAGATTAATTTCTAAGATGTCTTTTACAAAACAAAATGTACTGACACACAAAAGCAACCCAAATACGAAGGTCACGTCTGAGAATGCAATGGAAGACTTAACGTTCCAGTCCTTTGTGTGCACTCCTGCAGCTCGCCCCCGGAGCCCTGAGGAAGATGGTTTACATATTTTAGGATTTTTCAAGAATCTTCTAACCTTGAGATACTTTAACCTTTAAGTTCTCTAATTATAAGACTACTGTCTGTACACAGCAAAGTTGCCAACTAAAACTTAATGCAGCTCTCCAAGTGTTTTCATATTTATGATCCTATTGGACCTTAGCCCTCCCCCCTTCTGTAGGCAGAATTCAAAGGTTTGTATCAGGAAACAAGAGCACAGAACAGATATAACGTGTGCAGAAGGTCTCAAGACCATAGGCCTTGGGTTTTCTCACTGTCTCCTCTTGTGTCTTGGAAACAGGGTCAATGACCAGTCTTAGCATACATACAAGAAAAATAAGGTATTAACTACTTTTAGCAAACCTCCAACAATATTTACCTGCTGTTTTTGAGGTATACATAAAGTCTCCAGATAGAATCCCGGGATCAGACAGTACTTGCAGTGACTCACTCTGAGCCACAGTCCTTCAATAAAGAAAAGGGAAGTTTAAACCTCACTGAAAAACAACTATAAATCTGTAGGTTTTTAACTGAAAAATGGAAACTTTCTTCTGCTTAGGAGTAGTGTAAATATCATGTGATCACAAATAAGACAACTGTACTCTCCCTTCAGCTGACATGTATGTTATGTAAAAGCTAGATGGAGGAGTGTGGGAATATGTTCCACCTACAATATGCATCTGGGGTAAAATGTAGCATGAGTGTACACAAAGAAAAAAAAGAATAGGACAAAATTTGTGCGCTGGTGAGTATGTGAAGAAGCAATAGCCAATCAAAAAGTCCAACATGTGTCCAAGGAAAACTTTAGACGAGATGAAAATCAAGAAAGGGCATCTTTATTTTTCACTCACAGGAAGTCACTGTAAGAAACTTGCTTAATTTTGTAAATTAGATGCTTTACAACAAAGCCGAAGCTAGGAGAGAGAGGGGGAAGGAAGGAAGGAAGGAAGGAAGAGAGAAGAGAGAAAGAAAAAGACATATATACATATATAAAAGACATATATACATACATAGATAAAGACATACATACATAAAGCAATTTCACTCCATATTTTAAATTTCTTATATCCTTAAATATGATTTTTCCAGCCTGGGAAGGACATAAATTCAAGCCAGAACCATTTTTACACATAGTCTACTGCCCACCAGCTTTATACTAACCTGAAATCAATAGCAAAGTCTGCTATAGTCCATCTGAGCCCTACTTTAACTCCTTGTACAGGAAAGCTTAAAATAGCTGGCAGAGCAGATATCTTCAACTACTATTACACAGCTTGAAAACCTCACCCTGGAGATCAGACCTGGCAGAGTCCCCAGCACCACCATCTCAATGCCCTGAAAAGCTGTGTGCAAAGTCAAAAGTGCCTAAGCCACTTTAAGCTTTGTTCTGAACCTCACCAATGTAGAAGTAGATAAAAGATAGTAAGAATAGTGTAAAAAGCAACTGAAGATTCATGGGAAAAGAAGTGAGATGTCAGAACCATTATATATCATTTCAAGTTACCAACTTATTTCAGTTTGGCAAAGCACAAAATTGACGTGTTTTATTCAAATATTGTTGTAGCCCTAGGGCCTAAGTATGAAATATCTAGTTCAGTCGGTAGTGTTATATTACACAGCCATGAATTTCCCTTGAGCATAAACTTTAAGAGGGCAATGAACAGATGGGAACTGGTTTGCTATGGAATCATCAGCTTGAGGTTTTTGGTTTCTTCAGCAAGTATTACTCTGTCATTGTCATTGTTATCTGCTCTCCTTTGAAAGTACATTCATAAAAGACATTTTATTTAGAAATGAATTAGCTGTTATGCCCAAGGAATTGTGGGTCATTCCTGAGAAATAAGCATGCCAGCACGGGAAAACCAAGTAAAAAAAAAAAAAAAGCATACAATGCTTGCACCAGGGAAGCTAAGCAGTGCACAGATATGCACAGTACAGCCTCTGGCCACCCATTTGCACAGTGTCCAATGACTTCAGACCATGAGACAGTTTTTAAGCAACCCGTGCAAAGTTTACTGCCTATGAGCAAACAACTCAGCGTTACAACAGAGATGGCTCTTTGACTGTGGCAATTAGTTTCGTCATGTTCCAAACACCAAATAACATTTTCCCATTAATTTTTAAACCGATGTGGCTTTAAGTTAAAATAAACTGTACATCAAAAGAATAGAAAATAACCAGCCAGGAACACAATTTGACGAATTGGATTTACTTAGTTTATTTATCTAAACAGGGACCATCGGATCTCTTTAATAGGCTGACAGTTGCACTGGGCTGGTTAATAAAACATGCAACGCAGTGTCTTCAGCCAATACAGACATGCAAATCCCATCAGAAATATTTAATTCATGAGGCAGTAATTTCTGTTACTATCATAGTTGCTTCCTTTCTTCCTTCTTTTTAATGGTACTCTGCAAACAAACAGTGCCATCTAGTGACTAATGAGAAAGTCAAATCTGTCACAGGCATATAATTAATCCTGCAAGATTTTACCCATTTTTCTTATTTTCTAGTGAGATCACAAATACAAGTACACAGAAAAGTTGGAAGTAGTTTGCCATTAAGGAGGATTATAACAGAGAAAATTCTAAAACCAATAAACCACACACAAGCATGTGCTCGCATACACACACAAACACATATACACAAAATCAATTTAGCATTTTGTCTAGAAAATGCATACTTCAACTATATAGAAAAATCAAAGCAGCATAAAGCCTAAATGAAAAGCTGGCTCCTTTAATCATAAAATAGAACCATAATTTTAATTTTTTAATAAAAAGCATTGTTACATAGGGAAAATTTGTAATTGAACAACAAATCCCATCTAAGACTCGAATAGCACAGAAAAATTAGTTTATACAGGGTGCATATGTGGGTGCACACATAACTGTACCCGGGCACACCTGACCTGTGCACCCTGACTTCAGTGACTATGGAAGTTGTTTTCATTGGTCATAAAAGTCTACAGTACCAAAAGTCAGCAGTGTCAAGACTGAGGTGGTCATCATAAAATTACTCCCACTGAAAAAATATCAACACTTCATAGTTCAAGAAAATAAATCTAATATGGCCAGCCTCAAAGTCAGCAATAAGTCTCAACAATGAAATGCTTAGAAACGAGATCATAATATGACCTCCCTCAAAAGCATGAACCCCCCCATATTTCCTGGGGGCTGGGGGGGGGAGACCAGAGAGACACACAGCAACTGCTTCCCAAAAGGCAGTGCTCACAGCTGAAAGCTGTCTTTCAGTGCTCCCTGCCCGTTGTGTCGCTTCACTTACTGTGTCCATCTTTGAAATCAACAAGACCCTGTGAGTAGACTGCCAAGGTTAGGACTTTAAAATAAAAACCTTACAAACAAAGATGGCTGGTTGCATAATAGCTTTCTAATCGTTTTCCCTGATGAGACCTGACAAAACCCTCTTCTGAAGGAGAAGCCTGTGCGAACACGTTTCTAAACAGACACTGCCTTTCACCTGAAAGGTCACAGACCTGTGCAAATGCCTAAAAGAAACAGTCTGTGGTTTCTGATTAAGAAATGCTGATAGAGCACAGGTGTCTTTTATGAGACTGTTTCTCCAACCAAGGACCATATATGAATAAAACCTAGAACCCCTACCTGGATATAGCCCATGCTAGCTCAGTATCCAAGTGGGTACCCTAGTAAGGAGAACAGGGACTATTTCTGACATGAACTCAATGGCTGGCTCTTCGACCCCACCCCCGCCCCAGGGAGGAGCAGCCTTGCTAGACCCCAGATGAGGACATTGCAGCCAGCCCTGAAGAGACTTGATAAGCTAGGGTCAGATGGAAGGGGAGGAGGTCCTCCCTTATCAGTGGACTTGGAAAGGGGCAGGGAGGATATGAGGAAAGGAAGGTGGGATTGGGAGGGAATGGGGGAGGGGGCTATGGCTGGGATACAAAGTAAATAAACTGTGATTAATATAAAAAATAAAAATTAAAAAAAAAGAAATGCTGATAATGTGAAATGAGTTCAGAGTTCAGGCAGCTTGGCAAAGCACACATCTGCCAACCTGGTCAACAATGTGCAGCTTCCTAGCAGGAGTGCCTTAGAAAGAGAATCCCAGCTGCATTCCGCCCAGGAGTCATGAAAGCCCACAATCAGAGAGTCTTCCTCCTACTATTGTTGGAGAATTCGATGAGCAATACACATAAAATGCTTTGCCCCAGCCCAGGAGTCATGAAAGCCCACAATCAGAGAGTCTTCCTCCTACTATTGTTGGAGAATTCAATGAGCAATACACATAAAATGCTTTGCCCCAGTCCACCTATGATTGGCTTTTTTTTTTTCTTTTTTTTTCAAGCCAGGTTTCTCTCTGTAGCTTTGGCTGTCCTGGACTCCCTTTGTAGACCAGGCTGGCCTTGAACTCACAGAGATCTGCCTGCCTCTGCCTCCCTGAGTGCTGGGATTACAGGCACATGCCACCATGCCTGACTATGGTTGGTATTTCTTAAGGCACATTCTAACATGAAGGAGAAACAGAGAGAGAAGAAAACTGACATAATGATACATAATAAAAGTGTGGGGAGAAGAGTCAGGAACACAAACTTGCCAAGAGGCATTAAGAACTGGACACTTTTACTAATCTGTCTTCTTAGAAATGATCCTGACTAAAAACCTTATTCAAATATATTCCCTGCAGTGCAATAAGTTGTCGAAGGAAATAAAATATACAGGTATAAAACAAAAGTTAATATCACTGAAAAAATAACATGTTCCTATTAAAATGATCTAGAATTTATAAAAATTGAAAATGTAAACATTAGAACATATATTTTTTAAATGTTGATGGTATGATATCATTATTATGGGAAGTTATATAAGGGAAAGAGAGACTGGAAAACAACTATCCAAAATGTACATAACCTGACCCTCCTCGAGCAATAGGGCTAAGTTGATTTTCTTTTTCAAAATCCTTTGGAATGCTCTGGTAGTTTTATACAGAATGAAGGAGTAAAATTTCTATAAATAGCAGACATGTTATATGCACAGAGTGAAGAGAAGTTTCTTTATTGAGATGACTCTGTCCAGTCTAGTGTTATGGATCTGGGGTAGCTCAGAGATTCACCATGACCATAAATACATTTTACTAAGAAGAGGCTTTTTATTTTAGATACTGGTACCCAATGTGGGACCAGTACTTTTCTTGAGAGATACTCCCAAGATACAGCACCTAAACATATCAGCCCAGGTCTTAAAAAAAACAAAAAAACAAAACTACAAAGATTACATTTACTTTGTCTACTTGTAGGATCTAATTTTAACATATATGCCTTACAGGTGTCCTAGTCATCTTTTCGATTAGAGTAAGCAAGTTTGATTACAAAAGCAAAAATAACAGTTATTCTTAGGACCTACTATCTTGCTAGAACAGTAGATCTTACAAATCAGTCAATTTAAGGTTAGTCTTCAGTGTCTGGGAAGGGGAGGTGGACTGCTGGGCACCGTGTGGGTAAGTCAGGGACTTACATGCTAGAGGCATTTTTTATCTTTTCCATTTCTCAAGCATATCAAGCCTATACTTTTATTGTAATGGTAACCATCATGCTGACTCCCCTATTTTTTGTTAGAATGCATGTATGCTCCTGCAATAAGGTTCAGGTATGTGACCATTGCTGTATCTCTGAACATGCTTCAATGGCTTCCTACTGCTCCCATAAAAATAGAAGGTGGTCACAAGAACAAGGAAGATAAAATGTAAACAGAAGCATCAAGTTCTTGACCTTTTGACAAAAATTTTTTAAAAAATCAAAATTTAAATTCCTCCTTCTCATTCACACGTCTTTAGTCCCAGACGGAAGAAAAGGAAACACAGAGGATGTGCCCAGGCTGTCCGTAGATACTCAGGCTGCCGGTAGCCTGTGAAGAGCCGTGCGGTTAAGAGCAGTAAAAGCTTCAAGCTGTTCCACGCCATCCTTTGAGCCCTGACCTAAGGGACCAACTCCAGTAGTCTGCAGGCAGCTGGATTTCTAGGAGTGTTTAGCCTCACTGCTGAGACTGTCAATAGAAGTGGCATTCTCTGATGTAGATAGCTCTGCTCTGGGAGCCGACCTAACAATAACATCACATAGCCTTCCAGACAGGAAAGGACAGCATTCTGGCACCACTGACCTGGGGGAGGATTGGACTTAGAGTGAGGCCAGAGTGCAGCTTCCAACTCCCCTCACAGTCAGTCTATGCCACATACTTACTGTCTTAAAGCAGGCTCAGCTTTGTCAAGAAAAATGCAATGACACATATCAGCCTCAAGATGGTGCTAGCACAACAATGCAATACCAGAAATGCCCCAAGCACTCAACAGACCTTTGGAGTCTAATCCTGGTTCACCACACACTATTCCATTCTGTTCTCTATACTTAGACTTAGCCAAACAGCTTAGACATGTCGGTAATTTTTTTAAAATAACAACAATTTAAGGGTGTTTATTTATTTGTGTTTTGTTAGGAAACAATCTAAAATTTGAGGGGGCAAGAACCCAATAACCCTCAGCTCACTGTTTTTCTCCTTTAGCTGGTTTGTTTTCTTAGAATATTCTCGACATCATTACCTTTGTGGGCTAACCTCCTGTGTTCCTTCTCCCACAAACTTAACTGCTATCACCCGCTAACTCCTGAACCACCTATTCCATGAGCCCTAGGGAAGCTCATGCCAGTACTAAAAACATAAATCAAAGGAGCAACACAATACATGTGTATTTTCAGTTTCTCAGAAGTTCCCCCTCCAAGCTCCATATTAGAGTTTCAGCTACCCAAGAGCAACATTATGCTGATTCTAATTCTGGCTGTACTGTAGAACTTAGGACAGGGTCTCACGCACAGAACTAAAGACTTACTGAAAAAAGCCTGCAGTCCATCTGTGCCTCCTTGGCTCTATGGTGTTGTATGTTGAAATCCATAATACATATCCATACTGTCTACTGATCACACCAGGAAATGTAACAATGCATGCTAGTCTTTAGGATACATACTTTACAAACTGTCAATCACTGTAAGGTAGCAGTGGGAGACAGCAGAAAGAAGGATCTCACATGCTCTCATTCACTTACGGAAACAGACGTCAACCCAAATAAGCACAAGTAGACCAGAGGTCACCAGAGATAGGGAAGGGAGAGGGAAGGAAAAAAATTAAGAGGAGCTTTTTAGAGACAAAAAGAGTGTTGAGAGGAAATAGGAGTCATCGAGAGAGTTGATGGACTTGATCTATGCAGCAGGCATATGCACGGATGGAAATGCCACGATGAATCCTATTACTGTGGAAAATTCATATATATTAATTAGAATATATTTTAACCCTGAAAATGAAAAGTACTGGCTAGGAGCTCAGCAGCTGAGAGCACGGCTGCTCTTCCAGAGCCCCAGGTCCCCAGCACCCTCAGCTCAGCCCCAGTGCTAGGGGACCCACACCCTCTGCTCCCTTGCTGGCCCCACGCATGCACAGGGTCACAACATGCATGAAGGCAAAATACTGTGAATATTTTAAAAATGTTGTAATGCTAGACATGGCAGAATGCAACGTTAATCCTAGCACTGAGAAGCAGAGGCAGTGCATCTCTGAGCACTCAAGGCTAGTCTGGTCTAAATACTGAGTTCTAGGTCCTAGAGGAACATAGTGAGATCAACCCATTCTCAATAAATAAAAATATAAAAAGAGTAACTAAGTAAGTAAGTAAAAAGCACTGGTGAAAGATGTTTGCAGTCAGGGCAGAAGAAAGCAGTGAGTATAAACATAAACAGGAATTAAATTTAGCAAAGGCCTAGGAGACTAAGTTCACAATAGTCAGTTCTATTTTTCTTCATAGTAGAAAATATAACTGAAAAAGGAACATTCATCCAAATATATAATTTCTAAATACCTAAAGTAAAGGAATGTACCCACTACAAAATGGATTAAACATTGGGTTAGGTATTAGAGTAAGGTATGGAAGTGAAGTACTTTAGCATCTAAAAAGATAAACAAGCAAAGATTGAAATGAAAGTTGGTGCTCTGGGTTGAGCTCTGTCTCCTTCAGATTTCCATGCTGAAACCCTAGTTGCCATTACACAGCATGTGTGATGTATTGGAGAACAGTTTTCTAAGAGGTAATTACATTCCAGTGTGGCCACCAGTGTGTGCACGAGATTCTGCAAACAAGAAGCAGCCACCCACAAAGAGAGAAGCCTTGAACTGCAGTGACCTTGACACACCTTTCCCAGCCTTCAGACTGTAGCCCTCTGTTAAGGTAGCTCTCCTAAACGATACATTTATTGCTGGGTTTTGGGGAGTTTTCTTTGGGAAAAGAACTTATAAGAAAAAATACCTGCAAAAGTAATCCATAAAACAGATAAGCAAATTAAAAATAATCCTTACAGATATTTTGCTGTCATCATCAATTTCATAAATATAACTTATTGACACATTCTGTTTTTAATCCACTCTCATAGGGGACAAATTATAAAAGTCAGTGCGATTTTCTTCCTGCCTCACACTGCTATGAGAGAAGCAGCTGAGTGCTCGTGGAGCGGAGCACAGGACCTGGGCAGCGACCATGTTGCAGCCCCGCCTGTGCCTTTTTCAAAGAGCACAGAGGCAGTCACAACACAGCGACTTACGGTTTAGAACTTAACTGTCCCTCCCAAAGCCCACGAGTGAAGGCCACCACAAAGAGCAGTGCTTTGCTTCAGCTGTCTCCACATCAAGATGTTCTGCCTTCCCACAGGCCCAGGAGCAAGAGCCATAGATGCAGTCCTCTGAAACTTGGGGCCAAATCACTATGATATAAAACAGCATTTTCTTAGTCACACTGTCACTAGTAAAAAGGTACAGTGCAGACTGCAATGTGTACTGTCCAAATAAACGGCTATGGAAGAGCCACGCACAGAGAGGATCCTTATAAATTCTTGACTTCCTGTAAATGTGGATCCCAGTTCACAAGCACAGCATGTTTATGTAAAACCTAATTGTGTCATCCTCACGTAGGAACCAGTTTTTTCTTCACCTGCACACTCATTTACTTAACTGTGAAGAGTATGATGTGTTTTCAAATCCTAGTTTCCTATGCCCATCTACCCAAGAACAATTGCTATCATTCATTACTTTCTCCATCTCTTTACCAATTATAGTATTTTCTCAATGTTTTTACCTGAATTCTACAACCATGGTGAAATCAAAACGACATAAAATTTACCACTTTAAGTCCTTTTAAGTGCTGGCTGAGTGGCACCAGACCAATTCATGGTACAGAGCTGTAGAACCCTGCTTCTTGTACAAGGAAAGTATACAACTTCAACAGCACTCGGTTCTCTCTGCCCCCATCCTCAGGAAGTACCATTTCACTTTTATTTCTGGGTCTGACCATTCTAAAAACCTCCCAAAAGTGAACATATACCCCACCTGTCTTCTGGGACTGACCGGTTTCCTTCTGCCTAATGTCCTCAGAATCCACTGTGCTGCATCCTATGCAGAAGGCTGGAGAGCCCCTCCTGTGCAGAGACAGGCAGCTGTCTGCTCACCCAGCAGCAGGCAGGGCAGGCACTGCTGTGAAAATGCTGTGGGTGTCGGTGAGACCACTTCCAGACTCTGATTTCCACGCTTACAGCTATATAACTAGAAGTAGGACTTTTCTTTCTTTTTTTTGGGGGGGGGGGGAGGCAGTGAGACAGGGTTTCTCTGTGTAGCCCTAGCTGTCCTGAAACTAACTTATGTAGACCAGGCTGGCCTTGAATTAAGAGATCCGTCTGCCTCTGCCTTCCAAGTGCTGGGATTAAACCAGATATAGGATTTGCTTAACTGTCTTTTCCACTGTCCTTATTAATCATTTTAACATTATGCTTTTATATTTCTTTTAGTGAATATCCTATAAAGTGTATAGAGTCTCTTACTGAACCCACTGCTCACCAATTGGGTAGGATGGCTGGCCAGCTCCACAGATCTGCCCGTCTCCACCCATACCTCCTAATGCCAGTATTACAGACACACACAATCTTGCCCAGTTGTTCATACAAGCTGGGTTTCCAAACTCGGGTCTTCATGCTTGTATGGCAAGCTTGTATGATCCACTGAGCTACCTACTCAGGCCTGTGAACTGTAACGGCCTGAAAAACTGGGTTTTGAAATTCTAACCAATGTTAAATAGTAGTAAGCACTATGTATATGAAAGGACTGTGTGATATGGATCTAGCTAAGAGCCATGTCCCCCAACGCCCATCATTTGCTACCTCTAACACCTGTGAGCCCTCCAAGTCCTACAAAAATCTGTTGTTCATCTTTTGCAGGAGCCTTGAGACTACTCACTTAATGCTAACTAAGGCATGGAAGGGAACAATAAAGAAATGGAGCAAAAGCACAGCTAACCACTAAGGATGATAAGCGCAGAACTGAACTCACAAAGTCTGTTTCCAGTTTTCCCATTTCTTGCTTGTAGCTTCTCATTCTGTTGCTGTACATTCCTCGACTTTGGGGTGGGATTTCTCGGACTTCCAAATCCATCTGTTCAAGCTAAAGTGGGAGAGAAAAATGTGAACCACAAGCATATTCTTTTTTCGCCCAAATGTCAATGCTAAAAGGGCTGGATTCTAAGTCTTCGGTTTACAGCTGAGGAACCAGAGCTACAGTGCTGGCTGCTCATGATCAGTAGCACTGGAATTGCTTTAGCGCTTACTTCCTGATTGGTTCAGGAAGCAGCTAGAGAATGATGGGGGTGCTAAGCTGCTTGCTTTGTCAAGAGTTTGCTTTGAAAAATCAAAACATTCCCGTTAATTTGTTCTCAGTATCCTTGGAGCAGCCCTTGTTCAGTCAAACTAATCCGGTCTTCTGACCATGAATCTCCAGACTGACAGGGGATTGCTTCCTGTGGCTTAGACATGAGAGGACATTTCTTTGAGAAAGTCTTTCCTAATTAGGAAAATCATATGCAACCAGGCCTCCAGCCTAACTCTTAGACACTAACCACACTGATGAGGAGTTAAATGGATACAGCAATATGGACCTTGCTCACTGAATTCACAACAGGGCATGCTTTGCCCATCTGTCATCCTATAACTATAGCACACGAGAGTTTAATGGGTGCCAACACAGACATGCAGTGATGGTTCAGAGCCCAGGCTTTGCAATGAAACTGTGTTCTCATTGCAGGCACCACTACTCACTAGCCATGGGGGCTGACAGGGGACTTGATGGGGGTCTTAATGACCCTTTGCCTTATTTTTCTCACTTCTAAGAATAATCTCTTTCCTAGGACAGCCATGAAAATTAACTGAGTAATCCCTCTAATGAGCTTAAAGTACTCTATCACTAGATTGGTAGAGACTATAATAACGGTTACAAAGAAATAGACCACGCTCTTTATGACACAGCAGAGGGAGTTCATCTGTACAGGGCCCTAAAAGAAGAAAAACCAGGAACAAGAGCAAACTGGCCCAGACTAATGACTTCATGGAAAAACACAGCAATGCATTTGCTTCTGAGAGCATTGTAACACATTAGTTTTTGACCAATACAAGCTTATCAGCTACTGTCCACTGGTGGAGACTGAATAGCTATAGTAGAATAGGGATAGACAAAAAGCAATTGTAATTACAATATGTACTTTTATAAGAAAACAAGATACTTTTAATTACTCCTCTTCAAAGCATGATCATTTAAGTAACTGATGGAGCCCACCATAACTGTACAGTACCAATAAATTAAATCACTTAATCAAGGCATTTAAAAGTACTTCTCTGAGATTATCACTGTTTACTGTTTTTGTGTTTTAACTGTTTTAAGTTAGCATTCAAAGGAGTGTGTTTTATTATGACCTTCTCATACATACTTTGTTCTTCTTTATCCCCTACCTCTGGTCTCCCTCTTTCCTTTTTTATTTTGTTTGTTTTTTGAGACTGGGTTTCTCTGTGTAGCCTTGGCTGTCCTGGACTCACGTTCTAGACCAAGCTGGCCTCAAACTCACAGAGATCTGCTTGCCTCTGCCTCCCAGAGTGCTGGATTACAGGTGTACAGCCCTGCGCCCAGCTCCTGGTATCCTTCCTGCTAGTCAGCTTCCCCCGTTAGTCTGTCTTCTTCTCTCATGCCACATACATTCAATTACCCTCTTTTTCTCCCCCTACCCTTAACAACTCTTCACTGCTCGTAGTCATCTTCCTAGTTTGTTGGATCTCCCTTCCCACACCTTTTCTCTCAAACCTAGGATCTATGTAGTAATGAAAACAAGAAATCTTTGTGTTTCTGAGTCTGGCTTGCTCCATCTCTTTCCCTGCAAATGTCATGATTCCATTTTTCAGCCACATTCTTTATCCATTCGCCAGTTGGTGACATTAGGCTGCCTCTGTGTCTTAGCTGCTGTGCGCAGTGCAGCACTAAACATGGACATGTGGCTCTGGCAGGACAGTCTGCTGGGCACGTACAACAGTGGCACACCTGCATCGTTGGCATAGCTGCATTAGTGTCTTAAGAACCCTCCACGTTGATTTCCACGCTGCCTCTACCAGGTCTCACACAGGTCAACAGTGAAGCAGCCTCCTTTCTCCTTATATCCTTGCCAGTATTGGTCATCTGTCAGGTTTTTTATTTTTTGTCTTAATTTTTGAGGCAGTGTCTAATATAACCCAGGCTAGCTTTGAACTTACTCTGTACCTGAGAGGATGACCTTTAAACTTCTGCTCCTTCTTCTTCTTGCAGTTACAGCATCTGCCACTACCCTGGCTCTGATCTCTTCACATTAGCCACTCTGCCCAGGCAAAACAAAACTTCTGGTTGTTTTAGTTTGCATTTCCCTGATGGGTAAGGATGTGAAACAATTTTTACTAGCCTGATTTTTGAATGGAAAATTTGTTTTTCTTGTGTCTAGTTTTTCAGTTTTTGACATTTCCTACATATTAATCCCCCCCCCCCATCTAAAGTACAGTCGGCAAAGATTTTCTCCCATTCCACAGGTTGTCTCTTCACTCTAATAATTATTTCCTTTGCCTTATGAAGCTTTTCAACTGCATGTAATCTTATCAGTCTTTGGAGCTACATTCTGTGTTGTTATAGTCCTTTTAGGACAGGCCATGCTTCTGCCTGCATCTTAAAGTATTTCTCAGGGCTGGAGAGATGGCTCAGGGGTGGAAGGTACATGCTGCCTTTATGAGTTTGACTGCTAGAATCTCTGCCCAGTGACTTCTGCAAGTTCAGCTTCAGGGACTATGACACCATCTGCTGGCCTCTAAGCACCCCCGATACACATACACACAAATAAAAATAAATCTTAAAAAATGTTTTTCAAGTGCTTGCACTAGCAGTTTCAAGCTTTATATAAAGGTCTTCAGTTCATTTGCAAATATTTTTGTGGAAGGTGGGAGGAAAGGATCTAGGTTCATTCTTCTACATGTGAAATGCAGTTTTCATAACACCATTTGGTGTAGAGGCTGCTTTATTATGCAATGTATGTTTTCGATAATGATGTAAAAAACAATAGTGACTGCAAATATGTGAGTTTATTTCTGGGTCCTCTAATCAATTCCTGGTAGTCTATATGGCTCTGCAGTATAATTTAAAATTTATAATTTAAAATCATGATGTTTCCAGCATTGCTGTTTCTGTTTAGGATTACTTTGGCTACGTGGGATCTTTTGGGTGTCCATATGAATTTTGGACTACCCTTTCTAGGTTTGTAAAGAATGACACTGAGTTTTTTACAGAGAGAACGCTAACTATGTAGTAAGTTTGCCAATCCATAAGCAGGGAAGGGCTTCTCATCTTCTGATTCTCTTTTCCAGCATCCTCACTGTTGTAAAGTTTACACACAGAGGTCTCTTATCTTCTTGATAGGTTAGTTCCTATTTCTTTTCTTCTTCTTTTTTTTTTCAAGAATTGTGAATGGAAAATATCTTGATCTCTTTCTTGATAAGTTCAATCATTAGTGGTTGACCTCTGCATAGTGACTTTGTATCTTACTGCTTGGCTGCAAGTGCACACAAGATCTAAACACTTTCTAGTGGCATCCTCAGGGTCTTTAAAAATAAGGCTATGTTATCTTTAAAGGGCAATAATTTGGCCTCTTCTTTCTCTAGCTGTATTCTTTCATTTCTTTCTCGTATCATACTAGCTAAGCCTGGAGACTGGAGACCTTTGTAAATATTTACTTCTAGCAAGGCAAACTATGTCAGGTCAGACTTGGGGACGCAGATAACATGTATTCACTGTGTTCTCACAGCAGTCATACAGTCACTGAAGAGTGGAGGACACAGTCAGTACAAAAAGTGCACACATTACCAGAGGCCATGTGACTGGCAGCGACACAACCACCCTGCAACCAAAGCAGGGCCACGCCTTCCGCCAGGTTCCTAGCAAATACATAGAGAGATATAAAAATCCATATCTATGTACACAGATAGATATATAAAATATATATGGTAATAATATTATATATATAATTTAAGATTTCACCAAATCTAAATAATTCAGCCTTCTGAGTATTTTAAACAAACAGAAACGCTTCCTTTAGAGCCAAATCTTTTTGTTAGTGAGAAGAAAGCACTGCAAGCTTGGTTATGGTGGAACTACAGTCCTACAGAGACCAGCCTTTTCTCATTCTCTACTGGACAGAAAGTCTTCAGAGGTGGGGAAATAGCAGTTCTAAAGAGAAAAAAAGCTGCCAGTGAGAATGTAATCGTGTGAAACGTCATCCCAAATGTGCTAGTGAGAACTTACACTGTGAAAAGTCACATCTTGGCATCTTAGCTAAGATCAAGTATGAAAATACAAAGAACTGATGTCATTCACAGTGTCTTGACCGGCTGCTCTGACATCTAAAGTCAGTGGCTTCACATGAAAGCCAAGAGGTGTAAAAGAGGCAGTTGATATAAACAGAAAGAGGAGGAAGGAGAAAAGAGAACTGTGGAGATGGAGACAGTGGCAGCAGTCCACAGAGCCTACAAGTCACATGGGTCAGAGACACTGGTCATTATGAACACAATGAGAACCACACAGTGACAATGGAGGTGCCTGTCATGTCGACCTTAGATCCCGGGAAAGGTCCACTGTTCAATGGGAACTATTTCCTGCTTGAAAGCTCTACTAACAAGTATTACTCATTAAAGCAAGCCTGGGAAACATCAGGCTCTCCAATTGCCTTCTAGATACATGTCTGCCTTTCCAGAGATTCAAATCATCCTTGAGCTGCCTAAGGGTCCAAGGAGGCTCTGAGAAAAAACAATATCCAAACGCCTGCATCCCCAGCCATGTCTAAGTTAGTGTTTCCAGAGTTTCAAGCAAGTCATAGCAGCTAATAGAGAGCTGTCCTCAGTCTGGCAGCACAAATACTAAGGAAAACACCAAAAGGCGCTCTTCAGTACTCGGAAAAGCAGTGCACTCACTTGGCCTGTGATGGACAGCAACAATCTAACAGCTTCTACAACACTTGGCTTTCAACAACCAAAACTGGGACAAAATACTTTTCCCTCTTTGGTCCCCAACTTAGGGATTTACTATTATGAAACGGTGACGTCCGAGCCAGGGCTCTACATGTAGCACATCCAGGAACAAAGCCTAGGGAGTGCACAGTACGGTGTGGGACCTCAGGTGGGTTTGTAGCCTTTCTAAACTCAGTCATCATCGGTAACGGTGGTGGCAACAATCTAGGCATCATTCTGCCATGATCCTCTGATACTCCTACAGGGTCCCCTGAGTGTGAATGTGATGTTCTAAAAACCCTGTCCACACCTTATCTCACAGTCTATCCACACAGAGCAACACTGAAGAATGATGTCACATGTCTTTCTGGAACAGAGAACAGGCTTACTTCCAGGCAGCTATATGTGGCTTGTTTCCCAGGCTTTGTGTTCCTGGTGGAAGCAAATATTTGCTTCTTCCCTGTGGAAATTGGGGCTCAGAGAAGTTAAGCAAAGAATCTGAAACTCTGGCAGCTGCTTTTGCTGTAACAAATGGCTTCAGTTTCTTATGAGTCTCGTGTCTTGGGTGCTGGGAAAATAGCTCAGTCAGCAAAGTGCTTGCCATACAAACATGAGGAACTGAGTTCTAATTGCCAGCAACCACATAAACACTGGCTGTGCATGCCTGTAATTTCAGTCCTTGGAAAGTAGACACAGGATCCCCAGAGACAGATGGATAGCCAATCTAGCTCAATCAGTGAGCCTGGGGTCCAGTGAAGAGCCCATCTTAAAATATAAGGTGGAGAGAAACTGAAGATGATGTTGACTTCTGGTCTCCACATCCCTATGTACACATATGCACTTGCACACACATACACATACATACATGCAAATGAACATGTACACACACACAAGAAATCTCACATCTTCTGTGGGTATCCATGGAGACTGGCAAGCTTCTTTAGCCTCCAAGTTGATAGAAAGCTCAGACCTGTGTCAGTTCTGAAAGACAACACGTATCTCACAGGAGTTCTGAGAAAGTAAAAAAAATTAAGATAACAATGCACTTACCCTAGTGTGTGGTGTGTCTTTATCAGATATTAGCTACTAAGATCATGTACTAAGAGATTAGCTCTTGGGAGATGTCTTCTGAAGGAATATAAATTAGAGACTAGCATTTATTACCAAGAATAAAATCTCTAGAAGCTATTAAATTTCCTTTCATCTGAAAAAGCAATGAAAACCTGAGCACATACTGCTCCACATATGTCCACAGCACACACAGCAGGCTCCGGGGTTCAGCCCTAGGGGCTGTATTCAATACAACTCTATGGCTACGCACCAGTTCTCTGGCCTCTTCAAGCTGTTTCTCCACGTTGGCAACCATTTGCTTCTTCTCATCTAAAAGAAGCAATAATATCAAAGAAATAATAAGTATACAACATACATTGAATATCACTGGTTCTCAACCTTCCTAATGCTGCCTGAACCACAAAATTATTTTGATGCCACTTCATAACTGTAATTTGCTGTTATGAACTGTAATGTAAATATCTTTTATCTGACAGACATAGAAAGGAGCTGGGACTTGAGAATCACTGCTCTAAAGCCTCCTATTTTAGGACATCCTTCTCGGGGATCAACCAGATCAGAACATGTAAATCAAACAGATCGTTCTTTGGTAGGTTACAAACTACAATGAGCACTGATTCTGCAGTACGCATTAATTAAAATCCAAGGGAGGGCTGAGTTTTTAGGGGGTGTCATATAGTTATAAGGGAGACTAAAAAGAATTGTGTTCTGTGGGAGAGATTATGCCAACAGTAGCAGATATGAGTGGTGGCCTGAGGGGTTTGTGGAGTCTCCACTGTAATAAATTGGAATCACTTATGTGACTCAAGTTTAACACTCATATATGAAAACACTTCTCAAAACTCAGCAAAGCCTTTTGTAACTCTTTAGTGTTGTGCTTTCAACAATGTTAAGAATAAGGTATGAGGGTTAAAGAGAGGGCTCAGCAGTCCAGAGCATCAGTGTTCCTGCAAGGATTCAGTTCCTAGCACTTACACGGCAGCTGACAACTATCTGTGAGCTGACCTGGACCTGGCCTCCACTAGTTCTGCATGCATGTGGTACATACACATGCAGGGAAACATTTATCACACACATATATACACATACATTTACATATATTTTTTAAGTATAAAGTTTGGGATTCTGGACAACAAAGTTTCTTTTTAAAACTCAACAATTATTTTCTTTTTCATTTTTTTAATTTTTTAAATATTAGTTACAGTTTATTAACTTTGTATCCCAGCTGTATCTCCTTATTCCCTCCCAATCCCACCCTCTCTCCCTCCTCTCCTCCTTGCTCCTTTCCAAGTCCACTGATAGGGGAGGACCTCCTCCCCTTTCCTCTGACCCTGGTTTATCAGGTCTCTTCAGGACTGGCTGCAAATGTCTCCTCTGTGGCCTAGCAGGGCTGCTCCTCCCGGGGAGGGGGGGGTGTGTGAAGGAGAGGAAGGTCAAAGAGCCAGCCATTGAGTTCATGTCAGAAATAGTCCCTGTTCTCCTTACTAGAGTACCCACTTGAATACTGAGCTACCATGGGCTACATCTGAGCAGAGGTTCTAGGTTATATCCATAGATGGTCCTTGGTTGGAGAAACAGTCTCATGTAAGACCCCTGTGCCCTGATATATAATGGTCCTTGGGAAGCTCCTGTGTTCTCCAGGTCATATTAACTCCCCCTTCTTTCTTATGATTCCCTGCACTCTGCCGAAGGTTTGGTTATGAGTCTTAGTATCTGCTTTGATACACTGCTAGGTAGAGTCTTTCAGAGGCCCTCTGTGGTAGGCGCCTGTCCTGTTACTTGTTTTCTCCTACATCCAATGTCCATCCCATCTCTCTTTCTAAGTGAGGATTGATCATCTTACCCTGGGTCCTCTTTCTTGCTTATCTTCTTTAGGTGTATAGATTTCAGTATGTTTATCCTATCTTATAGATCTATATAAGTGAGTGTATACTATGTGTGTCTTTCTGCTTTTGGGATACCTCACTCAGGATAATCTTTTCTAGGTCCCACCATTTGCCTGCAAATTTCATGATCTCCTTGTTTTTAATTACTGAGTAGTATTCCATTTTCTAAATGGAGCTTTAAGTATACGTGTGTGTGTGTGTGTGTGTGTGTGTGTGTACGAAATGACTTTTTAAACTGTGAGGTGCTGACTCTCTATGGTTTATTTAGACACTAGAACAACCAAACCATTTCCTAAGCACAACTCCCTTCTGTCTGGTCATCACATTCATCCAGAGATCCCCCTATGTCTTGTGTTGCTCATTTTTAGCTTTCTGTTCAGCACTCTCCTCTTTCCAAGTGAGACCACCCACTCTTCTGAGACTCCCATCTTCACCACACAGGGCAGGGAAGTGCTGCTTCCTCTCACAACTCTGCCTTCCAATCACAGAGCCTTGAAACAACTGTGGGACTAACGTTAAGTGACTCTACCCTTGCTCACACCAGGATCAGGGAGTTACATACTCAAAGAAGCCAATCCATTTTCCAGAAAATACTGATTTCCTTCCAAGTAGCAAGGAGGCACATTTTATATTAAGAAAGCTCATCAAACTCCTCAGCCAGGTGATCAAAATTAACACTATCAGTGAAAAGGCATGCTGAGCATGTCCTCTTGATACTATGGGATAGCAATGAGCAGTTTGGGTCTTTCTTCCCCAAAACCCATCACCCCAGACTAAAAATGAGAAGAAACAAACAAACAAACAAAGCTGAGAAAATCCCAACCAAGGAGTGTTCTACAGTATCTTACAATTACTCCAGTAAACCATTTGCTCATCAAAAGCGAGGTCACCCTGAGAAACTGTGACAGCCCACAGGAGTCTAAGGTGCTACAGCTATTTAATGTTTTGTAGGATCCATACCTGGATCCAGTAGTAGAAAAAGGACACTGGGTTTAAAAGGCAAAAGAATTCCTTCTAGCTTTAACTACGAAGATGTGCACAAGGAATGGGCTTAAGTAAATAAAAAATAATACAGACTCAGGATTTGTAGCAAACACATAAAGGTGAGGTGTTAACAGGGGCTACCGACATGGATAAATGAAGAGTTATTTTGTGATATTTACATAATTTCAAACATTCTAAAAGTAAAAAGCTAAGGGCCAGGTACACAGCTAACTAAGTGAGTGTTTAACAAGAGCTAGGCCTTGGGTCCAAGCCCCAATACCACAAATACAAAATGAAGCCATTACTTAAAATAATTGAACTGTCTAAGAGAACAAGATCCCCCACCCCAAGTTTAGAGAGTAGACAATGTGCCTCAGTGTAAAATGAAAACACGTGTGTATGCATACTTGACACATATCTGTGAAGTATTGATGACTGAAATTCTATAAATACTTTTGGTAACAGCTGATGGTGTTTCCCCAATATATTCAAATGAAAGTATCATATATGGCAGCTTCAACCAGCTCCTAAACTTCCCAGTGTGACAGTTACTCTGTTAGACTCAAGTGTCTCCTTCTAAAGACACCTGTTTTGCTCCGTCACTGCCACTCCCCTCCCCTGATTCCCTTCCTTCCTGACACCCTAAATTCAAAACCATTTCTACTTCCACATCCCAGAGCCGTGACCACATACTCTTCTTCAAGTGCACATTTTCATCAGGACACTTTAACCTCACTCTGGTTTAGGCACAGAAAGGAAGCAAGAAGTTTAGTGCTAGGTTCCCTTTAAAGTACAATTAAGATGACAGTGTCTGAAGAGCTAGATCCTAGCTGATCCTGCCCTCTGCTGTCTGAAGCACAGTTGATTAATACAATGATAACCCTCAAAGGCTAGTTTGTTATGCTTTCTCTCTTTGTACTGCATGCTGCTTTTGCATTTTACAGTTTTATAAGATTAAAATGATCACCCTTCCCTTTTTATTCTGAAGATGGAAGTTCAGGCAAGCTTACAGAGGCCAGGAAATCTGTCCACCACTATGTGTGCTGTAAGCTCAGGCAGAGGTGGGATCCTAAATAGGTCTGATACCAGCAGCCTGTTGCCACAATACATTCTTGGTACATTCCAACCTCACTCTAGTTTAGGCACAGAAAGGAAACTGTAAGCCTAATAGGATTCATAAATGACCATGGGGAGATAAGGAAGTAACTGCAAAATGAAATTCTGTTGAAGATCCTCTAAGATGCCTGCTTGCTGTAATGGAAGCTCTGCCCTGTGGAAAGAACTCTTCTGCTAAGAAATTCACTCCCAGCATCACAAAATCCAGAATTTAAAGTGAGCTGTGGTCTGTACTCATTGATTTTCCTGACTTTCCCATAGAACAATAATCATTAAAAAATCAAAAATCAATCTTAAAATTCAGTTACAACAAGACTATTCCTTACTCATCTAAAAATCACAGCTATTAAAATTAGTTAAGATTCAAACACTTCAAAGAGTTTATTTTTATTTTTTATATTAATTACAGTTTATTCACTTTGTAGCCCAGCTGTAGGCCCCTCCCTCGTTCCCTCCCAATCCCACCCTTCCTCCCTCATCTCCTCCCATGCCCCTCTCCAAGTCCACTGATAATGGAGGTCCTCCTCCCCTTCCATCTGACCCTAGCCTACCAGGTCTCATCACGACTGGCTGCATTGTCTTCCTCTGTGGCCTGGCAAGGTTCAAAGAGTCTTTTATTGATAAAAGTTTCAAAGTTTTCTATTGGTAAAGTATTACAGATTAAGTTTCTTTTTAAAATAAAGTATCAGAATGTTCTTTTTATTATTATTCTCTTTGGAAGTCACCTTAATACCTGCACATGCACAGCACACAGTAATTAATTTTCACAGATCCTGGGAACTCTAACTTAAATAAATTATTATGTGGGGGAATGAGCTGCTTTGACTTTTTATAGTTTACTCCCATTTTTTTTCTTAATTCAAATAAATTACAGTTCATCTCTGGATCTCTTTCAGCTGAGTGACACAACCACTATGATGCTGTGGGGTATTACAGTCACCAGTAATTACAGTATTAATTAATAAAAATAATGCTTACATTATTAACCCCTGCTAATTCATAAATTTGTGGAAACTATCTTTTTCTTTTTCTATCAACTAGAAACAGGCTAACAAAAAGAGCAAGCACAAGTCATTAAGAGGAAAACCACTGTATTTTAAAGAATCATTTAATTATTCAAGTAAGTACACGTTTTTGTTTTTGTTTTCCACAGTGCCAGCAATACACTCTCCTTTCAAATAAAATATGGCTGTTATATTTGGGTCTCACATTACACTAAACATAAGGAGAGGCATAACAGTATCTTTACTTTTTACTATACTTAATTCAACTGTTTCCTTCTATGTGGTAAGAATTTTAAACACAAAGGCAAGAAAACTCAACTGTAACAAAATCTATTTTAAGAGTCTTCACGACTTTGTACCCTGGATATTACTTTGTAAAACAATCTCTCAGTACTAAAGCTATTTGTCCAAATAAAGAAATGTTTCTACTGCTAAAATAAACAAACAAAAACACATTAAAATTCAAAATGAGCAAAATCCAACTGCAACTATAAGTCCTGGTCCTCTGAGGCCCTGGACTCAATTCAAAGGCAACAGTCTCACACAACAATGACAACAAGATGATCTTGGGCAACTGAAAAAAAGTGGGATTGCAGAGAACAGGTGAAGTGAAGAATCATGTAGGCAGGGAGCCATCATCCACTTTGTCCACAAAAATCTGAGACAGAACAGCTCCGTGGTATATGCTGCCTTGGTTCTCTCCTCTTGTTCCCTCACTTGAACTCATAAAACTCTTTAAGACATCATCCAGCTCCTTCAGAACTAACTGGGACTTCAGGAGATGAGTGGGATGTAAGGTCAGGATTTCAAGCAAATATCCCTAGTAACAGAAAACAGGTGGGGAGAACACAAGGGAATAAAAGGAGAAATTATTTATAAGCACAAAGCTTGGGGGGGGGGGATTCTGGAAATGGGATACGGAACAAAAAGAGTCAAGAGAAGTTACTGCTGGCATTTTGGACTGGACTAACCAGATAAAAAAGTGAAGTGACCCACAATTCTGATGACCAATGGGAATCATCTTTTCTAGACAGTATGCTCCAGAGCTGAAGTAGAGGCAAGTTCAGCAGCTCAATGACTGTTCAATTTCCCTAATGAAACTGAGCCAAAAATTAACAAATAAAACTCGTAATTTGTTACTAACTACTCAAGTTAAATCTGTAGTTAAAGAAAAAAAATCCTAAAACTCTACCTTTCGAGTCACAAGAATGCAATCACCTGTTTATTCACAAACACATTTTTCTGAGCCCTTCAAAAAGAAATGTCAAGGAAATCAGACAAGGCCCCCCACCTTCACACTGTTGACAACGAAGGCAATACCTGCGAGATGCCGAATTTTAAAAGTAAGAAAAATTACCCTGTAGCAAGTTTTTTATAAAACTGGGTTATAAATACCCAAGAAGGATAAGAAACACAAAACCAGGGCAGAACTCTGAAAACTATGAATCCTAACAAGAGCTAACACAAAGGGTTCCCAGAAATGTGTCGTTTAATCTTCACAGCAGCCCTAATGAGAGAGGTTCGATTCTCTGGAACCAAGAAGGAAGTTTTGAAAGTTAAGGAAAACTCGCCTAGGAGACAACTTCTAAGTGGCAAGAACTGGATTTGAATTCAGGCATCCTGGCTTGTCACTCTAACGTACCGCAAATAAGGATAACAGTATCATTTACAAAAAAAAAGAAAAGAAAAGAAAGAAAGGAAAAAAAGAAAAGGACAGCGCTGCTGCATTTGTAGATCCTCATACTTGACACTTTGTTACATTTCCTTTAAATACTCTTACCTTCATATTTTACCAAAAAAAAAAAAAATCAAGATGCAGAGCAACGTTTCCAAGATTATACAAGTTTTAAACAAGGGATGGGGTAGGAATTCGACACCATCCCCAAAACGGTTTCCATGAACAAGGCGATTTGCATTTGAACCACAGTTGGGACTACCAAGACCCAGCCCTCCCCAGGCCGCCAGCACCGCCCACATTAGGCCCGCGCCTAGGAGACCACAGGCGCGTTCCGCGGCTCTAGGCTCTCCAGGCCGCCCCCGCCCGGCCGGGTGGGGTACTCACCCGGAGGGAGCCGAGGGACCCTGGAAATCCTGTTGGTGATCTCAGCGGTGAGCACTGCGAAGTCCTGCTCATAGCCTTCGAAGTCGGAAGACATGACAGCTCGGGAATGGCCGGCTGGAACCGGGATGGAGCTTAGAGCAGGACTCGCGAAGGGCGCCGGACCTCGGCGCAGGGACCCTGAGAAGAAACCTCCAAAGCACAGCGGGATCTGGGGACAACTCCCAGCCCAGCCGCTTCCTGGTTGCTCTTCGCAATCCTTGTCCTCCGGAAACTGAGCTGCTGCGCCTTTTCTTTTCCACTCAGGCTTCGAGAGTAAAACTAAGAAAAAACTTCACTTTCAGGGTCCCCTAAAAAAAACCTACGAAAACCTGCATGCTCCCGGGTATCACCGAAAAGACTTCCCCACACTCCGCGTTCAAGAAAACGGCTGGGGTGGGGGTGGGGTCCCCAAGCTATAAATTGCAGACGCCTGCCTTCAGAGGGAAGATTGACGCAGCGCACCTGCCGGAAGTGGCTGTGGCGGAGCTTGCGCCGTGGGCTTGGGCGGGAGCCTCACGGCCGCGTGAGCTTAAAGCGCGCGGGTCGGAGTTGGTCGTGCACTCCTCACTGTCAGGGTTCGCTTTCGGCTTGCTCGGGACTGAAGTGCTCATGACGGAGGTATAAGGAGAGAAAGTCTGTTCCGGGTGAGCCCAGGCCGTTCCGGAAATGCGATGGCTGTGGAGCGGGTACCGGAGACCTGACCGAGGTGGGAGTCACCGCAGGCGGTGCAACCCGCGTGTGGGCTGTCTTCGCCCGGACTTAGTCGAGCCAGCATCTCCAAAGCGTTGAGCCTAACCTCGCTTAATAAGACATTTTTTCTCGTGAGTGAAGGTCCAAGATCATCCCACGGCACGGGCGGGAAACTGAGGCAGGCACTCGGCAGGCGCATCAGCTACGTGGGAATCCGTTATGCATACGTCATACCCCACTAGCGTAGGTCTTTTCCCGACGCATTCCACTCCGTTCAGAACTCGGGTCTACAACCGTTCCCCCGGGCTTGCCTTCTTCCCTTCTCCTTCCCTAGCCCCCGGAGGAAATTAGTTTTTGTTTTTGCTTTTTCTTAAAAATCATGTTTGTCTCGCTCTGGTGCACTGGTTCAGTCGTGATTTTTTTCGCACGCAGACATGCCACTTTCGTGTTTGCTTTCACCCTTGTTCCTGTACCTTTAACCCCGATCGATTGTTAATATTGGTGCTTGGGGGAACACGGCGGGTTATCTATACACAAGGTATTATGTTCGTAGAGCATGTCACTGTCAATTCACAACTCTAAATTGGCAGTTTAGAATGTCCTAGAAGGTCGGTGCCTTGGCTTCTATTGTAGGCTCAGCTGTTACTTGTGACCTTGGTCGATCTAATCACACAACCTCTGTAAGCCAGTTTCTGTTGTAAAGAGAATTAACTAAGTTATAATTAGATAAGGCCCCGCTTCTCAGCTCTCTAAGCCTTTGGTCTCTCAAACTTATCCAATAAACGTAGGGTAGTTGATCCTTTCTAAAGGTTTAAACAAAGGAGTAAAACTGTTTAATGTGTCCAAGTTTTCAGGTAGTTAAAGCTTGGGCTATATTTTGGATAGGTCCAAAGTAATTCTTTTTGTTCTCGATAAGATGTAAACCAAACACTAAGTGTGCTTTTGGGATGCTGTTTCAGTGCTTCTTGAAGTTAAATAAATGCTGCATGGAATTCTTGAAAAGATTTATTTTCTTTAGGTTGAGTCAAACCATCCTAGGTTCTCCTAATTGAGATAAAGAGCCCTAGGTACCAACAGTGAAAATGGCATACTCCGTGTCAGCACTCTGTCAGCCAAAGGCATGACAACTCAGGAACACACATGGACTTGTTGCACACAGATATGTGTGCACAGAAAGAAGAGATCTCTAGTTCTTTAGAAAAAAGAAAGCATCCTTCACCAAAATGGGCACATTCTGCTCAGTAATCAAGTTTGAAAATCTTCAAGACTTGAAGAGACTGTGTCACTGGGGGCCTATCATAGCCCTTGGTGTTATAGCAATATGTTCTACAATGGCCATGATTGACTCCGTCTTGTGGTATTGGCCCTTACATACAACTGGAGGAAGTGTGAATTTCATCATGTTGATAAACTGGACTGTCATGATTCTTTATAATTACTTCAATGCCATGTTTGCTGGTCCTGGCTTTGTCCCTCGGGGGTGGAAACCGGTAAGAAAAAGATGCATTTTGACAGTGATCATTGCATAATTTAATGTTTAGTTTGCTGTGATAATTACATTTTGGTTTTGCCTTATCAACCTTTGTCCTAGGAGACACTGGGTGCTACTCCAGTCACTGATGATCATGTATGCTTAGAATTATGTCTATTTGAAAATATTGATCTACATTAGCTATTTCAAAGCAATTGAATACTTGTTCTTTGTTTAAAAAAGAGAATGTGTGTGGTAGTTCATGCCTTAATCTTTGCACTGGGGAGGCATGGGTATGTCATCACGTGAGCTGGGCCCACCTGGGCAATATAGCAAGTTTCCAGAAAAGAGAGGAAAAAGATGGTGCCTCATGCTGAGAACATTGGGAACACATATCCAGAAACTAGACAGCCTTGTGTGACTGAAAAAAATAAAATAAACCTGTGTAGTGAAGATAGGGTAAAGAAAGGCAACTAGCTCAGAATGCATGGGAGCTGCTGGTACCATAGCAGATAGGTGTCTAGATGTTTTAGGCAAAGGTCTAGCAGAAAGTTATCTAGGAACATTATGTTGAAAATGCACAGATATAGATGAGAGAACTGAAATGACACCAAAGAGGAAAGGTGACAAGGGTAATATCAAGGAGGGGGTGATTTCAGAAAGTATCAACTCATACTTCACTCTGCAACTCTAGTCCAGATATTTAAAACAACTTCCACTAATATTTGGGAGACTTAAGTCTTTTTAAGTAGAACCTCGGTTTCAGTTGAGCATGGAGAAAAGAAAAACGACCTCTGAGAAATCTGGAGAATGAAGCTGTTACAGTTTTATCACTTAAAAGTACTTAAAAGACATTGAAAATTCAAGTTAATAACCTCCTTCTCTCATCATCCATAAAAGAAATTTATACCACTATAATAAACCTTCATTTATAAAGCCCAACTTGTTATTATTTAGGGTCAGGTAATTAACATGCCTTTTTTCTGTTAAGGAAAATTCTCAGGATAGCATGTATCTCCAGTACTGTAAAGTCTGCCAAGCATACAAGGCACCACGTTCCCATCACTGCAGAAAGTGTAACAGGTATGTGACCTCTGTTGTGGGGTGGGGGGACTGATCCATGTGTTTTCTACTCTCTGTCATTGTATTTCCTATCTTGACAATAGAAACCGTTTTTCTTCTCTGCAAGTGTTCTAGTTTGTGTCTCAATTGCTGTGATGAAACAAATGCTAACCAGAAGCATTCTGGTGGAAGAAAAGATGTATTTGGCTTACAGGGTACAGTCCATTTTCATGGAAAGCTAAGGCAGGAGCTTGAACCAGAAACTGAGGAATGCTGCCTAGTAGCTTGCCCAGGTACCATTTTTAGACAGCCCAGCCCCACCTGCCTAGGGGTGGCCCTTCCCACAGTGGGCTGGCCCCTTCCATGTCAATCAGCAACCAAGAAAATTCCCAGTCTGGTCTAATGGATTCTTTCCTCATTGAGAACCCCTCTTCCCAGTATGTATAGGTTTGAATCAAGTTAACAGAAACTAGCCAGCATAGTAATACATCTACTTTGTCAAACGCACTATCAAAATATTGTGTCTATAATGTTAGTTTATATTTAAATATCAACACAGATAATTTCATTCTTTTATTATAAGGAAAAGAATTTTGCTTCTAACCCTACAAAACCAAATAAAAGTTACCCTTATACTTTTTTTTCATTTGCTATATCAGGATTAGTTGCATTCATTGATTGCTGTGTTGACTCGCTTCAGAATTATTTGAGTCAAAATTAGCCTGGTTTTCTCAGATTTATTCATATGGAGGAAAACTGAATCACTATTTTAAAAAATGCAAAATATGCCAGGATCTAGCTGTTGGCAACATCTGTTGATTAATATGAAATTTAGGAATCATCAGATCCAGCTAAAATCTGGCTGTTGCCAGGAAGCTTTCTTTCAGCAGAGAGACGGCAGAAGCGCTGTCAAGGCTACTTCCCGTGCTGTCTTCCATGCGGGGTTGCCTTGGGCCAGAAGCTCCATCGCTAACATGAGCTGTGAGAAAGGAAGGAAGTTGCATGTTTTGAGAGCCCCAGCGTCATTCTGTGGAATCACGTGTGAACTGTATGTTGGGCGAGCGTTTCTAAGCGTAAGAGCGGCTGTCGAGGTCCCCATTTGCACTGAGACTCTTGTGGAACCACCCAGGTTCTTGAAACAAATTCTATTTGCACCAGGCTTGTTTGCTTTAGAAGCTGTTATGATGTCTGCTAGCTCTTGTGTTAAAGAAGCCACCATCTAAAACTTCAGAAAGTTATAAAGATTTACCTACTTTATGAGAATTAATGCCCCTGTGTGTCTGAACATACTCCATTCCTGTTCCCTTTTAAAAACTAGAGCTAAAATGAACAGGATTCTCTGTGTTGCGCTTCATACCTGTTTTTCTTACTAGATGTGTGATGAAGATGGACCACCACTGTCCCTGGATCAACAACTGCTGTGGTCACCAGAACCATGCTTCATTCACACTGTTTCTCCTGTTAGTGCCTCTGGGCTGCATCCATGCTGCTTTCATCTTTGTGATGACTATGTACACGCAGCTTTATAATCGGGTGGGTGAGCATTGAGATGCACTACACGCATGTCAGGTGCACTGGTGTTGTCAAGGTCATTGAAGAGGTCCCTTTTATAAATAACACTCTTTGTGATTTAACTTTGCTTCTTCCTCCTTTTAAAAAGTTCTTAATCCTGAAAATGAAGAAGGATTATTTTCTTCTGGAAATGGACCTTTTATGCTCCAGTTGAAGTTTATTCGTATTGTTTTCCCTTCTCTGTGGTTTGTTAGGTTTCTAACTTGGTGGTGTGGTGAGCGGGAAGAACCAGAAGTGAAAGACCCTGGTCGGGTCCTTTCCATTCCGCTCATCTTCTGCGATGGATCAACATTCCCTCGCTCATTTTGCCATGGAGCGAGCACACTCCGAAAATAAACAGATTAAACCAGAAACAGTTTGAGTTGACTTTTGGACACTTAGTCATGAGATAAAGTTCAGAGCCATAAAACTAAAAAGTCCCTAAATAGGCTTACAAGTAAAAGAGGGACATGGGCTCAATATGTGTACACGAAACTGGAGAGTACGCGTCCTTCACACAGGGGTCAATGTGATTTTAGCCAGTTTATAGTTTCCAGTCAGTCCTAGCTCAGCAGTGCTAATCTTCCATTGTTTAAGAATCGGAATTTTTATATGAACTTTCCAGATTTTTAAATGTTAGCAACTAACTTCTATGCTGTGGTTGCCATCAACCATATAATTAGTTTGTTGCTACTTCATAAATTATAATTTTGCTACTTTTATGAATTGTAAATACCTCAAATGTAGGATATATGATATGTGATCCCCAAACTGGCCAAGAACCACTGTTTTAGAACATGACAGGCACTACACATCTGCAGAATCTATTTAACCAGATTTTACCAGCTCTTGATTACTGGTTATGGAACATGCTGTATCTGCTGCTGTGGAAGAATATTGTAAATTAGAAAAGCATGGAGACATAGTGTTCCCTTGCTATTCTTAACTATTCATATTTGTGGGGTCAGATTGACTCTTCTAAGAAAACAACTAACATTAAAGAGTAACTAATGATGGAGGTGTGGGTGTATATAGCTCCGTGGTAGAGCTCTTACCTAGCATGTGTGAGGCCTTGGGTTTGATTCCTGGAATTAAAAGACACTGTAGATGTCAATAGAAGCCAAGTATTGATTAGAAACTGCAATTTGCTGCAGTTGCCTTGTCAGCATGTCATTATCTTTTTGCTCATGTTGGGGTTTTATTGTTGATATTTTTCCCATGGATAGTGTACCTGTGTACATGCATATTCACATGTTTGGGTGCATGGATGTGGATGTTCAAGGCAGATGTCAGGAGTCTTCCTTGATGGCTCTCCACTTTTCTTTTTTTCACTCGTCCTTTGTTTATTTTTGAGGCAAGGATTCTCTGTGTAGCCCCTGCTGTCTAGAACTTACTTTGCAGACCAGGCTGGCCTCAAACTCATGGTGATCAATCCACTTGCCTCTGCCTCCTGAGTGCTGCAATTAAAGGCATGCACCACCATGCCCACCTCTGCTTTTTTTCATTGAAGCAGGATCTCTCAATTGAACTTGATGGTTAAGATAAGATAAGGTTAAAGTGTGGCTTGCTAGCCTTCCCTGGGAATGCTCTGTGTGGGAGAGCCACCATGCCTATGGAACATTGCTATGGAAGCTAGGGGTCCAAACTCTGTCTTTAAACTTACGCAGCAAGCACGTGTCTACTGGGCCATCTCCCTAGCTCTGTTGTAGTGCTGTAGATCGTATTTCCAACAAGCATTTCACATGTGCGTTGTTACTGCTTGCAGCTCTCCTTCGGGTGGAACACAGTCAAGATTGACATGAGTGCGGCCAAGAGAGATCCTCTTCCAATTGTTCCCTTCGGATTGGCTGCATTTGCCGCCACCTTGTTTGCCTTGGGATTAGCTTTGGGAACAACCATAGCTGTGGGAATGTTGTTTTTCATACAGGTAAAGTTCTAAACCTGCGAGTAGAGATTCAGTGTATGGGAGAAACTTCTTTTGCTTATCTGTAGTCATTGAGTAAATCACCTGTGTACACTAGATAATTTTGAAGTAATTTTGCCAGGATATCTAGTCACTTATTTGTGAGACATGAAAATACAGAGCTGAGAATGCTGCTCTTACCCTACAGTTGCTCACGATCTTTCAGTCACCCAAAACAGGTTGACAGCAGAATGTTGTCTTCTCTTCCTTACAAATAAATGAGTGATTGTTAAAAAGGTTAAGTGACCCATTCATGTGCTTAGTAAACATAAATATTAATGAAAATGAAGAGACTCTTCAGGGAGTGTGCAGAGATTGGATTTTTTTTCCCTAAAGCTTATAATTAAGAATCATAATAAAAACAAATTAAGATCTTGATGTGAAATCTTTTGTGCATGGACTTAGTCATAGCAAAGAAACTAGGACAAGTGTAACCTGAGTTAGTTTGTGTTGCTGGGACAGAGACTTAACAAGTATAGTCAGACAGGAGAGTCTTATTTGGGCTTACTGTTACAGAAATTCAAGCCTCTGTCCTTGAAAGTCATCCTAGCTCACAGTAAGGCAGAACATCAGAGCAAGGAGCCAATAGAGGAGGAAGATATTCACAGTATGGTGGATAGGAAGTGAAAGGGGGGTGGACCAGTAAACATTCAACCACCCAAGGACATGCCCACGGGGACCATCTTCCAGCTAGGCCAAAACTAGTTTCCAAAATCTCCTAATACAGTGTCAGCTGGGGACCAAGCATTCCAGGTAAGCCTGTGAAGGACACTTCTGTTCAAACTGTAACATGAGAAAAATTTTAGGTTGACAGAAATGAGACACTGTTAAAATGTGAATAGATCGATCATAAATTTAAAGTTATTTAAAAACATTAATAATAGGGTTAGAAAGGTAGTTCGGTGGGTAAAAGTACTTTTGTGCAACCATAAGGACCCGAGTTGGGATCCTGCCACCCATGTAAAAGAAAGCTGTGTGTACCTCTGTGCATATGACCCCAGCACTAGTGGCAAGTGGAATGGAGACGGGTTACTGGGGCTTGGTGGCTACCAGCTGCTATGCCAGGATCATGGGACCCTCAGAGACCACCAGGAGACAACTCGATGCAAGAGCAAGAGAGCTTAATTAGGAGAGTGATCAAACTTGGGACCCAAGTCTCACTGGCGCAGCAGTAGAGAAGTGGGACCCCGAGCCCTGAGTGAGCAGGGTGTTTAAAGGAAAAAACCTGAAAGCAGGGGTTCATGCCTTGACATTACAGGATTGGGTAAAAGCCGTAGGGCCGAGGTGACCTTCTACATAATTACAATTGCCATTCTTCTAAACTACATCTGGAAGTTGGGGAGAATTTTCCCAACCGATTCTCATTGATTATTGCCAAGGAGATTGTCTCTATCTTCTGTGATATTTCCTGGAGGCTGTTGGTAGGAGAGTTAACTCTGTTTTCTGCCAAGTGCATGTTCTGTGATATTTCCTGGTACCTAAGTTCAGCTCCCAGTCAAGATGGCTCCTCATTTCAAAATAGAGTCACCCAGGCTAACTTAAACTCTTCACAGCCTAGCTGAAAAATGTTGAGCTCTAGGTTGGTGAGATACCCAATCTCAAGCAAATAAGGCAAAAAAAGGAGGTCATCCAACATTTTCCTCTGACCTCCACACAGGTGCATACCCTCTGCACACACACACACACACACTGCATTACCCTCTAAACACACATGCACAAGTATACTATGCATACACATACACGGGAATAAATTTTAATAGGAAGTACATTTAAATACGGATTAAGCTATTTATATTAATGTTTCATTAACAAGACACGAATTCTAATCAAAGTGTTGTGTCTGCATTGGATGGTCGTGGTGAATTTGGTATAGAAGTGCGGTAGTGCATTAGTTGAGAAGGGCTTTGTAGAGTCAGGTGGGCTGCGCACCAGCTGCTGCTTAAACTGCCATCTTCGCTGTCTTAATCTGTGGTAGAAAAATAAAAACTATCTCAGAATTAGGGTGATAATGATCTGAAGTAAACCAAAGTTAAATTTAACCAACCTTAAATTCACTCTCATTTCATTTCCAGATAAAAATTATTCTCAGAAACAAAACTTCGATTGAATCATGGATTGAAGAGAAGGTAAATTTTAATAATGTTTCTTCAATCTAAAGTACTGATTAATTTACTGAATACTGGGATGTGAAAACTTGGGTCCTTGGCCATGCCACACCACAGGAAAAGAGAGCAAAGGGAACATTTGGACTTTTTTCTACCTTAATCAACTCCCACAGAAATGCTTTCCTCATACCCCTAATTTGCCGTTATCTCTCCGGAAGGAAGACAGACAGGCAGCCCAAAGTACCAAAAACATATGAGACATTAAGTGGGCTGTAACGTTCACCTTGTTAGAACCGTTGTGTTTTCAGAAGCTAAGCAGTCTAGGGTTAGTACTTGGATGGGCAAACGGTGGAGCACCTGCATCATAGACCTTCTCTAGTTCCTGCCATTCAGTCTGGATTTGTAACTTACTGCAGCAGTTCCCAAACCCTGTGGTCTCAGAGTTGTTGCACATTTCCCCCAAATTGCCAAGTTCACTAAAGAGCTTGCATGAGTGCTGTGCTCACTGATAATCTCCATATTATAAGTAAAAAAAAAAAAGTAGAAATAAAATTAAAGGCGACCCATTATGTTATTATAACATTTTGTAAAAAGTAATTATATTTGACAACTAAAAATAGGAAAAGTGGCCTTGCTTTATAGATTTACAAGTCTCTTTAATATCTGGCTTACAGAAGACAGTTGGAATCTCACACCGACTTCTGCATTCAGTCTGTTGAGACATTTATGAAGAAAGCCCAGCTTCATACAGATTAAGTAGGTAGAAAAGATTGGAGTATTTTTGGATGGACATTTCAGACTATAATAGCTACTGATGTTACATTAGAGCTTGCCTTCCACACAGCCCAGTGTGCGGCTGAGACTCCAAGTCTCATGTTTGCACAGCAAGCAGTGGCCATAGGTGCCTTACCCCAGACCAGCAGGGAACATCTCTCATCAGAAACCTTTTTGTGTTCTTTTATATTAAAATTTATAGCATTATTATATTTACTTATAAACAACATAAAATGTTTATATTAAGATAGAAGTATCTTTAAATGTGGGTACGCTTTCAGAATCATAGCAGCGAATGCAAGTTTTCCAAAATTCTGATTTTCACTTGAAAGCCTGAATTTTCTTCAGTTGTTTACCTGTCCTGTTGTTCTGACTTTACCTTTGAAAACATTCATCAAATACTCAAGTTCTAGTCTTCTAGAGAACCCTGCCTAATACACTGCCTAAGTAGTTATTAGTAACTGTTTAGGGAATAAAAGCAAGAAAAAATGTGTCTATGTTCTGTAGACATGCAGTTTTTATTCATTCATTCATCCATTCACTCATTAATTTGTATTTTTGAGCTGTGCTCTCACTACAGCTCAGACCTGCCTCAGCCTCCAGCATTGGTATACATCCTACGGCTGGCTCAAGTTCAGTCTTGTTTCTCCCCATCAATGATTGGTTGAATGCAGAGGTTGAGTACATTTGCAAACAGTGTGACAACTGACACAGTATCATGTCACTGCCTTCAAGTTTCCAGCAGTTTCACCCGCTGTTGGAAATTTCTTCCTGAGAACAGGCTGTGAATCCCTGTGTCTGGTGTCAGCCCAGCCTCCAAAGCTTATATATTGAGACTGTTGGCGGCATACCCTTCTTGCTTCCTTCAACCTCTTTTTCCTGCCCACTGCCCCATCTCATTCTCATAGTTTGCACATCTTACACATCTGTGTCTTTTCCATGGTGTTTCCTCTATCTAAAATACACTTCCCTCATTCTTTACCTGATTTTCTGCCCCTCAAGACACAGTTTAGGTATCATTTCTTCAGTACTTTGCTAAGTACTACTTGCTGCCTTTTCCCATAAGAATGTCGTGTATCTGTTTTTCCTTTTAGTATGTAGTATTGATAGAATCCCTACTTATTGAGTGCTTCTCTTAGGAAAAACTTGTTGTCATTGTTTCTGTAAGCTCCCACCATCCTTACATTTCTTTTTGTAAAGTAGTTTATATTTTAGTTTTTTAAATTCAGTCCATTTTGAAGTCTGTTCCTGTTATTTGGCAAGGCACGTGCTTTAGCACTGAGCTGTACTGCAAGCCCCTGAAGCTGCCATTATATTTAAAAAAAAAAAAAGGTGGGAGAGAATTACCCTCTATTATTCATATCAAGGTGGATTTTTAAAATCCAATAAATCTACCTCAGAGGCAAAGAACACAGGCTGCATTTCAAAAGGTCCTAAGTTCCAGTCCCAGCAACCACATGGTGGCTCACAACCATCAATAATGAGATCTGGTGCCCTCTTCTGGCAAGCAAGCAAAAATGCAAGGCAGAATACTATATACATTAAAAATAGATCTTTTAAAAAAAAGGGGGAAAAAATCCAGTAAATCCATATCATGCTTTGACAGTTGTTTCAATTTATATCTAACAATCATATTGCTTTTTTTTGTTAAGCATAATAAATATGTTGACATGAGGGGGGTTATTTTTTTTTTTGCTTAACTTAATGATCACAGCCAAGTATAAAACCATGTCAACCTAGAAATTATTAAAACTGGTACTTTATTACAGACAAAACATCAAATGAGGAAATAAAATTCATCAAAAATGTGTAAGATTACCAAACGCTGTTGAATGTGTTTGCAGGGGTCTACACTTGCTTTTGAATTAAGTAATGCATGTTTGTACCACTAGGTGGCAGTAGGAGTTAACAATTTCAAAGAACATTTATTTCAAGAGGTTAGCCATTTAAATGCCTAGACTATAAGCTGTGCCATCAGAATATGCATATGTAAGTGAAGATAAAGTATATGTATATTTGAAGGTATAAAAACATGAAATGTCTTTCACAAACTTTGCGAAATGTTTTTGTATGATAGTGTCTCCCTATTAGCCCTTTATGGCTATTGGCTAACCATAACCCACACTTTCCTTCTGAGTCTTTTTATCTGTATTTTCTTGTTCTGCTAAGGAACCATAAGCATTGAGGGGTTTCTGCACAGGGTACAGTTAGTTAGTTCTTTTCGTTTTTTTGTTTGTTTTTGAGATAGGGTTTCTCTGTGTAGCCTTGGCTGTCCTGGACTCACTTTGTAGACCAGGCTGGCCTGGAACTCACAAAGATCCACGTTTCTCTGCCTCCTAGATTTCTGGGATTACTGATGTGTGCCACCGAGCTGGCTTTAGCTAATTATTTTGTAAACCTTTTGAATACTTGTTTGTAAGATACACCCTGTCAGGAGCTTTTGGGGTATTAAACAAGGCTAGTGTTCTCACTTCAATCCCCTATATACTGAGATAAATTTACATTCTCTGTCAAAACTATTAATAGTCCAGTTATAAGGAAGAATTTTTATAAGTAATACAAATTTTACAAGTTAGTATCCTCAGGAATTATTAGCAAATGCCACTGTAGGTAGAAGCAGCTGCCATTTTTTTCCTTTGTTTTCCACAGGCTAAAGATCGAATTCAGTATTACCAACTGGATGAAGTCTTCATTTTCCCATATGATATGGGAAGTAAATGGAAGAACTTTAAACAGGTATTTACATGGTCGGGAGTCCCTGAAGGAGACGGACTGGAGTGGCCAGTGAGAGAGGGCTGTCACCAGTACAGTCTAACGGTGAGTAGTTCTATTTCAAGGCCTTCCTCTTACCTTTGGTCACTTTGTTAGCTCCCTTGAAGTCCTGAGACTTGGTCACATAGGAGTGCATGTGCTCTCTGAGTGTCAGAATGAGTCCAAAAGCCATAGAAATTGTCAGCATAATAACCAGCCTGTATTTAACAGCCTCCTGAACTTTCCAGACTGGCTGAATTGCAGACATTCCTGATTCTGTAGCTCAGCTTCATAAAATCTGATCTTTAATGACCTTTTGCCACCTTCTGTCCTGTGCTGCCACTTGAGCACCTTGCTCATCTCCAGCGCTCAGTCTGCCCTTCAGTTGTCCCTTAATTGTGGGTCTAGCAGTCGAGCTTACCCAGTCTAGTTCCTGCCTCACAGGACATAGTCACATGCCACAGTCTTGTAGCTTCTGAAATCTCATTTCATTGATTTCTTTAACTTCATTCTAGGAGAGTATTTTCCTATGTTTAATACAATTCTATTAGTAGTTGCTGACTAAAAGGAAAAGTTGTAATTACTTAGTTGATACTCATTGATAATGAATTTTCTGTTTGTTAGAAAACCTAACAGCTGTGAGGTTAACAGAGACTAGACATGTGCCATGTGTGCACAAAGGAAAGCAGAGACTTCAGGGAGCAGGTTCTGAGAACCTCGGATGGGGGTGCCTTAGATACCCCACTGGTAGGGAAGAGGCTGCTCAACACTGAGACAGAGTACTTAACCGTTTTCATTTTATGTCTTCCAAACAGGTGGAACAGTTGAAACAAAAAGCAGACAAGAGAGTCCGAAGTGTAAGTGGCTTGTTTGCGATGCTGCTGATTCCAGTTTTCTCCAGTTAGGCCCTATGTTTCTGTTGGCTTTTATTACTTTAATACCTCTTATTATATTTATTATTCATATTGTGTCTGCATGTGTAGCACAGGGAGTCGGATGGGAATCTCCTTCAACCATGTGGGTTCTGGGGATCAGTATTTGCTTCTGTTTTTTGAAGTATGATGCAATTCGCCTGTGTTGAGGCTGACTCACTGTGTATCCCTGACTGGTCTCAACTCTGCCTCTAGACGGGTGGGATCAAAGACATGTGGCACCATGCCCAGCTGATACTGTTGAATTTGTTTTCTTTGAAATACTTTCTTTTAGCTGGAGATTTGCAAAGCATTTAGTCAGTATGTTTTGCCTACCTAGAAAAATACCTCTAGTACAGCTGATTGAACCACTTTCACCACCACACTATCTATAGTAACAATGCCACCTGTAGCCGAAGGAAGTCTAAATTTAAAATAGATACAAGAAAACTTAAGTTCCTATTTGTACTGGTCACACTGTAGAACTCTGTAGCTGCAAATATGTAGTTAGCAACCCATTCAAGACCACAGATAGAGACATGCAGACACTTAAGTCATCACAGAAAGTTCTTCTGGGTATAGAGATCATATTTGTAGCAAATGTATGCTTGCAACAAAGGATCAGAGAAGCTTGAGAACAAGAAATATCATTCCCTCCTGGGAAATTGGGGAACTTGTTTTATCACTGGGTAGTTTGGATCTGACCTTAGAATCGTCTGTTCAAGCTTGAAAGAACTCAGCTACGGTGAATATTGAGCTTGTTCTTGCGACCACTGTTGGCAGGTTCGTTATAAAGTCATAGAGGATTACAGTGGTGCCTGCTGCCCTCTGAATAGAGGAGTCAGAACCTTCCTCACAAGCCCCTGCACGGAGGAGCCTCGGATCCGGCTGCATAGAGGGGAGCTTATCTTAGCCACCAGAGGCTTACGGTGAGAGATGGGAATGTTGCCTTTGTTCAGTAGGAAGAGTGGCGCTAACTTCAAATGTATGTAATTTAATCTTTTAAATATTTCAGATACTGGTTGTATGGAGACAAAATTCTTGATGATTCCTTCATAGAAGGTATGGAAGTGGAAGAGTACGTTTTAAGTGTGCGAATGTTAGCAATGAGTCCAAATTTTATAAGAATAACTTCTATGCTTAATCATATGTAAAACACTTTCCATCTCGTTTCTATTTTCATTCATTTCCTCTCATTTCCCAACTTACCGACATTGTAAATTGAGAAGTTACATTTTCCCATTTCAGACCCCCAGTGCCGGTGACTCAGGCCCATCAGGCCTTTGCAGTACAGGTCACACCAGCACTGCTGCCTTACATCTGTACTGAAAATGTAAGGACACTAACCAGGAAAGCTCACATAAAATAAAACTAATGAAAAGTGGGGCAAAGGGGCAGAGGATATGTTAGTCCCAACAGATACACAAAACACAAAACTTTAAAAACATCAGACAAAAGCTACTAGGACACCTATCCAAGCTCACAACTTCTCAGTACCAGAAACCAAAGCGAAGGAGATAGCTGAAATGGTGGGAAAGGTTTCAGGACCCTGCTTCCTAAAAGAACCACTGACCTTGTGAAGACGGGAGAGCAGGTGAAGGTGGTGAGGAGAACAATTCAGAATCTAGGTGGGACTGTCACTAAAGAGATGGTCATTTGGGTGAGAAATTTAAAAGTACACGAAAAATTCAGTCAGTAACTAAGACACTGGCAAGAAAAAGAAATGCTTCAAGTAAAAGATCAGTATAAATAAACAAATGGATGGATGGACGGACCGATACATAAGATAGAAGCAGTAGACAAAAGAAAGCATCAGCAAAGACCAGGCAGAAGAATAACTGTTAGGGACAGATGACTTGAGACAATAAAACATAAAGAACAAAACACCAAGACAAAAATACATTCAAGAAACTAAGTCTAAGAATCACAGGCTATAAGAGATAGTCTTATTTCATAGGCAGTTTAGTCAATGAAATTAGGAAGTTTCACAAAATGAGAGGAAGAAATGGATACCCAAACACAAGATGCATGTAGAACCTTAAATAGTCATGGCCAGAGAAGAACTCAATCAAGTTGTCAAAAATGCAAAGCAAAGAAAAAAGCTGTAAGGGAAAAAACCCAAAGGCAAATCTGTCAGAAAAACATCAGACCCCCTTGTCAGCAAACATGAAAGCCAAGAGTATTTGGAATGGCATATTCCAAGCACAGAAAGTAAAAACTGCAAGAAGGAAAACAAGAAATGACAATGTGGAAACTGGAAACCCTTATTCACTGCTGATGGAAGTATAGACTGTTACAGCCACCTGGAAATCAGTGTAGAGGTTTCTCGAAAAACTAATAATAGAAGTACAGTATTACTCAGGTTGTACCATTCCAGAGTATGAACTTGAAGACTCGGTGTCCTACCACAGACACTTGGACACAGTAATTTACTGTTGAATTAGTCACAGTAGCTAAGGAACAAACTAGCCTACATGTCCACCAACAAATGAAGGTAGAAAAAAATACAACACATGCACACTGGAATTTTAATTCATCTGTAAAGAAATGTGAAGTGCTATTTCCAAGAAAATGATGCAGCTGACATTCATTATGCATATGAAGATTCTAGAGGATGGGGCATGTTAAAGCTAAAAGGGGGAAAGATTTTTTTAAAGAGAGGTGACTGGATACAGATAGGTATGACATGAAAACAAAAGGGTTATTAGGAAGGGAGTAGTAGTGGGAATTAGGAGGAAAATGAAGGAGGGGTAGAAGAAAAGAGCCATTAAGAATAAAGCCTATAAAGTTATGAAGAAACTCATTACTTTATGCTAATTTAAAAAATTATATAAATCCTGATAGATGGCTTAGGCAGGAACTGCCCTTTAGTTATCAGTAAAAACTGAAGCACAATGATGCTAAACAAAAGCAGCTTGCTCACAGCCCACACTGCAAATAGGGAGAGACTGGCTCAGAGCTGAGGAATCAGGCCCAGATACCTATGTCATAGTCACTTGCCCTTTAAAGGAACATTCCTCTGAAAGCTAAGGTTAAAATTGGTTTGTTAGAATAACTCCTCTTTAAAGTAAAGATCAACCTAGGATGTTCTTAAAGAAAAAAAAATACTTGGATAATTTATAAGTTAACCCCACGTGACAGCTTAGGTGATTTTGGTATAGAAATTCATATCCTGGGACTACATGGCTGTAATCCCAGTACTCAGGAGGATAGAAGGTTCAAAACTCTCTAAAAAATGAAGAAAGAAAAAGTTAAGGAAATGCATAAAGGCTTCAGGAAGGTCATCCTTGGAGCGTCCTGAAATGGTGTGCCAGAACCACCTCTGTCAAGTAACTCCAGCTCCAGTCACGCACTGTCTACACCACACTTCCCAGTTGAGGGCATTGGGCGAGTATGTATTTTCTATCTTGGTAGAAAGAATTTGGAAACGACGCTTTCCCCTGACCTGTGTTGAAAACTAATGAGGGAACAACAGTCTAGCTAAGCTTGTCTTCACTTGAAGCAGTAGAACTTGCTCCCCGTAATGTCGACTGCTCCTGCCTGCTTCACTGTAGCATCACTTTCTCTCTCAGGTACGTCAAGAATAAGAGGGTGGTTTCCTAGAAACTGTGTGGAAAAGTGTCCCTGTGATGGCGAATCAGACCCGGCCCCAGAGGGCGAGAAGAAGACCAGATAGCCACTGTTAAAGTGAGACCATTAAGTCTTCATTACTTGAAAATTCACACATATTACCTAAGAATTATGCAACGAGCTACTCTGCTTAAGGTATTCTTTTCCTCAAAGATGCCCTAGTGCCATAATTTAAATATTTTTCTTACCATTTTGAAACAGAAGCCATTCTGCATATGCCTTTGAATTCCTGATGTCTTTCCATTTCTTCCTGCTGAAGGAAAGCTGTTCCAGCCAACTGAGCAAATTGTACTTTCTGTAGGATCCCTGTGTGCTGCACACCTGACTTCACCTGCAGGTCTAGTTCCCCTTGGCCAGGAGCATCTGCATGTGGTTATTCTGTTTCTTCCTCAGTTGACATTTCTTTCACAAGATTCTAGAGACTATAGACTTCTCGATTCAATATAAACTTAAATTTTGTTACTTTTAATAATGCAGATTTTGTCAAATCCAATAAAAGTCAATGGATGTTCTGTAAAAATTATAGTTTTACTGAAAAGTATTTTGTTTGTGATTTTGTTTTTCTCTGAGTAAAAAGGTTCATCTTATGTCCTTATGAAAACACTGCCTTGTTACCATGTGCAGACTTGGCATCTAGAAAATGAGTCTTAAGACATGACATACTCAGTTCAGTATATGGTAGGTTGACTTTACTGCTTTACCTCTAGTGAAAACCACTAGACACTGTTTGTGTCTAATATCAAAACCTGAAGTTTGTACAAGTAGTTGGGTCTAAGCTTAAAGGTGAGCTTACTGAAATAGGTAAATAGAGCTACAGGAAAGTCAGCTTCCCTGGACTTACATAAACGAATCGAGCCTTCCTTAATTCTTGCGTTCAGGGAACTTCAGGCTTCTGGGCCACCAGGCCTCTAGTAGGTAGGTAAGAGTAGGCACTTGGGGGCTCAGAAGTGAGCTAAGCATGGTTTTACCCTGGGTCTGGAGTTGACAAGGCACATAAGGAGAAAAGTCGTGTGTCTGTGGGAAGTGTCTGCATTTTAGACAGAAACAGGAAGCACACATGCTCTGGTATGCCTGGCATGTTTGAAGACCAGAGAAGCAGCCATTGAGGTTATCTAGAGTGAGGAGCATATAGACAGGGAAGTCAGAGATGAGAGGGCACTATACCACCAAGCGACCTAAAAGATGGTCCTGCCCTACCTTTCCCTTTCTTTGTGTCAGATACATATTGGTTCAGCCTTGCTGAGGTCAGGGTGTGGAAAACCATGAATATTCTTGATCCAGTTAGAAGCCAAAAATGAATACAAGTTAATATTATTGTACAACAGCCAGGCCTGGTGGCACACATCTTTTAATTTCAGCTGATGAGTCTATGTAAAAAGATCCAAGCAAGTCAGGGATATAGTGAGACCCTATCTAAAAAGAAAAGGAAAGTGAGAGATTAACATACAGCAAGGTGGTAAAGGAAAAAATGTGAACATACTTACAGAGTGGTCCTGCCTTAAAGGTTTGTCACTCAGCACTGTATGTAGGGTAAAAGAAGACAGTCTATCAGCATACCCCAGTAGTTCCCCAAGTTTGTTGCATGCTACAATTGTCCAAGGACCTAGTAACAATCCCAGGCAGTGTTCATTTAATGTTGAGACAGGTTCTCATTATGTAACCCAAACTAGCCCGAAACCTGCAGCACTCACGCCTTAGCTTCCTGAATTTGTGATTGTGGGTATGTATCGCCACACCTAGCTACAAGGTGATATAACTCAGGGATCCCAGAGAAGTGCCTGGTCATCATTTTCAAATCAAATAATTCTAGTGTAAAACCAAAATTTTAAAAACCACCTGAGTTTTCTACATGATTCTTGTTTAACACTGGCTATTATTACAGACCACAAGACAGCAGGCACAAGATAAATATCTGTAATAGTTTATTTCAAAGATTTGACATTTACAAGTAGAGGCACCACATGCTATTTGGCAGTAAGATACTGCAGGGACTGGAGTTCAGGGAGAAAGATCCAGAACTTCCCTCCCAGAAGACAGGCCTGCAGTGCAGGCATCATGCTGCCCACAGAGCTTTGTTCCCGGTGTGGGAGACTAGTTCAGTGCTTGCTTCATTGACTGAAAAAGGTCACTGGACATAAGTTTCCATTTCTTCCCCACAGCTTCTAGTTCAGCAAACTGTAGGGAACAAACAGTGTCAAAAACTGCCACTGCAGACAACGCTTTAGAACAACATTCTCTTTTGACACATTATCTGCTATGTTTTAATACTTTCAAGTCAGAAGTCTAACTTAGAGAACTTAAGCAATGCTTTGTCGCACTCAAGCTTGTTCCTTCATTGCATAAACTTCAGTATACACACAAGTATGTAGTTTCTCTCATAAATATGACACCTACTAAGGGTGACAGGTTAGAACTGAAATTAGTGGTTTTATGGAGTAACTGAAAAACATGCATTATAACTTTAAAATCTCTTGATCTGTTAGAGCAGTGGTTCCTAACTTGTGGTTCATGACCCCTTTGGGGTCACATATCAGATATCCTACATACCAGGATTTTTTTACATCATGATTCATAACATTAAAATATCAGTTATGAAGTAGCAGTGAAATAATGGTTGGGGCTCACGTCAGCATGAGAAACTGTACACAATGTTAGGAGGCTTGAGAAGGTACCACTGTATTGGAGGCCTCAGGAAGTGCCGAGCGGCCAGCAATTGGGGGTTTCTATAAACCAAAGGGCACCTACTTAAGGGATCCCCCTAACCCTAGAATTAGTGGTCAGTAATCAAAATGACACTGGCATGACAATCATGAGGAAGTGGCACTGAACACAAACAGACCCTGAAGGACAGCATGTTGAGAAAGTAGCCCTAAATTCAAAACTTAGCCAAATCTAAGCCGGGAGAATCTGGGTCAGATTCTCACTTTGTAAGTACCTACTGTTTGACAGTTCAGTAGGTAACAGGTATGAGGAAAAGACAAAAGAAGGGGTGCTTTTTAATCCATACTTTGACAAGGCAGCACATAGTGGGTAGGCAGGCTTTTCGGAGCCCCTCAGCAGAAAGTACCTTACCCTACTCATGGATACTCTCATAGAGGTTCTTGATTTGGATCTGGAAGAATTTGGCAAGCTCCACTCGTTTTGCTTTCAGTGTTGGTGTCAAAAGCCCATTTTCTATGGAGAATGGCTCTGGGTGAACAAAGATGCTTTTGACCTGGAAGGTGAGCACATGTTGATTTGACTGTTGGCATTTCATCTGCAGAGTGATAAACTGCAAAGTTCATCTCACCACATGAAAAAAGCTGATACAATGGGACTGTAAAGACATACTCATGTCCATTCTGAGAAGGTCCTCTGTAGTCCAGGCTGACCTCAAACTTGCTAGATAGCTAGGACTGATCTTGAACTTCTGATCCACCCCGCCCACACCTGCCCAGTGCTGAGATTACAGGTGTAGTCCCCCCACATCCAGTTTATGTGACCCTGGAGATTGATTGAACTCATGTATGCTAGGCAAGCACTCTACCAACTGAGCTGTACTTGACATTTGCATAGACGAAGTAAAAAGAATGAATAATGGACAGCAGAGGGGGTGAAATGCATAACTATAAACTGCCTGCCATTGTTTGGTAAATCTAAAATGAGTTCCTTGGAAGTTAATGTTTTGAAACCAGTATAGGTAGGAGCTTTAAATAAAACCAGTGGTATTTGAGGGACCAGGATAACATCAGAGGTACAGACCTGCTCAAAGGATTTCAGGCCACCTTCCTTCCCAATTTTCTGCAAGTCTTCTAAAATGGCTTCCTTTACACGCTAAAACACAAAACATCATTTAAACCATGTGTGTCTGAGAAGGGAAGCCATGCAAGAACCAGCTCAAAATGCCTAAAAGTTTTGGATAAAAATGAGATACAAAGAGTATGTTGAAGAATATTATTTACTTTGCATTTACCAAAGGAAACAAGGAAAAGGAAAGGTAAACCCAAAGCTAACAGGTTCTGTCTAAAAGGCATTTTTTGTTTTCTTCCATTTGCTCTCACAAGCAGCATACTACTCTTTTTAAAAGCCAGCACTTTGTGTTTTAAACGCTACCTTCTATCTTTCAGTCTAAGATAAAACCAGAAGTCCATTTAGGGTTCAGTTACCAATCACAGGTGCAGGAAGAGTGTCCCTGCATAGAGGAGGTTCAGAGAACCCAAAGATGCCACAGCTGGGAGGGCCTCCTCTCTGCCACAGCAGGCCATGAGGACACATGCAACGTTTCCAGCCATGCTTAGTTGGGGAACATTTTGAGCCATGCTTACTTGGTTTTGGCACAGTTCTTCAAAGGATCCCTTTACCCCAATCTTGGCTGCAAATGAGGGAAGCGAATCTGGGTCAGGAACCACCACTCCTATCAGGAACGACTGTGGGAAAGAAGCAGGTTGTTTTAATAGATCAGACCTCTAGACAGATTTGGTACTCAGTTTTCCTCACCATACAGGGACCCACTCAGCACTTGACTGCAAAGGTGTTCTCTCCAAACCCGATTCCTCAAAAAACAGCAGTTATCACTTAGCTTAAAGAATCCCTAACTGATCCATGTTGAAATTTGCCATACCCAACCCCCTAAAGGACAGTTTTGGGTCAGGGAAGCTACTCAGAATGGACAGGAAGAGTCCCAAGCACAGTCATGTGAAATCAAAGCTACTTCCTTTAAATAGTGTGTCAATAACTTCAATAAATTATTTCCTGTATGTTTATGATTCAGAATGCAGTTTTAGAGTTAGTTTTGTAAGCTGGGGCATCTTATCTGAACCCACCTTTACAAGTGTCTTATGGCTATGAGAACCAACATAGGCCATCCCTGAAACTGGTGTGTTACCCGTAAGCTCTCCCCATGGACAAAAACTTGCAGTACTGGTCTGCTCCTGGTATAAACATTTTCTATCTTCTCTGGAGCAATGTATTCTCCTTGTGCCAACTTGAAAATATTCTTCTTGCGGTCAATGATTTTCAGAGTTCCATTCTGCATGAGGCAGATAAAAGCATCATCAGTGTTTTGAAGCCTTGGAGATGGGGTCAGTAGGAGGGCCACAGGTGTTTTCCTTATTTAAACCAGTTTCTCTGGAAATTTCTGAGTCTGTTGTTTCTTCTCTTTCTTGGCTTTGGAGAAAGTAGAAATGGCTTCCAAAAAGCCTGTCTATGGAAGTCCAACCAGCAAGCCTCAGGGAAAGTTCCACAGGCCTGCTAGCTTATGCAAATAGGTGCCTCATTCAGTGAAGACATTCTGCAGCTCTCCATTTCTAATGTATCTCAAACTACCCCATCCCAAAAACTCTGAGAAACAGAAGGGGTTATCTTCTCCTTAAAATAATGAATGATTTAGCTTTCCCTGACGTGTTTACTTCCTGTTAAATCCAGGAGCAGGCTAAAACATCTGCATGCTACTAATCAAGACAGCCAGTAATTGGGCTTGTTAGGGCAGAAGCAGGGCACTGACCACCATCACAGGTCATTTGCTGCTTCATTTCCCTGAAGAGTTCATCTTAGGGATTTGAGCTGCAGAACTGGGACCAGGAGCAAACACAACCCACATAAACACACCATAAGTAGGCTCTGCTGAACTAATCAGTGAGTTAGACTCAATTCAGACTCAAAGTGGTCAGTAATGAGCAGCCTTTTCTTACCCATGGAGGGGGAGTCATAGCTATTGCCTGCATCCTAGCCTTAGCATAGGGAACACTGATTAAACAGACTGTTACACCCAGTTGATAAAGGTACATCATAAGGACAGTGTTCTTGGGAGTCCATGATCAAGCACTCAGAATCTCTTAAATCTTGAATAATGAGCAAGAGAAGAGTTTGAAGAGGTGGTTACAGCCCCACTCACCTAACACACAGTAAAGAAAACCTCTGAGGAAGGAGACCCTTGGAAAATTCCCGTTACAGCTTTCAAGTCTCATCACAACCCATGCTACTGTTTTTTCTCTTAGGAAAACTGATAAGATTTTCAACAACTACTACCAATTGTTCTTCAGCAAGCCAAGCTATAGAACAGTCTGTGTCTTCAGAGAGGGACTGTAAAGTCCTTGAGAGGCAAGCATTAGCCTATGCAAACACATGACTTGGAGCTCTCCTTTGTTTTGATATATCTCCATGTGTTAATTAGAAAGAAACACTCCTTTGTTCTTTCTCATTCACAATAAGACAACTTCACATTAGGAAAAAGTTGTAGGTACATGAAGCTGTCAAACAACAATTTCTTCCTTTAGAAAAGTAGGAAAAGCCAGGCAGTGGTGGTGAACGCCTTTAATCCCAGCACTCAGGAGGTAGAGGCAGATGGACCTCTATGAGCTGGAGGCCAGCCTGGTCTACAGAGTGAGTTCTAGGATAGCCAGAGCTACACAGAGAAGCCCTGTCTCAAAAAACAAACAAACAAAAACCAAAAAATGAGAAAAGTAGGAAGAAAAAAATATTGAAAAGAATAAACACCTACCCACCTTTTTCCTGGAGTAGTCACTTAATATTTCCCTGATTGTGAGCTAGTTTTATTCAACTGCAAGGAAACCATGTGAACTCTGAGGTCCAAGATGATCTAACTTTAAAGCATCTCATTAGAGGGTTGTGCCTAGACACAGCATCAGCACCACTACCTGTGGTGTATATTGTATTTGACAAGAAATACAGAAACAAGAAAGTCTCTCAGTTAGTTGGCTTACATTCTGGTATCTTTGTAACATTGTGGTCAAAATCATGAAAGTGCTCCAGCCTAGACTAGAACACATCTTCCAACACCCGAGCTAGGGTCTTTCAAATGGTGCTCTCCTCTCTTTATACTTAGAGGAAACAATACAAAAAGAGGCTGCAGACCCATTTCCCTGCAGCTGCCTCAACTGATTAAGCTCATATTCCTATCCCTCTTGCAACAAGTAGATTCTTCTGCCCCATCCCACAAGAGACACTCTGTAAGTGAAGGAGAGATACCCACCGGAAGCCAGCGGCCGATGTCTCCAGTGTGAAGCCAGCCATCTTTGTCCAATGCTTCCTGAGTCTTCTCTGGGTCTTTTAGGTAGCCTTTGAATACATTGTTGCCTTTGATGCAGATCTGTGTGCCAGGCAGTAAAAGGGGGAGACAATAGAAATGGCTGTTACTTGTACCTTATAAAACACCTGTTCAGACCAAATTCACTTGATGGTTTCCTCTACAGTGTAGAGAGTCCCAGTCCCCACTGGAGGGAAGTGCAGCTCACAGATGTTATATTCCTTCCTAAAAGTTGAGGAGTCAAACCCAAGCCAGACCATAGTTTTCGGTTTTGAACTGAGCCTCAACACTATAATTAGCTGAGTGCCGGGCATAATCTACCCACCTCGCCTTCGTTGTTTACTGAAAAGTAGTTCATGTCAGCCACATCTTCCAGCTTGACAAAATTGCAAGCCACTGGAGTCCCAACATGGCCTAGAACATACCAGACATTCTGAGCTGAGCAACCATAAAGCAAGAATGTTTCTAAGATGTTTATGGGACTGACTCTAAGAATGAAAACAGGACTTGACTTTACCATTGAACACAGTCATCCAGAACACCATAATTATCTAAATTCCTAATCCATGGTTCAGTTAGAAGCCTTCTCCCAACCAGGAGGTGCAAAACCTACCTGCTGTCCAGTCCCCAGGTGATGTAATTGAACATCCAGCTGTGCATTCTGTTTGGCCATAAGCTTCAAACACCTGGGAATACAAAGGAGAACTTTGAGACTTAAGATAAAGTATGACTGGCCATGCCTTATGGCCAAGATAGGAAAACAAACTATAGAAAAGAGCTGAAAATCGCTTTGTGAAATCTTGAAAGCACACCCAGCTGCTAGTTCTCCACAACTGGGGGCTAATCACAAAACAAAAACATTCAGAAACACTAAAGTACAGAAACCTACATGAAAAATATGTGGCTTTGTCAAGTAGGTGGGGAATGCAAATGATTCTCTAAGTGACACACAGCCCAGCGGTCATTGGACTTAAATCTGGCAATGGAGTACCTCTGAAGGAAATAACACAGTGGTGTGCTTCTTAGGAGTTCCAGCTTTGATGAAGACTAGGGCTGACAAACTTTCTACACAGGCAAGACTAAATATTCTCAGCTTTGTGAGACATCTGGTCTCTCAACAGCTTAATTCACCAGCGTGACATAAAAGCAGCCACAGACCATGTATAAATGAATGGGTTTAGCTGAGTTCCAGCAAAAGTTCAACCATAAGGCAGGCAGTAGGGATAGTTAGTACCATAGTTGCTAACCCTCATATAGAGAAGATAACTTGACCAAAGAAAGACTGGTGGCAGGAAGTACATTGATAGGCTGCTGCAGTCAGAGGTATGACCTGCAACTGGCAGGGATGGTAGAAGTAAAGACACTTCCCTTCTGGGAAGGGGTTGGAAACAGAACTTCCTAATAATCTTTGGGGCAGAGGGAAAGAACCATACTAAGAATGGCCAAGAGGAAAACAGCTTGAAAACCCCACAGACCTGCCACTGACTGGGACCAGTCTCTTCTGATAATGGGTACATATATGTGAAACAGCCCGCCACTGACTGGGACCACTCTCTTCTGATAATTGGGTACATATATGTGGAATGGCCCGCCACTGACTGGGACCGGTCTCTTCTGATAATGGGTACATATCTGTGGAACGGCCCGCCACTGACTGGGACCGGACTCTTCTGATAATGGGTACATATATGTGGAACGGTCTCAGTGAGGCTGAGCCTCTGTCTGTCTTCCATTTTGTTTCTGACACATGTTTAGCTGGATCAGCAAACTTGGTAACCATTTGGAACAGGAGAGAAAATATTCACAGCCAGATCAGTACATTACAGATGAGGCATAAATGAAAAAAATTGTAAATCCATAAAACTACCAGAAAATAGACAGTCTTAAGAGATGTCAGGGATTAAAAAGGCTTGTAAGAAGCCAGCTTCAGTGGCACATGTCTGTAATCCCAGCATGTGGAGAGGCTGAGACAGGGGTATCTCTGTGAGGTCAGCTTGGTCTACAAAGCAAGTCCAGGACAGCCAAAGCTACAAAGAGAAACTGTCTCAAAAACAAACAAAAAATTAAAAGAAAGGCTTGCCGGAGCTAGAGTGATGGCTTGGAAGTTCAGATCTTCTGGCCACTCTTCCAGAAGATCTAGGTTCAATTCTCAGCATTCAAAAACCATCTGTAGATCCAGTCTTAGGGATCTGACAGCCAGCCTCTGAGGGAAACAGGCATGCACCCATATGCATAAAATAAAAGTTTTTATTTGAACCAAAAAGCAACCCCAAATTTTAAAGGAAAAAAAAAAAGACCTGTCTCAGCAATTAAAAGCCACAACAGAAAACTTGTACCAGTTGGCATGCATATTGAATCAGTTTTTATATAGCTATAAGCCAGGCAAATGAAAATGATAGACCAGGAAATAATGTCTAGCACAGTGGAGATTAATCTTAAGTATATGAAGAAATCTTAGCAATATGCAAGGGAACTAAATCACCCTTTGCCTTCTTTCTGTGAGGAAGTCATAAAGTAATCCATGGAGGAAATACAAGTGGCAGTGGACAGTGAAGTTTGGCGTTTGTGGTGGTTTGAATAGGTATGGAACCCACACTTATGTGTTTGGATGTTTGGCTCATAGGGAGTGACACTATTAGGAGGTGTGGCCTTGTTGGAGGAAGTGTGTCATGGTGGAGTCTCCTATGCCCTAGCTACTCCCAGTGTGGTACAGTCTTCTTCTGCCACCTGCAGATCAGATCAGCTCCTCCATGTCTGCTTCAATGCTGCCATGTTTCCTGCCATGCTGATAACAGACTAAACCTCTGAAACCATAAACCAGCCCCAAATAAATGCTTTCTTTTTTCTTTTTATGAGTTATCTCGGTCATGGTGTCTCTTCACAGCAATGAACCCTAACTAAGACAGTATAAATAAGAGAGACAAGATAGGATGAAGCATTTTGTTTAGAGGCAATTAACTGGCTGAGAAACTTAGCATTGGCAAGTGGAGAGGGAATGGTACTTTAAGTATTTCCTGAATGTGTATAAAAGACCCGACGTGAAAGTCGTGATGTACTTAACGTGTAATAGGTAAGATGGGTAAAGGCACTTATTTTCAAACCTGAGGACCTAAATTCGTTCTTGGTGAAAGAAGAGAACTAAAATTCTTAAACTGTCCTCTGCCTGCCACTCGTGTTCCGTGCTGTGTGGGCAGAAGTGTCTATTCATAGTGACTCATCCTTTGAGTGCTTTCAATAAGCTGTTGTGAAACCATTAAATGATGCTAACTAACCTTTATTTGCTAAAGAGTACAGGGACTGGATGCATGAAGGGTCAGGTCAGGTGTTTTATCTAAGATTTAGGATGACCTTCTCTTTAGTGCTTTCCATTTGCAATTTTATTTTTATTTAAATAGTATACTCCGTTGATGTAAATGTGAAATCTTACCCAACATCCCATTGCAGCCCGGAAGAATGTCAGGACTGGAGTGGAGATGGGGGCGGCTCCAGTGATCATGAGGCGAACCTTCCCGCCCAGGCCGGCCTGTTTGGTAGAAACAAAAAGCTGCTGAGCCTCTGTTCTTCATTTTCCTCTGCTGTGAAATGGGTGAAATCACATGCCCAGCTGTCCCGCCTACTTGACTTGTAAGCACTTGCACCACGGCCTGCAATCACTTAAAATGCCATGTCCTAGGGTCACCACCGTCCATTCCTGGGAGAACATGCAGGCTTGTTGTTTAAGTTCTTAATTTATATCACTTGCAAACTTAGCAGAACATATTAAGACAACAGTACAGAGTGCTAACACCTACATCCAATCTGCTTTATGCTTTCTCTTTGGTGCAAAGTTTTACAAGAGTCATCTCAAAGGTGACAGCAGGGCTTGGTAGGCGACTTAGTGGGTAAGGCATCCGCTGTGCAAGTGTGAAGACCAGAGTCCAGACACTCAGAACCCAGATAAAGCCAGATGCAGCACCACCACTGTAAACCCAACTCTCTTCTGTGAGAGATCGGAGGGGAAGACGAGAGAACCCTGAGAAGCTAATAGGCCAATTAGTAGCCTAGTGTGTGCAGCCTGGGACAGGAGAGACCCTGTCTCAGACAAGGCAGGAGCTGAGACTGATGTCCTCTGAACCCTACACATACACCATGTCACATGCTTCCCAACCACCACCTTCGTCCAAATGTACACATACACTGGAAAGAAAAGAGGTACAGAGCAAAAGGTGTGGTGGGCATAGATCTACGATGATCTCCAGTCAGGGTACCACTGGCTCCTGAGAGGAGAGGGGGAGGGTCCTAAGCGTCACAGCCCTTGTGTCTAAGATCTAGTCAACGTACTTGGATCTTTGAAAAGACGAGGTTGTCCCACAGACTGTCCCGCCGAATGATGCCATTTTTCACTTCATTGAATTTGCTGACGATAGCCAGGTTCAACAAGAACTTTTTCAAGGGCGTCTTGGCTTCATTTTGTACCTGGAGGGTGATAAGGCCTCTTGATGGAAACTAGAGATATTTCCCAAGGCCATTTGGTAGTAGCCAAGAAGGTGCCTTCTTGCTCCACATCTCACACTCATGAATAGCTGGCTTACTGAGGACAAGCCCACAGAGACAGGGCCACACCCTGAAACAAGTGAAATTACTATATAATGCAGAGCCCCAAACCTCACAGACCTGGGTCCCCAGGAAACAACTTTGATAACTGAGATAAGCAAATTTTAAAAATGGCTACCAGTGGTTTAAAAGTCAGATAGAAAATCACTCCATGGGCATGATCGCCCTGTGGCTTTTGATTTAATGGCCCAGCGAAAGGTTGAGGAATCAGACTTTTAAAAATTAGTACCGCCTCTTCCTTTCCTCTGCCATAATGACATTTTCAAATCCTCCAAACCTGGAAAATGACCATCTTTACAACAAAAGTCCTTTAGCCACATCATTTAAACTCCAACAGAAATCCCTAATGACATCATTTTCCCCCTTTGGACTTACACACTTGATATCAGTTTTCCCAGCTCATGTTACTTTCCTGATTATCATAATCCTGGCATCATAACTACAGTCTATCAACCACACTCCTGTGAAAAGAACGTCCCCATATGCAGGCCACGAGAACCTCTTTATTTTCAAAATTAAAGCCTAAACCCTGAACTCCAACACTCGGGACCTCTCCATACTACAGGGACATTAGAGCTCTTTCAATTCAAAATGTACCTACAGCCTCTCCTGTCATCTGCTTCCATTTACAGGCTTGGAGACAGCCAGGTTGTTCATCGTCTGTCTCACCATCTGATTCTGAGGGACACCGAACGCTGCCTACATCATGACAGCATGGCCTGATACCTCTCTTAATCACAAACTCTTACTTTTAACAGTCACATGCTAACTCTCCTAACAAGTCACTGACAAAAAGCTATGACCAGAAATTCACCTAACAAAATCTCCATTTTATGAGATAAGCTCCAGATTCAAATTATTTATTAGGTATTAATATTTTAAAAATACTTCCTCTCAAAAATAGAGAAGTTCAATAACAACAACAACAACAACAAAAAACACATAATAACCCAATCTAATGATTCCACAGTCTGATGAGGAACTGGGAGAATGTTAACATGGTTCCCAATGTCCATACTTCACCTGTGTTCTAGAATACTGTCCATTCTTCCTACAGCTCAGTTTGGCCTCTGGTAAGACCGAATGCCAATGTCAGAATCTGAGTGGTAAGGCCCAATGCATATGAATAATGGTATCACTTCCTGAGATTCCAGGGCTATGGAATAGCAGACACTATTGCCTGGCTTCAAATTCCAGCTGTCAATGGCCAGTTGCAGATACTAGCAATCTAAGGCTTAAGTGAGAAATATATATATCGAGCTTAGGATATCTTGTATCAGAAAGACAAAATCCATCATAGACTACTAGGGTCATGTCAGAAGCACACATGAGAGTTTGACGGGCACACGTAAAAATGGATGGAAAAAGACAAATGTAAATAAAAATAATGAGTTCATAATAAATCACCATTGGTCACTTTTGAGGATTGCTAGGACATAAATTCATTATACCTGTATGTGATAAATTAAGGAGAAAATAAAAACATTTATTAGGTCTTTATGGCACAATGTCAGCTAAGGAATATAAAAGAAACAGGAGAGTTGGAATTGGGAAAATCAACATTTTTGCAACCTCAGTGAGCAGTGCTCACTTACAGCTAAAATTGCTGTGTGATAGTTTATTCTGATCCCTTTTCCGTCTTAGCTCTACCTCCTCCTCATCAGAGTTCTGTGAACAAGCAAAGCATGGCTTACTATTGTTAAATGCATGACACATATGGAACATTTACCTCTGTCTGCTACCTCAGCAAAGTTACATTATCAGCACATACAAATCAGAGAAAGAACTTTGCAGGGTACCCGTTAAAATCTGAGGTAGTCCCCCAAGTCTGAGTGCAGCTCTTCCTCAGATCAGCCATGCAATCCAGAGAAAGGGGACATTTCTTATGGCTTCTCACAGTTACAGTCATAATGTGGTTTACATAGATACCTGCTGAAGCTTGGATAGGGCTGGCGTGAATTCTTGTCATGATACAGTCCCTCAGAGCCTTCTCAGTATAATCTCAACAGAAGCAAGGCTCATACCTTATCATAGACCCTGTTAAGAAGTCGAGGCACTGTGGGAAATACTGTGGGTTTCAAAACCTTCATGTCATCAGGCAGCAACCGGATATCTCCTTGGAAGAACCCAACTTTGCCTCCACAGGAAAATATGACAGCCTGAAACAAGATAGAAGACAAGGCTCAGAACCATGGATCACTGTAGGCAGGTCCTGTCTCTAATGGAACTGAGAAAGAAACCCATAGGCACTTTCCTCTGCATAACACCTGCTCTGACCAACACAGATACCTGGGTAGGTCTCTGAGAGGCTGCCCCCAATAAAGGATGCTGTTAAGGTGGCAAGAGAGATAACAGACTGTGAGACCGTGGGTACTGCCCTGACAGTTCTGTGTACCAGTCTAAGCTATCATCCTTCATAAGAAACACTCATCTGTGGCTCTAAGAAAAACAACAGCCAGTTAAAATAGAAAACATGTCTTCAGTTAAGACCATTACAGTGTGAGAGATGCTAAAGTCTGTGGAAAGTTTTATTAGAATCAGTGTGGCAGTTTGTAGAACAAGTAGTCATATACCGGGTGAATCCTCAGCACAGAGGGAGTGAAAGACCTCCATACCATAGTACCTGAGGCTTTGAAGGATCAATATTTCTTTTGTTTTCAAATCAGCTTCAGAATGACTGGAAATTTTGGAGTCCACATACAGAAAGGAAGCACACTGTGCCTGCCTCCTTACAGGTATAAAAATAGCTGGGCCCTGATCTGGATCAAATGTTCCCTACCTTGTCTTCCTGTGGATACCTTTTTCTTTAACCCTAGATCCTCTCAAAATTCTTCCCAAAAAGAAGAAAGAAAGAAGACATAATGTCTGGTAAGTCAACTTAGGATTAAGAGAAGACAGGCCTTATGCATCCTGTGAAGTCAGGAGCAAGTATTAACCTCCTTAGGCAAGCACACTTGTGAGATAGACCATAGTAAGTCAGGATTCATAGGATCTGATGGCATGTCTGTGCTTAATTCTGTAGAGAAGGACTAGAAATGTCCTGAATCTCTGGCTTTTGAATAAATGTAGGACCCCCTTTCCTACCTGCTAAGTACACAGGACACTCACCTGAACAACCCTCTCAAACATATGGGCCAAGGGAAGGTAGGATATGCTCACATCCTCAGGAGTGGGATGGAAGATAGGCTGTAGATGAAGGAACAAAGAAGCAACAATGGACTGAGGTTAAGATGTAAAACTACCATTTTAAGATTCTTTGTTAAACGAACACATAAACGTATCCCCGTACTGAAGGTATTCCACAACATGGTATATTCTGTAATCATTAAGTGCTTTGAACTGGATGGAATACAGGGACTTGGAGGGATTCTAAGAGACGGGCTTGACATGCAGTTCTAAAGACTATTTTCCATCCTTAGGTACTGTTGTGGTTTCCTTTAAAAGGCCCCTGGGAAGCTCATGTCCTTAAGCACTTGGTCTTCTATAGTACTACTGTTTCCTAAAGTTATAGACCTGTTAGGAGGCCGAGCCTCATTGGAGGAAGAGGTTGCTCGAGGCGGGTCTTGAGGTATTATATTCCAGCCCCACCTCCTGTCTGCAGGTTATTGATCCACCAAGGTATGAAGAATCCCAGTTGCAAAGGAAGCTGCCTGACAGGAAGATGGGCTGTAACTCCACAAACCTTAAGCCAAAATAAACCTTTCCCCCATTAAGTGACTTATCTCAGCTATCTTGTCACAGTGATGAGAAAACATAATGGACTTTTCACTATGTTTTCCTCCCTCTGCTCCATCTAAATTCCATAATTAAAAGTCTTATAAGGAATTCACATTTTAGTGAGGTCTCTTTCTTGACTGACCACTGACCTCCAGCAATTTGAGAAAAGCAGACATGTTTGAAACAACATTTTGATGGGTTAGCATAGCTCCTTTGGGGTCACCTGTAGGAAAGCAGAGTTGAAGAGAAAGATCCTTAGTGTGGCTTACAGGTAACCTTTGGCCTTCAAAGATGCTAAATTCAATTTGGCTCTGTTCTAGAGACAAAAGTTTGTCCTCTTGACTGTAGCTTTGTGTAGACATAGATGCCTCTGCTTAGGAATGATTCATTCCCCCAGGACTCCTACCTACTGTATTATTGACCTCTTATACTTACAGTACAGACAGAATATCAGATGAGAATACTCAAAAAGAAAATGACAAGTAAACCCTTCTTGTGCTGTTTACATGTTTAAGAATTTATACCTAAGCTCTCCCAACAATATTGCTATAAACTTTACAAAGCAGGCATATTGGGATTAAACCTTCTACTAAATGTTGAGTAAGGACACAATCATCTGTGGAGAACTATCCCTGAGTTACCGCGGCTGGATGAAATTGTCCCAGTGGTGTATCTCCTAAACCATCCCAACCGTGTGTTCTATGAGTCTAGAGATATGCCTAATTGAAATAGTGGAAAGGTACAGGGAAAGTCAACATTTTGGCATTATCTCTAAGACTTCTGAAATCTGCACAATGGAAATACTACCACGTATATTCAAAGGCATCTATTACATTATGTTCCTGTTTTTCTATCTGGGAATTCATTCATAAAAGCCTCAGTTGTAAGCACTTGAGGACAGGGTTAGTGCACAGGTATGCTCTTGGTCTTAGCCTTAGTTGTTGGCGCCCTGGGAGCTCTGTCAAGGTCTCACAGACACTGACCTGTAGTTCCACTGGTGAAACAGATGACACTTAGGTCCTCTGGATTTGGAGGCTAGAGAAGAAGTACATGGGTGTCAGTCTGCTGTGAACAGAAAGGACCAGTACAAAACTCAAATTCAAGATGAACACTTACCACTGGTTTTTTGAAGTTCTCTTTGCCTAGATTCTGAATGGACAGATTAAAAAAAAAAGAGTTTTGTTGAGGACGGACAGACTTAAATTCAGCTTTCCCTTTCCATATTCTGAACCTCCCACTTTCCAACCTGGACTGAACCTATAAGCCAGTATTGATGTACAATGGAAGCACCAGAAAAACTGAAAGTGTCTCAAGAATGTTAACCTAAAGAAGACACTTCTCAAATTCTCTTAAGGTCCAGACATCTAAGACCATAATTAAACTTTTCTTAGATGATATAAATCATGAACATGCCAGGATTTATGCTATGCTAGACACTTTTCTGAGCAATTCACACACACACACACACACACACACATCCATCTAACTCTTGCTAACACCTGCAAGATTAGAACCATTTTAATCCTTCATTTATAGCAAGGGAGAGCTGTCCCTTATGACAGATACATAACTAGAATGTGAACCCAAGCAACCGACATCAGGGGTCAGATTCGTGAGCATCCATGAGTTCTCTACATCTATACTTCCTATGTTGAGAAGGATATAGTTAGCCACGGAAAGCTGTCCACCTCTGTCATGAATTTTGTTGTCTTGAAGAAATTGTTCATCAGGCCCGTGAGTCTGATTTATGTCTTATATGCTATTCTTGGACAATAACAGCCCTATGCTTTTGTGTGGATCGCCTGTAAGCTGCTCATAATGATCAATCAACTAACTGTGAGCTATTTTTGACTCATACCTCAGCATCACACAGGGATAACATCTCAATGCCACACTTCTCTCCTCTTTCTGTCAGCTCATCATCAAAGGGGTCCATGAGGATAACTGTCTTCAAGCCTGGGGTAAGGCCCTTTTCCACATTTTCTATTAGCATTGCTGCCTTTTGGGGTGTATCACAGATGATCACGGGTATATCAGCTAAAAGCAGAAACCGAGCCAGAAGTCACCACCCTTTTCTGTTAAATACGTGACTACTTTGGAAAAAAAAAGGGAGAGGAGGGGCTAACGGTCAAAGCCAGGAGGTCCCTGGTGATATCATATCTGTAAATAAGATTTGGATAATTCAAGCTGAAATACTCTCTTGATTATAAAAAGAAAAAAGAAAAAAAATAAATTTAACTAAAATACAAGCCCTTTTATTTTTTTAATGTTGCTGACACATTTTAATTTCTATAACTATATAAATTCTTTTGTTTAAGGAAACTCATTTAAATACTGTGTCCTGGGGTGTTTTCCTGATGTGTTTTGCAGAGCAGGGAACAGATGACAAAGTCGAATGCCAATGGAGTCTGTAGTAGGCAGACGTTTTATGATTCTAAATGTCATCATTTTCTCTGATTCTTGTCCTCACAAATAGAATGTTTCAGTAGTATCTATATTAAAATGAATCTGCTCTGCCTACCAATGCAGAGACAAAAAGTACTCCTTTAGATGTGTGAAAGGGATGCTGCTTGCCAGTTGAACTTGGTTTTGTTTCTTTAACAATGGCAGTTTCCTTCTATACATTCACATGCATACTGGTACAAATTGTTTAGATATCCTGACTTAAGCTTTAAAAGGAATAGGAAATAAACCCTGGACTTGTACTGGGACGGAGGCAAGCCTGGTGCAAGCAGACTTTTATCCCATGTTTAAAAGAGTCTTGCCTCTAAACATGTTACTGTCCTGTGCCATCTTAATTTTGCTGAGTCTCTTATCTAAGCATACCTGTCTCATAGGATTATTATGGTTTCTACCTAAATTATATCCTAAGTACTATATGGTTAGAAAAATAAAAAAGAGAAGGAAAAAAACTAAACTGAAGAATTATTCAGCACTAAGAAAGAATAAAGTTATAATGTGATAGCAAAGTGTTACCTCTGTTGATAACATATATGATGGCTTCTGCTCCCAATGTATCATACAGGGGGACAGCTACCATAGAATATGTGTAACAGGCTAGCTCGGAGATGACCCACTGCAGAGAAAAAATTCAAGTTAAATACTACAAGTTGACTTTGAAGAGCATTGATTCAGACATTCAACTAACAAATGCTCCTTTGGTACGCTTATGGTTTTTTATTTTTTATTTTTTTCTAAACCCTTGGGAATGGCCATAGGGACTGTCACTGATCCTGCTATAAAGGACATTTGCTTGTTTTTCAAGACAGGGTTTCTCTGTGTAGCCTTGGCTGTCCTGGACTCACTTTGTAGACTAGGCTGGTCTTGAACTCAGAGATCTGCCTACCTCTGCCTCCCCCAGTGCTGGGATTACAGGCATGTGCAATGGTACCAGGATATAAGAAACATTTAAATAAACAAGTTAAGATATGCACAAAAATAACCACAAGCTAGACCAGCACACAAAGGAAAAGAGTGGTCCTTTCACCCATAAAAGACATGGAAAGCATTGGAGACTACTTTCCAGAGGTGGGGGGTCATGATTTATCTGGGGGAAGCTAGGAAAGATGGACAGAACTTCAAAGGAATGTTAGGATTGGGTTTTGGACATGGAGGTAAAATACAGTGGAAATCTAAATACAGTGGAAATGAGCCAAGAAAAAAACCATGTCACTATGTCCACACACAATCATGAAGCATGTCACAAAGATTCCCATTATCTTCTCAACATTGGTCATAACTGGAAGACCAGGTTGACTTGTAGACTCACCCTTTCCTCCCAAGTTCATGTTGAAACCCTAACCCTCAATGCAGCTGTTAAGTTAAATATGAACATAAGAATATGGTCATAGTCCAGAGATGAAGAAGTTACTCAGGGATACAGGTGCACAGAGAAAAGGCAGGGTGAAAGCATAAAGAGAAGAGAGCAACCTGCATAGCAATGGGAGAGGCATCAGCAGAAACTCAAACATCATTCCTTACTCTCACCTTTCAGTCTGGTAGTCCTGGGAGACTGATACACTAGGTTTGATGTTCAGTTCCTAGACTAAAGGAAGGTCACCTGTTCTTACTAAAGTTCCCAAACTGGGCTCTACAGTACTTTTCAGGACTAATTTAAAAATCTGACTAAAGCAATGGCTTTAGCAAATACATGAGTCCCACAAAATCCCTTCTGAGGATATTTGGCCTTAGTGACTTTATTGGAACTTGGGAATAAGATTATTTCTAATCATCTTAGTGTGTAGCATCTGCCTCCGGCTCACTGTGGGAAAATGGTGATGGCCAGACTCAGTAGCCTTGGATGCCCTGGTTTACTAAGTCAGGTACAAATTCTAGTTCTGACTGATTCATCCCAGTTCATCAGTTCATTTAGGTAGCATCACCGTGGTACCTCTGGCCTATTTTGAGCAAAGATTCCAATGAATTGGTCCTGTGATGACTTATATCCTTTATGCAAAAGACAGGAGCCCAGGTACTCTGCTCGATCAGACACCTAGGAGAGAGAATAAGGGGTCAGGGAGAAGAGGCCAAGACAAAAAAGAGACCAAAGCAGCTCATGATACATGAGCAAAAGCATTTCCTAAAGCACATGCTTGACTTGCCTGTTTGTAGGATATCCATCTGTAGGGCTGGTTTGGTTTTCTGTATCCCAAGCATGGTCCATTGTCTACAATGTACAACATTGAAAGCAAATCAACTCTAGCTGCAAATCATTTGGACCAGAAAAGAGAAAAGAGCATATACAAGAAGCCAAGACACAAAGACTAAATCTAGCAAGAATCTGGATTTCTCTGGTGTCCAGGAAATTCAAGGGCAAACTAGGAAATATTATAAGACAAGGTAGTTTAGTACTGATTCTATGATAAGATGGGCATTCGGGCCACTGTATGGACTAGTCCATGTAATGTGAATAAACTAAGCTGCACAAATAAACCGCCTGTACTGAAGGAGAGAAAATTGAGCATCTCTATGATAAAAATTTGCTAATAGCATAAAAAATTACAATATGGATCATCATCATCATCATTATTATACCATTAATAATACTATTTCCTTCCATTATTCTGTATTTATACACAGTTTTGCACAGATATTTGGAATAATCAGAGAAATTTGGTTCTATGCTTCCTTCCCTAATTTGGTATGAACATTTCCATGCTATTTTTTTTTCTGTAGAGATGTCAACAGCCAGCCGATGAAGGACTCTACAGTAGTTGGCTTTATTTCATTGTGGATCTATATAATGGTTTCAAGTTTCTGCGTCCCTCTAAATACTGATATAATAAATATTATCAAATATATGTTTTCAATTTAGAGTATTTCTTTAAACATTGTTCCTTAGTATGAAATAAGAAGGTTGGTTGGCTTTTTGTCAATTTGACACAAGCTAGCGTCATCTGAGAAGAGGGAGCCTCAACTGAGAAATGGCCTCTATCAGACTGGCCCCTGGGCAAGTGTGTAGGCATTTTCTTGATTAATGATTACTATGGGAGGGCCCAGCCCACAATGTGTGGTGCTATCCTTGAGCAAGTGAGCCTGGATTGCATTAAAACTCAAGCAGATAAGCAGCAGTTCTTACCACTGCTTCCTGTCTGAGTTCCTGCCCTGGCTTCCCTCAGTAAGTGACTAGGAAATGAATGGTAAGCCAGACCGTCCCGCTCCTTCCCTGGTTACTCTTGGCCCTGGTTTTTATCACAGGAATAGAAAGCACACGAGGGCAGTAGGGGCTGGGACTTTGGCACCCAGCTGTGTTCTACTTGGCTGGACTGTTGTAAACATTTACTTTTGTTCAACCAATTGGGTTTTAACACCCTCTCACAGACTGATTTAAAATTGATTTCTGACTTTATAGATTTAATAAGTTATTACTTTCATCTATTTTAACAGCCAATGAAAATGGATCTTTCCCATTATTTTTATCTATTCTCACAAATAAGCTGTTCATGTATTTTATTTGTTTATATGAGCATGTCTTCTAAGATGAGGAGACTTACATATACCTATAAGAACATATGCTTGCCTTCAAGATTTCTCTAGCTTGTGTCTTACTGTAAGAAAATTCAACCTATAAACATCTAAACCATTTGGCCTACCTTAAATCAGAACAAGTCTGAGGGATTCTGGGAATGTGACCCAGTAGTAGAACATGGACCTGGCATGCAACAGAACCTGGGTTCAATCCTCAGCACCACCAAAATAAATGGACACAGAAAAATGAATGAACAGTCCAGGAGCTCAGTCAAATTACTGAGGGGAATTCAGGTTTCCCAAAGGAATCATCACTGAGAACTCAGGGCAAATATGTGACCTTCCCAATCTAGTGGTGAAGGGAAAAGAGGAAGAAAAGCAGGAAGGAGATAATAGCTATCTCTGTTGTAAATTAGGGAGATATGAAAAATGAATGAGATTGTCTAAGAGAAATGCTATCACTTTCTTCCTGCTGAAACAGCTGTGGAAAATGTCCAGAAGTAAAATCTAAGGCTAAATTCTTTCCTGGAGTGTGGCAAGTCCTGATCTGCCCATTGACCACAGTCACTGATCCCCAAAGGCTCACCAATGAGAGACTGTCCTGCTATTAGTCACTAATGGCAGCTACTGTTGATTGGATGCATATCCATAGCAGGGACAAGCCTGGTCTTCATGACTACTGCCATTCCCATTGGACTAGAAATTAAGAAGACCTGGGCCAACTTGAAGCTTACCTAAAAGAGGGGGAGCCCACTGATATGGCGGAGACTCTCCCACACCTTTCTACTTCCTGATTAATAAAAGTGCCCGCAGAGGCCCCTAGCCAAGGAGCAAGTCAAATAATTGTCCCAAAGGGAAAACAGCACAAATCTCATTAAACTCCACTCCCCCTTCAGCTTCTGCTTCCAAACTAACTCCTGACCTCCTTGTTTAACTTACTCAGCTGGGCCTTGGTTGGGTTCTAAGGTGTGATGCCTTCCAAGAGTGCAGACTAGAACAAAGTCATGGCCAGGTGGACACCCAGAGCTAAGCAAAGTTTAACCTGCATGCAGAATCCCCAGAACACCTCTTTTTAATTATTGCTAGGAATCATTGGGTCTCATTTTCTGGAATTCTGAATCAGTGGAAAAAATGTTGAGCCAGGGAGTACACATTTTAACTGATGCTCCCGGATGAAGCTGGGAGTTGAAAGGACTGGTTGATGGAGTGGCAGCATCAGACTGTGGTTTTCTTCTACCACAGCAGCCATGCTGGTTCATAGGCCTGTATGCGTAATGAGCCATATTACTCTTACCACTTGAATTCTAATTTAAAATTTTCAAGAGAGCCCAGCAAAATGTCTTCTTAGTCACATATAACATGCGGAATGTCTTGGTTTTAGCTGAAGAACAGCATAGTCTATTTGCTTACTAGAATGTCTAACAACAGAAAATCACAAAGGAAATTTGGTTTTAGCATCTATCATCTGAAGTCCCCAGGGAAGTGAAGCCCGCAATGTTTGATCTGCTTTTTGTTATGTGCAAGGAATGCAAACAATTGATGCTTATTTAGACCCAGAACTGCTAAGCACAGGCTCTGTGGAGACATTGTATGGAAAGTTTCCCTACAACAGACCGCTCACATGTATACACATGATCTTATATCTCCTGGAAATCTAGAAAGCACAACTGAGAGAAAACAGGACCCGTGCTTTATGAGACTGATGATTTACCTGATCTAATTATTTCCAGATGCATTCCTTTTTCCTCAGACAGCACAACTTCATTCTTTTCTAAGGCTGGAAAAACTCTATTGTTTGATAAACTGTATTTGTACAATGTAGCATGCATCTAATTTAAATTTTACAAATCATAGCATGGAGCCTGCTATTATTTGGTATGTCTTTGTGTATACGATGGGTCATGTGTGCTTATCTATAGTCTTGCATATGTACAAGCATGTAGCTGATTAAAATCTACACTGAACAAAAGAGGAAAACTATGGTGAAAACAAGCAATTATGTTTAGCAAGTTGTTTTAGTTAGGGTTGCTGTGGCTGTGATGAAATGAACGGATTTCTTTCACCTCCAGGTAACAGTCTATCACTGAGGGAAGCCAGGGCGGGAACTCAAGCAGGGCAGGAACCTGGAAGGAGGACCTGATGATGCAGAGTCCCTGGAACTGTGCTGCTTATGTGGACTGCTCATCATGACTTTCGAATCTTGCTTTCTTAGTAGCACCCAAGACTACCAAGTCCAGGGGTGTCTGGGGCTTCCCCTATCAATCCCCACAGGCTTTCCTGCAGCCCAGTCTTATGAAGGTACTTTCTCAAATGAGGTTCTCTTCTCTCAGATAATGCCAGCTTGGGTCAAGTTGACAACATAAAACTAGATAGGACACATGTGCAGTATTATGCTTCAATTCTCTATTTTTTATTGTTTTATTGACTTTCTCTTTTTATCATTATGCACAATAAATTTGAATTGATACATATGTATATGTATATATGTACATATATATGTATACATACACACATATGTATGTATGTGCCTACGTGTGTGTGTGTGTGTATATACCACATTTCCTTAATACTCCTCTATTCTTAGACATCTAGTTGGTCCCATACATTAGCTACTGTGATGTTGCTACAATAAATATTGCTGTGAAGGTGCCTCTGTGATGTGCTGAGTTGGAGTCCTTTGGGTAAATACTCAGGAATGGGTCATGTGGTAGTTTTATTTTTAGTTTTATGAAGAGCTAATTGCTGTACTTTATTCTAGGGAGAATAGGGATATGCTAACACACATTATATTTTTACACGAACATGTCCATGTATAATAGTATCATGGACTATAATAGTATCATGTACAATGAACATATACAATGAAAATTAAAAACAAGTTAATTGTTCTGAAAGGAAAGACCAAAAAATAAAATAAAGCTTTTCTAATGAGGCATAACTATCTTTGTTAAAATATTGACCAATTTCAATTTATCTAACAGAATCATCAGACCTAACAGATATAGATTTAAATATCAACCCCAACCTTTTCTACTTCCTTGTGAATGTCCTTGAACCTCGGAGTCCATTTCCTAATCTTTGAGATAGAGAGCAACAGTAATTAGCTAATAGGTTGCATAGATAATGTGTGTGCAGTAGCTGTTGCATAGTCAGTTTTTATTGAGAGTTACTGATACACTGAAGGATGTGGGGTTCAGAGAGAGAGAGAGCTGTAAGCCAAGTAGTTCAGAATGCCTAGCACTGGATCCAACAGTATAAGACATTAAAATTTCAGGACTTCATTTGTTCCAAACGAACTTGACAGAGCCTGTTTGTTTTGTTTTGTTTTTTCAAGGCCCAGAGATAACTATTTTATGTGATATGAAACGTGATGGTGTGACTAGAACCATGATGCAGAAGTCAAGGAGGAGCTGAGAGCCTTTTAAAGTCCCCACTGTTATGCCTGACTCAGGCTGCTTATATCCATTTGCTTCAAGGACATATGAAGACTTCTGTAAAGAAATGTAATATGTAGAGAACTCCTCGAAACAGCTGCCTACACAGTACTGGTTCAAGCTCAGGCAGGGAAGTTTCTTCTTGTGTTGAGAGCAGATTTAGAAAGCAGCTTGCATTAAAGCCTGATGTGGAAGAACTGAATTCTGCACTCTTTCCAGCAGCCCTCCTCCTAATATTGTGCTTTATGGCTCCTCTGCATGCAGTGGTTCTTTGCAGGCCATAACCTTCAGAGTGCTGAAGGTTTAGAGCACAGACAGGGAGGACCAGGGTAAACCAGAGCCAGCTGGGGCGTCTTTCAGACAAGGACAGGTGGCCAGGCTTACCAGACACAGCAAGTCCCCTTTGAAAAACTTCATACACTGTCTTGGCCTCTGGGAAGTAATAAAGGATTAGGTCGTTGTTCTTCTGGAAAGCACCCCTCCGCGCTCCTCCCTAGGACACAAAACAAAGTTTAGGCCAAGTGTGAGTTTCTCTCTACTCTCTCCAACTTTTAAAATTAAATTTGTTCATGGAAACTTTCATACATGTACGTTATTTGATCTGATCACACTTGCCCCCCTCTCTCTCTGGCCCTTACCACTCCCTCCTGTCCTTCTCCCCCATCAATCCCCCCTTTCATGTTTGTTTGTTTGGTTTTGAGTAGCTCGAACTGATATAAATTGATGACAGACTGCTCCATGGCTCAGTTAAAGGGAAAGTGTTGTTGTAGACAAGAGAGACAGCAGCAAGAGGCATCCGGAAGAGTCCAGAGCAGAGAAAAAAGTAGACAAACATGGCCAGCAGACTGGCCCTGACCATGCGAGGATCAGAGCAGGGGCAGGGAGGGAGGGACATGGAGAGGAGGAGGAAGAGGGCGCATGCCGAAAACAGCAGGGTTATAAGGAGAATGAGTAGGAGTTGGGACTGAAACCAGTGAGTGGAGGGAGGCTAGAGTGAGGGAGCTCAGATTCTGACATGTACTTTGAAATGCGTAATGGGCACTTGTGATAGTGAAGGAGACTGGAGGCAGCCTGGGCTTTGGTACGCTAATGGGCGTTACAAGTAGCCATGGTTCCTTCTGCCAATGAGAAGGGAAAGTGACTCCTTTGGTAGAGGGAAACTGGCTTCACATTTCCTGAGGAATGCTGGCTTTAGTCTCCTATAGTCCCCGACTACCTTTTGGAGATTGGGGAAATGAACATCAAGCCTGTGGCTTGTGGGTAACTTGCCAGTGGCTCCATCACTGAGTATACTACATTCCTATAAGCTCAGCAGCTCCCAACAGTTCCCTAAAAGGAGGAAGAGTACAGCCCGGTAAGGCTCCCCTCTTCCATGTTCAGACAATTTAAAATGTTTTTATTTTTTACTATGTGCATGTGTACATGTGAAAGCATGAGTGCCATTGCATGTGAGTGAATTCAGAAGGCAACTTGGAAGTGCCTATTTAACATATCAAAGCGAACTGCAGCCAGGTTCTCCCAGCATCCCCCAGTTCCTACCTGTTACAGGGTATGGCTGGCATACCCCACCCCCTAACTTAAATTTCTCCACCTCAGGGACTGGGCTGCTCTTTCCCCAGCTGCCCCTTCCCTACATGATCCAGCCATTTTGGTTGCCTGGCCCTTTTACCTACCTTTTACCCTGTGGCCTCTTGGTCTGGCTCTTCCCTGTCCCCCTCCATTTCCCCTCCTCACATGGCTCAGGGTTATTTTCACTCTGGACTCTCCCAGATGTTCCTGCCTCTGGCTATGTTTTCCCTTTTATCTGCAATATGCATTCTCCTCCACCATGCCTAGGAGCAATCATACCCTTCTTTTCACTTCTTTTTATTTTTCATTCATTTGTTGCTGAAACCTGGGATTGGCATTTATGAGTTTCCTTCCAGGAACTTGTTCTTTCTAGTCAAGCTATTGATTTGACTAACTATTCTAAGGTATGCATGGATCGTTTGTTTCTGCTAGCTCCTGCCATCCAAATTCTAGAGTCTGCCTCTCTCTCTCTCTCTGTTTGGTTTTTCAAGACAGGGTTTCTCTGTGTATCAAGTCCTAGCTGTCCTGGACTTGCTTTGTAAACCAGGCTGGTTTCGAACTCAGAATACTACTGACTCTGCCTCCAAGCAAAGGGATCAAAGGTGTGCACCGCCACACCCAGCGAGTCTGCCCTTCTCAATTTCTTCTACCCTCCACATGCTCTGAAAGCTCCTCGCCTTGTCTATTCCATAGTGTCCCTCAGCTGCTAGAGCCTTCTACACCCTGAAGGTACCCTCCTGGCTGCTCAGCTCTGGCCCGCCTGGCAGGTTCCCTTTCCCCTGTTCTCCTCTCTCTAGCTCTTTAGCCTCCTGCAAGAGCTCCAGTCCTACCTGTAGTCCCCCAGTTTCTGCTCACAGCTCCCTCCTTTCCTTTATTCTTTCTTTTCTTTCCTTTCTTATCCTTCTCTCTCTTTCTCTCTTTTTCATTCAGGCCCCAGGGGCTTGAATTCAGGAGTAAGCACCTTTATCCAGTGATCTATCTCAGCAGACCCCCAGTCAATGTCTTAACCCTCAAAGTTGTGGTATGGTCATATTTTACATATGAACACATGTGCATGTATGTTTGCATACATGTCTGTGTGTGTGTAAGTGTATGTACACATGAGTATGTGAAGAGAGAAGTGTGGCATAACCACAGGGAGATTCTATACTTGAATTTCACTGATGTCAGGACTGGACAATAAACATGATGTTATGCATTTAGGAACATTTTTATTTATTTTTTATTTGTTTACTTGTTTGCTTGCTTGTTTTTCAAGACAGGGTCTCTCTGTGTAGCCTTGACTGTCCTGGACTCCTTTGTAGACAAGGTTAGCCTCAGACTCATAGTGGTCTGCCTATCTCTGCTTCCCCTGAGTGCTGGCATGCATAAGAATATTTTAAATTAAAATAACTTATTATGACGGAATGCTGTGTACGTGTGCACACCATGGCACATTCATGGGAGCCAGAGGACAACTCTGTGGGGTTAGCTCTATCCTTCCATCTTCCCATGCCTTCTGGGGACTGAGCTCAAGTCTGTAGCCTGAAGAGCAAGCATCTTTATCCACTGAGCATTTCACTAGCAAGAGCAGATGTCTTCTCGCTGAGAGCCATGAAGAATCCCGAGTTAGTGGATAACTGTCTGAGTCTGGCCTGCTGGGTTTTATGAATAAAGTTTTATTGAACACAGTACTGATCATTTGTTTACCTGTTGCTGGTGTTTCACTCTTCAACAGCATTAAGTAGTTGTAACAGATGCCATACGGCCCATAAAACCTACAGAATTTACTGCCTGTTCCTTACAGAAGTTTCCTTGCTTTAGGGAATCAAAAGATGATGAGAAGGAAACCATAGTCAGAGAAGAAGGAATCTAGATGACTAAGGATGGCTTCCCTAGGTATAGAGGCATCATTGAATGGTATGTGGCAGGTGTAGGGATCAATATAGATGTGTCAAATCAGTTGAGAGTAAGGGATCAAAGAAGACAAGTTAATCATTTCCCAATTGTGAGAACCAACTGTCTGTTTGTGGCCCACAGAGCCTACAAGCCCCATTATAAATGAAGCAGGTGAAGGAAGTTTGTGAAAAGAACAGGGAGGGTCAAATGGCCATAGACAAGGATGCTCTTTTCTCTAGAGAGGGAACCGGATGGAAATAGATGGTGCCTGCCACTGGTGGAGGCTGAAGGAGAGAGGGAAGACATCCTTGGAACTTTATCTCAAAGGTCAGGAGGAAGCTGAGCATCTTGCTGAGAGCTGGAGGATTGAGCCTGGTTCAACTTCCTTCCTCCAGTACTCATGGATATTAACTGAAACTTAGAACTCAAGAAAACAACTTCTCTGCCATTCTCAGACACTGGATATTTTCATGACGCCGGTCTCCTAGGCTTCATAGAACATATATAATCTGCTCTTTATAAACAGTTTATCTATTTAAAGATCTGAAAACCATCCTTAGCACTACCCTTAGAACAGGGGGTGGTTTGAACCTGTGATCTAAGGATCTAGTTAGTACTGGTTTTATTTTGTTTCAAGGGAAATTTGCTAGAGAAAGAAATTTACATTTGTAGATTGAAGGTTCACTTTACCATATTCTCTCCCTTCATATGTTACCCAAAGGTTTTGAATTGCAGTTTGTGTTCAGTCAAGGCTGACAAACTGAAGATGGTGGGAACATTACCTCAATCCCCACAGACTGGTTGTCCAAGTCAATGAGAGGTAAGACTGGCTGAGGTCTGTTGATCAGCCACAGGAAGATGGCCGTTCCAAATGTCAGGAGGCAGATCAGGGCCGGGGTTGGAAGTGGGGAAAACAAGAAGTTAAAAATAAAAAGCATCTTTGTGAATCCCAACAGGAAATTCAGACCTTAAAAAAAGAGAAAGAAAGAAAAAGTTAGAAGAAGTGGCTGTATTTTTTTTTAACTCAATAGTTCTGTTTACAGAGGTACACACATGCACACACACACAAACACACACACACACACACACTCACGCTCTCTAAACAGAGCTGCTGGGCCTCTCTAAAGTTTCTTGGACTGTTTACCTTAGCAATGTTGAAAATAATGGAAGCGCTCTCCACCCCGGCCACTTGACAGTCCTCACACAAGGCAGAAGGGATCAAAGAAGACAAGTTAATCATTTCCCAATTGTGAGAACCAACTGTCTCTTTGTTTGTGACCCACAGAGCCTACAACGGTCACCTTGGCACCTAGTCCATGCTAGTAGGAGACAGAGCCCCAGACACCTTCCCCTGCTCATGCAGAGTCCAGTTCTTCCGCCTAGACTTCCCTGGCATAAACTAAAGAGCAGGGACCTCTGCAGAGGTGACGTCACAGGTTCACAAATCAATCATTGTACACAAAAGACATTTCCTGCTGCCCAGATAGGCTCTGCTTGTTACTTTCTTTTTGAAGCACTAAAGAGGGTAACTAAGATTAACAGTGTGGTACAAGCTCCTGTGTCCAGTATCCTGTACCCCCATCTCAGAAGCCCTGGGGAACCATTTCCCCTGAGACAAACATTGGAGGAACAGAGAAAGGCTCTCAACACACAAAGAACAAATAAGGATTTGGGCCAGGAGAGGCTCTTAAAGGTACTGGAGCACGCCAAGCCTCCTCTCACGCAGCTTTCCTCTGTGCCTGGCACAGAGAAGAATTGCAGGAAGAACTCACATGGGGGAAGGTTCCCTAAAAGTGTCCCTGTAAGAGATCCATCCTTTCTGTCTGTCCCCTCATTACTTTCAGATTCGGTAACAGCAGCCAGTGAGTACTGACTATGCCCTGCACTGAGGCATGGTGGATACCCAGGCCATGAAGTACTAGTTCACAGAAGACAACATGGAAGCTTGTAAGAGGGCAGTGACTTTTCCAAGTCTGCACTCATTGGTTTCCACTGTGCCTTCTCTAGGAAGAGCTATAAATGTACACCTTGTTTTCTTATTGTTTCTAGGCTCAGGGCTCAAGAGCTGAATATCTGGGGCCTTACAGATCACAGCAAATGAAGTTCCAGATCTGCATTCTTCTAACTTGACCTCAGCACAGGACAGAGCAGCATCTCAGAGTCCAGGTCAATTGATCCTACTAAAATCAGAGGAGCGAAACAAGCCCCCCCCCCAAACATTTTATCAGATCCGGATCTTAGCTGCGCTTAGAGCTTTTTGAAGCAGCTGCCATTAGTTGGCATCTGGAACCACCTTCAGTGAAGAAGGCTCTTTATTCCAGTCCAAGAAAAATCATAAGGCAGAGGGGAGGATTCCCCTTACCCCCAGGGGCAAAAACAAATGCAAGAATGAATTGCAGGTCACTGTTCTCATGGGTTGATCCCTAGCCTGACTGTGGAGTGGTTTCTTTCCATTTTGTGGAAGAAAACTAGCCTCCAGAGGCTGAGACAACAGTCTCTATACTCCATGCTTTCTACATGGAATCCAGGGGTAGAAAATAAAATAAAAGAGAAACAGGAACCAAGTATTACCCGAGCTGGGTTGTGAAGCAATAGGGAGCAATCCTGATCCCCCAGCAGGGTGCTGACAGTGTGGGCTTGGGGATCCAGCTATACCTGGGCTTGTTACAGCCAAGTGGGACTCCAGGAGCCAAAGTATGTAAGAGTGGCCAGGTAGGTCATCATTTTTAGGACAGCCGTTCCAACCCAGGATGAAGGGGAGACAGCCACAGGTAAACTGTGGCTTTTGCTTTGCCAGCAAATAGCAGAGCCAGTCAGAAATCTCCTTAGTGCTTGCCCCCACCTGCCCCTCAGTCCTCTCCTGGGCTGGGGCACTTCGGTTACCAAACTGGATTTTATCACTTGGGTTTTTCCCTCTGCCCCAAGCTCACCTGCGAAAGAACAGATCCTTACCTGACCTCCTTCAACTATGGGAACAAATTTGAGGCACCAAGAATGTTGCCATCTCTCTAGATGGCAAGCTGGCATTAAGTGAGAGATTTACAGATACTGTCTTCAAAGCGGGGTCTAATCTGAAGATGAAGGCTCTGTTCAGTGCTGGTGGGGTGGAGGAGAGGCATTGGGGGAGGAAAGGCCAATGGCTTGGTAGGTAACCAATGGGAGAGAGGACACTGGGACCCTTGACTAGTCTGAAGAGGGGCAAATGCTGTCAATCACAGCTAATTGTTACCACATAGTCACATGGGCCCAGGGTCACCAGTTTGTCAAATTTTTCCTCCTTAGATAACCCAGAAGACTAGATATCATAAAACCTCAGTTTTAATGAGTAGGAAGCTTTAAAAGAAACCAAGAACACATCTCCACTTTAATTTGAACCACTGTCTGCTGTATTTGGCTCATCCTTTTAGACATACTTCAGTCATACTGCCTACAGAGAGAATGAATCTGACTGTGTCACTACAAATAGTGGACAGATTCACACATCTGAAGAGAATGATGCGGCAATGGGTGTGATGGGCAGAAGGCACTGGAGGTAGGTGTATCTGTCAACAGAAATGGCTTACCTGCTCAGCGTGTTGTGCCGAGTCAGGAAGAATCATGGAATGTCAGACGGTCCTCAACATTGTTTTAAAATTGTAACAAAAATCAACCAGCAGAGTTGTCCATTTAAAAACGTAGTATTCAGGGACTGGGAAGTCAGTAAAGTTCTTGCTACACAAGCATGAGTTCCATCCCCTGGACCCATGTGAAAACTGGAAGATTTTGGCACATATCTGTAATCCTAATACTAAAAAGACAGAGGGAGGCAGATTCTGAGCTGACTGCCCAGCTAGCCAGGCTTCATCAGCAACCAAGCCTGCCTCAGAAAATAAGGAACCACACCTGAGCTTAACCTCTCTGTGCACACCTGTGTGAATGCACATATACACGCCCCTGTGTATCTGAATAGTCACATGCACACTCACATATGCACATGTGCACATACACACACACCCCCTATGACATCAGTTTGCAGTATAGAGGATATGTAATTGTATTTTGTGACCATCTTGTGGCTCAAGTAGGAAAAAGGCAGAGAGGCTAAGTTTCTTGGGTTGAAACCTCACTGTATAAGGACACAATGGTTACCGTTGCAAGCCTTGAGAATCTACAAGCACTCTCGGACACGCTCAAGTAAACCGGGGAAAGCCACCTCCCAACCTGTCCTGGGTCCTGTGTGAAACAAACTGCACTCGTGGTCCAGTTCCCCCCGGAGTCCCCTGCAAGTACTGGTGTGATGGTGTTTGCTCTTTGCTTTAATGCCATACCTTTATGGGGGAAAATGCAGAAGGGAGAAGGGTAATCATGGTAACAAAAAGTGGGAAGATCTGTGTCCTGGTGCGCCCCAGGGGACACCTTCCACTGCTTTGGACCTGGTGGCAGCAACATGCCTCTACCCGCATCCCAGCATGGCTGCGCCTCACTGCTGCGCTGTGGCTGCACGGCCGTAGCCAAAGCCACTCATTTCCTGTCTTCTAAAGCATCCACGTCTGGGATGTTAACAGAAGCTCACCTCCTGCCTGCAGCCCTCCTTCCAAGCTTCCTGGACCAATGCTGCTATCGAGATTAGGAGCACTCCATTTTCAGCTTTGGATTTTGCTCCTCTGTGGAGTCGAGAACATTTATTCATTACGTTTCATCTTACTTGAATGAAGTTCTTAAGGGACCCCTCTCTACATGATCACTCAAGCTGCAGTTGTTAGTTGTAGATCTTTTGGATTAACATCTGTGAGTTATTTTTCCCTTTGATAGTCCCTTTCAAAAAAAGTGATTTTGTTTGTTTGTTTTTTGTGCAGGGGCTTGGGTTGAATCCCTAGCACCACAAAATAATTTTTTAAATTAAATGAATAAGAGACTGTATTTTGGGGTCTGGAGAGAAGGTGCAGTGGTAAGAGCATGTCCTGGGCTTGTGGATGGCCTGGGATTGGAAGGGCTCACAACCACATGGATCTGACATCCTCTTCTGGCCTCCACAGGCACCTACACACACAGATAAACATACATATACATAAATAAGATCATAATACTAACCTGAATTTTATTTGGGTTTATTTTTGAGACAGGGTTTCTCTGTGTAGCCTTGGCTGTACTGGACTTGCTTTGTAGACCAGGCTGGCCTTGAACTCTCTGCCTCCCTGAGTGCAGGTATTATAGGTGTGTGCCACCACGCCTGGCTACTAACCTGAATTTGTTTTTCCTCCATTCTGTTCAGAGCCTTACCTTTCAGAGCCCAGGCACTTGCTCATCTCATTTCCTGTAGCCCTTCCAGGTCTGACAGGACTGTACACTGTTCACAGCCACTGTGTGCCCTGCTGAACACTGCCATCTCCTCTCATATCATGTACCACCTGCAGCAGGCCCAGCCCCTGTTATCTGCTGCTCCTACTCATGGAATCTCCTTATAGGAATGGGTTTTTGTTTTGTTCCCTGCTGTGACTTTGGTGTCTTCACCATGCCAAGCTTCTAGTAGACTCTAAACTAACTACTCTTCCAGCTTAGGATAATATGTTCTAATAGTTTCAGCTAAACCACTTTCTAAAATCTAGACCACAAAAAAGTCACTGTGCTCAGGTGCCACCATGACACATACCTGTAACACTCTAAGCATTTAGTAAATCAAGACAAGAGACTAGCCTGGGCTATATGATGAGATACTGTTTTAAAAAAAAATCTGAGCTGGAGAAATAGCTGAGCTGGTAAAGTACTTGCTACACAAGCATGAGAATCGGAGTTAAAGCCCAGGCCCTACATTAAAAAAAACCTAGGCATGGCTGTGCATGCTGCAGGCCCAGTGCCAAGGAGGTAGGCACAGCTGGATCCCACAGTTCACCGGCAAGCCAACCCAGCCGACTTGGTTTCAGACCACTGAGAGACTGTGTCTCAAAAATAAATAACTAAATGAAAGAGAGAGAGAGAGAGGAAAGAAGAAAGAAACATAGATAGAGATCGATAGATAGATAGATAGATAGATAGATAGATAGATAGATAGATAGATAGATAGGTAGATGACAGATAGACAGAGGATAGATAGACCAGACCAAACAAAAATACAAAGGGGGCAAGGAGGAGATTCTTCTATGAGAAGCCCACATCCATGTTCTTGGTATTTCTTTCATCTGAGTCTTTCCCCTAACTCTAGTGCTTAAAATCTGCACTCCAACTCTTCTTCCTACTGGAAAAAAAGTAAAACAAAACAAGAGACAGGAATATGGTTTTTGAGGAATGACACCTGAGGTGGTCTTCTAGCTTCTATATGTATAACACACACGCACACACACACACACACACACACACACACACACACCCCACTCCAGTCAACCTTAAGAATCCTCTCATATCAATATTTTGGTGAAATAATAAATTAGAGATGGAAGATGGTGGAAAGGATGTTTTTATAATACACATCTAAACCAGTTATGCTGAGTCTCCTTTCAGGCTCAGAGAAACTGGAATTAAGTGAGCTATGTTCTCATGTCTGTAGAAAGTCTAGCTAACAATCACTATGCTGTTTGGAGTCTTAGGAACAGGTGACATTGTTTTTTATGCCTGGACAACTAATTATTTTTCATGCAACAATGATACATACATTTGCAGCTATCAACTTAAAAAAAACCTGCCTTCTAGAAAGTGGTCAGGTCCATTTTTTATTTGGTTTATTTGTTCTCTTGTTGCATGTATGGACTTATCCAGTGACGAGTGAAAGCTCATTAAAATGGAAACCAGGGTCCCCTAAGTTCTCATACCCAATTAGTTAACACATTATTCCAGACTGTGGTGTGCTTATTTTGTCTCCTAGAGACTATGTCACATGTCTTATAACTCCTCATGATCTGAAGGGGTCATTAGTATGCTTGTAATGAAAGTTCTGACCTGAGCTTTCTATTGCGAATCCATCCTCTATTGTTATTTCCCTTCAGTCTGGCCACCTCAGCTCAGAAGGTCCCCTCATCAGTTCTCAACCAGAGTCTATACTACAGAAAAAGCAACAGCCAAAGGGTAAAAGGTACTGCAAGCCAACAGTAGCATTAGTATACCTAAAAGGATGGTATAGCCTCTTCATTAATGTGCAGTGAAGGTGAGTTAGGTGTGTGCTCTGTTTCCTGGAAAGTGAGAAATGTTGTCTTAAGGAAAACATGTCTTAAAGATTGCAGGTGCCTGTAATCTCAGAGCAGAGACTGAGGAATCCTGAGATTTGTTTGACTGATCACAATTTAGCTGAATCAGTGAGGCCCAGTTTCAGTGAGAAGACCCTGCCTCAAAAAAAAAAAAAAAAGAATAAATAAAGTGGAAAGTGATAGAAGACAGTTGCTGTTGGCCTCTGCATGCAGCCAGCACCCATGCATTCCAGCACATATAATAGCTGTCCTTATACATGCAGCACACAAAGTGTGGCATCAATTGTCAGTAAAAACAAGACAAAACTTGGTGTGTGCTCATGAAAAATACATGAACACAGGAGTTTGATACCCTATCCCAAACAAAACAAAAGTTGGGAGGAGAACCAAACACACACACACACACACACACACACATACACACACATACACACACTTCTAAGGAAATAAGAGGCAATTAGCACTTTTTACTTTTGTAATTGCTGACACGGTCCAATAAGGTGGCCAAAACAAGGTCAGCATACAAGAAAGTCAAATTTTTCTATATTTTATGCCAATAAGTAATTTAAAATCAATGGAAAAGATGCCATTTAGAGGAGGAAATATAAATGTGTAGGGCTGGTGCAATGACTCAGTTAATGGTATATTTATTACCAAAGCTGATAGCCTGAGGGTAACCCTGGAAAGCACATGGTGGAAGGAGAACACTGACTCTCAGAAGCTGACCTCCATAATACACTGGGGCATGTGTGAGTGCACACACTAACAGTAAATGTCATAAAATAAAAAAGGAAACAACTTTAGATCCGAGTCACATAATAGAGCTTGAAACTGGAAAAACACACCTGAAATAGTGAATATGTGTCTTCTTAAATCTATACATCTACCATAACTCTGATACCAATATGGTTTGCCTAGTCACATGACAACTATCCATAAAAACACCCAGAAAAATAAAACTCACAGAGTCCAAAAAGTTCTGAAAAAATAATGGGACGGGGTGAACACAATCAAAGCTGACACTCACTAGCGAGCTATAAAAGTTTTCTAGCGGCTACTGAGTACACATTTATTTACTAAAACAATCAGGAGACAGTCAGCAGGCATTGTAAACATACACCAAATAGCATTTCAGGTCAAAATAGATTTTCTTTACTTATAATAAATAAACTGGGGTAATGGGCTAGCCACTCAGAGAGAAAATATAGAAAGCTAGTTACTGACTTACTCCAAGAAAGTAAGATGGAGATAGGTCAAAGTCTTCAAATACAACACAATCAAAAGCATAAGTAACTGGGAGAGAACATTATAGAAACACAGTTTAAAATGTTGGTGGCAAAGACTCTACAAGGACATGTAAACTAAAATCCAGAAATGGAAACAATGAGAAGCTTGATTACATAAAACTTTTAAAAACTTTGTTAGAAGGTAATGTAGGGTCAGTAATGAACACTGAGCATTGGGCAAATATGCACCAAATACTCAGAAGCCAGATACAAACAAAAGAAACAAGGGCAAGGGCATCACTGGCACGTGCTTGGTGACAGAGTTCTTAAAATGAGGACAAAACATTTTACTTCATTTATGTGTTTTGAAAAATACAAACTTAAAAGTGTCTGTCTGTCTCCCTCCCACTAAACCAGCAGAAACAAGAGAGCACAAAAGCAATGTTAATTGTAGAATATAAATTTGGTGCAATTTCTCAAGAAGGGGAATTGCCCTCTGCTTAAATGTTTGCCCTTTACTGCAGTGATTCTACCATCAATGTATCTGGTGGAAAAATACCAGCTCACCAAAGAGCATTAGAAACACTGCATGAAGTATAGCCTAAGGATCTGGGTTCAACTCAGCCCATGAGCTTAATTCTTGCCCTGCTATCTTCTGTCAGCCAGGTTGGGTAACTTCTCCTCTGGGTGGCTTCTTGTCTATAAAATGGCCACAACATCTCTGTAATTGAGCTGTTGCTATGATGTAAGGACTAAACAAATGTAGGTGTACAGTGTTAGAGATATGCCCACCCAATCTTAGCTATTAGGTTCACCATCATTAAATGTGAAGGATTGTTTCCAGTACAAAAGCCCAAGAAAGTTTAGGTTGGTAAACAAACAGTAACATTTCTGTATAATGGAAGTCTTTGCAGGCAAACAGATTTCATTGCTATGAAAGCAGGTACAGGATCTGTTGCTGACTATGATGGACCGTACAGGCACTGGTGTTTTTGAAAGGACAGTCTTCGTAGGAGAGGCAGATGGAAGGTGAGAAATTAGAAGTAGGTCATTCAAGTCAAAGACTTTCAAACAACCCAACCACAAATCAGGTCATTCTTATTGATACCGAAGGTACAGCTGTGAAATCCTGCCTTCATGGGATTGTTATCAAGGAGTAAGGGGGTTGAGATAAGTAGCCCAGGCTGGCCTTGAACTCACAATTCAGTGTCCTGAGAGCTAGGATTACAAGCATGGGTCATTGTGCCTAGCTAAGTGAAGAGTGTGCCCACAAGCTGAGTACTGCACAGATCGCTAGAGCATGATGGGGGCACTGCTGAGGAAAAGGCGTAAGGGACTGAGTTCAACAGGGAGGCCTGGGTTTGATTAGGGAGGCTTGGGCAACTCTACTTGGGAAGGAAATACTTCCTGGTTTATATTGCTTAATCTGAAATGCGTATTTTATCTACAAACTAATAAACTATTATCCCACCTCTGACTCAAGAGCTGATGTAGAATGCTCCACCCCAAGTCCAGTGCAATGTATGTGAACACAGCTGGGAATACCAATGCCCCCCAGCCTTGTTTCCATCAGTGCCCATCTCCCCTCACCAAAACAGCATTCCACAGGAGCCTTTTCCACGGCTTGCAATGTGTAAAGCATGCCTCAGCCACTGAGCCGACCAGCCTGAACTGCAGCTCTGGGGGTGGAAACTTTTTCATTCATCTCTCCAGCAGATAAGAATCCAGAACAAAGGTGGAGTCTGAGTCACAGTGTCAAAGGAGCTATGAATATGCAACTTTAAAATTTACTCCAAGTAGCTGACAAGAATGGCTGTGTGAGATCCTGACCTATGAGCCAGAAGATAAATTCTCAGCCACTTAGCAGCACCCAGGCTTTCAGGCCACCACCTCACATTAGCTGTGTGAACAGGCATAGACCTGTTCCTAGGTGTTCTGAAACACACACACACACAAATGCCCTCAAGCAGTCAGGAAAATGGCATCTTGGACTCTTCACAAAGATTTGTGACCAGAACAGGACAACAGTATCAATCCTAAAAGGGAGTCCTATTTAAAGTCCTGGGAGGTGGATGGGTGTCTTTCCAAAGCACAGAAAGATCAACTCTGATTGTTTCAATGATTGACAGGGGGAAAAGCAAGAACAAGAACCAAGAACAACCTCCTACCGCCTTGTCTCTTTTTAGCCCAACTGCTGGGGTGTGTCCCATGGCTCAAAAATGTAAGACAACTGGCATAGGCAAGCACGCTGTAAATACATCAGAAGAGTGGTCAAAAAGAGACCCATGGCTTAACTACACAGGAAAAGTGATGGTCCAGGAACTCAGGGGAGTTGTGATAACCACCTCTTCTGGTTTGGTTCTCAGCAAGAACCAAAACTCAGTGACTCACTGTGATGTGCTTCGAGAACTCCATGTGAAGGTCATCCCAGCCCTTAGATCCCAGCACAGACCCCAAAGTAGAGTGGAAACCCACTGAGACCATGCTACCCCTTTCTCTTGCTCACTACTGGCACACGTTCAGAGAAGGGCAACTAGGGGAGGAGGCTGCTGAAGACACTCACTTCGGAGTTCAGTCTCAGCAGGAGCACAATATATGCCCAGACTGGAGTCTGCTGACTCCTCCTTGAGAGGACCACAGCTGGGTCTTCACACCATGAAGGGTAATAGCTGCCCAACGTGAATGAGGCCAAGGCAGAGTCCCAAGCGTCACACATGCCCTAGGATATGCAAACCCACTAAGTCCAGGCAGCTAGAACATTCAGCACAGAGAAAGTACACTTGGTTATTTAGCTAGCAGGAGAGAAAGCCGGTTTCCCAGGGAGCTAATGTGCCTGTTGGGTTGTGTCCAAACGTTGTCTGTTTTGGGTCGACAGAAGTATGTGTGGTAAGAAGTATGTTTCTTTACCCTGTGGCACCTTCATTTCTGTGTTCACTGTTGAAAAGGTGAGCAAGGCTGGGGTTGTAGCTGGTCACCAGCGTACTGGCTCAGCATGCATAAGGCCCTTGCTCTGTCTCCAACACCAAGTAAAATGGGTAGCAGCACACCCCTGTCACATCGGCACCCTGGGGGTAGAGGCGGGAGGATCTGAGGGTCAAACTCAAAGACAGCCTCTGCTACACAGTGAGGTACATGAGAGCATGTCTCAAAAACAAAACAAAATGCCAAAATTAAATTAAAAAAAAAAACAAAAGACCCCAGCAAAACAGAAAATAATAGTAAGATTTTTTTAAAAGGCGGGAAGAGCAGAACAGAAGGAAAAAAGGAAAGAGAAGGCAAAGCCTGTGGGCATCCTGTGTTGATTGAGTCTAGAACATACAACAGCTGCCCTTTGCAACATCACAGGTCTCTCCAACATGCAAAAACAAAACGCAGAATGGTTCCAGGTGTGCAGTGAGGATGGGGAAGAACAGGCCCTGTAGGCAGGGGTAGTGTAGACAGCCCTTTGGGTCAGTTCAGCCTCACACATGTGTGACCCTTGATCCAGGGCCTTCCTGCTCACAGTCTCGCTTCCAGGTGCAATCAAAGATGCTGATCCAACCAGTGAAGCCCGTGGACAGGAAGACGATCCCACACACTCTGCTTACAGCCAAACTCATCAAACCATGTTTCTTAACATCAACCATATTCCTGAATAAGCCTCATCCTCTCAGGTCGGATGAATCTCTGCAGCAGGAAAGAGGAGAAAGGCTCCAGCATGGCCAGATTAAGATGGGGAAATTGCAGCGCAGCATTTAGATGATGGAAACGGTACCTCTGTGTCCTTTTTATGCATAGGTCTAATGTGTTTTTGCTCACATTCGCTCCCATTACACTCTCTCCTCCTCCCATTCCCAATGACCCCTGGGAAAAAGTATTTCTAATGCAGGTAGATAAAAATAAAAAAGAAAAAGTCTCCAAGAAGAATCAGTGAGAACGTGTCTGGTGCTCAGTGAGACCACTGCCCCACTGGACAGACACAGTCACTGGGGACAGTGATATGGCAGGGACAGACTTTGGACGGTGGAGCTGGGGAGTACTTAATATGACAACAATTGTTAATTCAAATCCCAACAGCCTATTAACTCAGTCCCTCAGGATATTGGTGGAGCTACACACTGGGTGGTGACAGGAAGTGACAAATCCCACCTGCACTCAAGTTGTTATAGGTAACCGTGATCTACTATTATGATTCAACCAAACCACAGTCCAATGTCCCCACCTACAGAAAAAACACCCCCAAAGGGCAGCCTCTGCTTCTTGCTGACCAAGTGAATTTTAAGAGAACGAGTTAAGCAAAGCCAGTACCACAGGTCTCCTAGATTTGATAAGAGGATCTATAAAAAGATAGAATGGACAAAGTGCCAGGTCCTCATCATTCCTGCTTGATAAAGAATGGATGATGCAAGAGGTTGTGAAAGAGTCCTTCCTGCCTGGCTTCTTGGCAGAATCAGCTCTCACACTACCTGGCTAGACCAATGGTCAAGCGTCATCAGATGTGAAGTGCAAACAGTGAGCTTAACTGCCAGGACTCTTCTGTCCAGAGCCAAACCTTCAAGGTCATTGCTCTTCTAGACTAGAGAGCAGCAGAACTATCATTTGTGGGATGGGTGGCCCCCGAGACAGTTGCTCAACATTACTGCCAATCTGCTGCTTTCAACTGCATGCAGTGAAAATGCTGTCATGCTTGATGTACTACTGGGCACTCGGCAAGGCCTGGGGACGTGGCCTAGTCACTTCAGTCTTTGCTGCGCAGGCCTGAAGACCTTAGTGACAGTCTCAGAATTCAGGCCAGGTGTGGCAGCACATGTTAATAATCCCAATGCTGGGAAGGTGGGAACATTAGATTTCTGGAGCTGACTTAGTGTAGTTGTTGAATTCCAGGCTAAGGAGACCCTCCATCTCAAAAGGACGGTGGAGAGAACCCGAGGAGGAACTCCAGAGGATGTGCTCTGGCATCCCAGTGCATGTCCACACATATCTACACACACCTGCACACGTTTACCTTGCACACACAGGAACACAGAGTAAGTCTTTTCTCACTTCCATGTACCTCTATTTTCACATTCTCATTCCTATCAGATGATCTGGATGAGGTGTCCCCAAAGATAGCATCATCATCATCATCTTGGTTCCTCTTACAGACAAATGTCTTAACAAGCCCTTGTTTCTATTTAAACACAGCACTTCTAACTGGAGGAGACACGGGGCCATCTCTGACTCAGCCCTACTCCCTTCCGTCACATCCTCCCACAAGCCACTCCACAAGCCCACAATCATGGAATAGAATGACCCAGGCAGACCGAGAGCTCTGTGATGGCAGTGCATGGGCTGGCTGACCTTCTAAACCCTATGAACTCATTTATTTATTCACATACCAGGAATGTAGAAGAACCTAGGAAAAATCCAGCCCTATGCCAGAGGGAAGGGCTACTGAGAGACTGAGAGGCTGGGGCTGACATCATGACAGACCCAGAGGTAGTAACCACAGAATGCAGTATGAGCCATGAACCCTGAGGTCACTGCTGAGGCCACACCACACCTGCAGGGTGCTGCCAGACTCAAGTCACCCCTAGCTGAGTGAGCCAAGGGTCACTGCATCTGCTAAGCACATGGATGAGATGTGCTAGGCAGGCAATATACTCTTGATTTTTTAAATGCTGCCAAGCTGGGGCTCATCTGCCTGGAGGAGGGAAGAGAACACTGCCTCCTCTTCTTTAAGAAGTGAGTTCACTTTTTAAAAGTTAAACATTCTGAAGTGGATCCTCCAGCATGTTCAGGATGATAGACCACTGACTAACTCCAAACTTTGTTTGGTCTGGACATCTATTTACAAAACTCATTTAATTGAACTCTTCTATATACTTAGCCAGACCAGAAGGAGCCCCTGTGCCGGTAAGGCAGTCGCTGCCTTCCCCAGTCACCCCAGCACCTGACAGCTAGTCTGTCTACATTCTGTCTCTATGGATCTGAGATGGATTTGCAGAAGATTAAATATCTTCCACCTTCTTATTCTTTGGCCTATGCATGAGGCTAGATTCAGCGGACCCAGAAGTACAGCTTGTCCTTGGAATGAAACGAGCCCAAGTTCAGATTTCACATCCAGCCATTCACCATGTGCTGAGTGTCTATCTATGTCTCGCTTTTCTCGACTCCCAAGAATCTACTCCATAGGGTTTCGTTGAAAATCAAAATAAAAGCCCCCACAAGACTCTAAGGATGGTTCGTCACCAATGGCAGCAGCCCTATGATAGTCGTGGTTCCAGAAAACTCTCAACAGGGATGACCGTAAAAGCTCCCGGTAGCCAGAGTGTCACACACGATCATCTTTTTACAAGCTAAACTTTAAGGCTATCCAAAGAAAGGCTTATCCTACAGTGACTGATGAACAGGTTTTAACTGTTCTTCAGTAAAGTAAAATGGTAACTATTTTACTTTGGAAAGCAGCAGACTGCCCCCAGTTCCAATACCACTGACAACCTGCTTCCTTGTGACCTTGGAGAGGCAGCTTCACCTTTCTGATACTAATGTTTTAGCCATCACATAGAGAAGCCACCTAGCTCAGAAGACCATCTTGACCAAATGTATCTACTATGCGCTGGTATGAACTCAGTTCTCTGTCCTTCTGCAGCATCCACCCTCCTTGAACCTGCCTCCTCGCTGTGATGTGGCGCAGAGGCACACTGATATTGAAGTAGGGTGTCTTTGCCTAAGGAACTGTTGTACAGCTGGGCATGGTAGCACGTACTATAATGGCAGCAGGTGGATGGCAGAGGCAGGTAGATACTTGGCTGAAACTTTGTTCCATCTGGACAGTATTTTTGAAAACTTAAACTGATTATGCTTCTCTGGGTTACATTGCTGCAAGTGTGGTTCTAGTGTCCCCAACACCAATCCCCCATTATATACCAGCTACGTTACACACCCCATTACACATTGCCTGCCTATGTTACTTGCTTCCTCAGATTGCCTACATTTACATCGCTTTATCTAGGCTTTTGTGCCTTTCATTGCTACAGACAGGCACATTTTAGTGATACAAGATTTTATACTGTTTCTTCTAAGGTGAATTCTGCCATGGGGATGTAGAGGGCAGGATCAGAATTTATTGCTTCTATCTCCTGTTTTAAGCCTGACCAATGCTTTATTTTAGACCCTGCTCTTACAGAGTCACCTGAAAGTAGGAAGTTTAGATTCAATCCTGTCACTCAGACTAGACAGTCCAAGTGTGTGTGTATGCGTGGACACCGCTTAAGGTATTAAAATCCAGCCATGGAACCCCTTCTCTATGCTCACACTCTCAAAGGCCCTCCAGAGCATCTTAGATCCAACCCATGCTCATAGCTCCGAAAACTAGCTTCATTCAGAAGCCTTCAGTCTGTCTCTCCATCTTCTTAGACTCATTCCTCAGCTCCTACCATGAGAGGGAGTCCAAGCCCAGTGAAAATCAAGGTTAAACCCCCAGCCCACCTCAGGGAGCTAAGCTGCCACGTGCTCAGGCCGGCAAAGGCGTCCCTGCTTGGAACCCACCTCCTGAAAGAGAAAGTCCCCTCCCCGTGTGCTCTTCCTTCTTCCCCTCGCCCTTCCTGATCCAGGCAGCCCTGAGAGTCCCCTGTCCCCGGGGAAGATAGAGCATGGCGCGCACACGTGCAGCACAGCGAGCTGTGAATTCCAAGCAGCTTCCTGAAATGGGCAGGGAGGAGGGGTTGGGGATGCCTCAGTCACACGCGCAGGAGCCCCGTCCTAGTATCACCCCCCCACTACGGATCCCTTACCCTGAGAGGGGCCGAATGCCTTGGAGCTTCCGAGCGGGGCTTCCTGGCTCCGGCTTCTTGCTGGCAGGAGAGCCCCTATCCTTCCTTCCTCACCCCGGGCTTCTCCAGGGGCAGCGCGGTTTCAGAGCGCCCATGCAGGCAGGCCGGCAGCCTGGCTAGTGTCCCCACTTATGCCCTGCTCTCAGCTGTCCCAGCCAGGCCATGGCCCGGCTTTCTGACATGCTGGTGCTGGGGACTTCACTTCCTGGTTTTTTTTTTTTTTTTCCCCTTTCACAACTGAAAGTGGAAGCGCTTTTGACTAGGAGGAAACAGACAGCCGAAGCTACCCTGGCCGGTTTTCAAAGCCTTTAACCCCCAATCCCTAAGGGCTGAAACAAAAGCCACCTTGCACCAACACTGTCCACCTGCTCCCGCCGGTCGCGGAAAATCCAAAAGAAAACGAGTTGAGGTGCCCCTGGGTTCACCGCCAGAGAAACGGAGGTGACGTTGTTCCCTGCTGCGTTCGCAGGACAGGAAAGTCCAGCTAGAGGGACCTCCGCCCTTGGGTCAGTCTCAACACGACTTTCCTCTTTTCCATGTAGCCCCTTCCTTAGTCCCAAGAGATGCCCGGCTCGGCTCACAAACCCAGGCGGACCTCACAGAGACAACAGAATAGACAAATAAACCAGGAACCACGGGAGCAGTGAGCCATTAAATTGACGTGGCTCTTTTCCTCTGACACACTAGCGCGGGCTCTCGCTCCGCCAAGTTTAAGGGTGCAATGTGTTCTGTAACCCCTCTCACAGCATCACCCGGGCTCACAGTAGACTTATTTGATCACCCTTTTGTGGTTCTGGTCTCCCAGGGGCACAAGACCTCATTCTCAGATTTGGAAGAGAGATAACAGGTTCTGCCCCTCCCCCTCGCCACACCCAGCAGAAACCTCACTGGCAGGACTAGGCAGCACTTTCCCAGCCTCGATCCTTTGGAGAAGGATCAGCAGGAACTCCAAGGTGAGCCTGCTCTCTCTGCAGAGCGCTCCCTCCACCGCCACTACCCTCTGCCTGCTGAAAAGGCCAGGGAAAATGGTGTCATATCTCAGAGAACAGCGGTTCTGACCCTTTGGAAGGATAGAAGGAGGTACCTCTGGCTTTTGTTTGGTTTCAGAGTTCAGCTCCTTAGAAAACTCCCACTCCCACCCCCAGAGAAAAAACATTAGATGGCAGAGTGGAGACCAATCCTCCTGCCAGGGATATCCCTGGCTTCTCCCTAAGGCCGGTCTGAGGACACCAACTAGTATTATTGTTGTTGTTGATCTCCTCTAGAACTGAATGTCAGTCCAGCAAGGTCTGGTGCATTCTAAGATCCGCTGGGTTGTCTTTCTATCCAGTCCCTGGGCATGGTAGTGACACTAAAGATTTCCGACATGAGAAGATGCTGACATCACGCAAGATTTCTGTACTATGGAGCAGACCATAAGACAGACTGACCTGTGTCAGCTGTAGCTAGACCATGTTCTAGCTCTAAGGCCAGGCCATTCTGCTTAACAACTCAGAAATGTATTCGAAAGAAGAGGCTATCACTGCTTCCCTTACAAGAGCTGCCCCAAGAGCCCACACAGGTCATGTCCTTAGGATGCTTTCCAGACCCTAATAGCATCATGGCTGAGAGGTCCTTTCTCCCCTTCCTTTCAATAGGAGTCTCTACTGTCAGCAGTTGTTAATCATCCCCTCTAAGAATTTCTGAATGGCATGTGAAAGAAAACTACATCCTGGCTTAGTCTTTAACCTTTAAAAGACTTTATCCCTTTTTAAAGGTGAGACTGATATTCCCTCCCAATTCTTTTTATTTTTCTCTTCAAAGATTCAAGTGCTCAAATGTTTCCCTTTCCCATTCCCTTCTTTCTTTGCCTCCCACACAAGTCGGCTGAGATTACCACTCACGTTGTGAAAGAGCTGTAAGCAGGTGGAGGATGCAGTACATCCCACCTTCTTCCCCTCCACTGCCCATTCCCACTGTCCACAGACCAGAGAAGGCAGCTCACCTTGTGAGAACAGGCAGCCTTGCTGGGTCGAGGAATGGTTTCTCTTGCAGCTAGCTGTTGGTTCAGCACCACATTCGACTGCCTCTGCTTTTCCACACTCCGGGACCAGGCACACCTGAAGCCACTGTCCTGAGAGTGCCTTGCCAGCTCCCTTGGAACCTTTGGACCTGTTGCAATTGAGGTGCAAAGGTAGAAGTTACCTCCTCAAACACTTATAAGTCACCTCTGACAGAAGTGGAGAATTTGGCAAAAGGTTAAACAAGAGATTGTTAGGCAATGGATTGAAGAGAAAAAAAAAATAGAGCAATTGGCTCAGAAAGCTGCCATTGAATGGGGTGAAACTTTATAAAGCCCAGACTTCAGGGGAAGGAGTAGGTATGCATAGGGCTTTACACAAGAGTTTTTCTTTGCCATCATCTTTGGGACTGAGACAGGAAGAGGCCAGACTAGACAATAAAGCAGAGAAAGTGCACCTTGATTCCAGGAAATGGGCAAGTCACTCACAGTGGCTCAGGCTCAGGCTTTAAGATCTAGACTGAGTAGAAGTTTGTGTATGGAGATGAGCCTTCCAGAAAAGCCAGGATATTCCAAAACAAACAAGCCGGGATAGGCTGAAGTCTGGAGTGTGAGCCAAAAGACAAAAATGCCAGTGTGCTATGGGCAGAGAGAGTAGGGTCCTAGGCCCTGTCTGCCCTCTTGTTCCTAGTGAGGCACCAGAGGAAGCAGTGTGGCTGTGGCCTCTTGCTCTTACCCATGTGGAAAATGTGCATCACCACACTGTTAACTAAATCTCTGAGAACCTCAAAGGGTGACCAAATAAGACAAGGTACCATCACTAACCAGAAGGACTACAGACAAACGAGGCTCTGCACACCAGGCACAATTTTTACTTCTCCAGTGAGACCAATAAACCCTTTTCAGAAAAGCACTAAAACAATCAGGCAGTAGACAATCCAGGCTTGAGGCAGGGTCACAGATGCCTATTGCCATGTTTGGTCTCTCTGTGATGCTGGCTCACTGATCAAGGTATGTCTAGCCACCAGCGAGCCTGCAATGCTTGAGTGCCTTCTGTGTACCGGCCCAGTAGGAATGTACAGAAAGACTTATTCCTGAATGTAGATGGTCAGATGACCAATATAAAAGTCAGGCATTAGCACCACTTCCTGCTCGATTCTGTGTGGTGTGCTTAGCATGTTAATAATAAGGGTCTTCTTAGACCTGATTTTTATCCAGGTCTTAGGCACATGAACCTTGAAGGTTATGTCTTCCTAAAGAGCCCCAACCATTCCTTAGTACCAGAAAGAGAAGGACTTCTAAGAGGCGCTGAAGACAGCTGTCTGAGAACCTCGGACATTAGTGCTACCAGACTGGACCAGTACCAAGGTCCAGCAAACTACCGAGTGAATACCTGCTGATACCATGCTCTCCAGAGAGAATAAGATGTGCCAAGCCATGGTTTCCAAACTTTAGTAAATGTCACAATACCCCAGAAGGAATGTTACAACACAGTTGTTTGGACCTGTGCCATGGATTTTGATTTAGTAAGCAGGAGCTGGGGCCTAAAATCTGCATTTATATCAGTGGTATGGGTGCTATTGTTCTGGATCCATATTTGCATCAAACATCCACCCTGCCTTCAATAGGGGCTGCATTAGGTGTAGCCTTGGTTATGACCAAGTTTGATCCAAACTTAACTCATGCTTTTGGAGTTTGGCTAGCTGGCCGAGTCCTAGAGGAAGGCTTTGTCTGAGCAGGAGTCTTGCTACTGACTGTCCATGCCACTTTCCCATATCTCTACCTCAAAGACTTGCAGTGTCAGAACTGGAAACCCAAATAAGCATGAGTGCATTAGTGAGCAATCAGTGACGTAACAATTTTGACTTTATTCTCAAGGGCTTTGGAGACTTCAGAAGGTGACATGCTGACTTGCGGTGAAAATCCCAGAATCCTGGTCCCTAATGCTCTAGCAGGCCATCTCCCCCACCCCTCTTTCTCTCCCCACAGACACATGTGTGCGTGCGTGCATGTGCCAGGGCCACAGACTGATGTTGGGTGTCTTCCTTGATTGCTTTTCACCTTACCCATTGAGGCAGAGTTTCTCCCTTGAATCCAGAGCTCTCTAGCTAATCCAGCTCCTCAGCTGGTTTGGTGGGAAATCCCTCCTTTCAGTCTCCCAAGTGCTGGGGTTACAGGTAGGTATCCATGTCCACCTGGCATTCCTGTGTGTGCTGTGTATCTGAAGAGAAGTACTCTTCCCGAGGAGCCATGTCCCCAAGCCTCCACATTATCTCATGATGAGCTACTGTCTCCAGCATATCTACTCAAATGCCATGTGTCAGGCAAAGCTTCTTTCTAGTACCCATAGCCATATGCTTTAGAATACAATGATTTTGAAAATCCCCTTCAAGTTGGGTATCTAGCAGCCACTAGGAAGTACAAACCTTCATTCTTTTAGGCCATTCAAGAGTGAGGTTCTTGAGATGTGAGGTCCTTGACCAATAGTCTCGATTCCCGACACACTCTTCTACATGATGCTCTGATAGGCTTCGTATACCTTCTTTCTCTTTTCATAGGGACAAAGGAACCACACATTAAACACAGCATGGTTCTGGAATGCTGAAAGCTAACATTCTAGATTCCTGGAACACAGCCTGGAAACAGTTTGATGTGCTGCCCCATAGGCTATGGGTTGGGAGTGCTTCACAAAACCAGCTTTTTAAAGGGGTTTTGTTTTGAAAGAAGAGGAAGGCAGACACATTTACACAGCCTTTCCCAGTTTGTGACTCTTCCAAGCTCCCTCTTCACACCTGTGTGGTGTCAGTGTCAAAAAGACCTTCAAACATCAGAACCAATAGTGAGGGATGGGATTCAGAATACTTGATTTCACTCTCAAATTTAACTAGACAAAAGTTGTGATTTGTCTGGATGAGAGAATAAAGACTCAGACATGCCACCTCCCAGAGATGCTATATCTTGGAGATTAGAGTATAATGGCATATGGAAGAAGGATAAACATCTAAAAATAATTTTAGGATATTTTGTAGCATCCATGTGATTTCCATATCACCCTTTAATAGTCTGGCATATCATCAAGTGTTACTTAAAAATTGTATTCACTTCCAATACTGCAACAAAGGAAATTAAAATTTACTATAGAGGCTATTTCAAGATTCTATACAATGCCGAATCTAGTAAGTCATAAAGGAAAACTGAAAATTTTTCTTTTAATAAGATTCTGAAAAGATTCTAGAAAAGTCCTCTTAAGCATCTAGATTCTCTGTTTTAGAATGTTTTGTTTGGTTCAGGTTTAAGATGTCCACAAAATAATGCTTCCTTCCAGAGATTTGGGTAAGAGCAGAGATGAGAAGAACATGAAAAAGAGAAGCCATGGGCTGAAGAGGAAAGCCAATGGCAAAGTGTTCACCAGGCATTTGGGCAGAAGAAGAATAAGGAAAAAGAAGAAGAAAGAGGAGGAGAAGGAGTTGAAGAGAAAGAGGAAGAAGGTGATGATGATAAGGGGAGGAGGAAAAAGAGGAGGGATAGGAGAAAATGATGACACAAGATGCCTGTAATGGCTAAGAGACATGGACATGTGGAACAGGTAGATAGGAAATATCTTAGGGTGTTTGACTGCTTGTCCAAATCAGGCAGAATGGCCCAAGAGCAAACAGAAACAGTGCCAGAGCTGTATATGCGACAACTCATATCAACTCAGCAATGCTGGACCAAGAAAGGAAAGAGCTGGCATGGCACACCCGGTGTTCACTGACTGGCAGGTAAAGGTGTCACAGTGAGTACTGTGAGGGCTGAACTTTAGCTTCCCACACGGCAGAGCTGACACTGAAGTTTGTTCTCGACTGAGATATGGAAAGCCAGGGACAAAGCGCCCTCAAACTCTCTTAACAGAACTTTCATGGCTGTTAGAATTCTATACCATCAGATATCCTTCTGATATCTCAGAATGCTAATGATGCTCAAAGTACATGTTCCAAGGCAGCAACTGAAGGTCCTCAGGGAAAGCCTCATCGTCAGTTCAGATCCCTGAAGAGGCCTTCTGTAATCAACGCCCACAGTGGAGAGCATACAGAGCACTTGCCAAGTGGCAGCCTTGCACTAAGAGCTTTGCAGCATCTCATCTAATCTCACAGCAACCCTAGGAAGATCTTATTGCCCTCTAAAGGAAGATGAAAGGCTCCTCTTGGAGTAAGAGGCCAATGAATGTGTCCAAAGTTCATGACTAACTATTGGAAAGAACATCAGGGGCAAACTCTGAGCTCAGGTAGTCTTGGTCTAGAGTGCAAACACATCTCTGTAGTTTGATGCCATCAGTTCTGCAACTCCCTTATTCTTTTGTGTATATATACATATATCTTTTGAGAACTATCACTGTTTTCTTGGTAAACATTAAGAACCAAGGCAGCAAGGACCCAATAAGCTGCTGAAAGCAGATGTCAAGGTGGCCGCCACTGTTTGCCCTCATTGAAAGCGATGGACACCCTTGCTCCACACAATCTGCAGGAGCCAAGGAACTACACATTCTTGCTGGGTAATCCCTCTACCTGCAGGTCTTTCTTCTTGATAATCTGTTATGCCGTGAATCAAACCAGAGCCTCATGCTTCTGTGGCAAGCACTTTGCTGGCTGAGCCATCTCTGTAACCTGCTTTCACTTTTTATAACACAGCAGCTAGAAAGATGCCAATGACAACTGTGCCTTGCATTGCATAGTTTGGGGATGGTGCTGATTACTGAAACCTAAAAGTCCTCTGATTCAATACATATGAAACAGCCACGCAGGCTGATGTGACTCAGTGCATACAGAAGAGCCACACAGGCTGATGTGACTCAAGACCCATGGAATAGCCACACAGGCTGATGTTTATAACAGATGAGTGTTCTTTTTCTTTCTAGGAACCACCCCAAGCTTCACCATTCCTGTGATGCTTTATCTCTACGTTTGCACATACACTCAAAGCTGTGCCCTTTGCCTGTTCCTCTGGCTTCTGCAGGAGTGACAGGCAGTTTTCCCTGCGGGATAACCCGGCTCCATTCAACAGTTTATGATCTGCACTGCAGCTGCAGTCCTTTATTGAACTGTGTTGTTTATTGGCTGTCATTCTGCTCCAGGCACTATACTGGGTGTTTTATGTCTAGTATTCCTTTTCCTGGTCACATAAAGTCATCTTGGCTAATTGCAGATACGGAATTGGAGGGTTTAGGCAATCCTTAACTTGTCCCAGCCTGTTTGTGTCTCATCCCACAGCGTGCTCTCACAAATGTTTTGAGACACCGCCTCCTATGGGAGGCTGGCAGTGTGGAGCACAGCTCTTGTGAGTCACAGGCGGGGTACCGGTACTTAGAGCACATTGTCTTGTTTGGTTTTCCCACCTCCCCTTTTCCCAGGTCCTTAAGAATACATTCTGCTTTGCAGCTCTGGTTCCCTGAAGTCACTTACAGCGTGGGCTGAGCTACCCTGAAGGCCTTGCTAGGGGCCTAAAGGGCCTTTAACTGAAATTGAAAGGAAATGCCAGGAAGTGGGAGGGCCTCTGCCATCTACAGACAAGAGGCTGATAAGGGTGGGGGAGTGAGAAGGGACATCCTGCCTGCCTGTCTCTGACTGTCCAGCAGAGAGCTAAGGGCCAGATGCCAAATTCGGGACATAGGCTTCTTGCGATTGGCACAGATGGGGAAACATTTTTCTCATGAGTCAAAAGTGTGCTATCGCCACAGAGTGATGAGCTGGGATACAGTCAACTGGCTCAGTGTTTGGGATATGTGACAATGAAATCATATCCTGGGGGACAGAGAGATGGCTCTGTGGGAAAGAGTGCTTACTGTGTAAGCATGAAGATCTGAGTTCAAAATCCCAAGCTGTCACCTGGCTTTGTATGGTGTGTATGCTTGTAATCCTGTCGTTGGAGGACAGAGACAAGCAGAATCTTAGAGCTCACTAGCCAGCAAAGCTAGTGGGAAAGATAATTTCCAGTTCAATGGGAAACCTGTTTCGGGAGGAAGATGATGAATGACAGAGGAAGACATTTGACATTCCCTTCTGGCCTCCGCTTGACTCTGCAAACTGTGTGCATGGCATGAACAACCAAACACATGTATGCACACCATACGCACACATTCCACACACACACAAGGTCTTGAAGGCCTGGGATGTAGATTAACAGTCAAGCACTTGCCTATCATACAATGAATCCTAGGTTCAATTTCCATTTGCCAAGAAAAAGAATAATTTTTTTTTGGTTGGGAAGAATAGTAATATGCTCAATGTACAATATATGCTTAAATAAAAATAATTTTTAAAAGATCTTTAAAAATGTAAAATCACAAGAAAGTAATTTGTAATTAATTACCTCACTGCTGATCATTGGCTTTGTTTGAATACCACATGCCCCCAGGGAATTCAGCTTTCTATCCTCCTTGCTAATTCCTGACAGATTTTGATCTTTGTGCCAAGGCTTTAGGGTCTGTAATTCCGGAAGTAGGATCAAAGACTATGAAGTAAATATTTAGAACTCTGGACTTTAGGCTAGCCCGACAAGCTAAGCTTGGATTCTGCTGATAGCTGAGAGAAAACTTGACTATTGAAAACATTGACCAGAAGGCCCCGATCTTCAAAAGTGCTTGTGTTGGTGCCAGAGACACTTTTGTATGCGTGTGTGGAAACAGTGTGGTAGCTATCAGAGACCCGGGTGGCTAGCAGAGCAGGAAGGGCTCTCCTCAGGAACCCTACCATTGCCGTTAACAGTCAGTCAGACCAAGGCCTGAGCCTCCATCTTCCAGGAGCACGGCCACTATTTCTTTTAATCCTGAGGAATCGTTCTGTTGCAGACCTAAGACACGGGTTCTCCAGTTTGGTCTTAACTCCTCTGGTTCCGCAAACCTTTGCTAAGTAGAAGCCTCATCTCAGACATTAGATCCCACTCCAGGATGGACAAAGCTAAGGATACAGTGAGAAGTTGGAGGTCCACACCCAGACAGGTAACGGCTGCTTTTCTTCTCTTGGGACGGTTAGCACAAGGTGTGCACCTGAGGGAAAGCTGTGAGCCAGGTCTGAAAGAGAACTTGTGCCTGTCACCCAGCATGTCATCCATGATACTCAGCTCAGCATTCACCTGAGACCTGGGATCGTAAAGCAAGAAACTGGCAAGCTCCTAGCTCTCTCTCCTAGATCCCCACCCAGTACATGGAGAAGCAGACAGGCTCCATACAGCCTTCATCTTTCCCCGTAACAGGTCAGGAGATGGGTGTGCCTGCATCCTACTGGCTGTCTTCACCTCTCCCACATGCCATTTTGGACCTGCCTCACTCCAGGTAAGCTAAATTCTTTCTTGTGCCTATCTTTCTCCTGGAAGGAAAGTTTGAGTGGACTTATTCCAAACCCTCACCCATTTAATTTTTGCTGAGTTCCTATGAAATCCGATGTCTGAGGTTGAGTATGTAGTCTCACAGCGCCCACACAACATCAGTCTGAGAGGAATGGGGTTATGCTTATGTGAACCTACGGAAGCAAAGTCATGGCATCAACTGACTTGCCCAAAGCAAGGGAGTCCACAGTATTGTGGAATTTGGAAGGAAGGAAGCACTGAGCTCAAGACTTCAGCTCTAGGAGGAGGGAGGCAGTCTCTGCCGTCTGTGGAGCTCAAGATGTCCTTCTGAGTCAGGCCTGGCTAAGGGTCTTTAAGGGTTCACATCTGAAGAAAGAGAAGCAGAGACCTGTCGTTCTTTCCTTCCTCTTACTGCAGACTGTCAGAGCCTCTCAGATCTTAGTCACTAAGAACAGGTGCACCAACTATAAATGAGAACCTCCCAGGCAGATTTCCAGGAGCACATCCTAGTCCAGGAGGTCCGGAGTAGGGCCTTAGAATCTGTGCTCATAACCATCAAGAGAGACTGGGGTTTGAAACAGGAAGCTGTGGCAACCGTAGAAAGTTTACCATGCTAAAATATCTAAGTAGTAGATGAACGTAAGAAACCAGACTTTTCCCACATGAAAGCCATGGTAAGTGGGAAGTTGATCGTTTACTGTGAAGGGGCCTGGGAAAATGGCTGGGTCATCTTATTTGGGATAACCATGGCCTTCCAAGAGCCGTGGCATCCCTGTGATATGTCACACAGCAACTGGCCCACCCCGATCTCCTTGCCCTGATCTATGCAGAGAGAAGGTCATCATTTATCCAGTACTAATCCACCTATGGCCCTCTGAGTCCAGGTGAGGAAGATAGAATATGCCTGGTTGGCAGCAAATTTTCTCATAAACATTAGTTGACTTGTTCCAAAATTTTTCGGTGAAATGGATTGAGCAGATGGTAAAGCCCATTGCTACTCTGATAATCATAATCAAATCTATCTTTTATGTGTATTGTGTGCTTGTGTATGCATGCTCATGTATGTGGAGGTCATTAGGTGTTTTCCACTCACTACCTTATTTTTTGGGGCCAGGTATCTCACCGATTTAACTGGACTGGCTGATGTGCTAGCCCCAGGGCTCCTCCTGTCTCTGTCTCTCCTTGGTTGGGATTACAGGGCCACATTGCTATGCTCATCTTTTAAAGTGTGTTCTGAGGGTTGAAGGTCAGGTTTTCATGCTTGCACAGTGAGCACTTTACCAACCATGATATCTCCCAGCCCCTAACACCAATATGGATGGAATGGCTCTTTGTGCGGCCTTGTGGTGGGAATAGAACTATATGCTGTCCTGTAATCTTCCCTCTACCACTTTGGAGAAGACGTCCACCATTTGGGTCTTGGTCATACAATTAACAATGAAGAGAAGTTAGAATTCTAGCACAGGCTTTTTTTTTTACTATGTGAGTAGACTCCATGGTTTCACATAGGGTCACAGGACTTGTCCAGTAACATAAAGACTGTCAGTGATGTTGTTGGATCAACATCCAAGCGCTTGTCAACTCCCTACTTCTGCCTGTTTTTTGTATGGCTTCTGCTTCTGGGTTGTGCTAGGCATGCTCAGAAAGGGATGGCTTCTGTTAATTAGTGACCCTGAATAGAAAGCAAGCTGCAGTCTCTGGGGATGCTTCACTCTTGTATAAGTTCTGGGCATGAGTGGTCAGGAGGCTGAGTCAACCAGAGTTGTATCATGATGCCATCCACGGCTTCCAGGGTACGCTCTGCAGGCCCCCCAGAATCCAGGCTCTGTGTTGGGGCCGAAAGCCATGCCGAGCACCCAGCTCTGGTTTCAATGATCTTTGCTGTTGTGCTAGTGACTTGTCTGGAAGCTGCTAAGCTCACAGTGGGACTCCATGCCCCCTGGAACATCTCTCATCCATTTAGTGTGCAAAGGCTGGGGGCAGGCCTTCAGATTGCTGTGGACAAGCTCAACTCAAAAGCAGTGGGCCTCGGAAACTTGAGCTGGGCATTCAGTTACCTCAACTCAGCATGCAGTGCCAAGGAGTCCCTTACAGTTTTCACCGACCAGGTCCAGAGAGAACATATTTCTGCTCTGTTTGGACCAGCATGCCCAGAAGCAGCAGAGGTAGAGTATGCATATTCTAATAGTGTTGTCTGAGCTTCTCCTGGAAGGGACAAGTATACTGACAAAGACACAGGTTTCATTCATCTCTTCCTACTGTTTACATTTTTAATTAAAAACTTAATTGTATATATCCATTGTACATGGTACTGTATAATATAAAGGTGGTTTCAGGTGGGTACATTATTGTACATCTAGTCTCATTAATCTCTGGGTGAAAGCCATCTTACAACAATTGCTGTCTAGGTCTTAGTTTCCTGTTTGAGACTAGAAATGTTAATGGTCTTCAAAGAGTCTTTGAAGGAGTGACTAGATCATATGTCCTATTCCTCCTGCCTGTATGACTGTGTTCTATGTAGACTCATTACTCTCTTATGTTCTCAGCTACTTGGTCTGTAGAATTTGAGATTGACAACAGTGCTTGCATTTATATGTAACATTCTCAATTGTTAAAGAAGGCTTTCCTTTGTTGTGTATAATAAATTATCCAGGTGTGCTCACAGTACACTGGAGAGAGTACAGCGTGACAGACTGTTTTAAGCTACAGCAAATGAGGGGAACACGCTGTCAGTGGTTAATGGGATTAGCTTAGTCAATGTCCTGGGTGCCATCTGGGAGAGGGTGGGGAGGCGACTGCGGAGGCCCCAGTGCCGCACACGCTCTGCCGTTGTTGCTGCAAAACTCAGTTGACCTTTGAATTTGAATATCTGCCTCTCTGCATTCGACATCTCTCCGGCTATCCAAACCCACCCTTCCTTCAAAGTCAGTTCCAAGTGATGTTGAGGCAACTTCCACTCTCTGCTTGAGGTGACTTCTGCTCTCTACTTTCACTGTACTTCCCCAAGTTGAAGTAATTTATTGTTGATCTGTATGAGTGTGTATTTCTGAGTATGTGAATTTGTCTGCTTCTGTAGGAAGTAAAGAAATGACATACTTCTGGAAAATACTCTTCCCTTTTCCCCAGGCATTACATTTTACTATTATTTAAGTCATTTATAAATTTTGTGTTTTGATCTTTATTGAGGTGAGATTGAAAACCCACATGCATTTGATAATTTATTCCAAATTAAATGTATTGAAAGAAAAAATGTAATTGATTGCTTCCCTAAATGCTTATAAATATATGTCTATAAATCCTATAATGCATATTGCTTTCTAGGACTATTTTTATATGTCTCAGCTTCCATAAGGGGTCATAAACTTTTTAAAGACAAAGGTCCCCAAAGTTCTTGGCAAAATACATGAGAAGTGAAGAATTGGCGAGTTCAGGAAGCATGTTAATGGGGCCCATGGCTTGGGCTCTAATCCCCCCCACTAGTGTTAGCTGTGTAACTCCCATCCCTGCATCCCCACATTTCCATCTTTAAGATGGGTGAAATGACCATCGGTATTCCATAGAAATGCTCCAGGAGTTTAAACAAGGACACAGCCCCAAACCAGACATCTGCATCATGCTCCTCTTCTCCAAGCTCAGGAATCATGAAGAAAGAGAGGCCGGCAGAGGAGCCACAAACAGTAGATGACTCCAACCAAATGGTTCTGTCAGGACACTGCAGGGAAGTCGCACATATGAGCTCACGTTAGCCATGGCCCTGTGCACAAGATTTATGTAATAACAAGCCACACAAAATCTAAGCATGGAGTGGGAGGTGGTCGTTATTCCCCATTCCTAGCTGAGAGAAGATTAACAATCGTTGGCCACTGAGAGAAAGAATGTTAGTTTTCTTCAAGGATTCAGCCTCTGAGAGGCGGTGTTCCAGTAGAGGGCCTCATGTCCACACCCATGCTCTGGGTGGGCTCAGTGGCTTAAAAAGAAAAGAGAAGCTACATTAAGTTGGGAAGGATAGCTGGGGAGATAAGGAGGAATTGGAGCAGAAGGAATGGGGGTTGAGGTTGATTAAAATGGGTTGTATGCATGCAAAACTCTTAAGAAATAAAAAATTAACTTGAAAACTATTCCAATTAATCAAGTATGCCACAGTGTGTTATTAAAGCTTTCAAAAAAATGAAAGAAAGAAAGAAAGAAAGAAAGAAAAAGAAAAGAACAAAGAAAAAGACTGACACAAACATGAAAGTTCTTAGGGAGGGATTAGAACATAGCATTTGCTTGAGACAGTCTTGCATTTATCATTCCTGGCCTCTGAGGTCCCTACACTACAAAATTTATGGGAGGCATTGTCATCGACTCCAAAAGAGAAGTTGCAGAAATGACCCATAGATTCCCCATCCGAGTTCTTGGCCCATGGTGCATATGAAGCGTGAGGGTGGCAGAAGCTCCATCATGGAAAGGTGTTCTCTTGTTCACTTTTGAGATCACTGCGCTGCTGGCCTCCAAGTGGAACATCCCCTTGTTCAACTTCGTTGGGCGAACGGCAACCCTGGAGGAGCACTTCTGGTGTGACAGCTGTGTGTCCCTGGTGCCACCCAAGCATGGAATCAGCTCTGCGCTGCGGGAAAGCCTGCACTACTTGGGCTGGGAACAGGTCGGGGTGTTTGCATACTCCTCTGTGGCCTCCCTCTGGGAAGAAGTGGACAAGATGTGGGGGGTCATTGAGGACAAACTCCGGTTCCATTTCACTATCACTGCCAGCATGAGATACGGCAACAGCAGCCCAGCCCTTCTGCAGGAAGGCCTCAGGAGCATGTCATCTGTGGCCAGGGGTGAGTAGGCAAGAGTCTTCCTTTGCTTATGTATGGAGATTGTTTAGGAACAGCTATGAACTCTTTGTTTTTATACTTATTTTCCTATAGTATAAAAAATGGTGGAAACAAGATACCAAGTTAGTAATAGATTAAAGCAATTTCCTTATTTTATGTGTGTGTGTTTGTGTATGTGTGTGTGTTTATGTGATATGAAATCTTGGGTGTTAGAGCATTGTGCTGTTCAGAGTAAGTACTAGAATCAGATTCATGGTAACCTGGGTCTTGGACTTTGTTACTGAGAACACGGGCTTAGGAGACAGACACACTTGGGTTTTATGCCAACGTCCTCACTTTCTAGCTTTGTGTTCATGAGCAAGAATTTTAACCTCTCTGTCCCACAGACACCTTCTCTATTAAACAGAGACAACCATCATTCCTCTTTCCCAGTAAGGTTGGAACTAAATATATTGGAAGGGTTTAGCACCCAGTCTATGTAGGAAGTTTGTGGTAAGAATTTTTGGTTTCTTTAAAAACCCAGTTATGTTGGGAATCTGTTTTTGTTTTAATCCCAGGTGTGGGATATGGGGCTGCTTCAGATTGCCCACAGCAGCTGACTGTGATTTGCTCTAGGAAGGGTGTGATTTTGCCAGCTGAAGATAGTTTACATTTGGAGTTCATGGTCACTGCCCACCCAGCACTCTGAGGAGCTTTCCCTCTGTGTGTGTGAGGGTATATGATGCACACATGCCCATATGTGAGCCTCAACAACTGACTCTGTTTTCCCTTCCTCTAGTTATCATCCTGATCTGCAGCTCAGAGGATGCAAAAAGCATCCTGAAGGCTGCAGAGAACCTGCAACCCAACACTGGAGAAATTGTTTTCATCCTTTTGCAGCAGCTGGAGGTAGGCATTGGCCAGTGGCTCTGTAGGGAGAGGTGTCGAGAACCACCATGTAACAGGGTGTATTTAGGAACCAGACACTTGCTACAGCTCTAGGAGGTCAGCACCCTTGAAGGTTTACCTTAAAACCAGGGCTGAAGGCCTGGGGCTAGAACTCAGTCTGTAAGGTGCTTGACACAGATATGAGCCTGTCACCTTGGTCCTCAGAACCCACCTAGTGGCCCATACTTGTATTTCCTGTTGCCAGCACTCCCAGGTTGCCCAGATGTTTCAGACCTTTTGTTTCTTAGCTTCTTTAACAGAATAAGAAATGGAGGCCCAAAGAGGCTAAATAACTTATCCAAGGCTGCACAGCTACCACGAGTGTTTGTGTTCTAGCCCCAGGGCTGGCCTCAGAGTCCACACGTATTACACGTGTCCAGGGTGTTTCCAATTGGTTTGACTTTCTAAAATGACCTTGTTTTATATAATCAGAAGGAACTGAAATGGGGCAAAGTAGATGTAAAGAAAGATAAAACAATCTCCTCCTTTGTCAGAAAGTATTGGCTGGCCAAACTGCTCAGATTTTTTTTTTTTTTTTTTTGGTGGCTGGAATTCTACTTCTCTCTACTTTCCAGGGCATCCTCCTGCCTCCATTTGTTATCACCACCCCCTTTCTTCACTTCCCCTCATCTCTGTTTGCAAGCAGATGATGAGAAGAGAGGGTGGAACAGCCCTCAGGACTTGCAGAGAATTCCTTTCAACCCTTCCTTCTTTCTCATAAAACTCTGATGGTTAATTCCAACTGGTTTATAGTACAGGAAGAGTATAGAATGTGAAATATACCATGGAGTGGCCATATAATATCATCATGCTTCTTGAAACAATACACAGACCCATTTGATAAAACTATTTCCAGTTAGGTTTATGTTGGAAAAAAAATAAAGCTGCAGAGAAACAGTACAGTGTAATGTCAGTTATGTAAAATATATATACTTTGTATGTACACACCCACATATGCACACGTACCTCTCTATGTGCTTATACTTGGGAATTTGGGATGCATGCAGTGAGTGGTGTGCACTTGTCAGAGTAGTGATCATATAAATGATAGCAATGGTAAGAAACACTGAAACCACAAAGCGAAATGGAGACCGGATGGTCATAAGTGTGCTCAGCTTGGCAATCTTTGCTGCAACCTTTGCTGCTTTATAAGCTTTACATGTCTTAGCTACTTGGTGTATCTGTATGTTTGTTCTTCATCCTCTGGCTTCTTTCCTACTGCTTCTGTGCTAGCTAGAAAACATGGACCTGGTGTGGCCAAACCCTCCAGATTTATTGTATTTCCAAGAATTAGCATATGATAATTAAAGCTCAGTGCTGCCTTGCATGTAGTTGGGCTCCGTGGGTTGCTTGCTACAGCATGGTGACGTCCACTTCATTACCTTTTAGGACAGGTTTTGGAAGGAAGCACTGACAAGTGATGAGGTGACACGCTTTCCCAAAGTCTATGAATCCCTGTTGGTCATAGCACCCAGCTCCCAAGGAGAAGGCACTGCAGATGATAGCTTCCGGAAACAAGTCTACCAAAGGCTGAGGATGCCGCCCTTTCACAGCTCCATCTCCTCAGAGGAACAGGTCTGCTGATGATTGCTGCACAGTCGACTGATTTTGCATTTCGCTTTCTTATTTCTTCTTCTCACCCAACCACACACACACACACACACAACACACACACACTATTGTCTTCCATTGCCTCAAATAAACAGTGGCATGATGCTCTTCTGTGCAGTCCATACCCATGGCCACAGAGGAATCAAGGTTATGGGATGGAAAGCTACTGGCCTTTGCTAGTTACTAATTGTGGAGTCTTGGAGTAAAATTACCTAACTTTTCTCAAACATGAACTGGAATCCTTATGGCATCTACCTTCCAAGCTGTGGCCCTGAGTGTGACAAAATACACTATGTTGACATAGCAGACGAGAGAGGTGCCAGGGGGTCCTCAGGCTTTGCTGGTTGCCTTTGTCTGGGGATGACATGACTAATAGCCAAGATGGAGCAAGCAGAGTTCAAGCAAGTGGATGGGTTCTGTTAGGGCAGTCACGAGAGGGTGCATCAGCCAGCGTGGCACGGGCATGCATAGAGAAATAACCACATGGGGAACGTTGTACAGAGAACGCTGGTGAAAGCAGAGGGTACTTCCACTCTGTGGCCAAGCTGAGACAGTGAAGACAGCGGCTTGATGAGGAATGAGAGGTCGACTCTAACAGGATGAGAAGACGGTTATTTATAGGATCTCTCTATAAACAGTGAAGGCGCTGAGACCTGGAGAGGATACAGAGCATGTCTCTGCTCTCACCGCCAGGAAACGGCAGACATTCTAGTTTCAAGAAGCCATGCCTCTTTCCAATGAATAGCTCTGGAACTGTTCTTGGTCTGAGCGTGTGATGCATTAGAAAACCAGGGCATACAAGGGAAGGGGAAGACGTGGACAGCTAGGTTTGATATCATCAGGCATGGGCGAGAGACAGCTCCCTTCCCTTCTCAGTTGGCTCGTCCTGTGCTCAGAGGATGGAAAATGATTTCTTCTAGCTAGGTGGGGGAAGTTGGGGGTATGCACAAAGTGTTCACTTCTCTTGTTGAAGGTGAGCCCTTACTCTGCCTACCTCCACGATGCCCTCTTACTCTACGCTCAGACTGTGGAGGAGATGATAAAGGCTGACAAGGACTTCCAGGATGGGCGGCAGCTGGTTAGCATCCTGAGAGCTGGTCAGATCACACTGCAGGGTAAGGTGGTCTTTGAGCTCAGGCTTCTTACCCATGTCCCTGTGGGTTTGGAGATGCTGGGCATGTCTTTTAGGCTTCCTGAAAAGCCTGCCTCATTCTGCTACAGAACATTTATCATCTCAACAAGATTCTAGTCTTCCATGGGGTATGTGGGCATTCAGCCTAGACTGCTCTGGGGTTTCCCTGACCAGGGAAAGAGGCCTCTGATTATTTTATCCTTGTCTCCCTGGGAACTCCCTCTCACAGATTTTTCTAATAATGTACATCCCAGAGAGACTTGCCTTTAGTACACGTCTGAACAGTAATGTCATGTAATGTCTGGGGAAGAAAAGGTTACCAGGCCCCATACCCCTGGGTTGTATGCCAACTCTGGTTCTCTTGGTTCTGGAAGGCAGACTTGGGACCCTGTGCCTCTAGGCCACATGTTTCAGGACTGAGTTCCTCCTTTCCTGAGACTAGATGTGTGAGGTCACCGAGATCATAGAGCCAGGCACATAATAGGTACTTAATAAATGACAATATTATATCCTGTCCTCAGTGGAACCTAATGTAAGGGCATGGCTTCTGGTTTGGGGCATAGAGTAGGAGTTTCCCTTTCTGAAGTCTGCCTTGTCTTTGTACCAAGCAAGGACAGCAAACCTGAGTCCCAGAGATGGTTAAGGGAGAAGCCAGCATGGCGAGGACCAGAGAGGTAGCTGTCTATCCCTCATCCCCAGCCAGCTGCTGCCCTGAGGTCATTTCAGCTTCCAGTTATCACATTTTATGATTCTATGGGAAGCAATTTTATGTGAAATGCAAGCAAGGTGGCTTAATTTTGTTTTTTCCTCAACATTGGGTGAGCCTCCCCATTTGGAGGTTCATCTACCTCGCCAGTGTGATTCAACTTTTGAAACAGCTGCTGTCCTTTGGTGTACACGTTGACCCTCACTCAAGTTCTGCAAAATGGCAAAGTCTTGCATTCATGCTTGACAGGGAATGGGCTTGCCAGTCAACTGGCACAGGCTGCTGTTTTTAGCCATAAGGGCCACTTTGTTCTCATGTGATTACTCTCTCTTTCCAGGAATCACTGGTCCTGTGCTTTTGGACTCACGGGGGGAAAGGTGCATGGATTATTCAGTCTATGCTCTACAGAAATCTGGAAGCAGATTCCTCTTTCTTCCCTTTCTTCATTTTGACAGTTTCCAGAAAGTAATCAGGTACCACTGGCCACTTCTGTCAGATTGATCATGCTTCAGGAAGCAGGACAGAGGTTTGGGATCCAGTTCTAGAATATCCCACAAAACAGTCTATTAACTCAGGTTTGTCCAGTCTGTGGCCTGTGGGCTACACACGTTTCAGGAGAATTATGAATACAGCCCAACATAATATTGTAAAACATGTGAAACATGAGGCATTTTTTTTTATATATGTGGACCTACAAACACACATGAGATCAGTTCTTAAGCATGGACTTTTTAGATCACAACATTATGGTATGATGTCAGAGCTTTCTGAATTCATAAAGATCAACTTTGGCCTTAAGGTAGTTTTGCCCGGTTGTGGGTATGGCCCTTTTCAGGATCCTGGGGGAGAAAGCAGGAACACAGCACCCAAACTACACCTTCGTAGGGTTTTGCTCCTGTTAATGGTCCAGCTGGATTCCATCCCCAGTGGTATCAACAAGAAGCCATTATCCCCTGAGGCAGAGGACCATGGAGCCACCTAAGGCTCAACTCCACATTCGGTAAAACTGCTTACCTGAGAAGTCTGAGCCTCAGAGACTCATTAGGACCCTGTGTTACTCTGAGTTCCTATTATTAGGAATTCCTGAAAAAAGATCCTTTATTTTGCTTTCTTAGCTACAAACCAATGAGGAAATGAAGAGGAAAACTTGTGTTTAATTCAGTGTCTAACTACTCCCACTCCTACTGCTGTTAACCTAGATTCCATGTGTGACATTTTCCCTCCCTTATTCTTTGAAAAAAGTAAGTCCCAGCATGGTCCAGCATAAAGAACAAAGCAACTATAAAAACCAGGTCCTTAGTATGGTAGGAAGTGGTGTCTTTGATGTAGGGAGCGACATTTGGGCTGTGAACGATCAAGATGCTTGCTGTGCATTGAGATCTGTCGGTGCCAAACCTGGCTGACACTTTTACCCTTGGCACATGACCCTTTAAGTCAAAAGAGACATAGTTTAAGTTACAAGACTGTGGAAGCTAGTCAGCCCGGAGAAAAGAAGACATTGACTTCCCTACATTATGTAGCAAGAGGCTTGCTCTGAAGTCTGAAGGGTCTGAGGGAGCAAGAAAAACACTCATCAGGTCACCAGGGGTTTGAATTGAAGGGCTGAGGCCTGCTTGCTGTTGTTGTTTACATTTATTCATCTCTGGGCATGCATTAATGCATGTATGTATGGTATGTATATGCTATGGGTATGCCATGGCATGAATGTAGCTACAAGGACAACTTTGAGGAGTTGGTTCTGTTTTTCCATCATGTGAGTCTCAAGGGTCCAGCTGGGTCGTTAGGCCTCACAGCAAATGCCTAAGGGTAAAGCCATGGAGACGTCTCTTTAGCACTCGGTTTTTTTGTTTGTTTGTTTGTTTGTTTTTATGTATGTCTTAGTTGCTCTTGTTGTACATGAGGTGAAGACAAGTAGAAGAAATGCACTGAACACTGATCTTTGTCTTTTGTCTCTTCTGCTTTAAAGGCCCTGGATGAATGTCTCTAATATCTCGTGGCCCCATGGCTCCCTTCCTGAATACAAACCTGGCTGTAGATTTCATAACAAGCTTTGTAAAATGGAGCCTCCTACTGTAGCAGGCAAGCATGATGGTTTAGAAAAGGTAGCAGGAGCAGTTTCTCAACACAGTCTTTGGGGCCAGAAAACCTTTCTGTATGAGACTATCCTGTGCTTTGTGGATAGTGAACAGTAGCAACCATGTAGCTAGAACCAAAAGTGTTTCCAGACATTGTCAGTATCTCCTAAGGGCACCATTGCCTTCCTTTCCTATTAAGAGCAATTCCTATAATGAACCCTGGATCCTGAGATTTGAGTCTTAGACCATCCTTCTGGGAGATGGTAGTAGTCTGGGCAGGAGGATATAGCTGAATGATTAGGAGCCTGGCTTTTGAATTAGACAGACTATGTCTGGAGAACAACACTATAGAGAGTGCCTAGCAAGTGTTCAACAAAAGTGTTAGAAACCCTTGCTAAGCTCTTACTACAGGAGCTGCTGTTAACCAAAGAATGAGATGAGTAGAGTTGCCATGGTAGCTGGGGTGGGGGTGAGGAGCTAGCAGAGTAGGATCCCAACAGGGCCAACTCAAAGTGGCTTCAGCATGTCATAACCTACACCATACCTGACAGCTTTTAAGACACTGCTTGGCAGGGACATGGTCACCTCTGCCCATAGGCGGGCCTGAGCAGTGGCCATCTCTTCCTCCAGGTATAACTGTGGAGGTTGTGATTCCCACAGTGACACTCCTGGTTCTAGCTGCCATAGTGGGTCTGGTGTTACAGATGCTGAGAGGAAAAATACAAAACTCTCATGGAGACACCTGGTGGCAGATCCCGTATGAAAGCATCACTCTTCTGCCCCAGCACAAGGTGAGGCCATTCAGTTCCTGGTGACAAGCAGAGGGACTTCACCCAGGAACTTAAAAGAGCCAGGGGCCAGCTCACTGGTGAAGTGAGCAACCAGCAGAGTTTCAAAACCCGAGTTTAGTTTTTAGGCTACATTTATCAGGGAATGCTACCCCGAATCCACAAACTCAGTTTTTAAACACTGAACTGTCCTTGTTTATGTCAGACAGGTAGACACTGTATTGTGGTTGTATCTATGCCAGCATCCCCCTCTCAACCTCTTTCCCCTAGAAATCTCCCATTTCTCTCCCTATGTCATGCCCTCCTCCCACAATACCAAGTCCATATGCACATGAGTGTGTGGCCACCCACGGAGGCATGGGGATCTGTCAGTGGGGGACCACTCTACTCCAAAGGTGGCTCTCTTTCTCCTTCAGCAGCCAGACTTAGAGAGCTCCTGCCCGCTCCATGCTGGACTTTTTAACTGGCTTAATCTTGCGTAGGTCTTGTGCAGTTAATCACAGTGTCTGTGGGTTCACATCAGAAGCCAGCCTTTCACTCATCCAGCTCTTATATCCTTTCAGTCCCTCCTCCATGATGTTCCCTGAGCCTTGGGAGGGGAGGTTGACACATATGTTCCATTTGTAGCTAAGGCGCAGCTTTTGACTATTTAGAAATGATTGGCACTCCTCTAAAGCTCCCCTCAACTCAGTGGGGTGTTTAAATATTCCTGGAGTGCATATAGTCCTATCTAAAACAACCTACAAAGGACTGCTACAAACAGTTCATTTGCACAACAGTCATATCACTCTACCGTCCAGTGTAGACCAAGCACAGCTCAAGACTTCAGGACACTCCAGAAGAAGATGTCTGTGCAGACAGATGTCCCCATGATGAGGTGGAAGTCCTGAAATGGAGAGTAACTTGAAGGCTTCTGAGAGGAGGTGACATTTAGGAAGAATGTGGCAAGGTCAGAGGACATATAGAACATGTCAGGATAAGGGTTGGGAAGATTGGCTGGTACCAAGTCTGGAAGGTTTCAGTGTCCTAAAACCAAGAGATTGGCTTCTATTAGTCAGTTCCCTCAAAAAAAAAATTCCCAGGGCTTTGAGTTTCCTTTTCCCTTTCCACATACAGAGCTGTAATCTGATTTGCTTGGTTTTGTACATTAGGATTCCATTAATATTCACCTTAAACAGGACTAGGCTACTATGCTCCAAAGATGCATTCTAGTTTGTTGAAGAGGTGCTGGAGATTTAAATACGAAGGGAATTCAGGCTCAGTCAGGAAAATCAACTGCATCCCCACCTCTGCTTACATACCACAGCTAGAGCATGAATGCAGGCAGCCTGGCCTTAGAGCCTGTACTACCCATGGTGGTGCTGAGGCCCCGAGGGAGGCAGGCAACAGGTAGATGTTCACATTGGATCAGAAAGATCAGCGTCCAAGGCCTAGCTTTCCCAGATATTGACTATGTGACCATCTTCCTTATCTACAAAATACACACTCCCTAAGCTGCGCCTTGTTTTCCAGCCATCCCAGCGAGGCACACCTGTGTCAAGATGCATGGTTAGTCATGCATCTCCTGGGAAGATTTCTGAAGACTGCAGCTCCTTCGTCAAGAGCCAACAGGGCGAAGAGCTGTTTTATGCCCGTGTGGGCCTTTACCAGGTACTTCTGTCCCATTCTCCAGTTGCATTCTCCAGGCAAAATCCCAGCTGGTTTTGTGTCTCTAGACTTGTGTTTCTCTAACTTTGAGAACTGAGACACAGTAAAAAAAAAAAAAAAGTACAAATGCTACATGTTACTTAAAAGAGAACTAAGAAATGTTTCTAACATGAATATTCTGGGTTAGAAGGTAGAACCTGAGATTCTGCATTTCTGATAAGCTCCCCCATGGTGCCCATACTAGTGACTCAATCAGACTTAGGACTTCCAGCAGAATTTTCTGTGGCAATGGTGACATCCCAAAGCTACTGTCATCACTAGCTGTAGGTGACTATTGAACACTAGTGTTTCTAGGAGAACTGAATGTTCGAGGTAATTACATTACATTAGATAGCTAGGGAGCCTCAGGGCTCACTCAGTTAGGAAAGCTCTCGATGGGTAAGCATGGGGACCAAGTTTCTGACTCCCAGCACTCAAATAAAACAACAGCAACCAGGGAGGCAACGCCTGCCTGTAATCCCAGTGCCAGGGAGGTCTGGGCTGGCTTATTGGCCAGCCAGTTTAGTTGAATTGCTGAGCTTTAGGCTCAGTAAGAGACTCTGTCTCAAAAATAATGTAGAAACCAATAGAGGACATCTGACATTGACCTCTGGCACATATGCATGCACAGCCGCACACACAATTCAAATAGTCCCGTGTGGCTAGCAGCAACCTCAATAGGCCACACAGTCCTACAGTGATTTCTTTATCCTAGGACTTTAATGACCCTGTGGTGGGCACTGACACATGTGTAAAACAGGAGGCCATTCGAGCTCAGGCGTCACTCCCCCAGCTGGCCTTGGACCATGCCCCAGACCACGTGCTTAGTCATGCTTTAAAAAGTCAGCTCCCTTTGAGGAAAAGTAAGCAGGCCTTGGGAAGTGGAGGCGGGAAGTGCCACACAGTCACTGCTCCTTGCTCCAAGGCGCTGTTTCAGTTTCTGGCAGTGTTGTGCCGACTGTCCGTCCCCACCCCAGCCGGAACTGCCTCATCCTTCAGGCTTCAACACAAGCGCCATTCCTGCTGAGAACCCCTTCTTCCATGGGAGTGCAATCCTGTCTCTACTCCAACCCCTCACAGTTGCCGCCACACTGAAAGGGGCTGCTCTGGGCTTGCTGTTTAGCTCATCTGCACCTTGCCTTCTCTTGTGCTGACTCCATCCTTTCTTCTGATTGGCTCCTACCCCGTTGTGATGTGTTTTTGTGGTTGGGCATTGAATGGCTCCAAAGGCAGGCCCACTAGGTAACAAACGTGATTTATGGCAGAAGCTTTGTGTGCCAGGCACTGCTCTTCTGATACTATGTATTTTAACTGATCCCATCCTTCCTCAAATTTGGTTGTCGTGGTGTCCCCTGACATTTTACAGACAAAGAAAGAGAGTCTGGGAGAATTTAAATTGAACAGTCACAATGGGCTTGGACTTTGGCATCTGACTCCAGACTGAGGAGTCAGATATTCAGATTCTACCATGTACCACCATGGACACTAGCAGCAGTGATCTATCCAGAACTGGGCTAGCCACAGCTACCTTGCAGGACTGTGATGATGTCTGAAGGAGACCTTACTGCTGAACTGCTAGTTCCTGGACCTACCACATGGCCACCAACGGGGTTGACTTGTCAGTGAAGAGCTGATGCTATTTCCCGTATCTGACTTTTTTTTTTCTCAGTCTTCCCACTCCCTTTTCTCACCTTTCATGTTTCTAGATCATCCTGAGTTAAGAACATTCTATATTGGGGTTAGAGAAATTGCTCTTCCAGAAGGACCCGGGTTCAATTCCTAGCACACCCATGTCAGCTCAGAAGCACTTAGAAGTCCCATCCCAGGGATTCTGATGCTGTCTTCTGTTCTCCGCAGGCACTGTATGCATGTAGTGCACAGACACACACGCTAGTGAAACACCCATCCAGTTAAGATACTAGAAAGGACAAAAAGAACTTTCTACTTTGTCTCTGGTTCCAGGGAAATCACGTGGCCCTCTGCTACATTGGTGACGCGGCAGAAGCATGGGTGAAGAGGCCAACTGTTCTTCAGGAAGTCTGGCTGGTGAGGCTCTTTGCTCCCGCTCTGAGAAGTGGCCTCCATTCTAAAGGCAGAATGGTGTTTTTTCCAGCTTGGTCCTTTCTTTGCTACAAAGGGTTTGGACCACAGAATCTTGGCTTTACACAGGAGCCTGAGTCTGGCTCCTTCCTAACTCCACCTGCCCCCTTAACCTTTCCTGGCCTTAATTCTGGCCTTTCATCCTCTGTCTGTGGTGGCTGCTAGCTGCCTTTTGGACTTGGATCTTGGGGTGGGTGTGACAGTTTGCTTTGTGTCAATGACCCAGTGCCACACACCAGCATCAACAGCCAGAACCAGAGAAGCGGTGCTAGATCTACCTGTGATGATGAAGTTTACTTATGACCCATCGCTTAGATTAAACTTCGCTAACTCCCTGGTAACTGGGTTTTCTTTCTAGCTGTGCCATTTATTAGTGGTGCCCCTTCAACAAGCCACTTCACCTTTCAGGCATCTGTTCCTTGCCTGTAAAATGGAAGCTGTTCTTCTCTCACAGCACCTTAGGAGTTAACTGAAGTGGGCACACAGTAGTTCATGGTGTGACGCACTCTCCATACATAGTGATATCGCTGCTGTCATTTCCAGATGTGTGAATTAAAGCATGAAAACATCGTCCCCTTCTTTGGAGTTTGCACAGAACCACCTAACATCTGCATTCTCACACAGTATTGCAGAAAAGGAAGTCTCAAGGTAAGCAAAACTACTGAATCTCATGTTGGGCTTCATTAGGCAGCAAGTGGAAAACCTTACCCATTCCTCCCATCCATCCATGCATGGGTCCTTTTGGCCTCACTGACACACCTGAAATATCTTAGGCTACTTCCTGGGCTCAAAGCAGAATGAAGCTGCCAAGTATTGGTTTCCTTTGCTCTGGGTAGAAATTGTTTGAACTTGATTTCTTCTAAATCCCACCCCTCCCCTGGCAAATGACCATCAGTTTCACATCAGGAAAAAGAAGGATTTGTAGAATTCAAGCCTGTATCCTTTCTCTCCACTGAGCCTGGCTGTGCTACCCTCTGTGAAGATTTCCACTTAAGCATCACCTGTTCTGCCTCACATTCGTTCAAGCTGAAAAGACATGAGCTACACAGTCTTCAGTCAGTGTGGGAAGCTCACTGTGTGTTAGCTTAAGCCCAAGTGATATTTGGAATAACTGTGTTTTCTAGGACATCTTGAGAAACTCCGATCATGAGATGGACTGGATATTCAAGCTCTCATTTGCATATGACATAGTCAATGTGAGTATAGCATAAACTAATTCAATGAATACCTATCATAGTGTTTTTGAGTTGTACTCTATGTTGTGTTAAGTCTTTGTTGGCTCTCTTTAAATCTCTTCAAACAGAGAAACTCTAGGTTTAAATTTGATCTCTTTAAACAAATGTTCCATGATTTCTCTAATCCTAGGTAAACATGGAGAAAGAACTTTACACTGAAGATGGAATGAATGCTAGGCTTGCCCAATTAGGAAAGAACAGTGCATTTATAAGTTGTGGAAAACTTATTCCAGAGAGAATTCACTTACTGGGCCACACGTTGAGCTAGGGAGGATACACTTTTCATCTCTCTAACCCTTGAGTCCTTCCGCAGAAACTGGGGATAAGTATTACAAATATGGGCTAGGGGTTAATTATGAGAGGATGTGAAAGCAGGAATAGTCTTTATTTTGGGCACAAGGGACTATAATGGCTGCAGTTAAGAATGATAATAATCACTGTAAGAGCACACATATATTATGCATATAATGTATATGGATGCTATTATGTGAAAGGCATTTACCAGTATTTTGTTTTATTGACTAACTTAATTCTTACAATAAAATAGAGGGGCACATCTGTTGTTACTTTTTTTGCAGATGGGATACGGAACATTCAAGTAGCTCGCCTGAACTCTCAAGCTACTAAATAGTGCTAATAGGATTCAACTCTAGGCATTTGGGTCTTATACCATTATTTCTCACAGAACACTTTGTAGCATAAAGAACTAGAGGTTTCTGTTATGCTTCACAACAGGGAGGAGCCAGTCTCCTAAAGGTGCCCATCATGGTCTGGCAAGGACCATTGAGAGAGAGGTGGAGAGGGATCCAGGCTTTCCATGAAGGCAGGGAGTATGCAGAGTGGGTGGCTAGATCCAAAAGCCCAAGATGAGTCATTGTAGATGTACAGATGGTGATGAGGGATGGGGAAGGGAGATATGTAGTTGGAAAGATGAGCTATGGAGTGTGCCACATTCAGTAAATATGGTCAACTTGAGGCTGATCTCAAGTCAGACTAGCATGTAGCTGTTGTTAGTTTGCTGTGTGGGCTTTTGCCATTGTAAAGGGCCAAGAAAAGCACCTGGAAGTAGGTCCAGGCAGAGAGAAGGTTCACCAGCCAGTCCTGCACCAGCCAGCACTGCACCCATCAAAAAACAACCCCATTATAGGATCCCCTGCTGGGTGCAGGGAGGATCACAGCATGAGATTGAAGCCTCATCTCTGGAGAGGCTTGGGGCACTGACTCCCTGAGCCACCTGGCTAGTCTATCCCTCTCTGCACTTTCATGTCAGTAGGCTGAAGGTGTACTGGTTAGCTTTCCCTTTCTCAAAGATTTTACTGCCCTTTGCTCCTAAGGAACTGAGTTGGCGAGACTCTGACTTCCCAGGCATGAGAGGAAAGCAGACATCTTGTTGCCCAGCAAGGTGGACAAACACAGTCTTCCCCATGATTATGTCTCCAAGAGCAACCCCGGAAAACCACTGTTTATTGCCATAGTCCTTTAATGACCATCTGTTAAAGGTTTATTTTACTGTGGGATTTTTTTGAAGACAGACATGGATAGACAAGACTGTCACATGCCAGTCATAAAACAGGCCCTTTTCTGATGTATATTTTACCAGTACTTCCTGTATATAGGGAGGGAGGGAGAGGGAGAGAGAGCGAGCCCAAACAACCAATGAACAGAATTAGGGGTTTAATATCTACTTTGGATTTGATTGGAGTTTGGACATGGATGGCACAGGGAACAAGGCTCTTTTTCCTGTCCCCTTGGAGCCCAAAGCAATGGGATGATTCTTTATTTTTAACTAAAAGAAACTTTGATGAAGTCTGAGGATGAGAAACAATTTGTCATAGAAATTGGCTTAGGGATTTAAACTGACTCTGTCGCCTACTGATTGCATGACCATCACCACCCTGAGACTCAGAAATAAAGATGATTTCAGAATCCATCTCCAAAAGTTGACTTGAGAGCTATAGTATATAAAATGCTTAGCATTGTGGCTACCCTGTAACACATATGTAAATCATGTTAATTTCTTAGTGCTAGCATAATTATTAGTACTCTCATTACTAACTTAAGTGTGGGTATTCAAAACTATGCTCTCATTGATATCTCCTAAGAATTCTACGGAATAATTCTGCACTAGCTAAACGTGGCACCACAAGGTGCATGTGCTATTAATGAACACTGCAAATGTAGCTGGTCCAACTTAAGATATGCCTCAGGTATGTCTGAAATCCACATTCAGATCGAGGGCTTAGTGAAAAAAAATGGTTGTATTTTGAAATAAAATCTTTAAATGCATCAAAATAAATTCATAGTATTATTAAAATTATGTTTACTATCTTAGCTTTTCTTAAGATGGTTGTTGAAAAAATTAAGAATATACATGTGATTTGCATTGTGTTTTGATCAGATGATGATTTTATTAACTATCAATTAGAAGTAGTATTTATTCCGTTTTCAAGAGGGAATTAAAATGAGGCCTAGTCAGGTAAGGTCACTGGCCCAACTGGTAAGCGGCAGATTGGGGGTGTGGCTTGTCTTTAAACCTTTTCTCTCATGCTTCCTGCTAAGCGCCAGAGAACACAAACACAAGTGCCAGATGAAGGAGCCCTGGGGGACCTTCCAGAAATTCCCAGTAGAGCAAGAAGTACAAGTCACGGTCAGGAGGCAGAACAGCCCAAGTGCGTGGTATCTGGCCTGTGACTCACAAACACACTCATGGTTCTGTTTCTGCTCTGACAGTATGTATTATCATACCGCTTCATTAGGATGGAAAATAAAAACAAGCCACATGCCATGGTGTGGAGACAGCTGCCTCCCAGAACCCCAGCCATCCCGAAGCATGTTGCTTTTACCATGTAATGAGCTCCATTAAAGCCCCACCTTTTAGTGTGCTCCTAAACTGCTGTTTCCTAATTGTGAGGAAAAGAATGAGAACAGATGTGAGATTGAGACAAGACGCCTGCCTGGGGTGGAAACAGCAGAGGCAAGTGAAAAACCGTGTAGGTCTTGGTGAAGTGAAACAGAGAGACATGTCTGCGAGGCTTGGGAGAGCTCTGGGCGGGCTCAGGTCTCACCAGATGGCACACTTTTACCTTAGCCTGATGGTGTAAATTGGGGTTCAGCTCTACCGTCTCAGCCAGTGGGCTGCTGAGATAAAGAAACCCCATCTCCTGATTTAGGGGTGTGGCTAGTGATATAGCCTCTCTTCTGGCTGTTTCCTTATTGCTGTCTGTATCCATCCACATTGCCAATGTAATATTGGCCCCAGGGTTCCGGCTAGAACAAGAGGGGTGCTTACCCTGTCGGCCACTTGAGCTGGTATCTAAGAGGCTCAAGGTTCAGGGGCTCCAATCCCTCGGATCCTCCCTGTGGTACCATCAGGGCCTCCTGAGCCAGCCTGTGCCCCTCTTCTTCCCCGTAGGCTAGGAACCTAACCGGATCTAGTTTGCTCTTGTGCAAGGTAATGGAGGAGTTTGGCCTCCCTCCCTTCTCTCCCCCACTCGCCCTAACCACCCAGAATGCCAGAAACAGAAGCTTCTGAGAAGTAACCAGGTTTTGAAGGCTGTGAAGCCTGGGCTGTATCCCAGCTCTGTGCCCGCCTACCTTGTGAGCACTGAAATGGCTGTTTCCTTATTGTAAGCAAAGACTGAAAAGTTAACTTGTCTTAGAAAAGAGTAAGTGTGTGACCTGTGTAAAGCTTGTGTAGCATGAAATGTGCCTGAATGTTTACTGCTGTGTTATTTGTTCAAAAATTAACACCACAATGTGTGGTTTCACAGAAGCCATAATTCTGCCTGTCACTGGCTTCTTTGCTCAGCAAGAGGGAGCTGGAGCTGGTCAAGGCCATGGTTGGACTCTAACCTCAGAGTGCCCAGCCTACCTCCATCCCTGCCACTGGACTGCCTGGCCTGTTCATTTCTCTTCCTCCTCCCTTTACTCACCTGGCAGTACCACCTCCTCTCTGGGATCCCTCAGGAGTGCCCCAGGAGTGAATTTAAGTAAGGGGCTCTCCTTCACTCCTGACAGCTATCCTTGAAAGCAGAGCTGTTGTTTGTTATTCTGGAGTTGGCACCTGTTTCCTGAGGCAGGTGGAAGGGACCCACACTACCCAGGCTGCCACAGGTCTGCGTGCTCCATGCTGACCTTGTGCCTGGATGTCCTGAGGCTGTTGCTCTTCTGCCAGCTCCTGTCAAAATTCCAAACACGAACAGTTCCGGGATGCTGACTGAAAATACCCTGAACTTTTTCAGCAGTACCAAAACAAACAAACAAACAAACAAAACTTAGAAATGCTGAAAACATGTTATTTCAGTGACTCCACTGTGAAGCCATCAAGGGTGAAGAGAAAATAGAACAAAGAAAGGCATTTGACAGATGTCCTTCATCTCACAACTCTAAGTCTGCTTTGGGAAATTACAGACAAATGCAAAGATTCACTTTTCTAACCATGTCTCAAATATGATACTTTGTTCCCCTTAAAGTTATTCCCTCCTCCCACCTACCTTCCTGAAATAAATATTTCCTGTCTCAACTCCGGATGCTCCTTTAGGCTCCTCCCTGCCCGTGGAAAGGCCCCGGTACTCTGGAAAAACCCTCCTCCCTCACTTGACTGGCTGGGTGTTTTTCCTGCCTGGATGTAAACTGTACCAAGTATCTTCCACATGACACACCGTCTGCCCGTTCTGAGGACTCCTTTGCGCCTGGGCCCTAAATACGCAAGCTCAGCCTGAGCCATGCACCCTCTGCTTCTCACTCGGCTCCTAGATCTGAGGCCCAAGCATTGCGCATTTGCTTTGTAACCAGCAACTTTCCCTCTGCCTCATGTAGAGCTGAGATTCCAACTCAGGCTCCTGAGCATGAGGAGATTCTGATTTTAAGCCACGCTTACCTTCTTGGTTTCTTACTGCATAGTCACAAGTAGTTTTCTCCTATTTCTGCCTAGATCGGCCTCATAGACATGGAGCTGGTGGCTTTTCTAAAATGAGTGCCAGCATGGTGTGTCTGTGTGGTGTCCTCTGGCTCTGTCTCCAGTGCTCATCATTGCTCTTGCAGGGCATGCTGTTCCTCCATGGGAGCCCACTGAGGTCTCATGGCAACTTGAAACCTTCCAACTGCCTGGTAGACGGCCGGATGCAGGTGAAGCTGTCAGGATTTGGGTTGTGGGAGTTCAAGCATGGCAGCACTCACAGGATCTACAACCAGGAAGCCACAGACCACTCAGGTAGCCATTGCCAGATCTTGGACCCACTTGCTGTGGGTCAGAGGGTTTCTTGTCCATCTTTGTTTCATGGTGCTGCTTTGCATGGGAACCCATGGTCAGTTTTTCCTTTGCAGCTGATGGGATGAAGTTGTTCAGTTCATCTAGCGAGAGTGAGAAAATGGATCACCACACGGTGGTATCAATCTATGGTGTAAGGCAGCAGTTCTCAACCCATGGGTTGCAACTCCTTTGGCAAACCTCTGTCTTCAAAATATTTATATTATTATTGATTTGTAACAGTAGCAAAATTACAGTTATGAAGTATCATTGAAAAAATTCTATAGTCGGGGGTCATCACAACATGAACTGTGTTAAAGGGTTCCAGCATTAGGAAGGCTGAGAGCATCGCCTTTCATTTTGCCTTACTTGGGCCACTAAAGCCATCATTATTGTTCTCTCTCTTTGAAAATCTCTATCCCTTCTCATTTTTCATCCATGTTCTCAGTATAGATGATAAGATCTTCCAGGCTCTCTTAGTTAAGTTTACCATTGCTGTGATGAAACACCATGACCAAAAAGCAAGTTGGGGAAGAAAGGGTTTATTTGGCTTAGACTTCCGCATCAGTGTTCATCATCAGAGGAAGTCAGGACAGGAACTCAAATGGGATAGGAACCTGGAGGCAGGAGCTGATGCTGAAGCTCTGGAGAAGTGCTGGTTACTGGCTTGCTGCCTGTGCTTACTCAGTGTACTTTCTTATAGAACCTGGAGCCCAGGGGTGGCCCCACCCACAATGGGCTGGGCCCACAGTCATCAACTGCTAATTAAGAAAATGCCTTACAGCAAGTCTTATGGAGGCATTTTCTCAATTGAGGTTCCCCCCTTTCAGGTGACTCTAGTCTGGGCCAAGTTCACATAAAACTAGCCAGCACACAGTTTTTTAAAGCCAACTGAGTCCAGGAGCGTGCTGTCTCCTAGGTAAGACCGTAAAGTTTTCATACATGACCCCTTTTCACTCAAAAACATTTTTAATATGACTTCAGGTGTATAGCTATATATGGTAGGCAGACAAATTAAACATTTACTGATTTAAAAAATCATATAAAAATTAATTTTAACCAATTTGATTTTCATATAACTTTATCATTTAGTAAAGAGAAGCCATCTATGTACTATGGTGCTGGGTAAAGTGCGATGAGTGTGTTTGAGAGCATGCTTCTTGCTTATTTCCTCCATGGCCCTTCCTGTGGATGTTGCAAGCTTTCCCAGGCAGACACCTGTAGGGCCAACCTCTCAGGATGCTTTGCCCTCATGTATCTTGGGCAGCATGAAAGGAGTTAGAGGTAGCTTTTCCTCACCATGGTACCTACCTCACTGTCTTACAGAACTCTACTGGACAGCCCCAGAGCTGTTGCGACTTCAGGAACTTCCCTGGTCTGGCACCCCACAGGGAGACATTTACAGCTTTGCCGTTCTCATGAGGGACTTGATCCACCAGCAGGCCCATGGGCCCTTTGATGACCTTGAAGAGGCTCCAGAGGGTAAAGCTGGAATACACTGCTCATGGGAAAGGGACTAAGGGACTTGTGTGGAGAGAGGGGGGGAAGGGGAGAGGAAGAAGGAAGAGGAAAGGGAGGGTTATGGTGTGAAGGAAATAAGAGAGGATGAGTTTGACAATACTCAGAATGTATTTCTCTCTCTCTCCTCCCCACCCCCATTGTCAAAAAAACAACAACAAAAATGATTGGTCTTTTGACATCATCCTCCCGTGATGGCTTGCAAAGCCAGAAGCTTCTGTGAATGTAGGCAGTTCCTTTTAGACCATACTCCAGTTTCTACATTGAAACTGGAATTCAGAGCGTCTGCATTTTAATGCCTAAAATATATTCTAAGCAATTCCTTACAAGTGTGCTTTACACAGTTGTGTTTTACACCCCAACCTAAAGTTCTTTAAAGTGAATGAAGTGAATTTGGAACCAAGCCAACACACACATGTCCCTGCTGGGTCCGGTAGAAGCCACCTTCTGTCCTGGATCCCTGCTCCCATTTGCTCTTGGCCGCTGCAGTCTGAGTGTGCCTGTCATTCAGTATGCTTTTCCCTTAGCAACTGCAGGCTGGTCACATGGGCATGTGTCTCCATGGTAGTATAGCCAGGATAAAGACAGTGTATACTTGGATTATAGACACGCAGGCATCAATTTGCTTTTCCTGCTTCTCTACAGATAAGCCTGGCTCTCCGTGCACAGCTGCCCAGTGGTTCTCAAACTCCAGTGGGTGCTGGAGTAACTTAGAAGCCTGCTAAAACATAGACTGGCTGCTCTCCCTACTCTGGCCCAGGTTTCTGGAGTGAGACACATTTGAGAAGATCTGGTCTTGGTCTCATTGTCTTTGGGTCAGTAGCTAGAGTAGCTACTGGAAACTGCATAAAGTGCTGTTTTAAGCTCCTCTCCAAACCTGTTCTTCAGGAAATGTGGGAACAGGCCCAAAAGTATTTATTCAACCTCCCCAGCCCCAGGCCAGTGTCCTGTCTATTTGCCAAAGACAAAAAAAAAAAAATAACTCCTTCAAAGTAGCTAATACACTTTAGAGATGATGGGATGGAAATATCAGACCTGTGTTGCTAGGTGACAGGCCCACATCCCAGAGGTACTGTCAGGGTTCATTATCATCTGATGGACTCTCAAGGAACTCTTCAGAGCTAAATCAGAAAATACAGGACTATCTTCCATCTTTGCTTCTGAGGTTATTGCTGTCCCTCATGTTTGAGCTTTACACTGAGATGTAAAACAAAATTGCTTAAAAGTACACTTTTAAGGAATTGTTTCAGAATGTATTTCAAACATTACATGTAACTTAAAAGGCAGAGCTCACATACAATGTTGATTTGGTTTGGAGTTTTGAGACATAGTCTCATTATGCCACTCTGGCCTGGAACTCACTGTGTAGATCAGGCTGGCCCCCAACTTGAAGGGATCCTCCTGCCTCAGCCTCCTCAGGGCTTGGATTTCAGTAGAGCACCACCAACCCAGCTACATCTCGTTTGTAACCTATATTCTGTGTTCTGTTAGCCTGTACTTGATTTAGGTTGCCTCAGTTTCTTCTGGCTCAGTGTCCAGTCTTGGGTGCTGCATTGTGCTTGGTTGCCTTCTTACTCACCTCTAGGAGAATTCCTCTGTCCACACTTATGTCCTGGGAATTTTTGAGGAGAACTGATAAGATGTTTTTTGACATGTGTATGATCTTTGAATACACCTTTGTGTGCTTGTCTGTGCATGTGTGCGCATGTGTCTGTGGGTGCACATGCATATAAATGCCTGTGTGAAAGCCTAAGGTTGCCACCTGTAGCTCTACAATATGAGGTCAGGGTCTCTTGCTGAACCCAGACCTTGCCTTTTTGGTTATCTAGACTAGCTGGCTTGCTTGGAACAGCCCCTGTCACTGCTGTGCGAGTGCTGGGCTGGTAGGCAGGCCAGCACACCCATCGGGCATTTACACAGATTCTGTGGATTCATGGCAAGTACCTTCCCCAGGGAGTTATTTCCCCAGCTGTTGGCCAGATATTGTAGAGATCGCTTTTTGTTTGGAACATCTGACCTTTTCTTTTTCTCATGGTTATTCCTGTTGGGGCAATCATGTTGACATAAATTGTCACTTTTGTGATATTGCCAATTCTTAATGAGGTAACCGTGACCACAGCTGTCAAAGTTGATGCTGACTTTGGTTACCTGAATGAGATAATCTTTGTTGATAACTCTACTGTAGAGTTCTTGATTTTATCCTTCCATATTGGAAGGAAGTCACTATGCATAGGCCATTTTAAATCAAGAATTACTATAGACATTATATAAAATTCTCTCTAATAGATTTATCTACTTCTTCAATTGTTAATATTTATCAATATAAACTCATGGAAAATTTCTCCTTAATATTGTGGCTCAAATGATGTCCCATTTTAGCTAGTGGCATGGTTTCTGAACACATAGCTGCTAATGTATTTTGTTTCACTCTTGAGTGGTTTTCTACCTTCTGGTATTATAGATGCCGTACGTCTGTTTTGCACATGTCCACTCAATACTACACATTCCCTAGTCAGTACAAGAAACAGGCCATTCTCCAAGCAGCCCTGGCTTTTTTCTTTAGATGGTGGTACTTGGACAGTAAGCATGCTTTTTGCTACTGGAGTATTGTTGCCTCTAGCCCCTCTGTGGTAGATGGGAATGTAGATACATATAGTAACCTACATGTGCACACATAAGGCAAAGGCATACATCTGCATCTATATTGAGCTAAAGGTGAGTTTGTAATGACATGGCCAACTTGACCTCATCGCCACTGTGCTTCACTCCAGTCTGCACTGCTTATCTGTAACCTCCCTCTCCAACAGTGTGAGCCTGGCTGCCATCTGCTGTCTGTGTGCTTATTTGCTCAGTCACAATGCATGTTAAGGTAGTTCTAGACTTGTTAACAGGACCTCACAAGAAGCAAGTGCAGCGTGGAGGCTGTGAAGGGAAGAAGTGTGAATAGCTCTCTTTGCCTTGTTCCAGGCATTTTGTGGGTCCTTACCTTTCCCCTGTGCTACTTTAACAAAGTCACACACACAGCACAGTTGGACTTTTCCTTAGGGCCCGAATCCCATTTCTAGCTTGTTTCATGTCCTGGTTGATATTTTTAAAAAAGCAATGCTTTTATTCTTTAAACTTAACTCTACTATGAACTTTCTTCAGTGTTATCAAATATTCAGGACCCACATGACTGCTATTATACTGTCAAACAGAAGATGACATTTACCTATTCAACCGTCTCCAAAATTCCCAGCCATATCCAGACTAATTTTACTTTTCCAGACCTCATTACCAGACCATGCACATACATGCCCTTTCACACCAGCTCTTTCTACATAGGCACATACATTCATAAAAACTATTTTTGTGAAGCACGGGATATGAAATTGCATGATGTGCACTTTGGAGAGTTGGGCACCAAATGCCTCTCCATTTGTGAGAATACCTAGAGAAGCTCTATTTTAAAAAGCTTTGGTTTGCAAATGGATGGGTCAGAGGTTGCGCCTACATTTGCACTGGACTCTTTAATTTTTAGAAGGACCTAGAACATCTATTCATATATCGAGATTGTCCTGGAACTGAAATGTATTGTTTAACTTTGTTTTCAAATTGGAGAATACCGTCACCATTTAGAAGGTGTGTGTTGATGGGTAAGAAACTATCTAGACTGTTTATCCAAGCCCTAAATGGGTTTCAGAAATCATCAGCCGCATCCAAGACCTCCAGGCACCAGTTCCATTTCGCCCATCCCTGTCGGAGGATAAAGGTGATGCACGGATTGTAGCCCTGGTGAGGGCATGTTGGGATGAGTCTCCAGAGCAAAGGCCCACCTTTCCTTCCATCAAGAAGATGTTACGAGAAGCCAGTCCCAAAGGGTAAGTTAAAGGCACAGTGGATTCTTCTTTCTAGTCACGTAGCCACTGGGAATTGAAAAAGTCAGGGCTGTGACAGATTCAGTATGGTTCCCCTCTCTTCCCTTCCCTCTCCTCCCAGCCTCTTTCCTTCTATCTATTCCTTCCCTTCTTCCCCTTCTGCCCCTCCTCTCCTGCCTCTCTTATTCATCCTTCCATCCTCCCTCCTCCTTCCCTCTGTCATGTACCCACTTAAAGTCCATCTTGTGCAAGGCGCTGTTCTACATGCTGGCTAAGGTGTAGTAGCAGAGTCTTCATTTATTTTGTGAACATGGGTCACCCATTAGCAATGCCGCTGCCCACCGGGCCCACTCAAACTTCTCTCATCAGTCAAGAGTCCCCCCCCCCCAGGCTTTTTTGACACTGCCTTACTATCTTTTTCAAAATTTTATTCTAAGAATTGTAACTAATGATTTGGTGTTAGACTACAGGATAAAAATAATTCACCAATTTTAGATTATCACTCATTTGTTTAAGTCTACAAAGCTGAGGATCAAATCTAGGGCCTCATGTGTGCTAGGCAAGGGGATACCAGTGAGCTAACCCCAACCTCATAGTTGGTGGCTGACTTCGTCTCAAATCCTTTTTTCAACAGCAGCTCCTTACCTACTGATATTATCCAGTATATTTTTAAGTATTTATTTATGTGTATGTATGTTAGCAGATGCCAGAAGTTGGCATCAGGTTCCCTGGAACTGGAGTTATAGGCAGCTGTGAGTTGCCTTGTCGGTGCTGGGAACCAAACCTGAGTCCTCTGCAAGAGCAGGAAATGCTATTAACCACTGAGCGATCTCTTCTGCCCCATGATACATGAGAGTATCTTGTTTTAAAGGACACGTTCTTGTGCAGCTCTGCCTGGCTTGGAATTCTCTATGTAGATCTTGAACTCACAGAATGTACCTGCCTTTGCCTCCCCAGTGCTAGGATTAAGGTGTGTACCACCACTCCTGGCCTGCTACTATAATTTTCAATACAGTGAGTATTTAATTTCACTGTATTGAAAGAGCAGAAGGAGCCCAGGCCTGAAGGTGTCTACATCTAACTTGGCGTTCTTAACAAAACAGCCTGTGTTCTTTTCATGGTTATAACAGTTTTTTTAAATTGCTAATTTTTTAAATTTTTGAACTGCTATTTGAAATCTTGGCGCTAATGGTAAAAATATGATGTTTCAAAATATGCATACTTTGTGGAGTGATTAAGCCAAGCCAATTAACACAATGCCTCTTGGATTGTAGATTGTCCTTGACTTTTTACTCAGACAATATGGTCCCAACATCAAGAAAACTTATTTCCTATCTGAGTCTTAGGGCTTTCACCTAAAAGGTGAGGGATCTAGGTGATTTCTCGGGGGCATCTCTGAATGCAGTTCTATGGAATCTAGACATGACCCACATTGGACAACATGAGAAATGCCCCGTTCTGTAATCTGCACTTTTTCTCTCAGTTGTGACCATGGCAAGGAGCTTGCTGGGAACTGAGGAAGAGTCATCAAAGGCCACTGTTGAATGTCTGCTGGCCACAAGATCCACCACTAGGCAGGTTATACACATTAGCTCCCAACCCCTCCCAGAAACACACACACAAGGACCATTTCTCAGATGAGTAAACTAAGACCCAGAGTAATAAAGGTGCAGCTTCAGCTCAGGGCCATAACTCTGCTGCCATGGGCACTCCTTCCGCTCAGGGTCTGGAACTCTCTGCCATGGGCAGTCCTTCAGTAGCTCACCTTAGGGCAAGAAGTATATTCCTGGGATATGTGATTGGGATTTGTGTATCCACTGTGGTACTATGGTTTCCAGAAGAGGGTGCTAACATTTTCAATCTTTTAAAGCCGGGTGAGCATCTTGGATAACATGATGGGCAAGCTGGAAATGTATGCCAATCACCTGGAGGAAGTGGTGGAAGAGCGGACCTGCCAGCTGGTGGCAGAGAAAAGAAAGGTGGAGAAATTCCTGTCCACCATGTTGCCAAGGTATTCAGGAGCAATGGTGGGCAGGCCAGAAACAACCCAAGGAAAAAGAGCTCTGCTGTCTTCTCGACTCCACACAGGAGAAACATTTTCACTGTGCTTTTTCAAAGAGAATATTAAGCTTTGTAAAAGGGAGCCAAGCAGGGGGAGAAGTGGAGAAGAGGGAATGAGAGAGGGGGATGGAGATGGAGAGGGAAAGAGGAAGGGGGAAAGGAGGGAGAGACAGAGACTCAGAGAGAAAGAGAGAGAGAGAGAGAGACAGAGACAGAGACAGAGAGAGAGACAGAGAGAGACAGAGAGACAGAGAGAGAGACAGAGAGACAGAGAGACACACAGAGAGAATTGTATATGTGTGCAAAAGTTGGCAAGTTGATCCACATTGTTAATGAAATTTCCTCAAATCACAGTGAAGGTAGTGAATGCAGCAATAGAATGTAGCCACTAGAGGGCAGGCTAGCTTCATGTCTAGTCACTAAAGCACCACCATTGCTTGCCTCGGAAACCTCTGCCTAGTTCAGTATGTTCCTGCAACATCAAGTTAAATACTGTTTCAACTTTTGTTCTTTTTCCACCTGTGTGTTCTCTGAACTCTAGATAGAAGCATTTTATATTGAAATTATTGTACATTTACATGGCATCCAAAGAGTGGGAGCAGACTATTTTCTTTATTCTGAGATAAGGTCTCAACATGTAGCCCTGGCTGCATGGAACTTACTGTGTAAATAAGATTGTCTTTGAACTCACAGATATCCACTTGGCTTTCTCTCCCAAGTGCTGGGATTAATCGAGGTTTCCATCATATTCATCTGTCTGGAGCAATTGGTTCTCAACCTGTGGGTTGCAACCACTTTGGCAAACTTTTGTCTCTAAAAGTATTTAAATTATGATTCATAACAGTAACAATTATGAAATAGCAAAAAAAATTATGGTTGGGCATCACCACAACTTGAGGAACTGTACTAAAGGGTTGCAGCATCAGGACGGTTAAGAACCACTGGTCTAGACATAGGGGATTTGAATGCACTCATAATAAGAGAACAGTTGGTTGAAGTAAAAATATTGGTTGAGTGATTGCATGTGCTTTCACTGCACACCAACTCTTTACCATAAACTCTAGATGCAATAGAAAGGAACAAGATGCTTTCAGTGAGAATCTATTTTAAGCCATTTGTGTGATCTGTCCCTGATCTCCTCCCTCTTCTGCAGTTTATAGTCACCACTTAAAGTCTCTCTCTAGAGAATATGCAAACAAATGCACGTCACAAAATTCCTCTATAGAGTACTTTTAATAAGTACTCTATCTGGCCCACCAAAGCCAAAGGGCCTCTAGAGGGGTCGACGTTGCCCGAGCCATGGAAGCGGAATCAAGTGCGAGTTTGTTCAGAGCTCTCCTTTCTGTGTTTCAGCTCTGTTGGAGAACAGCTCATAGCCGGCAAGGCTGTGGAGCCGGAACACTTTGAGTCTGTCACTATCTTTTTCTCTGACATTGTGGGGTTCACGAAGCTGTGCTCTCTCAGCTCCCCCTTGCAAGTGGTGAAACTCCTCAATGACCTGTACAGTTTGTTCGACCACACGATACAAACCCACGACGTGTACAAGGTGAGCTGTGATGCACACAGACTCCTCGTCGTTGCCTCCAGGCTGACTGAGGACAGAACTTATTTCAGCTCATCTCAGTCCATGGCAGGAGCTGGCACTTTACTTCTGTCTGTCTTCTTGGGAAAGGCCTTGACTAGTCACAAATGTACATGCTTGTCCAAAGTCACTGGGTGGCTGCAGATGACTCCATTGCTAAAGTGATTGTCTTGCAAGCTGGATAACTTGAATTTGATCCCCAGAACCCACGTAAATTAAGTGGGGGCTTTGTGGTACATGATTCTCAGAGCTAGGGAGCAGAGTCAGGTAGATAACTGGGGTTTGCTGGCCAGCCATCTTGATTGGTGAGTTTCAGGCAAGTGAGAGATCCTGCCTCAAAAACCAAGGTAGTGCCTGAGGAATGATAATTGAGGTTTCCTCTGGCCTCCATCTACATGGCCTCCAACACACACACACACACACACACACACACACACACAGCATTGCTATACATACTCTTTTTCTTCACCCATTTCTCCAATCAAACAGTAACCATTTTTGTAAGGAGATGTCAGTCAGTACCAAATTGTGTCCTTCAGACCCCAGGAAGCTCAAAGCTGCCACCTATAGATCCCATGTGGATCTCGCTTTTGTTGGAATGATCCTAGAAATCCAGAGTGAAGATAGACACTTCAAATTTACACTAGCAGGCTGAGGCTGAAGAGGAGAGGGCAGCTATGGCCTGTGTGGTGCTACTCAAAGCAGCATAGAAACATGGTCCCCAGAGTGAGAAGAACATGGAGGAGGACCACGGTGATGTGTGTGTAGTGGTGCTGATGCTGCTCTGTGGGTTGTTTGACCTCTTTGTGGGGAGGGTCAGATCATGGGGGAGTGCTGTGTGCCTGTGCCTCCACAGAGCTATTAGGCAGCCACAACTGTACCACCTTACCCTTGACCCCAGAAAGCTGCCTCTATCTCTACCCATGTCCTGGGACAGACAAGGTTTGGAAACAGTGTGGCCATATCCCCTGAGTGGATCAGTGGGGGTCCCCGAGTATTCTCCACTGGATGACGAGTGTCCAAGGGTTAAAGAAAGCACGTCACAGTGACTTTAAGAGCTGATCCCCACTCCTGCTCTGCCTAGGCCAGTGTCCCTGGACTTTCTGCCTCGCTTTCCCTCCCCAGAGGCACTTGGTAGGGGTGGCTGTCATACCTGCTCTGTTTTGCGAGATTTTCTGAGGAGGGGGAAAGGGGACTTGAATCAGATTAGACCTATTGAATAACTGACTTTCGGAATTTTGGCGTCAGAGAAGTGTCCCTGCCACCTGACTGACACAGTGGCTTTCCACACCATCTTTCTACTGGATACAACTGTGTCTGCAAAAGGCTGACACCTTGGGTCTCTACTCATTAGTTTCTTCTGTGCCAACAAGGACTCTGGACTCTGGTTTTATTAGGAGGGCTGACAGAGAGGAACACATGTCAATGTACAAATGTCTAGATATGTGAGTGAATGAATCAAATGGTGTGTAGGCATTTCTAAGCCCTTAGGCATGAGGACATTTTGGGTTGGCTAATATGGACTCTGCTGGAGGGATCCACGCCACCTGACTTATATGTGGCTGTTTGTCTAACTTGTTCTGACTTTAGACTAGGGAAATGTCCAAGGTACCAGGGTTAGCATATCTCAGAGGTGCAAGGAGTGGTTATGGGGAGCAGGAATGGTTTGTGGAGGAACAGGGGCAAGAACAGACACTTGAAGAAATGATGGACTTGATGGAGTGGACATCAGCGAGAGTCAAGCTTTGGACTGTAAAGCCTCAGGAGAGGGTCTGGGAATGTGGGGGTCCTGTTGTCTGGCACAGTGTCTTCCTCTGTCCAGTGCCTCTCCTGTGGAAAGCTGTGAGCCCTTTGTTGTGTCATTTCCAGGTTGAAACCATTGGGGATGCATACATGGTGGCCAGTGGGCTTCCTGTCCGCAATGGAACCCAACATGCAGCTGAGATTGCCACCATGGCCTTGCGTTTACTCAGTGCCATCACCCACTTCCAAATTGGGCACATGCCTGAGGAGAGACTCAAGCTCCGGATAGGCCTCCATACAGGTACACAGAACTGATGGCAGGTGACAGATGGTCCTTGCATGTCCACAGGTGGCTCTGGGCTTGAGCCCTTATGTCTGAGGCTTTTAGGAACACAGCCTTTTAAATGGTTACAGTGCCAGGGGACCAGACAATGCACATATATTTCAAGTTAGTTATGCTGCTTGGTGCAAATAAGGATGCATAGAAAGTCTGAGATGTTTTCGAAATGGAGGCAGGCAGAGTGTGGGAGCCAGGACACATTCCTTCATGCTTCCCTTTTGGTGTTCCTTTGATAGACTTTCTTTTTGTCAAACTCAGGGTCTTGTGACTTGCAGATGAGTGATTCTTACTTAATTTAATATTCCTTTATTACTTTTTTGGGAAAAATATTGAGGGAGTCTTGCAACACAGCTGAGGTTGGCCTATTTTAGTCTCCCTGAAGATACAGGCTCATGTTTTTGATACCCCTTTGAGAAAATGGTTCATAGTTTCCTTTTGCATGAGTCCACCTTGGGCCCCCCCACCAAATTACGTACCCATGGTCCTTCTACCCAGCTGAAAGCGCAACTGTTCTCCAGTCATAACAAATTCTTCAAGTTTGTGCTGCTATAGGCTTTGTGTACATCTTCAGTTCATAATCAATGTGGTTAGGGGTTGACTTGATTTCTTCGGGAAGCATGTGCCATCTCTGGATCTTTGCAGGCACTCCTCGATGCACATTGTCAAGCATGGCTCCACGGGGCCACTTAATGAAATACTTATTGAATTAACTTCCTCTATGGGCTTGGTGGCCTGCATGGAGCCCAGCCTTGGGGTATGCAGGCAGTTAGACTGTCCCATTGTTCCCTCCCTAGGTCCTGTGGTTGCCGGCGTGGTGGGCATCACCATGCCCAGGTACTGCCTTTTTGGAGACACTGTGAACATGGCATCCAGAATGGAAAGCAGCAGTTTACGTGGGTATCATTTGCAGTGCTCTGTAAGCACAGTATCCCTGTTCCCCTGGTTCTCTATCTTTAACCAGTGGCTATTTTTAGAAGGCTCATCTGCATTTTGTCTCTTGTGCTCCATCTGGATAAGATCATTATTCCCAGGAGACAACCTAAGTGCCAGCTGTGGAGATAGTGACCCCCCTCCCCCCCGTGTGCTCAGCGGAGCTACGGAAATACATGGCTTCTTTCTTTTAAATCTCTCTCTCTCTCTCTCTCTCTCTCTCTCTCTCTGTCTGTGTGTGTGTGTGTGTGTGTGTGTGTGTGTGAAGCATATGTTTCTCTAGTGCTCTCCTAGTCTTCACTTTATCTTTTGAGCCAGGGTCTCACTGAAGCTGAAGTCTCTTGACTGACTAGGCTGGGTGGCCAGTGAGCTCTCAGAATTCACTTGTCTCCACTTCTCAACACTGGGATTATAGATGTGCACCACACCCAACTTCTGTATGGGTGTTGGGAATCAAAACTCAGGTTTCATGCTTGCATAGCCCATCAAGTCATGCCTTCATCCTTTCTTCTCATTTTTCAAAATCCCCCTTTTTCTTTTTTTTAAATGAAGTTACTTATTTCCTTCAACTCCTGATCCAAGCTTCCCCTCCATCCTCTCCTCCCAGTCCCTCCCCCTCACTCCTTCATCTACCCCTTCTCCCTTCTCCTCAGAAAAGGGGAGGACTCCCAAGGATATTAACCAGCCTTGGCATATCAATTGTAATAAGACTAGGCACCTCTTCTTCTATTGAGGCTAGACCAGGTAGCCCAGTTAGGGGAAAGGGATCCAAAGGCAGGCATTGTAGTCAGAGACAGCTCCTGCTCCTGCTTTAGGAAGATCAAGCTGCACATCTGTTACATATATGCACAGGGCCCAGATCAGATCCATGCCTGCTTTCTCGTTGGCAGTTCAGGTTAGTTGATTCTGTAGGTTTTCTTGTGATGTCCTTGACCCCTCTGACTCTTTCAGTTCTTCCTCCTCCCCTTCACTATAGTACTTGAAGTTTTAGTGAGAATAATAAGACTACTAAAGAAGATCAAGGGGATACAAATTGGAAAGGAAGAAGTATCACTATGTGCAGATGATGTAATAGTATATGTAAGTGACTCCAAAAACTCTACCAGGAAACTCTTACAGCTGATAAACACTTTCAGCAAAATGGTTGGATACAAAGTTAACGAAAAAGAAAAATCTGTAGCCTCCTATATACTAAGGACAAATGGGCTGAGAAAGAAATTAGGAAAACAATACCCTTTACAATAGCCTCGAATAATATAAAATATCTTGGTGTAACTCTAACCAAACAAGTGAAAGCCCTCTATGACAAAAACTTTAAGTCTTTAAAGAAAGAAGATATCAGAAGATAGAAAGAGCTTCCATGTTGTTCATGGATCGGTAAGATTAACATAGTGAAAATGGCCAACCTATCAATTTCTTCCCATTCTTAACAGACCTATACATAATGAAAGCATATAAACACAAAGCACGGACTTAGAAAAAAAATTCCAATAGGGCCATACAGTAAATATTTCAGGTTTTAGGGCCCCTATAGTCTCCGTTGCAACTACTTATTTCTGATGTTATAATTCAAGAGTACTTTTAGAAACATGTAAATGTGTAGAGGAATGTTAATTTAGAACATGGCTGCTTTAGCAAGAGATCACATCCAAAGACCTTCTAGGTCTGTGTGATCCCGCTAGAATACAAACACACCTTTAATCCAGGAGACAGGCTGGAGAGATGGCTCAGTGGTTAAGAGTACCATCTGCTCTTTCAGAGGTCCTGAGTTCAATGCCCAGGAACCATTTGGGTTCTGATGCCATATTCTGGCATGCAGGTGTACATGCAGATAGAGTACTCCTATATGTAAAAAGAAATAAATCTTTAAAAGGGAATCCAGGAGACAGAGGCAAGCAGATCTGCATCAAGGCCAGCCTAGTATAGAGTAAGTTTCAGGTAAAAAAAAAAAAAACCAAAACACTTAGATCCAGGTGTGGTGGCACATGCCTTTAATCCCAAACAATGAAGGCAAAGATAGTTTGTAGAAGGAAGCACCCATGTTTGAAAGTGATGTCTAATTGAGTGGCAGAAACAGTGATAAATGAAAGACTTGACAGAATAGGATAAGCCCAACTCCCAGGAGAAGAGAGAGGAAAAGAAAGCTATTTAAGGGGCAATACAGAGAGAGAAGGCAGTTTTACCAGGACAGATATACAGAGACAGGTTGAAGAGAGAACAAGCTAGACCACAGGTGAAGACAGAATGAGCCAGCGAATGGGAAGGAGCCAGAAGATCAGAACAGATTGCTTGAGTTAGTTTGAGGCTAATCAGAGCAATTAATTCAGTGACTGAGCAGGAGAAGCCAGATGGAATAAGTCAGCTGGGAAGGGAGTTTGAGCCAGAACAGCTGAGTTGAGCCAGCCCAGAGCTCAGTAAGAACAAGAAAGGGTGAGCTTATTCAGTAGTAAGTCTCAGAGGCCGAATATGTATTGGGCCTAGGTTAGACTGTAGAGACTAGAAGCTTCCAAGACTAGGCCTAAGTTAGTAAAAGGAGGCAGTAAGCCTCCAACACAACCATTGAAACAGAGGAATAAAAGCTCTTTTTACATAAATGACATGGTTCTAATAAACTTTATTTGTAAACACTAGCCTGGGAGTAGTAGGTGTTCCATCTCTGATGTAGAGTATATTCCTGGTGGTGCAGAGGAAATCGATGACCAGGACTCTAGGAAGCACCATGTTCTTGTGCGCTTTCTATTTTATTGCTTCAACCATTTCTTGAGATATATATGCTATTTCTCAGTTGAAACATGAAAAAAAGAATTCCTCAGTGGTTTAAATTTCAAGAATTTAGGTTGCCATTATTTTGAATGTACTGATTTCTCACAGTGTATAAACACACACACACAGTTACTTTATTACCCAAGTTAATCAACTAACTTTAAAACACATATTTAAACCTATCATCTTGAAAAGGAAGGTTTACAGTAATTCAGAAAGTTGGCTGCTGAGGCAGGCTCCAAAACTGTTTCTACTTGCACCTTTTGTTACAGTAACATTTTCAGTAGTATGTCTTCTCTGTGTTCCTAATCCAAACACTAATAAGAATCCATAAGCATCTTACCAATATCTGGGTGGTCGAGGGTCCCAATCTATGTGTCCCAGACAATGTCTACCACTTGTGCTTTGTCTCCCTGCCTGCCTTCCTGCCGATTTATCTATCTACCTACCCACCGACCTACCTGTCTATCTGAAAATAGGCTGACTAAATCCCAGGATAGCTCAGAACTCTCAACGTAGTCAAAACTGATTTTGAACTTCAGGTCCCCCCCACCCCCACTCCCCACGGCCCCAGCTGCCCCTCTCCCCCGGCTCTGCTTCCCATGGGCTGGGATTATGATACCCAGCTGTGTGCTTTGTTCCATGAGAAATCCTAGAGAACAAAGAGGGAGAGTAATATTGGTCCCCTCTCAAAGAAGCCCTCCCCAGCTCCCCCAATGACAAGATGGTAACTGGGCCATGCTGGCTTCTGGCAGCTCTCCGGATTCATGTTTCTCAGAGCACTGCAGGAGCTCTTGTGGCAGCAGGAGGGTACCATCTGCAAAAGCGAGGCACCATTTCAGTCAAGGTAAGGCCAGGCTGACTTTTTCACCTCTCTGTTTGTGCCCTTGATAGACATATGGAAGAATGGGGAGGGGGTGGGAGGGATGAGTGAATCTGTGTAAGGAGGTTCAGGGCTGGGCCCTCTCTGAAGGCTTTCCTGTCTGCTGGGTCTGCTCTTGTGGAGGTGGCTCAGCGGTCTTGGGTGGTCAGACACCGACTCCCAATAGAAACTGCCCCAGCTGTTACTCCTTAAGGGATATCTGTCCTTTCTGCTACCAGAGGGTCTCCCAGCTTCCGCTTGAACACAAGGCCACAGTGAACCTCCCTCTCTTCCTCTGTGTCTCTCCCCTGGACCAACATGTCCAGAAAATAGAAAACAGGAACCTATTGGTTGGCCTCATCTCCATGTAGCACAACATGCTCTTACCGTTTCCTCTGCCATCTTTACCCCAACCCATCGCTGAAATAGTTGATGATACCTTCTACTCACCCCCTCAGGCTTCCCTTTCTTGGACTGGGGAGGGGAGAACAGATGCTCCCCTGGAGACACTCTCGGTGGTGTTTTGGAGCTGTGCACGCAGCAGCAGTGGTGGTCGCCATGGCTGTCTGGGCAGGGGTGGAAACCTAGAAAACAGTGAACAGGGAAGGGCTGGGCTGTAGCTCAGTGGCAGAGTGCTTGCCTAGCAAGTGAGAGGGCCCACGTTCATTCCCCAGTACTGCCAAAGACGCTGGCATTGAAAAAGAAGCGAGAGAGAAGGGTGGCGTCAACTCCCTGGTGCCAGGGTGCTGTCCATCCAGCAGATAGAGGACCTGGGGACAGCAGCACTGTACAACAGTCTTGAGCTGATGCCACCTCCTGACTGGTGGCCCAACTAGAGGATTTAGTTGTGCACATGGAAAATGGGCATGGTGGTTAGGCTGAACATTTGGATTCTACATACACATGCATGTGAAGTGCCTTTGTTGGTCCCCAAGTCACACTAAAAGTTCAGATTTTATTATATTTTTAAGATTTTTGCCGGGGGCCAGTGAACTTTATTCTTTGCAGCCCTTTCCACAAAAGAAAATGACGGATGGCTCATGTAGTCGCCAGGATTCCGTATACAAAGAGGCGTTTATCTCAGAGATAGCTTGCAAGCCAGACCCAGCCAGGCTTCCCTGCTCTTCTCTGGCTCACCAGACCCTCCTTCCTTTCCCACAGGGCAAGGGAGAACAGACCACCTTCTGGTTGAAAGGCAAAGCCGGCTTCACTGTCCCGCTCCCCGAGTTTACTGAGGAAGAAGCTAATGTTCCAGAGATCTCGTGAGGCTCTTTGAAGATGTTTGTAGAGCTGCTAATTTCCGCGGGGATCCGGAGTGGAGTGCGTCCAACATTCCTCAACTGTTGTAGTTCCTGGCATTGAGTCAGTCTCCCACTAGGGGGTGCTGTCCGATTGGTGTCCTTCCTGACCCCTAACTGGTGGGCAGTTGGAAGAGGTAGACACAGGGAACTCATTTCCTGGCAAGGCTAGCCGCAGGGGTTTCTAGCCTCACAACTCATGAATTTGCCTAAAACCCATTTCCCCCTGAGGGAAGGAAAGAGGAGGCTACAGCCTGGGCAACAGCCCACCCTATCCTACTCCTTTTTACTACGCTTCTTTTTTTTTTTTTTTTTTGCACCTTTTTAGTGTCCAGCATATGCGGTTCGTCGAGAATGCAGAGGGCATTCAGATAAGATGCTGCCCTTGAGATCTTTTCTGTTGAAACACCCAGGAACGAGGAAGTGAGACCCAATAAGAACAGTTAGATTTTCTTTGTTGTTGGTGTGCACTATGGAGATATTTTTGAGTACTGCTTTGGGAAACAAACTACCTTTTGATTTATTGGGGAACTTTTATGACAATGTTTACAAAAATGCTCCGTATAACTCTCGCCTTTTTTCACGACCAAGGAAAGAGTTCCCAGCATTAACCCATCTTCGTGACCACCCCTGAACGTTCCCATCTGCTGTACTTTGTTTCTTCCCAGAGGCACATGACTGATTTCTCTGACCTTCAGAGACTTCCTGTCCTTGATACAGTTCTGGGGGGGAGGCTCTGCTCCCCTGAAAGCCCTCAGCATTAAGGGCTGAGCCTCTTATACTGCCACCCAGGAGGAGGGATGGCAGAAGGAATTTATGTTAGGGAGTTCCTCCCTTCTACTCCAGCGTGGAGACAATGGGCTAGAGTCCATCTTGTCAGGCTTCCTACCTTCTTCCCTTGTTGAGCATCATGGCTTCTTGTCCTAAATACTTTGTTCCATCAAGTCAGCAGAAGATGCGCCTGAGGTCCGGTGGGAACTGTGAAGTTGCAGGACCTAGAAGACACTGAAACACCATCACACCGGAGGCAACGTGTCCGAGCCCGTACCTGCCGTCAGGTCGTATATCCTATGAGATGTACAATGTGCTATGCAATGCTTAGGTATTTGTGTGATTTGTGTGATTAAAGCAGCATTCAAAATCATTCTGGCATTGGCTTTTATCTATACCTTGCCGCCCGTCTAGGTTAAAGTCCTCCGGCATAATTAAGCACTCGTGACAGTGTTGAAGAAGGAGCTGAGAGTTCTACATTTAGATTGGCAGGCAGCAGGAAGTAAATGATACACTAGACTTGGCTTGAGCATTTTAGACCTCAAATCTTTTTTTTTTTAATTTATTTATTTTTATCTCAATCACAGGTTAGGTATTTTGAATCCCAGGCGTAGCCCCCTCCCTCAGTCCCTCCTACCCTCCCACTCCCTCCC
>CM053762.1:64668773-64821585 GCA_028658305.1 Pachyuromys duprasi | reverse complement strand
GCTTTTTAACTTCTTGAGTTCTTTATATATACTGGATATTAGCCCTCTGTCAGAAGTGGGATTGGTAATGATCCTTTCCCAATCTGTTGGCTGTTGATTCGTTTGGATGACAGTGTCCTTTGCTTTACAGAAGCTTTTCAGCTTCATGATAGACCTCAAATCTTGCCCCTTGTGACAAACTTCCTCAAACGAAGCCATACCTACTCCCACAAGGTCATACCTTCTAATAGTGCCACTCACTATGAGGCTATGGGGCACTTTTTATCCAAACCATCACACCATTCACCTCTCCACCCAAGCTCCCATCCATCCATCTCTCTAACCCTCACCCACCTACCCATTCATTTAACCATCCAGCCATCCACTCAACCGCCCATTCATCTGGGAATTTTATAAACTCCAGGAACATGTGTAAGTTTTTACTCCATTCGCTGACACACTGGGAGTATAAGAGAATATAAAACTTTCTTTCATTCTCATCAACAGTTTAGTTGGAAGGAGACATTTTTAAAAAGCAGTAATGCACCATTAAGGACTAGTAGAGCTATAAAGAAAATACAAAGCAACCAAGTAATCTAATATAGCTATATTAAAAAGGCATTAGAAAATTCTATTCACTTTCAGGGATGGGGTTGAATAAGGTAATTGGCTATTATTGTTCCATCTTTGTATTTGTATCAGTGAGGTACATTTGCTTCTAGTCCTAGCCCATCAGCTTCCCTAAATTATATTCAAATAATACAGACTTCATTAAATCTGTCTTCATTTAATATTGTAACAAACATTTTCTATCCAGTCCTGTACAGGCATTCAAAACACACATAAAATGCAAACACCGACACCCACATGCACACCTATGTTCATACATACACACACTCACATACATACATATATTGGGTATATATACACAGAGAGGGAGAAAAGAGAGGGAGGAAGGGAGAGAGACAGAGAGGGAATGAGCATAGACATTATAGCCAGGAGCAGTTTCCTCAAATCTAGTGTTGTGTATGGAAAGATACCTAAGGGAGTCTGTATCTTTTTTCCCTCTGGGTGTCTGTTCTGTGTTTAGTTTGAGTTAGAATTTACAGCAGACATTATAGTGAGGGTACTTTCTCTTAATCCATCACAGAGAAGTTCTAACACTACCAATTAAACCTAAAGCAGACACACCTAGTCACTGGCAAGAGACACTGAAGTTCCACAGGCAAGCATCACCAGGTGGTTCTATTCCTTGTCAATGTTAGCCAGGCAAGCTGGCTTGACCTCCTTTGCCTCTCTGACTTCAGACTCCTGCACTGGAGTGTTGGAAGCACAAGCCATTGAAAGTTTGTGGAACACCTGGATTCTGTGGCGTCTAGAAACCCCTGGAAGAAATGTGGGGTTGGCTTTTATCGTAATATATAAACACTGTAAACCGCAGTCAGAGGTTACTTATCATAGGCATTTTATTTAGTTCATAGCACCAGGCAGAGATACAAGATCATAAATCATGATGATTGAATTAAACATTGTTTCAGCCTGACAGCCAAAGACCTGTAACTTGGCTATCTGTACTATGTAAGAGTTTCCAGAGAGAGTTAATAAAACACCTTTTCTGTAATTCTTGACTACAACTAACTCTGAGTTTATATTAGGAGGAGATTCCAAACGGATCGAATCACCAGCTAGACACCAAGTTTAGACTGCATGGAGCCCTCAAACCCCAACCCATGGCAAAACATGACTTGGTAACTGGTTTAATTTATAAGTTCACTTACACAAGTTGTAAAAGGATTGGCAAACTGCAGACCTCCAAAGCTCTCAAGGGCATTAAATACAGAGGAACAAACCGACATGTGATTTCAAATACCAAGTATTTATGTGACAAAGGAAAAAGAAAACCTCAGCACTTGGGCCTGTCCTGTCACCCACAGCTAGTGCTCAAGCAAGGTTGGTTTTCAGCTTGCTTCTTGTTGACAAATGTGAGTCATTGACATTGGAATATTCTGGAACACAGGGGTGGCTAGTTATGAGAGTGTACTGTCACATGATGTCATTGGCTGTATTTGCATTGCATTTCTGATGCTTTGTTGGTTCGATTCCTACAATCACAAGTGAACAAGATGGAAGCAGACACAAGCTTGAATGTTTTCAGTGAAAGTGAAATGCATTGGACCATTCCAGACAGGAAGACTTTCAAGAACAAATAAGGCTAGTGGGAGCACTGGGCATCACAGGTGTGGGGGAGGATTGGCTCTCAAAGCTCAGAGACCTGTCCTTTGCCAGAGCCTCTACTATTGTGCAAATACACATTATAAGGCAATACCACACTATTATGTGAAATGAAGATGAGTTTACTTCTCTCATAGTCTATTTCCTATTTACTTTTGATTACAGAAATATAATTACAAGGATAAGGCATTTTACACCTACCTACTCTTTATATCTGTTTGAGAAACTCTATAAAACAGATTGGTTCCAGAGGTACTCAAGAACCCACTTCTTGTCCATTACAAAAGTTTGAGCAAATATATTGTTTTTAAGTGGATTTCCACATTGTGGTTTCAAGATTGGAACCTCCTGCCTAGGTGCTCCGTTCTGGTTCTTAGAACTGTGCCTCAATCACAGAGTCCCTGCTGGGTAAAGCTGGCTATTCCTGTGGATTCTCTGCATTTGGCATTGATTTTTGTGGTTATGGTCTGTCTGCACCTCTGAATACTAAGCTGCATGTGATGGGTGTGTGTGTTTACTATGAAAACAGCTTTCAAATGCTGCCTTAATTTGCGTAGATGAGAGAGAACTCCTCCCAGCTTCATGGAAGGGATTGGCAGGGTCTCATGGCCACAGGAAAGAAGAAGAGGATGTGTGGCTCCAAAGGCAGAAGATCACCAAATTCACAAACAAAAAAATCACAGGGAACCCAGATTTAGCAAAGGGCTGTTCCCAGCTCCCGAGCAATGTGGTCTTCTGTTTGTTGTTTTTGGCAGCACAATAAATGAATGTTTCATAGCTCAGGGTGGCCTTGGAGAGGGCTGCCACAGCTGCCCGGCAATCTCCTACAGCACAGCACAGATCCCCAGCATCAGGACAATCTCCTACAGCACAGCACAGATCCCCAGCATCAGGACAAGGTGATAGAGAACAGCTGCGGAAGAGAGTGGGCAGAGACAGCACTGAGAAAAGGCCCTCAGGCAGACTTAAGGTGATGAGGCTGTTGTAAGGCTTCCACATTTTAGTCATTCCTGTTCACCCCCTGGCATGGTTCACCTCTACCAACACACAGGCCCTAACACATAAGCCTGGATTGTGGACCTTTGGTGAACAGACATCTTGTTCTTCCCCTAAGAAGCTTCTGTGGCTGCTTGCTACGTCACTTCCCTGGCCCTCACCCCCTGACCTTGTCTTGTTCACTGTATTGTTAAGTATAATTAATTCATAGAGTACTATGTATGCTAGGGACAATCACAGCCCAGTTTCACAGAGGAAGCTGAATTTGGAGGAGGGCCATTCTGCTAATAAATAGTAGAGTTACAGCAAGGCCTCAAATATTTGCTAAATGAGCAGATGATCTGATCAAAAATCAGGTTCTCCAAGTTCAAGAATCTTAGGAAAGACACTAGTGATGGCTTTGTTCAGAGGGTCGGGTGGGGTCTGATGCTGCTTTATCCATTGAAAACAGCTCCTTCCTCTCGGCCACAGGCTGGTTGGAGTGAGGCCCCTTTACCTCTGTCCCTCTCTGCCCTACTTAGGTGTGTTTTAAGATGTGTATTTTTGATGAGAGATTTTTTTTTTGGAGCCAAAGTAAACATCTTAAACACATATATCTACTTCCCCTAAGCATTGCACCCCTAAATATTGCGATTCTCAGAAGTGGCTCTTTCCTTACCTGAGAACTCGCAGAGACTAGAAAACCCGCTGCCTGGAGTGAGCAAAGAGAGAGAACACAGGTTGAAGGGAGCCAGGAAGTATCAGAACTGTTTCTGACCATGTCTGACCCCATTAAATCATGAGCCACTGCCTTTCAGAGAAAGCGTCTACTGAGGTTTTCAGACTTCCTCACAGCATTGTCTCCTTGGCTGTTGAATATTTTGGAAAGCACTAGATAAAAAAGCTAAACACTTTTAGCTTTGCAGAGGCCATGAAGTATTTTTTTCCTTTACACTTTTGGACAGGATCTTACTACGTATCTCAGATATCCTACAAATTTGCTAGCCTCCTGCCTCAGCCTCCTGAGTACTGAGGTGCCATGTGTGTGCTACCATAGCAAGCATGGCCTCATTGTACAGTCATTGCAGTATACCCGTAGACAATGTCATCTGTATGAACATGTCTCTGTCTCTCAATAAAACTTTATTGACACTGAGGTTTTCATTTTATTGAAGTTAAATGTACCATGTTTTTCTTTTTTAATTTTTAGAACCACAGGAAAGTGTACAAAACCTGTTTTAGTTGGCAGGCCACACAAATCAAAAGCCATGTTTTATGATATGGTCATTACGCTTTGAGGTACAATTTCAAAGTCTGTCTCACCCTCCCCTCACAACATCCTCCAGGTCATGTTGACCTTTCCCAACAGTCTATAAGGCCTGTGCTGGGTCAGTTCCTGTGGCCACACACCCTCATCACCCTGCCCAACCCTCAGCACCCCGCGGTTCCCTCAGTGTGTACCATCTCTCTCCTGGCTAGCAGGTACGATCCTGGAGAGAGGGTCTCTATGAGTCTTGTCCATGTATGGACTTAGTGACAGGCCAGCCTTGGGCAGAGAAGGCTTGCTGACATTCCCAGGTCACCTGCATTCTGCTCTGTTGTTCATGATCAGTTTGGAAGCTCAGCTCAGCACTTCCTGATTCCTTGGGTGCATTTGGATTTGGGCCCCGTGAGACATTAAGAGTATCAACAAACCTCTTATCCTTGCGTCCACGTGGTCAGACCCCGCCACTCGAGGAACCCACGAGTGCTGTGTCCACAGGCACGCCTGGTTTGACAATTCAATCAAAATGCTCAGACCGGCCGTGCCTGTGGACACAGCCCAGAGCGCACATGACTATTGGGCAAGCAGCTTACTCCGCAGGGACAGCTCCACAACCAGGACGCCCCCTGTCTGGTCACGTAACATGCGCTTCCGTTTGTCGCAGTTCTGAAGACCAGGAAGAGAAATGAACAAAGTAAACAAAATAAAAACAAAACAAAACAAAACAAAAACTTCTTGGAGTCAAAATCCCCAGTCAATACATATCAACAGACACATAAAGTACGCAGGCAGGTAGGCAGGCACGCACGCACGCATGTGTGCACACACGCCTACATTGGCTCTCCAGGCTGGGGATATCCTGCAGGAATAGCCCGTTAGCATTCCAGCGGAGGAATGGGCACCATATCTTTCCATAAGGAGGAAAGCTTTTACTTAAGGTGACTTTACACAGTGATAGAAGAGGCCACTTGCAAAACGTGTTCTGCTTCGTTTTCTTGTTAACACTCCAGTGCCCGCCCTTTGATCGAGTACTGACTGGTTCTCCGCCTCTCGGTCCTGCACCCTCTGCTCCTTTTCTCTTTTCCATCTTATGTTTTCTAGCTGCAAGAGTTGATGGAAGGAGAGTTTCACTCTCCTTTCAGCTCGGTCCTCCAGGCCACGGGGGCTGGCAGCCTTTTTGGAAGCTTAGGCCTTGGAGGCCTCCAGTCTTCTAGGAGGGCAGAGGACACTCGTTCAAATTGAGCACTTTTAAGTTCCTGTGGAGGTGTTTGCAGCTCGGCGAGTCCCAGAACTACAGGGCACTGCCCTCCCCTCACTGTGCCGTCCACTGTGACCTAGACATTCAGCATTTCTCTGAAGAGAGTCCAATGCAGACTGCAGCTGCCCAACTTACAGCTGGCTAAATCTTGGATTCCTTTACCCCTCTAACCTTTTCAAAGCATTCCCACACCTTCATGTTTATCTTATATTGTTCTCTGGAAAGGGAACAGCTACCAGAACTGATGAGCTATATTCAAAGATTATGAAACCAGGTCCAGCAGGGCAAGTACGAAATGCCAAGTTTTAGTATAGCATGGTGGCCAGGCCCAGACCTCCTGCCTCTCCACCTGGGACCCACAACTCCTCGAACCCAGCTCCTCCAGCCCTAGCCCCATGGGGTACTAGCTTCTACTCCCAGCCAGGATCCTCACCACTGGGCAGGAGAGCTTCTCACTATCACAGATGAATGTCTCGCAGTGTAACCAAACCTTGGAGAGTTTGGGGATGTTCTGGAACCGGAAGGCGTTGAATTGGAACGTTGCCCTGTGATCCTTGCCGTTCTCATGCACAAGAACTGTTTCATCAGAAGGGCAGCTGGCAGAATAGGGCGAGGGAGAACGAAACATCACACCATCGAACCCCCCAAAGGGCCTTATGGCAAAATTTCACAGCACAATCTGCTAGGCTTGTGTGCAGCTTTTTGTCCCTTTAAAGAACTCTGATTTCTAAGTGTGAGGTCAGTTGAACGCCTGTGGGGGTGGATATGATTGCTTCCATTCTAAAATAGAAATCAGTGACTTATGAGAGCCCACACATCTGGTAAGTTGAACCCCTGTCCTAAAGAAGTAAAATCTCCAAGAGATAGAGCCTGTTCAGGGCTGGCATCTTGCAGATGGCAGGGCAGCGCAAGGTAAGGGCCACCGCGGTGGATGGCAGCAGTGCTGCCGCAGACACTTAGGTTTGTCTTTGTGTGCATTATCTGGCTTTGCCTGAAGTCCGAAAAGGAATGTATATTCCACCAAGCATACATATGTTATAAATAGCCTTTGTAAAAGCATAGACATATTTTTCATTTATGATCTAGATAATGACTGGAAAGAAATAGCTAAATGTATGTTTACTGTGACAGGTGCAGGGACCAAGTTATGTCATCTCAGAATTCTGTCTCAGAAGTCGTGAGAGAGAAACAAAGGTTGTGCTTTCCTCTCTGGGCCAAGGGTCAGAGCTATTTCTGTTGTGGCCTCAGCAGTGATGGGGCTGTGAGAATTTTCCAACTTATGAAATGAGGCTCTAACAAGATTGTTTGGTCACTAAACCTGAGATCCTCGCCTGAACTCAAGACATGGAACCTTAAAATAGCCCTTTGCAGCCTGAGTGCCCGAGGCCTGGTATCAGTCAGCGGAAAATAATGTAACAGGAGCTTTGTGATGGGGATGGGGGGAGGCAAATAATGGGCAAACCTAGATGCCCTGGCATAGGCTGTGGCAGTTGCCTCTCAGTAACAGCCACCTCTGGTTGGTTGGATGGTGGCAGCCTGCCAGGAGCAAACCCCCTTCCCCAGAGGAGTGAGTGTGCAGGTACGCTCATGTGTTCAGAAAATACCTGATAAGATATCTACTGGAGATTCACTAAGGGCTCTTGAAAACTGGAGTTCCACCAAAAAGGATCTGGTTTGAACAGAAAGTTTCCTCCCAAACCCTCCCCAGCCACAGCAGAAGAGCAGGCCACCCTGGGCCCATTGCTCCACCTGGGCTTCAGAAAGAACTCACCCCTTATTGATCAGCTGCCATTGCAGGGGGTACATGAAGTCAGCAGAAGGGGTGGCCCAACAGCTATTCAAGACTACCTTAAACCTGGAAATAACACAGCACGGCATCACTAAGACCCAGTCCCTCATAGACCAGTCTGAGCACTAGAGTCTGTCGGCTGCTCTTGTTTCCTTTGTACTTGAAAATATACACAGGGAGTAAAGGAACTTACCGAATGCTTAGCCCTTTGGCTTCTACTCCTGCGAACAGATCTGAACCGATTTCGGATGTTTCCAGGACAAAGGGAGCATCTTTCTTGGTGGAAAACTTGGCATTCTTGGAAAGGAAATGGGACATTAGGCATTGCCACCTCTCAGGTCTGACGGAAGCAGACACATTGGGGTTGGGTGGAGAGGGAACCAACCCAAGGAACAAGCGCATGAGACCATAGAGAAAACTCTAGAGCCAGAGAAACAATCTCTGAGGATCTTATGCCATCTTAGAAGGGGTAAGGACATTTGTTGGTCATGGTTAGACACACTTTGTTTCAGTGATGACATCAAGATTGACGGACAGGAAAATAAGGGAATCCAAGGATGTCAAGACTATCTCACAAATCACTCAAGGCCAAGAACAGCCAAGTGCACACAGCTCCTTACTACCCCTGATCCCCGTGCTTTGTCTGAGCAAATGTTCACCTGAGCTTGAAAGTTTATGACTTGATTAACAGTGTGGTTATCAACAGGCATAACTCATTGCCTTTGATGGATCTGGGTATTGTTTTACATATTTGGGTAGTTTCTATGTCAAGATACACTGTGTATTGAGATGTAATGTTTGTGAATGAACAAGATCTGTCTACAAATGCTCTGATAGTCTAGCAAGAGACAACAACAATAGAAACAAAGTAAATTACACAGCATATTAGACTAGTACATAGTATGCAATATTGGAAACCATAAAAATAGCAGAATGGATTGGGAACAAGAGGAAGGGTAAACTGCATTTAGTGTGTATGTGTGTGTGTATGCACACTCATATGCATGGTTTGTGTGGGTGGGTACACGAGTGCATAAAGGTATGCATGTGTGTATGTGAAGGTTGGAAGTCATCTTGGGTTTCATGCCTCAGGCACTCTTTATTTAAGATAGGCTCTCTCATTGGCCCAGAACTCACCAATTGTGCTAGACTGGCCAGAAAGTAAGCACCAGGGACCCACCTGTCTCTGCCTCCCCGAATCTGGGCTCACAAGTGCCATTATGCTCAGATTGTTTGTCTTTAATGTGGATCCTGCAGATAGATCTCAGACCCTCAGGCTTGCATGGCCAGCATTTCACTGTAGGGCTGTCTCCCCAGCTCTATGTTACAGTTTTGAGAAGGGCAATCAGGGAGACCCCATGGAGGAGGCGGCATTTGAACAAGGCATGAGGAAGATGAGGAAGGGGACTGTGTAGCTACAGCAGAAAGAGTGCTCCCGAAAGGGCTGAGGCCTCAGGACAAGGGTGTGGCTGGCAGGACAGCAGGAGACCAGGTCTGAGGAGGTTTGGGAAGTAGAAAGAGGAGTGAGATCACAGTGCTACGCAGTAGATTGAAGAGAGCAGGTCTTGAAAATGGACTGTGTCAAAGAGTCACTACTACTCAGGGGTGTCAGGGCCCATCCAGTCGCTGGCCCAGGGACTAAATTCACCGTCTTCAGATAGTGTTCTGGGAGTTATTAGGAATTACAGCTGTGCTGAGTTCCTCAAAGGAGGCAGCTTTTCCATGCTGTAAGAACCTGGAACTATTCTTTGGTGATAGCCATGACAGAGACACTGGCCAGAGGGGCTCAGACCCCAGGATAGCCCTGGTGCCCACACTGCTGACTTGAGACCCAGTAGAAGGGACTTAGCCTTTGGAACTCTGTTTCTTCATTGCTGTGAGATGGGAATAGACTAGAAACAGAGGTATTTCCAAACCTCAGTTTATGAGGTTTGCAGCAGTGGACAGAGCTGACTTCCAGTCAGAGTGAACTCTGCCTCCTATGGGTCCAGCATGTTGAGGCTTTGTGAGCAGACTCCACATGTCTCTCTTATGTTATTCTATTGAAGCAGGTCCAGCCGAGGGTCTTGTAGTCAGACACTCAGAAGCTGACTCCCTCCTTTCCATTTCTCAGGCCTCTGCACCACATTCATGGTTGCTACAATCAAGCAATAATGTTTTCAGTCATAAGTGATCTACTTGCGTGCATGCAGCTGAAGTGACACCTTTTCAGTGGTTTTAAAAGTATTTTCAGTATTTGCCTAAAATTTATGAGATTTCAAGGGACATCTCCAAACACGGAGACTAACTTGGGAATGGCAGTTTAGTCCCCAAGTCTCTTCTGTGAAGTTTTTCTCCTGGAGATCAGCTGGTGGAGTGTGATGTCTCCTACTGGTTGAGCTTTTGTTCAATTTTCACCAAAGTGAAGGATAGAAGTGGCACGTATCATTTCTGATAACTACAACAATATGTATCATGCTTTCCCCTTCCTTCTCTCCCTCCTCTCATCTCCTGCCCTTCCTCTTCCTCTCTCCTTCCTTCTGTCCTTCTTCCCCCAGTGCCTCCTTCTCTCCCTCTCTCTCCCCTGTCCCTCCCCCTCCCTCCATGTGTCCCTCCCTCTTTTCCCCTTTCTTTCTGGATCTTTCTATACAGCTCTGCCTAGCTTGAAACTCACCATGTAAACCAGGCTGGCTTCAATATCCCAACAATCCCACTTCTGCTTCTCAACTGCTGTGATTACAAATCTGTCTCAGCATATCTGGCATCCCCTCCTTTCTCCTTAACATGACTTCAGATAGCTTTACCTTGGAAGCTGTTACACACCAGGGAAGTTCATCCACACAAAAGTCACACAAATTACTTTTGCATCCTTACAGGATGAATGGATCTGTGGAGAAACCATGTTCCAACATTCCTTCCTTTGACTAAAAGGTTGACTCAGAAATACCTAGTCACCCAAGTTAAAGATAGGTATGCCTCACTGAGCAGACATCTTTTGTGGGGAATCTGGTAGTTGCTTTTGTTCACAGGTGAAATAGGTATGCCTCACTGAGCAGACATCTTTTGTGGGGAAATCTGGTAGTTGCTTTTGTTCACAGGTGAGATAGTGATGAAAGGAAACTAGCTCAAGTATGACTTCAGGGCACATTCCTAGAGTCTTCCAGAACCTAGATTGTCATCTGTGGCCCTCTGTGCCTCTAATTGGCCTGACAAAGGACTAGAATAGAACATTTCAATTCTGGGTCCCATTGGTAACAGGGCACTGGCCAGCTGGCTTGTGCTCAGAGGAAGGCAAGTAGGCGGCACACAAACCAGTGAGAAAATGTTTAGCTTGATGGGCACTCTTTGGAGAACTGTGACCAACATAATTCCACAAAATTATTTCAGCAGACAGAACTAAGCAAATGGGAGTTCAGAGGTCAAATTTTTCAAGATAACCTAAAACACAAAGTACAACTCACCTGTATCCCTGAAAGAGGTGGCGGGCTACTCAGCTGTGGAAGCGCTGCGGACCTCAGGGGGAAAATCAAGGGTCACCTCTGCAGTGGGCTCTGATTCTGGAAAGACCTTTAATCTTTGCTGTTTGCCTATGTTCACTTTAAGACTTTTCATTTCTGTCTGTATCACTAAGAAAAATGGTCAGTACCATTTGGATTTTAAGAAGTTAACCTAATCTCACACTGACATTGATATTCCCCTGTATAAAGGCAACAAATCTAAAAACACTCAGAGCACCCATGTTAAATTGGCCTCAGTCTACATTCATGAAAACAGTTGTCTTCTTGGGTATTTACCAAGTTCACACGCTATGGTGAGTACTTCTAAAGATGGTTCCACCAAGTCTTCCTAGTATCTAAGGGATATGTGTCACTTAGTTTTTACTTTATTGATGCAGATATGGAGGTGCAGAGAAGATCCCTAACTTTCCCAAAGTCATTTAACTAGTAAATGGTAAAACCAACCTTTGTGGTATGTACCCTCCTCCTCTTTTATCTACAGGGCCAGGCTATGTCTGTAAGCAAACAACCATCCTTTGTCTTCAATTGGGAGTCATCACTTTCCCCTGGGAATATCAACTATGGGTCCTTGGCCAAAGTGAGTGGGAAGGGATGAAGAGAAAGATGAGAGAGGACACATGCAGAGTGGAAGGAGCGCATCGGGGCCCAGACTCTGCACTTCCCAGAATCTTAAGCGATGAGCAGTGTGCTGGTTCCATTGTTCTATGTAGGGCATGGTTCTGTTCCTGGTAATTTGATGGAAATATATGCAACAGGGCAGTTGTTGCTTTGGAAATAACCAAGAATGCCCTCAAAGTGGAAAAGGGAGAAAGGGGAGGGTGGAAATACATGGGTTAGTAGGAAACTGAGCCCACAGTGGGCTACAACCCAGAACGAAAGCTTCTGGACGATGGAAACTGCTCTCTGCTGCAGTCCACTTGTCCTGGAGGGCTTTAGGGACACCTTAGCTTCATTTCTAGACATTGGGGGAAGTAATTGTCCCTTCTGTTTCTGCAGCTCAGGCAATGCCTGCTTAACTGATTGCTTGATTGATGGACGGAGTGAAAGAGCATCTTCTTTCTACTTCTGAGATTTTGGCTATGTCTGAAACTCAACCTTGTGTGGGTCATGGTGGGAAATGAGTTTTTAAAAGCCCTGATTTTTCTCAAACATTCATAGGATCAAATCTACAACCTTATCTCATTAGAATACTAACTGCTCACTTCTGGGCAGGGGCTTGTAGTAAAGATTACATTCCCACTGTGGGAAGCTGTTTCACCATCATTTCATCACCCTCTTTATGCACACGCTTGACCCTGAAGACAGGTCAAGTGGCCTTGTGGGATTTCTTGTGTCTGGTTCAGCCACTAGTGCTATGAAGCCATGGCAAGATTTTAAGAACTTGAGGCTTACGCATCTTAGTGATCCTTCTTTAACAAAACTTTTTAAAAAGAGTAAAATATTTGAATCCCAGATTAGACACGGCCTTTGTGGGTGAAGGGACCTGACACTGTATACCACGCCCTTTACAGGAAGAACCTCAGTTGGGAATCTCTGTTCTCACCACATGCTTCTCCAAGGCACCTGGTCTTGGGCAAACACCTCCCTTCTTTTGGGCTTCACATCCATATTTGAAAAACAGCCTAGGTTATCTTAGGATGTTAACCCCCCCTCTGATGAATCCTGGGGGGTTAACGGCTTCCAGGCAATAGGTGAAGTGAGGTCAGTGTTAATGAGGTTTCAAGGGGGATGTTTTCTCTTGCAAAGTGAAATGGGTCAGATGTGCTGCCCTCTAAGGGCACCTCTCCATTCTAATGCTGGGAACAAAGGTTTGTGTTTCTGCCTGCATCTTCCTCTAGCCAGCTGGGCCAGTGTCCCCTCTGTGTGCCTATGTCCTCACTGGAAGCTGCAGCTTAAAAACAAAGTGCCCTTTCTAAAGGGAGAGCAGCTGGGCTAATGCCCAGTGCATATTTCGTTTCTCTGGAGCACTTAATTTTGAGAGAGACCAAAGTGTGCCTTTAACTTTTGATGTTAACACAGGCATTGGGTCCAGTCAGACAGTGAGGAATCTTACTATAAGGCTTAAGAGATGAAAGAACTAGAGATAAGCAGAGGCTAGCCCTAAGTCCTATCTTTAGCTCGAGCCTACAGGGAGTGTAACACTCCCAACTAAATACTTTTGAGATCCTAATGGCAAATAAATCTCTGGAGAGAAATGTAATGGAAAGTAATCTTGATTAAGAGTCAGATATGGGGTGTCCTATCGTCTGTTAGCGACCTTGCCTTAATTTTTGTAGCAGTGAAATGGGAAGGTTGGCCACACCTGTGCTGTTTCTTCTATTCAGCATCTGAAGTGAACCTTCTGCTGCACCCAGGCTTTAAAGCGAGGCTAAGGCATATGGCACCTATGGAGTTCTGGGTTGGGGCTCTTCCCAGAAGCCAGGAGAGAGGGGCTCCCATGGAAGTGCTCTGGGAAAAGGCCACAGACAGAAAAGGCAACCTGGACTTACAGTGTAGAAGTTGAGGGACAACTGGCTTTCAAATGTGCCCATGCTCCCATTCTTGACATGAACAGTGGCCACTCTGAAAAGGGGAGAGAATTTTGCATAAGGACTGAAACATGCCTGATTGACAGGGACTGTAGCACCCTCATGGTGGCCAGCCCTCTATCCCCAGAGAGGCTTACCTCTGGTCAAAAGCAGCCTGGTTCACCAAGTAGGTGGAGTGGTAGGTGCAGGAGAAGGAGTAGTTGACAGGCTGATTCTTCACAATCACCGTGCTGTCATTGGACACGATGTGGCTGTAGAAGTGGTAGATGGGGGGCTTGTACTGGTGGAAGGAAGGAGGCAGTTAGGGGGGCATTATGCCCATGATGGGACTGAGGATTCTGGGAAACATGCTTGAAGATAGTGATAAGAAGCCCAGGGAACATCTGAGCCTGGTGGGACATGTCTGTCATCCCCGCACGTGAGAGGTGGCCGTGGTACTCATGGCTTCCAGGCAAGCGCCAGCTACCTGGTGAGCTTGAAGCCAGCTTGGCCTACGTGAGACTCTGTTTTGAAAAAATAAAGCAAAGCAAAAACCATGAGGAGACAGAAATTTTTATCAGGACCAGAAGAACCCATTCTTTGTGTGTGAGGTGAAAATATTTGCAGAGCTCTTGGAACCCCTTCAACAAGGTTGATGATATATGCATAGGAAAAGCCCATATATTCATAGGCTTTTTACTGAGAGAGACTCTATTCCCAGACTCAACTTTTTTTTTCCACTTTCCTTGTACAAGTGTCCAAGGAATGTCTTTATCCACTTTTTACTGATAAGTTTGTGGTTAAAACTTCCTTTACCATAAAGCACTAACTATGAAATTCTTTCTTCTGGCAATTTGTTCTCAAGCTCACTATTAGACCTGTGAGCATCTGTCCTAAATTTAATAGCCTGAAGGCATAAAGATGGCTTCTACTCCAGCTCACCAGGATGCTCACACATGATTCTGTGCTCTCCTCACTCAAGGCTCTTTCCATCAGACCTGAGTCCTCACATTCCAGGAAGAGGGCCTGGCTCTGTTGCTCTGAAGTGTACAAATATACACCCTTCTGGTAGTCAAGGCAGTAGGAATTCTGGCCCATGGTGGCAGGGGCCATGCTCTTAGACCTCTGCCCCTGAGAACTAATGGCTCTAAGGGGAGGCCTCAGATTTCTCCTGTCATATAGGAAGGACACTTCTGGAGAGGCTCATGGTTTCCTACCACAGATGATTCACACGAGACTGCTATTCACATGATCCTGCTATTCTCTGAGTCTGTGTTAACACACTTTTCCAAAAGCACTTACCTGTCACTTCATTGACTTGGGCATCCAACCAAGGGATGAACACGCCAAACTTGAAGTGAGAAATGTGCTTTGTTCTCTCCAAAGTGGGAAGCTTTGCTGTTATCTCCACTCCCCAACAAATTAGGAGACTAAAAGTCAAGTCCGGAGAGTCATGTAAGGTTGTGGGGGCAGCTCAGTGTAAACTGTGTGCTGCACAAGCACCAGGGCCGGCTCTGTATTGTTAACACCCAGATCAAGCACTGGGCGTCGGGGTGGGGGCACATGCCTGCATTCCCAGCTCTGGGGGTGGACATGGGAGAATTCAGGGGCTCCCTGGCCAGCCCGTTTATGAATCTGCAAGCTCCGGGTTCAGAAAGAGATCCATCTTAAGGGATAAGGTGGAGAGTGATAGATCAGGATGCAACGTTCACGTCACTATCAGCCCCTGGTGTCCGCATTTTGTACATGGTCATGGACACCAGCACACACTGAGTCACCTAAACTTGGTGAAAGAGAAGCTTCCATCACTGAGCCTCCTAGGAAACTGGAGCATCAGGACTGACTTTTAAAGGGGATTTGGATTATTGTGAATCCTCTTAAGGTGGCAGCAGACATCTCCCCCTGTGTCCCATTGCCTTCGCTTAGGTATGTCTGCCTTAGGGAGACCCACCTTACCTCTGACTGGGTTCCACAATAAGACTTGTTCTTAGGTGACAGATCTGGGATGACAAACTGGTAGTAGCCACCTTCATGGACCCCGTTGTAGCACAGGCCCCCGAGCGCCAGCTGATGTACTTCCCATCCATAGGGGCACTCTGGGATTTTAGTGATGATGGTCTTGGGGTAACAGAACACAAGGATGACGTCTGGAAGAGTACATACATGGCTTGCATCAGCTAGGGTCAGCATATCAGTGTCATACAGCATTCACCAGCAACTGACCAGCTGGGCTGCGTTGCCCCAAACTTCAACCACTGAAATTCTTTTATAACTTCTGTCACATACAATATTGTCACAATTTAATATTCATTTAATTGGGTCATTTTTAATACCTGTCACTTTATTTTAGAGCCAACGGTTTTTCAACAATACTGGGTATTAAACATAGGGCCCCATGCTTGCCAGGAAAGAATTTTACCACCACTCCAGAGCCCCACTCTAAAACTTTTACTTGATCTTAAAGAATATGCCCATGAAATCACAGACTGCTACATGCATCCTCATGAAAATGAGATGGTTCCTTATAATTTAAAATATAATTTAAACTATGCATCGCATCATTTCACACTCAGTGCTACAAAGTATTGTTTAAAGACACACAGCATGCATTGAGTAGTCAAACATAAAGAAGTGGACATGTCACTTGGAAAAGGGAACAGGTATCCTATAATTTGTTAAGCAGTTGGCTCATTCCATGCACTTTTGCTTTCTGTGGGAGAAGGCTGATTGTCACTGGGGGCTTCAGTGCCACCCAATGGCATTTTACCCTTTCCTGACTCCTTTCCTGGAGCTCAGATCACAGCAAGGTGGAGACTTCGGGTCCCCTGTCCGGGAAAGCAGTACAGCCTGGGGTACCTGCTTTATTTGGAGTGCATGACTTCGCCAAGGCTTCTGCAAAGAGTGCCAGCAAGAGGAAGGCTCTCGCCACCATCGTGTCTCTCGAGCTGATCTCTGCCAGGGGCCAAACCAAACTGGCCAAATGCTGATGTTTCCTCCAGGTACCAGGTCTCGAATGTTCTGTATCAGAAATATGAACGGAAAGTTAAAGTCAGGGTAAGAACGAATTATCTTACGATCTTGTGGGGGAGTTTCCAAGAGAGATCAGTGATGCTGTCCTGGGCTCCTACCACTGAGGATGCTACTGTCAAGAGCGGTTGCTCATGTTCCTGCCTTCCCCATTCCCCCTGGACTGTAGGTGCTGCTGCCCGGATGCTCCTAGATCTCTAGCCCCTGTCCTACTTCTACCTTATATATCTAGAGGGTGTAAAAGAAACCAACTCCAGATAAGTCACAATGAGCACACATTATCCACGGCAGGGGGAATAAAAGGGAACTGGGTACAATAATCCGATGGGAAGCTCAGTTACCGCCTGAATCTAATTTCTTCTTGCAGAGTTAGACACCCCTCCCCCACCCTTTACCGCTTCAGCCAGGGCTGGACTTCTCATTCCTGTACAGAAAAATCAAAATAAAAACCAACAACCCTCTGATGGAAGACAAACTTTCTGTACTATCCCAGGAAGTAATTCTCTTCTTTTATATTTTTTCTCATTCTATTTCTTGCTTTCTTATTTCTATATGTAGGTGAATGAAAATTTGAATCTCAAAGGATTCTAGTCCAGCATAATTACATCTACCAGTCAAACAAAATGTAGGTTGTGTTAATGTAAAAAAAAAAGAATCTTAATGATTATTTTTCTCCAGTGTTTTCTGGTGTCTATATCTTCATTCTGAAATATAACTTTCAATTGCAAAGCCTTTAGGTGTTCTTAGTATCTCTCCAAACCATGTCCTTGGATCATCCAACCAGACCTTGCTCTAAACAGCGCAGGGGATGATGCTTCTCTGGTGGGAGTTCCAGACATACCCCTGGGAGTACATATAATTTCATGATTCAGCAATCTCTATATAAGTACTAACAGAGTTGTCTTATTATCACAGCATCTAAGGATTAAGGATAGAGCTCCTTGGGAAGCCATTAAAAATTTCCAGGTCTTAGCTTCGTTCTCTGCAAAATGGAGGCCATCACCCTGGTTCTACCCCAGGGCAGGAGGAGAGCAACGAGATGAAGTCTCTTGCCAAATGGCAAGACACAAGACTGACAAGTTTATATAAAAAGGCAAGTAGGAGTTTCTGACAACATGTATGTGCCCTGTGCTTTCTCTTAACAGCTGAACATTGTCTTGTTGCAGATGCCTGGATTCATGAAGCCGAAGGTGTGTCTGTTTTGATAACACATAGGCCATGTAGTTTATAGACTTGAGCCAAAATGGGTTGAAGAGGGTAGGAGAATGGGCTGAGTTAAATTGAACACTGGGGTGGAGTTTGGTTTAGCCTGGAAACACCAGCAGCTCCCACGCACCAGGGCACTCCATGCTGAGCAAAACCACACTGCAGAATCTTACAGAAGTAGATTCTGAGTGTCTTCTCCCCAGGGCTTAGCATTGCTTCTTCAAGTTTCTCCTTCTCTCCTTTATTTCAAACATTAGTGGGGCACCAATGGTAAGTATGCCAGCTTCTGTACTTGGCCCTGGAAGACATGGGTAGATCAGAGGCTGTTTTTAACTCCCCTATTTAGGAACTAGGGGGTGGGCAAAACTGAAATCAAGGCGAGTGTGTGCTTGGAGTGAGGAAGGAAGAGCTCCCTAGTGCTTGAGGAGGAGGAGGAGAACAGGAAGGCCAAGGACAGAAGCACCACAGAACAGGCTCTGGTCTCATCACTGACAGTCAATACAACTCTTCTGCCTGTGTTGGGACACTTGTTATCTTCAACAGTGAGCTTCTTTCAGCCAACTCTGATCTGGCCAGGTCAGCACCGGTGTCAGGAGATGTCTAGGCACAGAGGTCACACACTGTCTTTAGTGGAAAGGTGTGATGGAGTTTGAAAAGATGCTACAATGTGTGATGTCATAAGGCTAAGCCAGTAGAACCTGCCTGGAGCCCAAAGCCCACCTTGACCATTTATTGGCTGCATGTTTGTTATTTGGCAGGTGTTGGGTTCTGTGAGTCTGACTTTCTTCCTCTTTTGGAAGGAAATGTTAATGTCTGTGACATAGTATTACTCAAAACATTAAATGAGCCATGTGTGCAAATAAATGTTTATGTTAATGATATGTTTATAGACATTTATAGGCATCCAGAAAGCCTTTCTGCTCATGTTAAGTTCTATTTGAGGGATGTAAGGTATAAAGTCTTCTAGGAGTGGGTTCCACTGTGGGAAAGACATTAGTTTCACCAGCGCCTGGGGTGTGGTATGCCACCGTGAGTATTGGTTCTGGCACTAACATCCTGTCTCTGTCGTATTTCTAGTGATGTGATATTGGGCAAGTAAGGAGTCTCTGTAAGTTTTTGGCTCCTCTCATCCTGTTGCTGATTCAGATATGTAAAGAAACAGCTGCTGAGCCCAGAACCTGGGATGAACTCAGCAGTAAGGACTACCTGTGGGAGCATGAGCACCCAAGGTTGGCACCCACAGCATGTCCACGAGTTCCCAGATGAACCCCGAGTGTTTCTATGGTAACATTCTTCTCTTTGGAAGCCCACCCTAACAAAAGAGCAGGTGCTTTTGATTTTCAGAAAGGTCTCATCAGGATAAAATTTGGGGACAGAAAAAGTGATCTCTCCTACTGTTTCTTGGAGCAGAGAATCAGCTAACAATCAGGTACATGATACTGCTTTCAAGGGAGAGAGGAGTGAGGGGGGGCGCAGTGGATTCCACCTTTGTGGCAGGCTGGTCTCTAGATGCTTAATTTGCATAAGAGACAGAAGGGGACCAAATGTGCTTGGGCCAAACAGTATTAGATACTGGCCTTGATAAAAGGCAGGAGGCATCTATTCTTTGTGGTAATTACCTTCACTCTAATGCCCCACTCTCTGCTTTTCAACACTCCCCTTCCCCAGATGCCCTTGGAGTGAGAGGGACAGCCCTGCAGATGGAATCCAGAAACAGGTCTCTGGCTCAGACCATTGCAGATCTTAAACACAGGTAAAATGGATTAGAAGGTTTTTTCAATCCTAGGATTTAGAAGGTTTTTTCAATCCTAGGATTTTAGAAGAGCCCATCAAAGAAAGACTCACCCAAAAGATGAGCTCATCTCTCCTGTATCTTTGTCTTATGAGTTCCTAGGCAAAAAAGGAAGGAAACCTTTTCTGTTTGAAGATCATGAGTGATTTGGAAGAGCCAGCCCAGGCACAAAAGAGATACTCTTTGCAAATGGCAATCAACATTTTCCTTTGTAGCTGAGAAATCAGATCTAGGGGTCCAGTGGCAAGGAGCTGCAGTGAGACCCTGCTGGGGTAAGAGATGGGGCTTTCAAGCCAAGGCTAATAAGCATGCGCTGGAGTTTAAAAGCTGCTTTATTAACTTACTTTTTTTTTTAAACAGCACACTGTTTTGAGTTCATTAAATGCTGGGTTTGTTCAATGGACCCTATTGTTTCCTGGAAGCTATGAATCAAGCCTTCTTCCACTTTATGGGCACTGCCAATTTGCAAATGAGTGTGCATTCCAGTGTAGACTCCACTGGCCCCAGCCCCCCCGAAATTCCCAGGAATGATCAATTCTTCAGAAAAAGTGTACTCAGAGAGGGACTTGACAATCGAGGAAGGGCTCTCTGTTGATAGACCATCAGCAAATCATAGCCAGAAACCCTCCTCCCTGCCCTGCACCTGACCCTGCGGCTCCCTCCTCCCACCCTGCACCTGACCCTGCGGCTCCCCAGATGCACAGAGACTTATGATGTCTGTGAACTGAAGTGCCCCGAAAAGAGCCACACTGTTCAGCAGTCCCAAGGCTGACCGAATGATTAAAACTGATTATACAAAACTGTAATGTTTCAGGATGGGGGCAGATTGTCTTGGGTTATTAGCCCTCTAAATAGCCATTTATTGCTCACCTCTGTTTGTGATCTCAATCCTTTTGACTACTAAGTAAACCTTTCAGATTTTACAAATAGATTCCTGGCTTCCGCCAACTCAAAGGCAGAACTCACAGGCAGAATGTGAGCCCTATAGTGCAGACTTCCCCACCCTGTTTTAACCAGCCTGCCTGAAGCGTCCACTTGTATATGTGGAAAATGTCTTGATTTATAGCTCTCTTTGCACTACTGCTATAAAACCACACAAACTGTTGCCTCATTGGGAACATCATATTTGGGCACAAAGTAGAAGAATGTCAAGACTCTGCCACTTGCTGACCATGAAGCCGTAGCCATGCTTCACTTTCTTCTCAAGGCCCTCAATCTCCAGATGAACTCAGGGCACGTCAAATGGGTACACAGCACAAATGGCCCCACCTCTTCATCCATGCTAGACATCACCAATGGAGACATTCCTTCCCTCTGATCCCAGGAACTGTGCTCCAACAGACGCTAGCAATCTGTTGGAAATAACAGGAATAGAAACTCATTACGTGTTCCCAGAGCAAAACAATGTGTTGTTTCTAGGTTGAACAGTTCACCTTAGTGCACCATTCACTTATTTGATTAGGGCTGACATAGATGTGGCCTTTCTGTAAAGACCCTTCCACCAGCCTGAAAGCTTCATTGAGGCAAGGGAAGCAGTTGGGCTCCGGCTCCAGTACAGGCCATCGCACACAGCTGATTGAGCAAATAATTTGCAGGATGAGTGGCACAAAGTTCTCTATGTGTGTGCACGTGTGCCCATGTATGCCAAGGCCAAAGGATAACTTGGGCCTTGTATGTCTTTTTTACTTTCCTTCTATCTTCCTTCCTTCCTTCCTTCCTTCCTTCCTTCCTTCCTTCCTTCCTTCCTTCCTTCCTTCCTTCCTTCCTTCCTTCCTTCCTTCCTTCCTTCCTTTCCTTTCCTTCCCCCAACTCCTCCTCCATCTTGACAGGGTCTCTCTCTGGACTGGGATTTATTGAGTAGGTTTGGCTGGGCTGGGAGCACCAGGAATCTGCCTGTCTCTGCCTCCACAGATTTGTCATTATGACTGCCAGCCTCCATTTCCTTTTTGACATGGATTGTAGAGAACAAGCTTGGCTCTTCCTGTTTGCAGGGCGAGCCCCTTACAGCTGATCTGTCTTCCTAGTTCCAAAGTACTTTGTAAACTGCAAGAATGTAAATTCTTCTAATGTTAGCTTCCAGTGGAGGTGTATTTAATATATGCCAGATAGAAGCTTGAGTGTTCAAAATCAGTACAGTAATCATGACTGGCTGCAAAGAGTTGATTGAAGAAAATGAGGTTTTGTGAGCCAGAGTCTCCATGTGCTACTAAGATAAACTGTGAGACATATGAACACATGGACATTGGAGAATTACAGTGCCTGTGTTAAGCATTTTGGGGAAAGTTGAAAACTTGGGGAATTAAAAGGGTAGTTTTCTGCTGTTCATTTAAAATAATCACTCTAATTTTAAAGACTAAGGCACAATAATTTTTATCATTGAAAGACAACAGAAGTTATAAGTTATAGGGGACTTCCCAGCACAGAATCTTTAAGTCACTCTTTCTCAGAGGGAAATAGGAGCATCAAGTTTATGTTACAAACTTTATACGATAACAACTGAAAAACAATACAACACAACACAAAACAAAACAACACAACACAACACAAAACAAAACCTCTTCACTATGGATCAGGCCTTTGGTTCTGAAATGCACTTTTCTGCATATGTGGCCTTGAGCTACGGGGGGGAAAAGTAATTAAAATAGATTAACTGATTGATAGTCACAAGAAAAACAGAAATATAACACAAAATTGGCATCTTATTTATCAGCCATGTTCTTAAAGCCACAGAGCTAGAGCTATGATGGACCTGAGGTTTGGGATATAAAATTTTCCATGCTGAGGAAGCTTTTTGGAGCAGGGCTTCTAGGAATGAAGTGTAGAAATGTTAGAGGGTCTCCAAAGGCTGCAGATTGTTGGAGGAGATGGTTGAAATGAGGAATCAGGTGGCTTTGGAAATCACAGACAGAAGCTTGGAATGATGGAGACACTGAACCTAAGCTGAAGTAGCCAATATGCTTTAGGGGTAGATACTATATGGTGGAGGCTTTTTTGCTGATTAAAAAAAAAATTGATGGCATCTTCATTGTCCACACAGTTTGTGCTTTTTCAAAGACAAGCTCAAGGCTACCTGCTATTTGAAGTCTATTCAGATTCTTTTTCTTCTGGAGTCTTTGGACTTTTTAAATTTCCTGTTGTCTGGAACAAACACACACATACATGTATATACATATCTATGTATATCTATATATGCATCTATATCTGCTTTGAATGCCTTGCCTTCTTAATTAAACAAAAAATGTGTATACCTTTGAATTTTTTTATACTAAAAATTGGCAGAGTGATTATTTATGGATTAAATTTTATGCTAGGTTCTATGTAAGGATAGATAGATAAATAGATAGGTAGGTAGGTAGATGATTGCTGATAATATATAGAGAGATGAGTAGATAGACGGATTAATGATAGATGGATGATAGATTGATAGGAAGCTCCAAGTCTCTGACTAATAGGGTAGACATTTTCTCCAACACATTCACAATAGGTAGACAGTCTTCCCCAGTCATACAGGCACTAGTTTTTTGATCTCCCAGTTTTGCACTTTGGGTCTAGGAACCACTAGACAGGGAAGGGTATGGAGGCTCTCCAGCTAGTATTACCAACTGTCATCCAGTTCATTGGCTAGAACTCAATCATATAGTGACTTATAACTTGAGGTGTCTGTTCAGAAAAAAATCAAAGGATTTTGGTGAACAGAGAGTAATCCAATATATATAGCTACTTTTGGAGAATACACACATGATCACCATTATCTTTATCTGTCTATCTATCTATCTATCTATCTATCTATCTATCTATCTATCTATCCATCTATCTATCATATATCATGTATCTATCTATCTCTGTTGATCTGAGAGTGGGTTTTATCCTTCCCATTTTACAGACAAAAAAATGGAAACCTAAAAGTCGCTGTCTGCTTGAATTTGATATATGGTTGTCTGATACTAAAGCCATCATACTACATTTGTTTATTAAATTTGACTTTTAGCCTATCCCACTTTTTATATTTTTAATCACTATTCTTATACAAGCCTTACAACAGCTTAATTGATCTGTTGAAATAATACCAACTGCTCTACTTAATAGCATTGCATTAACCAGGCAAAGTTGTTGACAGACAAATATTTTTTCTTTTAAAATAATGTGCATTTACTTCCCTCTGTGATTCAACTAGCTGTTTCTTGCTCCTTTGGCCGTGACTTTCTCACAGAAGTGAACTGTAACCCTGGAGTCCATTTTGTGCGACCATCTACTGCTAGGAATGGAGCTTGTCTTTAAGTGTAGCTTGTATACCTTGTGAGAGTTCTTGGAGAGACTAATTTTTTCTTTGTGAGTGGATGCTAACAGGATATAGCAATTGGGGATGGGAGCTCGTGTCTACTTCCCCATCTCAGTATCGAGACCTCTCTTGTTTGGATATGTTCAGGCCTTGTACATGCTGCCACAATCTCTGGGTTCATATTCACATAAGTCATGTTATGTTTGGAAGAGGTTGTGTCTACAGTTTCCTCACAAGATCTCCACCTCCTCTTCCTCTATGAGTCCTAAGGGAAGGGATCTGATGAAGACAACCCATTTAGGACTGAGCGTTCCAAGGTCTCTCACTATCTGCTCATTGTCCAGCTGTGGGTCTCTGTATTAGTTCCCATCTGCTGCAGGAGAACTTCTCTGATGATGGCTGAATGAGACACTGATCTATGGGTATAGCAGAATGTCAGTAGGGGTCATTTTGTTGCTATGTTCCTTTAGCAGAAAAGTAGTATTTGGTTTTTCCCTAGGTCCATGGTCTGTCTAGTCTCAGTTTCCTGGCCACTGAATCAGTTTCAGCATTGATTACAGCTCATGGAGAAGGCCTTAAATCCAGACAGTGGGTGGTTACAGTGTTTGTACGATTGCACCAGTGTGTCATTCAGAACAGTCACCATTAGACTGAAGGGTTTCTAGCAAGGCTGATGTTTACTTTTCTCCTCTGATAGCATGCAGAGTTTCTTCCAGTACTATGAACACTAGGCAGTGGGGTAAAGACTCTAATTAGGCACCAACTTCACTTCTCCATGTAAAATGAGATTTATGCATGTTTTCCTCAGCAGTAGGACCTTACTATCAGTTCGTGGAGAGCAGCCAATAGCTTTGACAATCACATTAGTTTTTGGGGTTTTCCATGGGGCCCCTTTAGCCAACAATTCAGTTCAGTGTGGCTCCTTCCTGGCATTGGAGATTTCACTTGGGAGTAAGAGAGGTTTAGTTGGGATTTGTCTCCCAGTTATTTGGTGATTCCATTTAGATTCTTTAATATATGTACATATTTTACAATAGTAGATTTGTGTACTACTCCTCAAATGAGCCTTAGTGCCAACTTTTCCTCCCACATTTCTTCTCTTATCTCCCTTTTCTCTCCATTTAATTCTCCTGTTTCATTCTCCCCATTTCTCTCTAACTATATATTCTATTTCCCCTCCGTGGGGAGAGCCTTTCTGCCTTCCTCACTCCTTACTCTGTACCTAACTTCAGGAACACACCTATTGAAGGCTTAAAAGCTGACATCCACATGTAAGAGAACAACCCCACCCCCCGCCCCCATTTGTCTTTTTGGAAACAGACAAATCTTAAAAGACAGCAATGACTGTTAAGTCACAGTCTGAAAATCTTCAATAAATACTTAGTAAACATTTCTTAACCGACTTTCCAATGAATAGAAAATGAATGCCTGGCCTGGACTGAAGTCCTCAGATAGACCTATCTGGAAATGATGTGATGGTATATACTGGTTTTCAGAAAGTTCTCATACTCTCATAAATCAAAGAAAGGCAGGATAAAAAAAAACCCTCCAGTCTGTCATGGTAGCACATGCCTGTAGTCCCAGCTCTTCGGAGGAAGTAGGTCGATCTGTGTGACTTCCAGGCCAGCCAGGTCTACACAGTGAGACCCTGTCTAAAACATAAAACAGAATTCTCTAGTCTGTTATGTTAAAGAATGACTCTTTACTGATCCTGTTCTCTGAAGTGTTCTGAATCTTACTCTTAGAACTCTTTAGACCATGCATGCCTCTCTTTTTGTCAATAAAATGGCCTTGGAATAGGTCATGTGGCAATTACACCCACGTGTCCATAACTCTCCACACTGGCTACTGACAAGGAAAGGGTCCCATGGGATTCCTCAGCCTGTGGAGAGGAGGGCAGTTCATTAATCTGGTGATTTAGCTTGAAAAACAATGGTGGCAGCAGGTTTTCACTGAGAAAGGGCTTTAAGGTAGTATTCCAGCTGGAAAATGGGGCACCTGGGTGATTAAGGGGATCTTACATAAGACTGACAATAATCTTCATTGTTCATATCAAAGACTGAAATGGTCCAAGTAGATTATAGTAAGCTGGGGTTTTTCAACCCTCCCTTCCTTTTTTTCTGCTCAGCTGTCCAGGAAACCAGTGCTCAGATCTCTGCTTCTTGTTCTTCAACACCAACCAGGATCCCTGCTTCTGGGATACCCTGTTGGGACAAGGCTGCAGTCCTGGCTGCATCAGGAGTCTGCTCTGTCAGTGGCCTTCTGGCTTCTGGCTCTGTAGAAGGACTGCAGGCAATTAGGTCATTTTTTTGGTGGCAGCTGACACCCCTCATGTGTGAGGGGGAATGCCCAACAGCTGGAGCAAGGGTCCTCCCATCTTCCCTTCTCTGCTCCACCCCACTGCACTCTAAAGAACAGGCCCAGAAAAGTGAACGGACAGCACAGCGTAAAGACACTGACGTTTTGGTGCAGCTTGGATTCTGACTTAAGATATGCAAGCCTCAACACTCTGGGTTCTGGGCTGCAGGCTGGAAAGGTGGAAAGGGCACAGATGCATTTGGGCCTTACACCTGGATGAGTAGCTTCAGAACTGGCAGGTCCTTGATGAGCATCTGCTCAGAAATAGCCAGTCTCAGCCTGGAGTTTATTCCTCCCCCTCTGCCCAAGGCAGACACTGCCAGTTCTGCTGCTGACTGCCTTTGCCTGTTGAATCCTGGCATATCTACATAAGAAGATATGATTGGTTGGCTGATGGCCTCGAAAAAGGATTCTTTTGACCAAGTGGGTACCTTAGCAGTTACATGCAACATGTAGATGGACAAATCCTTGGTCAAACAGCTGAGATCAGAGAGTCAGGTTCAAGTTGGTAAAGTGTGGAGATCAGGTCTGAGAGAACTTGGTTTCTTCTTCCTTCAGGGAAAGGTTATAAGGAGATGTTCTGAGTAGTGTGCCCGGGACACTGGCATGTCCCTTATTGACTTGCATTTTCATCTGCAAAATAAACCTATCATTAAAAGGGATTTTCCAGAGCTGGGAGGATGGCTTAGTTTGCACAGCATTTGCCAGGCCTAGAGCTAAATAACAGGAGCCAGAGCAAGTTCCCTGTAGTTCCTGGGGTGAGGAAAGAGACGAGCAGGTACATTTCCATAATCATGTGCATACCCACATAATTGTGGGTATTTTATGTTAATAGATTCATGGAGACTCAACAAACACTTCCTTTAATTGGTCTTTTAGTCAGAAATGTTCTATAACAACACCCTACCTATGCATTGATCTTTTGGGCAATATTGATTGCAGAAATGTCTACTGTTTAGAAACTGAGCTGGCCTTGAACCCCCAATCTATCCCTCTCCACCTCATAAGTGGTAGATTTGCACTACCATGGCTGGCTCGAAAGCTCAACTTTTATCACCGAAAACAAGCACCATCAGTAGTTATCTAGCAAGCTCCCTTTGATGTTCTCACGAACACCAAAGATCCAGGTCTGATTTATGACTTGCTTTTCAGTTGTTCACTGAAGTAAGAAAAACATGCTCTGTAAACAGGTGCTGAGTGCATGGATGAATGCCAACAAGGTCTTGCTCAGGGTAATGGCCAGTCACATTTGGCCATGCAGGTCTTACTGTATTTAGTTCTCATGTGTGTGTATGTGGGGTGTGTAGGGGCGCACATGCCATTGCCGATGCACCAGTGCGGTTTCTTCTTCTTCTCATAGGGGTTGTTGGGGGATTGAACTCAGGTCATCACACTTGGTGGCAGACATCTCAACCCACTGAGTCATCTCACTGGCCCTGATATGCTGTTTTTTTTTAATGTGTATTTGCCACTTTGCTATGTTATTAACAAGGTGTATACACGACCAGAGAGAACCAACCTAAATTAATAATTTACTGCTTCATCAAGGTTTCATTTAAGTAAAAAAATAAATCAAACTGCTTTTAAAAAGCCCCTGGAAGTGCACTGTGTCGACAGACATGACCTTGGTTGTAGTTTAGCAGTCTTGCCGACTTGGTTCTGGCTGAGGCTGACAGCAGTTTTCTCTCTCATGGTTGTCACACTATTAGTGCAAATGTCAGCCTAGTGGAAAAGACAAATGCTGTCTTGGTCTAAGCAGGAAAATGATTTTGAACTTGTTTCCTTTCTGACAGGATCCTGGGGACTCACAGAGGCTGGTCGAACATCCTTGCAGAACTGCTGTTCCAGCTCATAGAAAACCTTCCTGAGATATCATTTTCTAAGCCCTTTGAGGCTATCCAGTTTGGGTTAATGGGCATGCGTTCAGTATTTCTTGGTGCACACTGTCATCAGGGGAGGCTCTTTCTCTGATTTAGAATCCCCATTATCTAGCTGGATCCCATTTAACACTAAATGTTGAATAATGACACAAAATCACATGATTTTCATCGGAGTTATCTGCTAACCAGGAGGAAATGCCATAGCCTCAGTACATGATTGTGATGTAATTGTTTCTGTAATGATGGGTGTTGAGGTAGGCGGGGCTGTGGAGGTAGGGAGGGATGTCCAAGTGGGGTGAGGGTTAAGGTGAAAATTTGTGTGAGCTTATGTGTCAGGGCATGAAGATGAGAGACTCATGAAGGTAGGTGTTTAACCTTGAAATTATGTTTATACCTTATTCTTTAAGTAGAAGTTCCTCAGGCCTCTACTGGTTGGGTTCTTAGAGACTCGTTGAGTCTGGAGGTCTTGAGTTAACTTTTCAAGCTATCAAGAGGCAGCTCTGAAGAATCCGGTGCTTCCAAAAGTGCCTTTGACCTCAAGGCATTGTTTTCTTAACGCTACGTCTTCCTTGTTTGCTTGTTGTTCTGAGACTATGCATTACTAAGATTTCTGGCACTCCTGGATCTTAATAGATAGATTGGCTGGCCTCCAGCTTACAGTGATCCACCTGCCTCTGCCTCCAGAGTGCTAGGATTAAAAGCATGTACCACCACACCTGGCAATTTTTGCTTTAAAAACACGGCCTGAATCAGCTGCTGTCTCTACCTGATTAACCTGTGTCTGCTCAGGTAACTGGGAAACCCATCCAGCGAAAGCAGAGTAAGCAGGAGCATAGCCAACAGGAAGAATTTGGGTCAACCTTTATACTGCTTGTCACCTGCAATGCTGGAGCACCGGCAAGGTATCTTCCTGGTTGCAGTATCACTTGCTCCGTGTTGGCCAACTCTTGTTCCAAACCCATTTTCAGTGAGTAAGGCTGTGGAGTATTTCCCCATCTCATTAGCAGCGACCCGTCGATGGGCTGTGACTCACAGTGACCTAGTTAAACCATATGCTAGTTTGAATAATGATTGATGTTTTGATTCAGAATTGGGTTCGCATGCATTGTAAGATCCTGCATGGGAGAGCAGAGCACAGCAGAGCAGAGCACAGCACAGCAGAGCACAGCAGAGCACAGCAGAGCAGAGCACAGCAGAGCACAGCAGAGCAGAGCAGAGCACAGCAGAGCAGAGCACAGCAGAGCACAGCAGAGCACAGCAGAGCACAGCAGAGCAGAGCACAGCAGAGCAGAGCACAGCACAGCAGAGCACAGCAGAGCACAGCAGAGCAGAGCAGTTTAATTTTCTTTTGAAATAAAAAAATCAGGCTATACAATATGTTGAATTTGAGCAACTAAATTGCTCCACAATTGGGCCTATATTTTTTCTAAATATTCCAAGTGCTAGGCAGCACTGTTTGACCTTTGTGTACTGTGTCCTCTACTCTAAGGCCATTCAGAACCTGCTTTGGAGTCTTGATTGAAATTCTCTTTCTATTCCCTTTAAGGCTGGATTGAAAAGCTATAGAAGTTGATCCTCTCAGCAAATTTAAGTAGGCAGTTAAGGTAGAAAACCCACCCAAAGCTCCATTCACATCAAGATCCGTGCAGTGCAGGACAGACTTCCCTGCACAGCCTGGTCTGGGCACAGGAGGCAGAGAGCAGCGGCTCTCAGCCCCCCTCATGCTGGGCCCTTAACAAAGCTCCTCGAGTTGTGGTGACCCCAACCATACAGTGACTTTTTGTTGCTAACTGTAGTTTTGCTGCTGTTGGGAATCGTCGTGTACATATGTGTTTTCCGATAGTATCAGGTAACCCCTGTGGAAGGCTACTCAACCCGAAGGTTGAGCACCTCTGACTAAGACCCTTCTGCTGTTCTATTTCTGCCTCTAAGTCTGCGTGACCATGGGCAAATTGATCTTCTTTGGTCAGAGATTTCTATCAAGTTCCTTAGAAAGTTGGGGGGAGAGTTACAGGAGAGACATTCAGAAATGGTGTGGAAGTACAGACTAATGCCGTTGCTCTTGGCTCCTCACCAGAACTTGAAGGTAAGACCCTATTTCTAAGGACACCACACACACACACACCACACACATACTAAACACACACACCACACACACATACACCACACACACACACACCACACACACACATACACACATACCACACACATACACATCAAGCACACACACACACATACACTACACACACACACACACCACACACACACACCACACATACTAAACATACACAACACACACACATACACACATACCACACACATACACATCAAGCACACACACACATACACTACACACACACACACCACACACACACACCACACACACACACCACACATACTAAATACACACACACTAAACACACACACATACATACACACATACCAAATACACATACACACCAAGCACACACACATACACCACACACACACATACCAAATACACATACACATCAAGCACACACACACATACACACACACACACATACCAAATACACATACACATCAAGCACACACACACACACACACACGCCACCCTGGCTATGGGACCTGAAGAAATCAAGTCCATACTGACCAGGAGGCTGGCTTCCTCCTTGCTGGCTAGTTTTCACTGTACTGGGAGCTGCTGTGTAGGTTACTAGGGGAGTAAACGGCATGAAGAGTCTAACCAGACACGAACCCTGTCAGCTGCAATCGTGAGCATGATTCCACCCCTGTATGAAAAGAAGGCATGATGGATGGATGGAAGAAAGGGATACAGAAAAGAAAGAACAACCCCGAAGTGCTTCATATAGGGGATTGTGCCAACTTATATCTATATGCATGTGTCTATCTAGATCTGTCTGTCTATCATCTATCTTCTCTCTAAACATCTGCTGGTCTCATATTTTGCTAACTAGAGAGGCTGGCAGGTGGGCAGATGTTGTAAAAGCATTTTCAAAACTACAAGGTCACCCAGAGCAAGGCCTTTCTGATAGTGAGGCTGCCTTGTGGCTGAAGATTCTTTTATCTCTGGCTAAAGCGCAGCTCTGACTGCAGTTTGCTGAGTGCGCAGGCAGAGTCAAGCCTTGAGAGGTTTGCTGGTGCTGGGCTGAAAGTTGGCTGAGCTCTTCTAGTCTCCTCCAGTCTTCCTTGTATTTCTGCTCTCATCTTCCCTCCTTCCTGTCTAGCTTGTTGTTAACACCATAGAAATAACACACAGCTGTTACAGAAATGTTAGAATATTTAGAAAGCATATAAAATATAAAGGAAGCAGAGACAAACACGGAGTTCTATCCTCTTGAAGCAAATCTCTGTTTAAACTTTGACCTAGTTCTTTGTTTGTCTTACTATGACTATTTTTAGCTGTGCCCTTCACAGGCATCCTTGAGAGCGCCTACTTGTAAACCATTGTCCTGCAATGCTGAGTTCCATCTGCAGCACAGTAAAACCTCAGTGGTCTTCGGGGACTGGACTTGGGACCTCCTTGCTTCCCTACGTCTGCTAACACTTACCTGGCTTGTAAGTCCCCACGGGAACCTCTCTGTTATGTGTTACCTTCCTCGCTCCTCCCCTCTGCGGAGGCCGCCACACCCTACTTCCCGGTAATTACTACAGGAGTACTAAGGTACTGTCCTGCCACTTCCCCGCCTCCCTCCATCACTGGCTACAGTTGAACCCCATAAGCCAGACCTCCTTTACCACATTCATGTCTTGGATGTCAGGATCACTTATGAGTAATTTTAGATATTAAACAGCAATGATGGAAAGGGGTACAGTAGTAGAAAGCTGTATGTATGAAAGATGCCCTGACATCTACATCAGGATAAGGACAGTGGTGTGCCATTGTCTGAATCGCCGTGTGTCTGTGTGTCTGTGTGTCTGTTGCATGCCCAGATAGGGAAGGATGCCCAGCACTTTCTACTGACCTCTACCTTATTGCTTTGAGACAGATTCTCCTATTGAGGTGGAAGTTGGTAATGTCATCCAAGCAGCTATTCAACTTTCAAGATCTGCCTAACTGTATTTCCTAATACTGGGACTTCAGCCACGTGCAGCCATGACTGGCTTTTTACTTGAATGCTGGGGATTCAAACTCAAGTCCCACACTTGTGGAACCAGTTTCTCTTCTCTGTTCTACAATTTAAAAATTTTCACTGAAACCAAGCTGTGGAGCAGGCCTTTAATCCCAGCACTTGAGTGGCAGAGGCAGGTCGATCTCTGAGTTCAAGGCCAGCCTGGTCTACTGAGTGAGTTTCAGGACAGCCAGAACTACACAGAGAAATCCCTTTCTTGAAAAACCTAAACGAATGAATGAATGAATGAATGGATAGATAAATAAATAAATTTCATTGATCCTTAGGAATGCTTTCATTCATTATAAAAAGGCACACATTTTTATTATGGTTTTGAGCTTATAACACATATATTTGGGACATGTAATTGATAGCTCTCACCGCTATTTGAAAGCCTGTCTCATCCCAGCCATTATGACATATTTTATGTGGTTTTCTTTAAAACCTTCTTTACTGTCTATATCATTGTGCATAATGTCTGCTTTCATGAAGACGATTTCTTTCAAGTATGAAATAGATTTTAAATGTATTCACCCTCTTGCCATCTCTACTTCTCTTCTTAGGCTAGTATCCCTCCTTCCTTCTCCCACCGTCCCTTCTGCATCCTCGCCATATGTTTAGTAATCCATCAATAAGAGAAAGTGTGTGATGTATTTTTTTTTGAGTTGACACATTTTGTTTAATATGGTGATCTTTGACTACACCTATTTTCTGGCAAATGACATAATTTTGCTCTTCCTTATAGCTGAATATGTGACACACATGGGATTTATATTCCTGTTTGTGTGCTGATGGACACAGGCTGATGCTGTCCCTTGGCTCTGTGAGCAGTACTGCCGTGGATGTGGCTGTTTGAGTACCCTTACAGTGTACAGCTTAGCGTGCTCTGGTCAGAGACCCACAAGCAGTGCAGCAGGCCACATGGTAGTTCTATTCTCGGCTTTTTGAAAAGCCCCTGCAAGTCTGTGGTGGTCAGACCAGTCTACATCCCCACCAGCAGCATACAAAAGTTTCCCTTTCTCACGTTTTAAGCAGCCCTTGTCACTTGGTTTGCTTTACTTAAAAATTTATTAGGGATGTGTGTATACATATGTGTGCATGCATGCATGTGTCTGTATATGTTTGTTGCAATATGTGTGTGGCGGTCAGGGGACAGCTTGCTCTGTCTATGAGTTATGGGGATTGAGAGAACTAAGCTAGTGCAGTTGTGTTTATGAGTTGTGGGGACTGAGAGAGAGTTAGGCTAGTACAGTTGTGTTTTACCCAGGGAGTCGTCCCGTTGGCCTTTAGTTGTCTTCCTGACAGCCGGTGTGATGGGGGGATGGAATCTCAGTGTGATTTTACTTTGCATTTTCCTGACAAGGAGGTTGACACATTTCATCTTTGTTAGACCTCTGGGCATCATCTTTTGAGAATGGTCCATTTCCTAATTGCATTGTTTGGTGTTTTTGGTAGTTAGTTTTTTGAGTTCCCTTTGTGTCCTGGACATTAATCTGTGTTCAGATGTATAGTCACCAGTGAATTTTCTGCCATTCAGTAGGCCAGCTTTTCACTCGCTCTATCGACGCTTCTGCTACCCAGAAGTCTTATAACGTCATGCAATGCCACTTGTCAGTTCTTGATGTTCCTTTGTAGGTGATAAGAGTCCTTTTGAGAAAGTCTTTGTGTTTGCCTCTAGCACTTTCAGAGTTTCGGGGCTTACATAAAGGTCTAGCACCCATGATGAGTTTATTTATACAGAGTCAGGAACTGGAATCTAGTTTTATTCTGAAACTGTCCGCTTTTGTTTTCCAAGTGAATACTGTTTTGTGTCAGAAACTGGCATTTAAAAAAAAATCATCCCTAATTCTTGGACAGCTGGAACCTCAGAGAATAACCTCAGTTAGGTTCAGTGCAAAAGTCCCTGCTTTTTGACTAGAATTGGGACTTAGGATGGGCATGGGCGGACAGCCACCTGACCCACAAGCTGCCCCCCAGAATCTCTCCTTGGAGCCTGCATAGGTACCCTATCGAATGGCCTTTGGAGACATGCAAATGCTGCTCTCTCTTCTCTTCTCTCGAGCTTATCTGAGATGGAATCAGTCTTCTCTCCTCATCACTCAAGCCCATAATTTCATGCAGGGCCTCCTTTTCAGTACACTGAAACCATTATCCTACTGGGCAATCCCTATTTGTCCACATCAGTGATTGCAAGGGAGCTGATAGCATCCCCATGGGGCAGTACCCATTGTCCTGGGACTTTGGGGACCCGTATTAAGTAACTTCAAGGTGTCCCTTCAGAGGTAGCGTACACATTACAAGTGAGAAGATGACAAGAAAGCAGCTTTTGGGAAAAAGAACAAAACCGAGTCAGTCAGTGCGGTTACCCTGGACTCAGGTTGCAGCTGACCCAGTACGGCAGTGAGGATGCAAGCCTTCACAGCGTGCCGGCTCACTTACTCAGAGTCCCAGAGCTCACAGGAGGAAGTTCCAGAGCAGGCATGGGTGTGTATGTGCAGCCAAGTGCATGTCATGGCTACTCCGTTGATCAGCATTTTCAGTGCCTCCCTGTAATTTCCATATTCTAGCATTTGCACCCCCCGCCATGACCTCCCTCTTCTAGGTTTTTTTCTTCCTTTCCATCCTTTCTGCTGGATTAACCACACACAGTCTGTCCATCACATCATTTGATATCTCCTTGAGAGTTTGTGTATGTGCTTCTCTCTGCGTCCACTTCTCACACATGCACCAGGCATTTCTGTTTAAGGTTTCTGCTCTCGGTGAAACAATGTTGCCTTACAGACCTCGTGTTACAGCAGAGATAAAACGCCCAACAACAGTAGCTCTCGGCTCAGTCACGGCAGGGAGAGCACTGCAGCAGGAGTGGGAGGGTCTGGTCACCACGTGTCTGCAGTCAGGACGGAGGGAGGGGCGGGTGGGGGCACAGGTCTAGGTGCTTGCTCTCTCTTTTTTCGTCATTCCTGGACTCTAGCCCATAGAATGGTGCTGCCTGTATTCAAACCGGGTCTTCCTAGTTGAACCTATCTGGAAACAACCTCATCCATACACTCAGAGTTGTGTTTCCTAGGGGTGATGCTGATCTGGACTAATAAACACAAGGGATTACCCTCATAGATGCTGCAGTGCACCATGGGAAGGCAGTGACTATGAGGTGGGAAGTGGAAGAGACAGAAAGAAGGAAAGGGTCACATTCAGGCTTTCATTCTAAGATTAATGTTTGGACTTCAGGCTGGGGACTGGGACATAGCTCTGTTGGTGGATGTTCACCCAGCATGCATAAAGCTCTGGATTTGATTCCAAGCATTGTATAATGCAGGCCTGGTGCACACCTATAATAATACCACAGAGGCAGGAGATCTGAAGTTCAAGGTCAGCCTCAGCTGAGTTCAAAGGGAGACTGGAATGCAGGAAACTATGTCTCAAAAAAAAATATGCCATTGCCATGTGCTGATACAGGGAAACCGTGAGATTGCCCAGGAGGGTACCCACAGCTTTACCAGCTTGCTGGGTTAGGCTTGCAGGAGGGCACCCGCAGCTTGCTTACCAGCTTGCTGGGTTAGGCTTGCTGTCCTTGTTGGATATCTGTCAGGAGCTAAACATTCCCATCAAAGTGTTAAGCTGCTCCCTTCAGCATGTGGTCTTGTTTGGAGTTTAAGTTACGGTGTGGACAAGCACGGAAGTGGGGGTTCTCAGGCTGTCAACCCCAACCCCTGCATTTATCTTCATGAGTGTTTGAAATGAAAGGCTCCAATCTCAGCTCTGGCTGAGACTCCAAACAGTGGGTCTTGTCCCAGTCTAGAGGTTCATTAAACTGTGACTTGAGTGAATGTGACCAGCTAATACTGTGACACCTCCAGGGGGAACTGGGACACACATTTTCCTTTGTTCTCATGGTGATCTTTTCTGGTGCTTCTGTTTACAAGACCAGATTGTATCTGGGACTGAAGTGGGCAGAGGAAGTAAGTGAGGCGACTGTGGGAATCACGTGGTGGAACTTTTCTCCCCACCAGGAGGCTTGAAGGTAAAAGTGATGAGGGAAGCCATTCCTGGACTGCAGAAACCAGTGTCCCTTCCTGGTTACCACAGCCACATCTGATATGAAGGAAGTCATTTCTCTGAGTTGCAGGTGTCCTATTTGCCAAAAGAGAAATTTGTCAGAAGGTTTCTTTAAAGACACTTCAAAAAGCATTGTTTCATTGCTCTAAGGACAGAGCTAAGGTTTCAGTTTGGTTTTTAGAGGTCCATTTTTTTTTTTCAGGAGTCTGTGTCTTTCTCATTGAAGAAACTATCAAATCCAAGCTTTAAAAAAGCAGTAGAAGGGGCTGGAAAGATGACTCAAGGGTTAAAAGCACTTTTCCTCCAGAAGACCCAAGTGAGTCTAGTTCCCAGTGCTCACAGCAGGAGGTCACTGGCTCCAATAACTCCAACTCCACAGAGGCCTCTGGCATCTTTGGACCCTACAGACATGTGTACAGACCTACAAAATGAGATACATGATTAAAAATAAAATTATAAACCTTAGAAATTCAAAACCCATTGTGGTATTCTCCATGTTTGGCTTGCTTCTATGTGCCTCATGCATGCTGGGTTTGCGAAGAAGCCAGAAGATGTCAGATCCTGAAACTGGATTTATAGGAGGCTGTGGGCCATCATGTGGATGCTAGGGATAAAACTCAGGTCCTTTGGAAGAGTGGACAGAGCTTTTGACCCCTGAGACATTTCTCCAGCTGCTTGCAGGATTTTTTATATCTATCTATCTACACATATTATATATGTATACATACATATACAACTAGACTATCTTGAAGCTTGTCATTCTATCTAACTTCAATGGGCAGAAGCCTGAAGAATGTGGTCTATGGACTGACTGACCACACACTTGCATGCTTCTTATTTTTGCAGATGAATACACTCTTGGGGCAGAAATGTCTGAGAACATACAGCATTCCAATTCTAGTATCTGACTCCCATCCCATGACTATCAGAAAGATCTTGTAACAGGGCAGCCTTGTTCCTTGAGGCCTTTGTTTCCTTTGTCTGCCTTCCCCAGAGTTCTTCCATGGAGGGAGAGAAGGTGGTATTTAGTGCAAGTTATTGTGTGTGTTTTCATCCCCTCATACACATACTGTTTCACTTGAGCCTGTGTGGCTTCTTTCTCAAGGCCATCAAGGGAAAGACCCGCATTGGCTTCAGCCAGAGAGGAGCTTTCAGGGACTAGTGGGAGGGCTGGCGAGGCACTTAGCAATGTGCTTGCCTCTGGAACAGCCTCCTGTGAGAGACATCTTGAGAAAGTGGAAGGAAGAACGGCATTTGTATCAGATTTGTGCAAGCAGTGTATGGGAGGGTCTATCAGAGAGGACCCTTGGAACACAGCTCAGCGCGTCCTCCTGGCTGGTGTTGGATCTCTGTGCTGGCTGCCTCTATTTTCTCAGGTGGTTTGGGAACTAAAGGCAGCAGTGAGCTTCTGAGTTGGCTCATCAATCTGCATGCTGACCTCCTCCAGGGAAGGAGGGTGGTGTGAATGTTTTTCGCTTTTCCTGTGGATATCCTCATGACACATTATCTGTATACATTACAGCCTACCAGAGGAGGACAGCAAATTTCAGGGATTTGTTTTCCCACAGAGAACAAGTCTCCATAGTCCAGTGACTAACTAAGAAAATCAAATGTTCTCTGCAAGAAGACTATGGTGGCAGAATTCCAGACAGTGTTGAGAAGAAACACATGGCAAGTGGCATTTGCTTGTCCCTAGTATCACTCTCCTCTACTTGGTGTCCTTACCCCTGTCCCCAAGAACAGCTAGTCCTGGATCTGGCCAAGAAGGTCCAGGTCCTCATGTGGGTCTGTCACTGGCCAACATAGAGGGCAGAGAAATCTCGTTCATTAGTCTAGTCTGGGGTGGGGAGACTGATTGTCACACGTGGCCTGAAGCCTTTAGTTAAATCCTTTGTCTGCTACTGGCAGAAGGGGAAGCTCCTGACCTAGGACATTCTGGATGTTGCTTAGATTCATTTCTTTCTCTGTGTGCATGCATGTGTAGGTGCACGCAAGTGTGTGTGTGTGTGTGTGTGTGCAGGTGCACACACATGTATATGCACATATGAAAGTATATATGTGCATGTATGTGGCGCTCATGGGCCGCAGTCAGCTGTCTTCCTCCATCCTTCTCCATCTTCTGTTTTGAGGCAGGCACTCCCCTTAATCCTGGGCTCACTGCTCTGGCTGGCTGGCCAACCAGCGAGCCCAGGGATCTTCTTCTCAATAAGGATTACAGACTTGTGGCTGCGGCATTGGCCTTTTTGGTTTTCTTTTTTGAACATAGGCTGGGGAGGGGGAGTATCTAACACACAGCCTCCTTGTTCATTCAGTAAGAGATTTACCAACTGTCTCATCTCCCCAGATTTATCAGCTGTCTCATTTCTTCTTCCCAGAGCAACAGAACAGAGGTCTCCAAGGACTTCACACAGGGACACAGTAGTACTCGGAGAGTTCTTCGGCCAAACTAAACGGCAGTACCCTGTTAGAAGTGTGCTGAGGCGCGCCCCCCCCCCTTGTTCTGCCCAGGGAAAGCCTGGCCGCATGGCTATTACATTTGCTCCTATTGCTTTGTCCCAGCTACGGGATGGACCAAATGGGATGTGCAGTAGAAGGGACATTTTGCACCATGTCTTTATTGATGTAGAACTGTGCCTCCACCAGATTTCTTAATGGCAAAGAGGCTGCCTGTCTTAGGGTCTGGCTTCAAGTTCAGGAAACACATCCTGGGCATGCATCATGAGTGTATACCCTCCAACTCTGTGACCTTCAGACAGGTCCCTGCTTTCTCTCCGTGTGTCTGCAGCTGTAAAGGGGGGTTGATAGTGGTGCCTAATTACAGCATTCCTGTGAGAGCTACTCTCAGTGCACAGTACAACATGCAATAGCTATTTTGCCAATCTTGTTTTAAGGAGAAAACAGGAATAAATCCCCAATAATCTTTGGCACTCATACATTGAAACATACGTGTAACTGTGATTTAGATATATAATTTATTATATATTGCTTATGCAATACATCATAAAAATATGATGAGCTATTAGTAATTTTTAGGACATACTCATAAAAACATGCTCACAATTTAATGTTCAGTGAAAAGCAGATTGTAGGACACTGGAAAGTGTGATCATACATTTAAATTAAACACATATCCACAGACACGTATCAACCAATCTGTCTGTCAAAAGCTCCAACACAAAGATCTGGGGAGATGGCTCAATGGTTAAGAGTGCATGTTGCTCTTACAGAAGACCTAAGTTCTTCCAGCACTCCTGAGAGCTTCTTTTGGACTCTGTAGGCACCTGTGCTCATGTGTGCACAACACCCCTCCACACATACACATAAGTAAAAATAAAATAAATCTAAAATATAGCTGCACCAAAATTCTACACATTCAGAAGTTGTTATCACCTGGAAAAGGAGATTCTGGGTGTTTTTTTTTTCTTTTAAATCTGTGTGGTTTACTTTTTTTAATGCAATAGAATGAGTTGCATTCTAAAACATAAGCAGTGCCCAGAACAGAAATACGAATGTTGCCATTTTTGATGTGACCTTTCTGTCCATGGCAGCATCTGGCCTCTGGGCTTCCTTTGGCACACTATGAGAGTGAGTGGCCCTCTCCCTATCTGCCTTCATCACCAGGGTGCCTGCCTCAACCTGTCCGTGAAGGCCTTTCATCCTGGACGAAGAATGGAAGCCTTCCCCTAGGACCATCAGCCCTGCAGCCTGGCGCCAGGTAGCTCCCTGTCAACTGTCTCTGGCTTGTGTGCTGTTTGAGCTCATTCTTTTCAAGATGAACTCAGGTTTTCTTCTCTGGTTTTATATGTTAATTTGGTGACCGGTCTCTGGTTTCTCCAACAGTGTTGCTTGGAGATCACAGATAGCTGATCTCATGAGAATGTTTGGAGCCCAGCCCACTCCATGTATAAAACCTTTCTACCTCATAAGAGCCTGTGTGAACTGGATAGGCCCCCTCTTCGTCCTGGTTTTAAAATCCACCAAAACCAAAACAAAACAAAACCTCCATGTTTCATCCTAATATTCCCATGTTTATTTTAATAAAAATAAATGATAAGGTTTTATGGTGCCAGGTTAAAAATGTAATGTAAAGAAGAAAACTATAATTTAAACCATTTACGAGAAAATATATGTCAGCTGGGGAGTACAGTCCCACTGCGGGGCACCCCAGCTAGTGCTATTGCTCTACTTAGGGCAATAGATTTGAGGAGTGAGGTTGCCCTTCTTCATTCAGCTCTCCCTTTGTGGTTACTGATAGGTGAAGATGGAGGACAAGTTTGGGTGTCAGTTTTCACTTTCCCCTGTCTGAGATGCAATGGGGTTCCTTGCTCACTTCTGGGTTTTGCCCATGAGCTTCAGGGGTGATTCTGCCCTCTCCTCCCATCTCACCTTAGGAGTGCTGGCATTTCAGGACAGGTATCCAGCTTCACCTGGATTTGGGGGATTGAATCTCAGGTCTTCATGCTTGTGTACCAACCTTTTTACCTGCTGAGCCATCTCCCTAGCATTATATGCCTTACTACTTTGCTCGGTATTTATTATCGTAGTAAAGACTTTCCCAAGACATCTGGGGTCCTTGCTGGTAGCAGGCAGTGAGTGAAGCCAACATGTCCACTCTTCTAACGTGGATGTCAAGAGCCTTTTGCATCAATGGCCAGAAACCTGAAGTCCAGAGACAGTCCTCAGGGGGAAAAACACAGTGCTAGGAGCTGGGTACAGTGTTTCATGTTTCGATCTCTGTTTTGTGTCTTGCTTAATCTTCAAACCTCTGTAAAAGAACAGATCTCATATTCTAGGAGGAATGGGGACCTGGACAAGTCATTTAATGTCTCAAAGCCAATAGCTAATGAGCAGGAATGAAGCCTGGGTCTGCCCACACACCCCAGGCTTCTTGGGCTTTAATGGTCTGTTGAGTGGTTGAGGCTTAGCGTGGGAGTTCATAACACATAATCATTAACGCATGGTACCCTTTAGAGAAATGAGCAGTTGGGGCCAGGCAATGTTTGCTTTTCCAACTTGGTGCATGTATGTGCAACACTTTCAGACAGACTTGTTCCTTCAAATCCATCTCACTTGGTCAATCTGAAAGAGGAAGAAAGCAAAGCAGCAGAAAGCTGACTCTGATCCTATCACTTCACCCATGAGCTTGTGAATGACTTTGATCAAACTGCTTGACCGGAGCTCCTCAGCTTCCTCATCTGCAAAATGGTGACATGGTCATAATTTGATGGGGTTTCTGAGAAGGTCAAATAAAAGAGTGTATTACAATCTTTGTTTAGGAGTCTGTTGATATCATGATGATCTGACCATCCGGGATGGATCATACAGTTCCCTACAGGACAAGGTCTAAGCAGCTTGGCCTGTTGTCTTCCAAGATGGAGACAGAAAAGGAGGGCTGAGACTGAGGACTGATTTTCTGTGATCTGTCCTTTCTGGACTCATCAAGATGGACGCTGTGTAGTGGTCTGAATAAGAATGCCCCCTCTAGGCTTAAATGTTTAGACGCTTTGTGCCCAGTTGGTGTCACTGGAGAAGTTTAGAAGGTACCACCTTGTGGGAGGAGGTGTGTCACAGGAGACAAGCTCTGGGAGTCCGGATTCTATGGCATTTCCAGTCCGCTCTCTCTGCTTCATGCTTGTGGCTCACGATGTGAGCTCCTGGCTTGCTGATCCCTCTGCCATGCCTGCACTTATCCAGTTCTTCTGTTCCACCATCATGGAGACTTCTCCTGCTGGCACCCTGAGCCCACACAAACTTTTGTTCTCTGAGTGGCCTTGGTTGTGTTGTTGTGTCACAGTGACATAAAAGTATCTACAAGCCAACAAAGGATGTGAGGAGACCACCCGTTTATCTGGTCATTTCATGCCCCTAGAGACCTATGTGCTTAATTCAGATTCAGAGTGATCAAGCAGAAGTTCAGCAGATTCTCCCACAAACCTCATGCTCAGGACTGCAACTGGAATAGTGGCTGGTGGTTTGATACAGGGGAAACGTGGAGAGAGGATTCCAGGGCTAAGAAGAGGAAGAAAGCAAGTGAACCCTGGGTTGCGTCAGCACCTCATTGCTGAGACAGCATGTCATGAGGCTGCCACTCACAGCGATGGAGAAGCATCTGGAGACGTCTAGATTAGATTATCTTTTCTAAAAGTGAAGTTCACATGAGCTGGGTATGTACCTCAGTTGGCAGAGCACTCGTCCGGCATAATGAAGCCCTGGGATCAATCCTCAGCACCACAGAAACTAGGCATGGCAGCTCAGTTTTTTAAATCCCAACAGTCAGGAGGACGGATCAGAAATTCACAGTTATTCTCAGCTACATAGTGAGTTCGAGGCCAACCTGGGTGGCATGAGACTTGGCCTCAAACTGATAATAGAGGAAGCTCAGGGAGCAGAGAAATCAGTTAATAACTTTAGCCTTGCTTAATGTCAAAGTCATGGCTCCAAAGAGAAGAAGATAAGATTAGAATTCAGCTCTTGGAGCTCTTTATCTGACCTGAGCCATTACCCTGTACGTCCATGCTTCTGTGTGTGCTGGTGTGTCTGTCTAGGGGAAGCAGGACAATCAATTTTCTATCCATCACAGGGGTGAGGGGTTATTGAAACCATTTGAGATGTTAAGTGTTGCTAAGAGGATTACCACATTTTGTGGGTTGCTTTTGTGTTCAGGACGTTCTGGAGTCTTGGGGAAGCCAGGTCAGGTAAACTTTGTAAAAGCTGATAGTCACATGAACACAGAATGGTTGGCCATGAATGAACTCTGTCAGTTATGGCATCAGCTTCCCTGGCCTGGCTTTACAGCCTAAGTGACTCCTGGAGCTTGAGGCAAAGGTGTAAGGTTATGGGACATTAAATAAAGACGATTAGACATACGACAGATCTTCTATGAAAGTGGTTTATTAGGTGGATATGGAGAGAGAGAAGGGAGAACAGGGAGAACAGGACATGTTGGGGGGAAAGATGGCGAGAGGGAAAGAGAGAGGAGGGAGTACCCCAATAGAGAGAGGGGAGAAGGCCAAGAGGAGACCAAGAGAGGCCAAGAGAGAAAAGAACCAAGAGAGAGATCACGTGTCGGGTTGTCCCTTTTTTTGTAAATTTATTTTTATGTTAATCACAGGTTGTGTACTTTGTATCCCAGCCGTAGCCCTCTCTCTCATTCCCTCCCACTCTCCCCATCCCTCCCTCATCTTCTCCCTGCCCCCCTCCAAGACCACTGATAGGGGAGGACCTCCCCCCCTTCCACCTGACCATAGCTTATCATGTCTCTTCAGGGCTGGCTGCAATGTCCTCTTCTGGGGTCTATCAAGGCTGCTCCTCCCTTGGGGTGGGGGGGGTCGAAGAGCCAGCCATTGAGTTCATGACAGAAATAGTCCCTATCCCCTAACTAGGGTCTCCAGTTGGATACTGAGCTACCATGAGCTACATCCGAGCAGGGGTTCTAGATTATATCCATACACAGTCCTTAGTTGGAGAAACAGTCTCATAAAAGACCCCTGTGCCCTGATCTGTTTGGTCTTTGTGGAACTTTTGTCCTTTCTAAGTCTTACTCACTTCCCCTTCTTTCATATGATTCCCTGCACTCTGCTGAAGGTTTGGTTGTGAGTCTTAATATTTGCTTTGATGCGTTGCTAGGTAGAGTCTTTCAGAGGCCCTCTGTGGTATGCTCCTGTCCTGTTGCTTGTTTTCTCCTACATTCAATGTCCATCCCATTTGTCTATCTAAGTGAGGATTAATCATCTTACCCCAGGTCCTCTTTCTTGTTTATCTTCTTTAGGTGTATAGATTTCAGTATGTTTATGTTTAGGATGGTAGGATGGCTTCGCCTCTCTGGGATGGTTATAGTGGGAGCCACACCAATTATTACCTGTTCAACACATATGGATAGAGTGCTGGTCTTCCCCGACCTAGGAAAACAACCGAAAGCAACCGAAGGTCCCAGTGGTGGGGATTCTCAGAGAAAAGCTCATGGAGAAAAGGAGACACATGCACTTAGCTTAAGATCTGCCTTTACTCATCAACTGCACAAGGAAGTGTTGCTAACTCTAGGAAGATAGTGACAGAAAATTTCCAGAACTCACTCACTAAGTGTAGCTGGGAGAATACCCAGGGTGGGGTGGGATGGGGAGGAACTCCCTGCTGTTCCCCAGTCCCTAGCTACCACCATTCTACTTTGTTTCTGACAATTTTAGGTACCTTGTAGAAATGGAATCTTGAGGTGTTTGTTCTTGACTGCCCAGGTTATTGAATTTCCTTCTATGTCCAAGTTCATCCACGTTGTTGCATTTGGCAAGATCTCTTTCGTTACAAAGGCTCTGCATTGTATTTGTATACTGTGCATTTCTCATGCTTCTGTGGGCTGACAGAAATTGGGCTACTTCTGTGTCTTGGCTGTAATGAACAATACCACAAGGACCTTGGGAGCACAGATACCTCTTTAAGATTCTAAAGTCAATTGTTTTGGGTTCATACCTTGTCCTGGCTAATTTCATCAAAATAGACACAGTCACCTGAGAGGAGGGATCCCCATTTGAGAAAAATACCTCCATGACACTGGATAGTAAGCAAGCCTGCAGAGCAGCAGTTCTCAACTTTCCTGATGCTGTGGCCCTGTAATTGTGTCCCTCATGTTGTGATGACCCACAAAGACAAGATTATTTTTGATGCTACTTCATAACTTTAACCTTGCTTACTGCTATGAATCATAATGTAAATATCTGTGTTTTGGATGGTATTAAGTGATCCCTATGAAAGAGTCATTCAGTCCCCAAAGGGGTCACAACCTACAGGTTGAGAATCACTGATGCAGAGCGTTTTTCTCAATTAGTGATTAATGGGGGAAGGCACAAGCCAATATGGGTGAAGTCATTCCTGGGTAGATCCTAGGTTCTCTAAGAATGTAGACTGAGCAAGCCACTAGGAGCATCCTCCAACCCTTTGAGTTCCAGCCCTGTCTGAGTTCCTTCCCTGACTTCATTCAGTGATGACTACAACATGGAAGCATAAGTCAAATAAACCCTCCCCACATTGCTTTTGGTCCTGGTGTTTCATCACAGCAATAGTAACCCTAGCTAAGACCTACCTCGAAGTGAAGTCACTGGGGCCTGTGCTAGTTCTCCTTTTGAGGAGTGTCCGTATTGTTTTCCATAGCAGCGGCACCAATTTACATTTTACACAGAAGAGATGGCGTGATGGCGAGAAGCCTTTTTACACAACTGACACCTTTAAATGGGGGTGGTTCAATAGTTGCTGACCACATTTTGCTAAGCCACAGAAGAAGAATTTAAGGTTTTCAACTTTGAATATGATTTTATTGTCAGAGTGTGAGTTTGAAATATGCATAAAGACTAACTTTAAGTGAAGCCATCCCTTGCTGCTGGGAGAAGAATGTAAGTGAGTTCACTCCAGCTGAAAAGATGCTACCTTACATTATCTGTAGAAGGGTAGGGCCATGATCTGCTCATGCCTGCAGGTGACTGCCACCTTGCCTCATTTTAGCTTTTGGTGCTCTGCCTGGGGTCTTCTGTGCCTTTGTTGTCACATGACTTTCTTACTGTTCATGTGCCATCTTTTAAGGTCACTGCTTCCCAGAAGCCATGGCTGAGTGCTTCAATGTGACCTTAGTATTAACTAACTGTGCAGTGGCCCTGTTTTCTAATAATGTGGTTAATTTGCTCACTGTAACATCCCTAATAGCGAGAGGAACACCTCCTCTAAGCATTGTTGAATGAATGTACACAAAAATGAAGTGAATGATAACAACAGCTAAGACTGCCAGGTGTTATCCTGGTCTCCTTGATTTGCTCCCTGTGTGGCTTCTGTGCATCAGGATCAGCACAGCTGTGTCAGCTACTTTCTCTTCAGCCCAAGAATCTGATAAGTACCTTGTGTAGAGCAGAGGGAACAAAAGCTGTTTTAATGTTTTCCATCTGAACACCAGGCCATTGCAGGTTGGCCTGGTGTGGAGATGGCAGGTCAAAGGAGCTGAATTACCCTGGAGGAGTAGCTGATGATACATGTACAGATCCAGGGACAGGACTAGGGGGAGAGGAAGCCTGGGCTCCAGAAACTAGGACAGCCCAATCAGGGAAATACCCACTTAGCTGCAAACCGAAGCCAAACAGTGAGGGTAATGCTGGACAGTAGAAGCCCACTCTCCTTCATCCATACTTTCATTCATTCCTTTGTTCATCCACTCACTTTCCAACATTCATTTGACAAATATCTACTAAGCACATTCTGGTGTTCTGTGTGTTGGGGCTTTAAAGGCAATTTCCCCTGTCTGAAATCTGCTCTTCTGAAGCTTGCTCACAGTGGGAAGCTTGATGATAAATAAAGATTGCTCGAGATGGGCAAGAAATGTCTTGCAAGGCTCTCACCAGAACCAGGGGGGTGGGTGTCAGGAGCGCAAGGAGCAAGAGTGGAGAAGCTGTGGTGGGTGGTGGGGAAAGTGATCTTGCAAGAGGTACTGTGAACTGAGGGGACAGTCCCTTCCCCCTCCAGTGGAGCCCTCCAGGCTGAAGGGTTTGTAGAAAATATCTGGATCCCAAGGATAAGAGCTCACACAGAGCTTGAGAGAAACGGAGCACCTAGGGATGGAGTTGGGAGAAGAGGGGGTTGGGAGGGGCTAGCTGTGGTCAGATTGGTGGCTGGTCAAAGTTCAAGACAGCTCAGTGCTTAGGTTGTGTGGAGGTTGGAGCTGGGTCAGCCAAGAGGAACAAGAGAGACAGTGGACTTTGGAGGCCCATGTGCCTTATACCTGGGTCTCTCATCGCACCACACATGAGACCAGACAGGCTACAGGGATTGGTGTTGGCCAACAACACAGTTAGGACGAGAAAAGCTGAGTCAGTCCTGCTCATAAGGAGTCAAGCCTCTTCCCACTGAAGGAACCAAAAAGAGGTCAGTTTAGGGAGGAGGCACAATGGGCACAGATGTACCTGGTGCACATTATGAAACCAAGAGTGATGCTGAGGCCTCAAGGTGCAGCCTTACCCCAAGGCTCGTGCGTAGTGTGCTAATGTCACACTGCAGAGTACAAACATCCCTGATGCCTCCATCCTTGACACCTTTCCCTGTCTCCCTAGCTAGCCAGTAATTTTGAGGACATTCATCTTCTGTCCATCTTCTGAGCAGTTTCTAAGACACCACTTGAGTTCAGGCTCCTGGTTCCCAGAAGAGCTTCCTGACCCATATGTGTCCGATTTGCAAAGAAGCTGCCCATTTGGTCACTAGACCCTGGTCCCATGTTGCTCCTGCTCAAGCCCGCAGGATTGCTCACTCTGCTGCACCATATCCAGGCTCTTCCTGGTCCCTTACTGGCCTCTGTGGCTGTCTTTCAAGTCTCATTCTCCCTCACCTTATACCATGGCTACAGAAAATCACCTGCCTCTCTTTTTCCCTACCCCTGGCCTTTTTGCATAGGTTGTGCTGGAGGGAACCTTGTTTTCCTCGCCTTCCTTTAGGTAACTCACATTCCGTCTTTGGATCTTTATCTTCTCCCTCCATTTGTCCTAATGTCTGGGTTAGGCTAAGATTTCTTCTGTAAACAGTGGGATACTTGCCTGAATTGCTAGTTTAAGATTTTTTGAGCACTAGGCAAGTGAGAAAGAGCTGCATTAATTGGAAGTGTCTGCTGTGGAAGAAGGAGGAGTGGATATGTGTAGGGTCCTAAGCTTTACCCTCCTGAGGTCATTCTTATGCTCTCTTGGGTCTGGTCTGCTCCTCCTCCATCAAGTGCTGACCTAAGTCTGCTCACTAGAGCATGCAATTGAGGCCAACTGTCCTGGAAGCTCTGAGTAAGAACAAATTTAACTTTTTCCTTTCCTTTTCCTTTCCTTTCCTTTCCTCTCCTATTTTTCCCTTCCCCTCCCCTCCCTTCCCCTCCCCTCCCCTCCCTTCCCTTCCCTTTTATTTCCTTTTGTGTGTGTGTGTGTGTGTGTGTGTGTATGTGTGTGTGTAGGAGAGACAGAAAGAGAGAGCTGGAGATAGACAGAGGCAGACACAGGAACAGAGATCAGGAAATAGCTACTGGATTTGTACAGAGATTATCACCCCCACCTCCTGTGACAGCCTTTCAGCTGAGTGGCAGGAGGGTCACTTGAACGTTGCCCTTCCTGCAGCCATATTTGCTGAAGCAGTGAGCCACACTTCCCAGCTGCCTCTCCACACAGGAACAAATAGCTCTCTATGTAGAGCTCTGAGGTCTGGACTTGAGAATCCCCTAAAGAATGTTAAGGGGGTTTAGAGTTTCTTAGCAGAAACTGCCTTTGTAGAGAGAAAAATGGGAGGTGTCAACATTTTACTCTGGTCGTTTGAGTTTAAACAATAAAAGGCCTGTTTCTCAATAGAATTCCCATTCATTTTCTCGCCCTCCCTCCTTCCCTCCCTTTCTCCCTGTCTCTGCCTCTCCACCTCTTCTCAAAGCTAGTTTCTCAGTTTCTTCCAGGCCCATGAAAACAACTGCTCTACCCATGAATGTCATTTGTTTCGTATATAAATAATGACTAATTTGGAAAACACCAAAAAGCAGAGGAAAAAAATGGAAATATCAACTTATACTTAAAACATTTGGAGGAATTTCTTCAGACTCTTGCTTTTCTCATATATAATTATGGAAACTGAGAGCACATCACATATACTGCTGTTCCATGGCCACACACACAGCACAAGCAATCACCAACTTTCTTCGGAATAGTTTTGCTTACTTATTACAAGGAACACTGTTCTGTTATAGTTAAGAAGCAAAATCAAAGAGTAAAACAGGGAGCATGGGGAAGTTGACCAAAAGTACTAATATTCACCCTTTAGAGACAATTAGCACAAAGTATGAGTTAGCTGTTCCTGAAGATACAGATTCAGTGAGGATTGGTGCTGCATACCGCTAATCCTAGTATTTAGGAGATTAAGGCAGAAGAAGTGTGTACTTGAATCTAGCCTGGGCTCCATAGTGAAGCACTGTCTTGAACAACAACAAACACACAATAGCGTGTATGCACAAACACATACATTAATGTGTGTGTACATATTAATTAAGACTTAGTCACGCTCTCTAGTGGACGCTACTGCTGTCGTTTTGGTTTTGGTGTGCTGTCAAGCTACCTTCTAGGTATTTCTGTTTATGTCTGTAGGTTAGCATTGCTGTTCACTTTGATCACAGAAGCTTTTTTTACAGTCTGTTGTGGTTACTGCAGACTCCTGAGTGGTCAAAATGCTGAGAATAAGTAAGTAGCTGTTGAATAGTCAGCCTTAAATGGACACACACACACACACACACACACACACACACACATACACACACCCTTGCCACCAACCCCTCAAGGCTCAGAGAGCACCAGAGAAGACAGGAAGGGATGGGATGTTATGGGATGCTGCCTTTGGGCACACCATGTTCATTTCATTCTTGAACTCTCAGCAGCTGTGAGTACCAGCACAATATCGACACATAACAAGGCCTGTCAGCATCCTCTCCTGGACTGGGGAGGAAGCTCACAGGACTAGCCCCTCCCCGAGGATCTACAAGCAGCAGTGGTTGCTAAGGAAGGGAAGACATTTTCTTCAGTGTTGTATTACAGGTAAATTGACCATGCCCTTGTAAGTGACCCTTACTTACTGGGTCACCAAGAAAAATAAGTAAACACACACAAGAACATGGAAGGAAGACTAGTTAGGAAGAGGACATAGAAAGGGTAAAAGATATGTTATGGTTGTTTAGCTGGGTTTTGGGGGGGGGCTCCCAACAGTGAGAGCGGGGCTGTCTCTGACTCTTTGCCTGTTCTTGGGACCCTTTTCCTCCTACTGTGTTGCTTCATCCAGCCTTAATATGAGGGTCTGTGGCTAGTCTTGCTACATCTTGTTATGCTGTGTTTGAGTGCTATCCCTGGGAATCCTGCTTTTTTCCAAAGGGAAGTGGAGGAGGAGTGGAGGAGAAGGAGGTGGGGAACTTGGAGGAGGGGAGGGAGGGGGCACTGTATATTGCACAAGAGACAAGTAAATGAAAAGAAAAATGAACTTAAAAGAGAAGACACAAGAGACTGTAAGGATGGATATTAACATAATATACCCACTATAATGTGTTTATATTTGATAAAATAAAAGAAAAACTTCCAAAAATATCTCAGTTTAAGCACTTAGTTTTAGGAAACCTACAACAGGCCACATGGTACGTTCGCTGAGGCCACTGATGACCTCACATGGTGTGACAGTATGAAGCCAACTACTTTATTAGGTGGCTGTCATATGCTATTTGTCAGAGGCTATTGGCCTTTGGGGTCTGTTCAACAACCAGCTCTCCCTTGCCCACCACATCAGGCCAGCTCAGGCCTCATGGCCACCTTGGCTCCAAGGGAACAGTACTTTGTAGTTTGCACACTCTGAAGATGAACTTGGTCCCTCCTGTGAGTAACTGGTTATTTTTAGATTCTCTGCCATGTTGGGATGTAGTTAGGCATCCTCGCTGGACACTGAACAGATGGAGCACCAGGTCTTATACTTTGAATCTGCCAAATCATGAGCAAACAAACCTTTTTCCTTTATACAGGATTTAGCCTCAAGTATTTTGACAACAGAAAATGCACTAATCCAGTAATTATATCACATACCCAACTTGAAGACGAAGCTGCACCCTTCTGTGTACTGTGCACTGTGCCTTGTGACTGGCAGGTGCTCAGTAGACACTAGTGGGTTGATGTTAATGCTCTAAATTTCTTGGTTGCGGACTTTGTAAAGATTTTGGAGATTGCACATTTAGATAATCTTTGTAGGCCTTTAAAATAGTATATATTCATACAAAATGGTGGGTTTTTAATGACATTTTCACATATGTGCATCATATACTTTGGTTATAGTTGTCCTGCATTACCTGCTCTCATCCCCTTTTCTCCTCTGCTGGTTCCTTTCCTCTTCCCTGTGTGTGTTTGCGTGCATGTGCGTATGTGTGTGTTCCTTTTAATGTGAATTCTCTATATATGAGTAAACATTTATCATTTGTCTTTCTGAATCTGGCTTATTTTTTTAATCAATATAATGATCTCCACTTCTATCCACCTTTCTGCAAATAATATAATTTTATTCTCCTTTATAGCTAAGTAAACACCGTGTGTTGTGTGTTTCACTTGTTCAGTGCTGAACATCTAGCCTGCTTATGTATATGGTGCAGCAGTCAGTGTGGATCTGCTGGAATCTCTGTGCTGTGGTACACTCAAAGGGGTGGTGGTCTAGCTGAACCCCATGTTAGCTCTGTTTTCAGTTTTTGATGAACCTCCTACTGGTTTCCATTGTGGCTACTCTAGTTCATTTTCCCACCACAGTGTACCAGGTTTGCTTTCCCTCTTCATCTTCATTAGCACTGGTTAGTGTATTTTCCTCTTAGTGACAGCCATTCTGACTGGTTGAGACATATGTATCTCAATGTAGTTTTGATTTCTATTTCCTTGATAGATGAGGGTTTTGAACACACACACACAAAAGGAAATTTTATTCACATGTTTCAGTTGTCTCTAAGGATTACTGCCTCTATCTGCTAACCCTAGGCCTAGTCCCGGAAGCTTCCAGACTCTGTACAATCTAACCTAGGCCTAGAATGTTTTCTGCCTCTGAGACTTATTGCTTAATAAACTCATCCTTTCTTGTTCTTACTGAGCTCTGGGCTGGCTGGTTCAATTCAACTATTCTGGCTCAAATTCCTCCCAGCTGACTTATTCAATCTGGATTTTCTCTTTGCCTCTGAATTGCTCTGCTTGGCCTCAAACTAACAGGACTGATGCGTATATCAATTCACCAAGACTGTGACAGCATTCATAGGGCCTGCACAGGTCTAAGCAAAATAGGTTCCAGTGCTGAGAGATATCTCCATCCCTGATCTCAAGCTGTACTACAAAGCAACAGTAATAAAAACTGCATGGTCCTGGCAGAGAAACACTGGTGGATCAATGGAACCAAATCTAAGATCCAGAAATAAACACACACCTACAGATACTTGATTTTTGACAAAAAAGCCAAACCATACAATGGAAAAAAGATAGCATCTTCAACAAATGGTACTGGTCTAATTTGATGTCTGCCTGTGGAAGAATACAAATAGATCCATATTTATCCCTCTCTATAAGACCAAGATCTTTGGATGTGATTTCTTGCCATAGCAGACATGTTCTAAACACACACACACATACACACACACACACACTTTAAATATGGCATCTGTGCTTTTTTGGAAGACCTTTTGCCTAATATGTGGCCATTTATTGATTTGATTTCAGCATGTAATATTTGTAAACATTCCTTATATTATATATCCTATAGACTTAAATACATTAACAGAACCCATGAGCAGAATGTTTGTTTTTCAAAAACTTAAGCAGATCTGTCAAAATGACAGCCACAGCCTTTGATTCAAAGAACATTTTCAGCCATCACCCAGTTGTTGCTGCAAACACATCTCAAGCTGGTGGTGACATGATTAATTTTGAAAGGAAGGTTGTGTTAGCAAAGATCTGGAACTGACGAGTGGGGAGGCGGCAGCTTGCTCCTGTCTTATTGTGCTTTGGAGTGGGCCATATTTGATGGGTACACTATGCAGCTCAGATCTTCAGAAAGGAGAGGCTGGTGTTCTTGCCTATCTGGATAGCAAGTCAGCAGGGAGCCTCATGGCCAGGCAAAGAGGGAAGAGGTCAGCACAGTTGCCCAATGAGCCATAAGGGCAAATCAATCCAGACTGTTTGTGGTTCCAAAAGCCAGCAGGAAGTTGCTGTGTACTTCTCCTTGTGTGTGATTGGGCAATGCTTTGGAATGAGGGCAGGGAACCTTGAGTTATTCCTCTCCAGTTGCAGCCAAGACAAGAGCCAATGGTTCAAGTGTCTTAACCTTGTGCCTTTTTTCAGACTCATCTTTTGTAGTCAGGCCCAGCATGATGTTGGAGAAGTTGCTCAAGAAATGAGCCTTGTTGGGTTTTGACTGGAGGAGGCCACAGGGCCAGAAGTCAAGGCCTCTTGGTGAGTGTAGGAGCCTAATGGGCTTTGGACCTGATGGCAATCAGATAAGTCACTTGAGCAAGAGAGAAATGAGGACAGCCAATGGCTGGGCTCTGGGAGGAGGTGGCCCCAGCAGGGATTGTGTAGTGGACAAGTGTAGTGTAAGTATGGATTGACAGAGAGCAACAAAGAAAAGGCAAGCTCTTGTATGCTCCTTCGTTCTCCTAATAATTTGAAGTCAAAGTTCAAGTTCAGTGGACCTTCCCTTGTGGAAAGGCCAGTTTAAGCGCTATCCTCCATTTCACCCGCAGGGAGTAAAGAGGGAGTATACTTCATTGGTTAGCAAGTATAATCACCATACATGTTCATGTGTGTGAAAGCCTGAGAGGTCTTTTAGATGAACACTTGCTGCTGTTGATACAGAAAGAGCACTAGAGGAAGATGATTTCCCAAAGATGTAGGCTTCACACTGGACCTAGTGATCCTACACCCGAGGCCACCCGAGGCCAGAGGGTTGACACTAGGCCTAGTAAGTATTCCCTACGGACAACAACAGCTCCTGTGTGAATCCTCACACTAGACCTCTGACTGTACCACTGCCCTCTTCTGACCCCTGCTTCAACAGACTAAGAACCCTCCCAATCCCAGAAGAGCAAAATGGTCAGGTGTCCAAACTATGGTCAATGTTAAGGCAGTGCCAGACCCCACCAAACACGCGCACGTGCTCACACACGCGCACGTGCTCACACACACACACACACACACACACACACACACACACACTACACTGGTGTGGGGCATGGCAGGAGAGGAGAGAGGAAAGAAGAAGAAAGGAGAGGAGAGAAAAGGCGAGAGGGGGACTGGAAACTGGAAACCCAAGCTGGATACTTTGCAGGTGTTCAGTGTTATTCTAAGCTGTGGAGGATAAAAACTTTGCTTATCTTATCTGTAAATCCAGTGTCTAGTATGGAACCCAGCACACAGTAGGGCCTCAGTAAAAACATTCTTGAGAGAAATGAATGGGACCTCAGGAACAGTGGGCGGTCCTCAGAACAAGGCAGGAGCTCCCTCAGAGGAGGCAGGGTCCGAGCCTGGCTGCAGACTTGTGGCCTCTGTGAATCCTGCGCCAACTTGTTAAACATATTTGGAAGGTACAGATTGTGTAGGATTCCTTCCATATGGTAGAGACAGTGAGCAGACAAAATTAACCAGTGCTTCCTGCTAAGAAGCTGACATCCTGGTGGAGGGCTAGATACAAACTAGAACTCTTCCATGTTATGGAGTGATTCTTGGTGATTTGTGGACTTGAGGAAAATGAAGGCAGATGAGGGAGATAGAGCCTGGTGAGAGCTGGGTAGGAGGAGGCTGCCACTTTACATGAAGAGGTCAGGAGGGATTCCTAATGAGGGGGCTGCTCTGCTCTGGAGCAGACCCCAGCACCAGGGGAGCCTCAAGTCTCTCCAACCCACTGCTCCCAGACATTCTTTCCCTTTTACGTCTTCACAGAAGCTCTAGGAATGACATCAGGCTTGCGGGGGGGGGTACCATGAAGGGGGTGGGGACAAATGGAGATAGCAGATAAACACGTATCTGGCATGGTGACAGGCATGCCCAGGTGGCCCAAGACTCCTGAGTATTTGAACCTCAGTTTGTGGCTTTTCAAGACTTTCCTCAGTGGTCCCCAACTGTCTGTTCTCCAGAAGCCAGTGGCTCCAAGGCAGTGTCATTAATGAGAGGTATGTGGGCTGGAAAGGTGTCTCAGTGGTTGAGGGCATCTGTTCCTGCAGAGGATCCCAGTTTGATTCCCAGCAGGCTGCCGAAACTGTCTGTAACTCCAGTTCCAGGATGCACAGGACACACAGACATTTATGTGATTGGAACACTCATACACACACACACACACACACACACACACACACACACACAAAATCTAAAAATAAATGATTAAGGAGGAGGAAAATAAGATCCTTGGCTGTACTTAGCTCTCCTCTGGAAGTGGTGGGCAACTTTGAGCTATCTGTGCCAAGAAAGTGTGGTTAACACCTAACTGAAAAACACTCACACTGCTTTCCAGGATGAACACACCCCCATGTTGCAGCCCCTGGTCTCAGAGGGACTCCTGGGAAGCTCCCTTGTTGGGCAGCCAAGCTGTCAGCACATGGGGCCGCTGGGAAAGCCCAGGTCAGGTGAAGTCATCTGAAAGCCCGTGTCACTGACCACAAAAAGAATATGCTATAAACTGGTTTGTGATTGTTGTTTGTGATCCTGCAAGCTGGGGAAATTGGGGTGCCTATTGCATGTGTTCCTTAACTGTGGCGAAATTCCATGGTCATCATTAGATTCCAGAAAGAATAGCTGGCCCAAATGACAAAGGGTCACCTGTTTGCTATTTATAAGGAGCTTGACTTCCTTGGGCTGAAGAGCGAAGCTGCAGAGCTACAGAAGGCTTTGGTCTTCCTGGTGAAGAGGCTGAGGGAAGAGAGGAACTGTCAAGACCGCCTTTCCAGAACACAGTGGCAAATGGCTGCAAGGGAGCGTGCCCAGAGGGCTGCTGAACACAGATGGCTTGGAGAGAGAGGAGGCAGCTTGCATCTGCCCCCCACCACTTGCATGGTTCTGTGGAAGAGGGAGCATGGACCCTGCCTGCTGGACTGTAGCCCAGGGCCAGGGAGCCTGCCCCACTCGCTGCCAGTGGAAAACAGAGCAAACACCTATTCATAGTAGTAGAACAGAACCCTCCTTCCAGGGAGAGGGAGAGACTGGGTGCAGTTGTTCTTGCCCTAGACAATGGTCATGATCACCTTGTAAAATGATTTAGATTTTTCTTACTATTTCAAAAATGTAAATGGCTGGGTTTTAACTCTACATCAGCATGTTTACCATCCAAGAAGTGCTCTCTAGGCATTTCATATTACTTTTATCTTTGTTGTTATTGAATCACCAGCATGTCTTTCAGTTGTGAGCTGTGGAAACAGAATAGAATTCGGGGGTGGGGCACAGACGGACATCACAGCATGACCCATTCCACTTCATCTCAGAGGATTCTGGGTCCACCTCTAGTGCTTCAGGAAGGTGCTCCTGATTGATTAGTCAGGTCTGTCATGAATGAGTGAGGAACAGTTTGGGCTCATCATGATACTTATAAACCTGTCTAACTGCAAGAGTCCATGACCCTGGGGCAAGCATCAGCAAATGAAACCGTCTGACCAAGTCCACCTCACACTCACACAGTGTATTAGACTCATTTTCATAAAGTTTTATTGAGACACAGTCACATTCCCTCATGCACAACTCTGGGCAGCTTCTGCATTGTGTGGCAGAACTGAGTAGTCACAAGACAGACTGTGGTCCACAAAGCTTAAAAGACTTGTCATTGGGCTCTTTGCACCAAAGGCTACCCACCTTGCCTTCGAGTAGTCCATAGCACTTTATATTTTAAAAATTGATTATTTCAGTTTTAATTATGTGTGTATGTGCTCATGTGTGCACACATTAGTGGCAGGGATGACTCTTCACCCCTATGTTCAGTCACTGAACAGGATCAGCTTAAGCAGATTGCCATGGTGGACCCAAAGGGACAGTATCAAGGGCTGTCAGTCAGTTGTGCTCCGGTAGCAGGTGGTCTGAAGAGGGATCAGAGAGGGGCCTCTTGCAGCTGCTGTAGCATCCATCATTTATTCCCTGTGCATCTTCGACCAGTCTCTGTGCTAGGACCAGAGACTACCCATAGTTCCTGTCTCCAAGGAGCTTGTGCTCCGGCTGGGAATACCAAGGGTGCATATTTGTGCAGGCAAAAAGGTGTTGATTGATGACAAAGACAATAATAAAAAAGTGTGGGGATGTTTCCATCAGATGGCAGGAACAAGGTGTTCTAGGGAGTCAAAGAAGAACCCCTAGAGGAAAGCTTGAAATGTTCCCCTTTGGCATTAGGCAGGCATGTGTGGTGTGTTCTACATCATTAAAGGTTTTCCTGTGCCTATGAGCTACCTCCACACCACTGGGTCTCATTGAGTGCCTCTCAAGTACCATCCTGCAGGCCAAGTTAAGCGGTTTTATTAGCCAGCATAACCTATGGTATAGAAGAAGCAATTGGCACTGATGAGTCACTAAAAGCAACCTACAGAAATGGGTGTGGCTTCTTGTGGACTCCTCCTCCCCTCTCTTCCTCACCTCTTCCCCTCCTCCCCTTCTCTCTTCCTCACCTCTTCCCCTCCTCCCCTCCTCTCTCTCTCTCTGTGTAACCTAATTGAGTTTAGGACCTTGTACTTGCTCTACTCACAGCTCTTCTTCTTTTTTCCTTTTTTTGTTATTATCATTTATTACAATTTATTCAATTTGTATCCTGGCTATGGCCTCCTCCCTTGTCTCCACCTAATCCCACCCTCCCTCCCTCATCTCCTCCCATGCCCCTCCCCTAGTCCACTGGTAGGATAGATCCTCCTCCCATTCCCTCTGACCCTAGCCTATCAGGTCTTATCAGGACTGGTTGCACTGTCTTCCTTTGAGGCCTGGCAAGGCTGCACCCTCTAGGGAGAGGTGATCAGAGAGCACATGCCAGAAAACCTCTCTGCTTCCCTTACTAGGGACCCCACTTGGAGACTAAGTCTATGGGCTACATCTGAGCTGGGGTTTTAGGTCCTCTCCATGGATTGTCCTTGGTTGGCGTATCATTCTCTTCAGGGCCCCCAGCAGCTAGTTTTATCTTGCAAATGTGTGTGGGATTTTGGACTTTGGAAAGTATTTCCTTTAAATAGTTGCCCCCTACACAGATATAGCCAATGGGCAGTTCAGGATTCAAGTAGGTTCTCTAGTAAAAGGAGTGAGGGCTGTTTCTGACATGGACTCTGCTGCCTGCTTTTTGATCGCTTCCTCCTGGCAGGGCTGCCTCACCAGGCCACAGGGCAAGAGGATTCACTCAGTCCTGATGCAGCTTGATGTACTGGGGTGGGGTGGGTGGGGGAGGAGGCTCCCCTTTTCTGAGGTGAAGGGAAGAGAGAGGAAGGGTGGGACTGGGAGGAGAAGAGGGAAGAAGCTATGATCAGGATGTAAAGTTACTTAATTAAAAAATAAATGGGGACTTCAGCCACATGTCTAGCATCTCTTGCAGTTAGAGAGGTCGTACCCTCACATTTTCCTTTTGCAATATTCAGCAGGAAGTTGTAGATGTCCTAGAACTCCCTAAAGGATTTGACCTCTGACCTCCACACATATGCCATGGCAAGTGCATGTGTATGTTCTCTCTCTCATCTCTCTCTCATACACACAGATAAATAATAAATTTATAAAACCTTAAAACAACTCCTATGGGTGGCCGCATGGGATAGAAATGAAATCTCATGGGTTTGAGTCACATGGCCCTTTTGCTCAAGATTCAGCTCCTGCACATATGTATTAGTGGTATGACTTCAGGCAAGTTAACTGACCTCTAAGTTCTGCTTTTTCACTCTCTGAAATTGTCACCAATTCTGAGTACCCCATAGAGCTTTCATGGATGAAAATGTGACTAGAAAGCATTGACTGGGACCTGACCCACAGTAAGTAACAAGAGCTATTGTTTCTCTATCCTGAGATGAACCTACTGACCCATGCTAGTGGAGTTCTGAACCCTGATGCCCATTACTGACTCATGCTCCAAATTTGATTTTTCTGAAATATTTCACAGATAACTGAAAAAAATGCAGGTCCTGGAACTTGCTTGGACCTCAGTCAATCCTTTAGAGAACTTATCTAATTGATATCCTTCCTGATAATGACTAGTCAGATGCCTTGAGTGCTGTCAGTCCTGAGCCTAAATAAATTAAAGGGATATTAATGGAAGCTGATATGATTGTGATGCAATAATGCAGGGTTCGGGACCTGTGAGCTGCATGGTGGCCCAAGACCTCTGGTACCTCCAGAGGACTGATACCCATCCTGCCATCCTTAGCCCTCGCTGACAAGCACTTTGTCCTGGAGTTCTCGGCGTCACATGGGAAGCCTGTGTCCAGCCTACTACCTGTTCTTCCCCCTGGTCAGCTCAGCCTTATCTCTCTCCACAGAGCTCTTTCTCCTCCTACTGTTGGGGTGGCCAGCAGAGCCAGGATGTAGGCTTTGGGACTGGACAGCTGAGGATCATCTGGGAGGACACTCTTGTTCCCAGATACCACACTGGCCTTCTCTGGTTGACTTTGTTCATAAGGTTCAGTCTGGCATATCTGATCAGGCTGCTAATCCAATAGCTTCAAGGGTTGGGATACAACCCTTCTTGGCCACAGGCAAACCGGGAGACTGGCCTGCCTCCCAGTGTAACCTTCATATTCTCTCTGCTTTCTCTCCTGTTATTTTTTCCCTGTATCTGCAGACTTCCATGTTCCTAAATCTACTTCTGTACCGCCCTGCTATGCAGGTGGTCACCCTCACACTGTCTCATCCTAACTTACAGCCACTCACCCAAAGTCCCTATCTCTCCTTCTTGAACAACCAACACATTTGGGGAGGCACTGCTCTTAGCCAGCTGTGTCTAGATAAGATGCCCACTGTCTTCATTGTGCAGGGCCCACTGGCTCTGGGCCTCAAGACACGGCATTTCATCCTTTAGCCACAATATCAACCATTTGCTCCTTCCTTCACTTTAAAAGAGTTGTCTTTGTTTTTCTCACCTTGAGCTGCACATCCTAAGATCCAAGGCTGACACTGGACATGAATAAGATGTTTGTGTGAGGAGCTTGACTAGAAAGAATGTGGAGCTTGTGGTTTTGTTCCTGAATGAGTAGCTTTTGGTAAGTCACTCAAACTTTCTGGCTTCTTATGACCACCCCCTTGAAATGGCAAAATGTTTGTGTGTCCATGTTGGCGGGGATGGAAGAAAATGTATAATAGGCCTTTATGTTCTGAGGCTCAGCTGCTATGGTGCTGCTGTACCTCTGCTAAGGAAAAGCCCCTCAGTAGCTGGTTCTCTCACAAGTTCCTCTTTCTTATTCCTCCCGTGATTTTGAAAGTAAAAGGTAGAGAACAATTGTCCATGAAAATTCCACCATCATTATTCATAGTAGCTAAACATTCTCTGTCAGTGCGTAAGCAGATTGTAATGTATTTATTGGATGGAAATTTCTCACCAATAAAGAAGTGGGCTTTGAAAGGATTATGCTAAGCAAAAGAAGCAATGCATAAAGGTGACATATTTATGACATCCCTTATGGAAAATGTCTGGGAGAAGAGAATCCAAGCAGATTAGGGATTGTATTGAGTATAGTGGGCCTTCTTCTGGGGGGTGTGGTAAAGAGGGGAGGTGGAAGGGAAGTGAGGACACTTGAGGCTGCCTTTGTCACCCCTGTGCATATGTATGCTCCCCCCTTCCCACGCACACAAAGACACAAATTTGAGTTTCAGTTTGGCTCAGCATTAGCTCTGTAGGCAATTTCTTGGGACACTGTGGTGTCCTTTGCTTTGTTCTCTTTAGACAGACCCACACCTTCATGACAAGCCTCCTCACTGGCCCTGACCTTGCCTCTCTTCCACTAAGGACCCTTTCAATGAACTCTCCTCCCCTGAAATGTTCTCTGTGGGTATGTCATAAAGGCAGGGAGCCATGCCAGCTTTGCCTCAGTTTGGCGCTTCCAGGGATGGCCACTAACACAGGGGTCAAACTTGTTGAAGGAATGTCTATTCACATGACAAAGTGGCCCTGTTTAATCTCCTTCCAATGTTCAACATCAGTTAAAGGCTTATATTTCTATAGAGTTGGGGGAAGTTCACCTACATTTAGCTTCTGCAGTCAGGCCACAGAGGGCTGCCAGGATGCAAGGTCATTAGGCAACTCCAGGCTAGCTGACATCCCCCATCCCCTGCCCCAACCCATCTTCTTTACTGTAAATATTTTATCTTAAAAGGTCAATGTTACCTTGGGAAAGAATGGTGGCTGAAAAGGCTGGGCAGATGGACAGACCCCATCACTACAAACAGGAAAGTTATCACCAACCAGAAATGGTACAGGTACTTGAACTCAAAAAAGTGAGTTCAAGTCACCATGGCATCCCTGACCCCATCAGCATCACCAGCAGGGAACTGCATACTCAGAGTCAAACATGCTTGCCCTCTGTTGACCCCTTATGCTGCTCAGCCCCACTTGTCTCTTTCCCAGCTCCCCACAGGCAGTGAGAAAGAACTCTTGGCAACATAGACACAGCCAGGCCATGAGCCTAGAGCTCCACGTGACCCTGGGATCCTGAGCGCAGCCGCCCCCATGGAGAATGAGGCTATTGAACACAGGGCTTCGCTCCCCCATTAGAAAATCCCTACCAGGCAAAGCCAAGAAAATACACCAACCCCCACCTATTCCTGTGCAGCATCATTAAATTGTAACAAGCCCGAAAACTGGCTCCAGAAGCCCGGGTCTGCCTCTTCTCATGCTCCGAAGCTTGTGATTGGCTGACCAAGCTCAGCCTAGCAGGCCTTATCTCCGGCTGGTTATTATTTGATGAAAGAGCCTTCCTCCTCCTCCTCTGCTGTTGCAAAACCATCCTGAGAGTGTTTGCTGCTGCCTGCGGTGCTTTTCTGGGGGTTACTGCAGTGCACCCGAAGGCCTCCGGCCTCCAGCCACACAAATTGGCCTTTGGAGGAGCTTTTAAACCACCCACATCTGAGGCTGTCCTCCTCTGAGGTTGTCTGGGACAGCTTTGTTAATCAACTGACTGGAAATAATTCCTCAGACACCACATCAAGGATACAGGTACTTGAGTAACTGGGGACATGGGGACCAGTGTCTCAGGGTGTGATGGCTTTAGACACGGGGGTGGGGTGAGTCTGGAAAACACATGAAAGGGAACACAGCACAGGGAGACGAGGGTGGAAGAAGCAAATCTAAGAAGGAGAAGCAATACTCTTTCGGAAAGAAGTTGTTTGCAGCTTGGGTGGTGTGTGGAGGTGTTAATATAGATTTTGCATGAGTTTGTTTGCACCTCAGGCAATTCTTCTTGAGGTCTACACACCCCTTAGACACCTGCCGTCTGTCACTCCAGCACAGAGGAAAAGTCAATGGCTTTCACTTGAAACATCACTAAATCTGATTTGCAAATGGGAATTGAGCTTCAAATGCTATGTTGAGTGATCAGAATCCAAATCCTGGGGTCCACATTTGGGCAAAATAAAGGAGCAGAGGAGAGGCTCTGAGCTGAGCACTCCAGGTCTAAATTAGTCCCCAGGTTGCCTGCCCTGGCTGTTCCCATGCCACCGTCTCACCCACACACTGGTGTTTTCCGATCTGGGTCGGGGAGAGTGCTCTGTGCTGGCAACTGCTGCAGAAGAGAGCTAAGGCCCCAGGGCGGACGGACAGATGAAAGGACCTCACGTTAGGTGGGCCTTGAGATGGCTGAGAAGGAAAGAGTGCACTGTGAAAACAAAGAAAGCCATTTTATTTTAGTGGTTGGGTGGGAAAGAATTCTTTCATGCTACTTTGGGTTTTTTTTTAGACAGGGTCTTACTCTGCATTCCAGGCTGGCCTCAGACTTACAGAGATCTACTTGACTCTGCCTTCTAAATACTGGGATTCCAAGCCTGCGCCACCATGCCCAGCTGCTTTGGGGTTCCTAAGTCCCTTTCCCCCATGCACATCATAGGACTCGGAATTGCCACACAGACAGTCTTTCCCGGTAACCCTCTCTGCTCCCAGGTGCCTCTCCTGTTGTCACAGTTCTCAAACATTTGGATCTGGATTGTCCTGCTTTGTTGTCTGAGGTGGAAGGAGGGGTCGCTCCATTGCTTATGGCTCTACACGATGGCGGTCTCTCCTTACTCTCCACCCTGTGGGTTCCCCGGGAGCTTCTTCTGTGGGACCCCATTGCCATGTCTGGGAACAAGAGTCACGGAGCTGAGGTGCTCGTCAGAGCGAGTCCTGCTCCTCCTCATCGTTCAGGCACGTGCTGAGGGACAGAGGCGCCACTTGGCTGCTCCGCTCTTCTCTGCTCTTCAGGGAGCGTGTCCTCCCTTCCCGAGGTCTGGCTGACCCAGGTTCTTCTTGCTGTGCTCGCCTTCTCCCTCACTCTTTTTCTTCTCTGTCTTGTCAATGGATAGTACTTGAGCCCTATGACCCTCCACAGACATACTGCACACATTTAGCACTTTCTGTTTAAAAGCCCCCTCGCTCTGCCCCTGATCCTGGGCCAGGTCAAGTCAAAGGGCTAGGAAGATTTCTCTCTGTTGAGGGTATCTTCTCTCTGCAACCAAGGCCATTGGCTTCTAGACTTCCCCAGGATGTCTGTGATCACCCCTTTCTGATTCATTGTGGGTGCCAAACTCACAGTTCTGTGAGGGTCGACTGGGCGTGGCACGCAGGCTCTGCGGCAGCACTGTTTCTGATGTGCAGTTACTCTCACTGCTCATAACATCTAGCATTGATGGGGAACCTTCTTCTACCTGCTCAGTACTCCAGTGTGTTTCATTGGCTGACTCAGTCTTCAGGATGCGCTGAGGGAGAGACACTGACAGCCCTCGTAGGGGATGGCAGACTGTGAGTTAAGGGTTATGCATAATTTAATGCAGTAAATGGAGATGTCAGAGTCCCATGTGTTCATGGCACAGAGTGAGTCAAGAAACAGACATGAGTGAATGTAGGTGTGTGGTTGTGAGGACACAGTGGTTAGGTGGGCAAAGACCTCCCGATGGCATGCTCTAGGGTCTGAGCTTCCCCACAGAGTGCTTTCCCCACCTCACTTCCTTCTACAGACCGAGGGAGACTTTGCATCTGGCTTTGAAGCAAACCAGCCACCAATGTGAATGCTCAGTGTCTCTCTGGCTGTGCTTTGCTCTGGTGACTCTCATTTTTCTTCTGCATAGGTTGGGGGGTTAACAATCACCCCGTGTTTCAGAGGCTCATGCTCGCTGCTTAGAGCTGGAGCTGGGACTACACATCAGGTAGGTCTAGACTTGGCCTGGAGCTTTGTCACTCGGTGTGAGCATTCCTTGGACCCTTGGCTTTGGCCTCACGGTATCTGCTGCCTGGCCCCCTGCAATCATTCTGTCAGGCAGATAATCTTGCCTTGTCTGTGTCCCCTCTCACTGGAAGATCTATGTAGAGCATCTTCAGCCTCCCTTTCTTCCCTGGCTCTCAGATCTAGCACCTGCTTAGGTTACTATGTTTGTGGGAGCATACTCTTCACTGAAGATGTCCTCTCTGAGCTGCCCTCAGTCTTAAAGGGCCCACAATCCCCCTCTACTCCCAAAAAATGGTCTTGGTATATTTGCTTCTATGCAAAAGGCCTCAATTTAAGGGACTATCCTTATTGGGTTAATCTTGTTAAAATCATAGCATAGCAGGGATGAAAAATGTTATATTTGTAACCGAATCCTAAGTTTCCCCTTGGTTTCCCCATCTGAAAAATGGGCACAGCACTTCTTTCATGAAATGACTTTGAGAAAAAGAGATTCTGTAACAGACTTACTGTGTTTTCAGCACAGGGAGCAGAGTAGAGAGGAAAGCAGAGAAAACCAGTGCCCTTGCATAAGCTAAGGCTGACTGTTACAGCAAGCATTAAAGGCAGTACACAAAGAAATACTCCGTTTACATCTGTGGAGCGGACAAAGGAAGAGACTGGGAGAGAGTGGGAAGGGTCTGGAAAGGCTTGTTTGGTGAACCACAGTGTTTACACGCCTCCCGCCCCCTGCCTCCCTTCAGCCTGCACCCAGCAGTAGTGCCACTCACTTTGGGGCTCAGAGTCTGTGAACAAGAGTTGAAATCTGGACTGAGAGGCCCCTAAGACCGAGTTGTTTATGCTGATAGCCCAGATACTCTTCGCCCACGTCCAAGCACATGGCACATCACTGCTTCTGCTGCTTTTCTCTCCTGTTTCTGCTGACAGAGGGAGGCCGTTCCAGGGGAAACTTCTTCTCCAGGAAGACCTTGCCAGCACTTACTCCCTTCTTCTTCCCACTGGCAGTGACAACTACTTCCCCTTCGCTCTGTCTCAGGGACTATGACCTCCTGTAGGCAGCATTCTGCACCCCTTCCCTCAGATCCCACAGATACAGCCTGGGTTATAACCCACCCAGAGTGCTGCTCTCTGCTGGAGCAGTTCTGAGAACAGGAGCCCTGGGGCTGAGGTGGGAGCTGATGATTTAGAGATGGCCCACGGTCTCTTCCTTGGTTGACCATGCGTGCTCCCAAAGCTGCCCACTTGGCCTAGGAGTACCATGTGCCTCTGTCCAGCAACTGTTATGAGCTACAGGCCAAGACCTTAGAGACAGCACTTATAAAAACTGGTTAGCTTATTTTCCAGACAAAAATAGCGGCTAAGGAGGTGATGAAAGGAGGCTGCTAGCCCCTGTTACTAGACAATGCCGAAAGAGCCTCTTTATCTTCCTCCTACCTTTCCTGTAGGGATCTGCACTCCCGAGCTCCCACCTTCCCACACCCAGTCTCTGGCAGTGTATCAGTGCTCGCCATTTCCTTTTCTCTACCTGGGGCCTCACTCCTACCTTTAGTAGTCTATGAGTCAATCCCTGGCCATTGCTTCCTGGGCCTCAGGTGAAAAGGGACATCCCTGGGCCTGGAGGTTTTAGCCACAGATGCCTGCAGGAAACAATTACTGGCAGGATGGATCAGCACTGTCATTTCAAGGCACAGAACACTCTGCATTTGTGTTCTGGATTTGAAAGTCCTCACTGGATGGGCACTCAGAGGATCAAATGTTGAGAAAGGAACAAAGATGTTGTGCAGAGAAACACTATACCAGGAGCATTTCCAGAGGCAGTTCGGAGGGCTCATTATTCTCCAAGGCAACCCCATGCCTCACCCTCCACTCTGAAGAAGAAAGTAACTTTACCATATCAAGGGGGAGAGTCCATTGTCAACATTCAGTTCCCAGAACATGATCACCCCACTTCAGTGCCATCCAGTTCTTCAGTTAAATTTCAGATGTGAATTATTCTGGGGGATTATGCTGGGTGTGATAATGAAAGCACCTTGTCACCATTTTGGGGGGCTTCAGTAGGAGCAGCTGCTGCAACAGGCCTGGTTTCCTTCTCCTCTCTCCATGTGTTCCCTCAGTGTCCTGTACCTCACTTCAAAGCTTTGCTTTGTCTCCAGCCAGAATAGGGGTGCAGCTGTGTATTGGGCTTTAGGTGTCCTGCCCCAATCCAAGGCAGTCAACCTCCCCCATCCCCCAAAACAGCAAACAAAACAAACAAACAAACAAACCAAATCAAGTTAAACAAAAGCAAACCACCACCACCACTGGTCACATACACTGCTTCGCCTGAGTCTTGCAAGGACAGGACACCCATTTCCCTGTGGAACCTTAAACTAGAGTCTCTGAGAGGATGGGTGGCTGCCATGGATGAGGAATCTTGAACCTTGCTGATAACACTAAATATTTTGAGTCAATTCCAAATAGCAACTTGGAAGAACAAGAGCCTGAGGAAATGGGGACGTTAGCCTTGACAATGGAAAGCAGCAGCAGAAGGCCGGCTCCCCATCCCCTGGTGCTGCTTCTAGATGGGCCTCCACAAGGGTGCAAGAGATGCTGAGATTTTGTTTACAAGTGCCAAACACCGTGCGGCAGACTTGACCCCAGAAAACTCCCCACTGAGTCACATGTAACCATCCTGTTCACTGATGTTTAGAGTGAGCCTGCTGGGTCTGCTGAGGTTCCCCCACACCAGGCAGCACAGTGGTCACCCTTAGACAACAGAGAATGTACCATGGGTCTGATAAGCATCATTCTGGGCTCTTTGCTTCTTCAATGCCCCTTTAGTAGGCTAATATCACCAACCCACCTCTAGTTAGTCCTGGGACTCAGCAACAAGGCAGAGTCACCGCACTTAAGGAATTCACAACCTAGAAGGTCATTAACAGGTTATTAACAGGAACTGAATGTGACATCGCAGAGCGCAAATGTGGAGCAGTGCAGTGTGTTCACAGGGCAGCCCAGTCCCTACTTTTGACTTTCTCTCCCTTCTCTGTCCTTGTCATGGTTTATCTTCTTATTCAGTTGAGTGGCTCAGCAATTTCTCCAACAATCTCTAGTGGCCTCTCAGATCCACACAGGCAATGCCTTTTCCAGTAAACTAAGGATAAAGCTGCAAGACTTATGTTTGTGTGTCTGTGTGTGTTTTCACGTGCAGGTTTAAGTGTGAGGATGTGAAGTGCAGGCTGAGATCAAATGTTTTCCCTCAGGTGGTATCCACCTAGTTTTTGAGACAGAGCCTCTAGTTAGGACCTAGGGCTTGCCAATTAAGCAAGTCTGGCTGGCATCCACCTGTCTGTGCTACCCTGGGGCACAATCACTCATGTGCACCACCACATCCAGCTCTTGACTTGGTGCTGCAAACTGAACGCAGAAATTCATATGAAGTGGCAAATGCTCTATTGGTGGCTGTGCCCCAACTCCCAGCCCCCCCAGCTGCAGGTTTGGATGTAGCTACCTGTATACAATTTAAGGTCTTTCTCTTTCTAAGCGTCTTTCATGCTTTTTGGAGTGGAAAGGGTTCTTTGGTCAGATGATGGTGTTTATCCACTGACAGCTTATGTTCAGTTTAATACAGTGGCCGGGCATGATTAAAAACCCAGCCCACCTTTGTCTCTGTGCCACGGTATCTCAGCAAGTCTTGTCCAGCAAAGTGCTTGCTCGTCACTGGGGTCGATGCCCATGTACAAACCCAGCAGGAGTCCCAAGAATGTATTCTATAGTGTCTGGTGTCCCATGCTGGCTGAGTAGAAGAGATGAATCCTAATTTTATCACTTCCTATGACACTTACCTAGCTGTGGCAGTCAGACCCTTAAAGAGAATCTACTGTCTTCTGAGTGTCCCAGGCTCCTGTATGTTTAATGCCTTGAGTATCTGCTTTCAGGGCCAAACTCATGAAACTCTAAAAGGAAAATACCCATCTCAGACAGCAGTTGTAATGGAAATAAAAGCCATTGGTACCCCTGTGTTATCAGGCTTCTGAATTTTTTATTGGTAGTTCAAGATAACAGGAGTTGTGTTAACTCAGGTTGTCAGCTCCCTCGAAGATGCTGCTTTGAGATGGCGGCAAAGGCTGCCAGCACCTGTCTAGGATGGCTGGCTCCTCTGTCTACCTGCAGAGGTTGGGGATCATGGCATCATTACATCTGCTCTGGGAATACATGGAGGCAGGCATCTGGTTATCTTACTGTCTTCAGTTTGGTCCAGAGCTTTGGCAGTCCCCACTCGCCAGTGCTTGAGGGAAAGTATACACCAGGAGACCCAAATTCCAATAATCTAGGTAGAAGTGTCCCAGGAAATGTGCTGCAGTCAGATGTTTCTGGGTTAGATGCTGTTTAAAGTGAGCAGGTCTGACACTGGTCTGTGATGTGCGTTTAAGCCACGTTTGCACGGTTGGCTATGCTGCAACAACTGCACAGAAAAATTCACGCTTGGATGGAGAGCTGTTTGGAGTCAGACTTGTGCCTCATATTGATAGATGCTTCTCTCTTGCTGTTGGTCCACATTTCTCCTTCTGGACTCAACACATCTCTTGGCATGTACCATGGTGGGGGGAAAAGATGGGGCCTATTGGGGATAGTACAATAAAATGTACTAATCTGTATTAGAGACAACTACTTTCTGGAAGTTTCTACCTTAGTCTGTGTGACCCTTGACTGCTACTATTTTTAACTTGCCTGGTTAGTTATTAGACGTTTTCTTTGACTTCAGTACTGTGGTTGATCAGCAACCCGAGCAAAGGAAGGGGTGGGAACGTGAGGAGCAGGAAGCAACAAAAGCCTGCATCTGAGAGCTTGATGTTGGCTTGCTTCCTGGTCTTGGGCTGCGGGCTCCTGGAAACTTCTGTGAGTGGTTGCTCTAGAGCTGGTCTGGACGGTGAGCTGACACAGCTGTGGTGGACTTCGCTGGGCTGCTTCCCCGGGACAGCTTTTCCCACTTCACTCATCTGTGCAGCAGCTGGAAGGTACATGCCCAGAGCACTATGGAAGGCAACAGTGGTGCTCTTACTGAGGTGTTATATCAACCAAGCATGTGGCTTGAGCAAGCATCTTTCCTTTTTAATTTATTTTTGTAGTCGAGACTTCCTATCATCTTCGTTCTTTGAAAACAACACACGTGTGTGCAATGTATCTTGATCCCTCCTCCTGACTCCCTCTGCTCCCCTCAGCACATCTTTCTCCCTGCCAACGGCATCTCTTTAAAAAATATTATACCCCACGGAGTCCTCCTAGTGCCACACATATGAGAATGGGTGTGGAGTTATCGCAGGGACCCTAACCCCGCCCTTCCCCCCAAAGTAGTTCACCCTACCGAAGAGTCAGCAACTGCCAATAGCTTCTCAATTATGGGTAAGACCTTGGGAGCTCTTCCCAGATTAGTGCTAGAATGTTTTTCTTTCTTTCTTTCTTTCTTTCTTTCTTTCTTTCTTTCTTTCTTTCTTTCTTTCTTTCTTTCTTTCTTTCTTTCTTTCTTCTCTCTCTCTCTCTCTCTTTCTTTTTCTTTTTGAGACAGGGTCTCACTATCTCTGGTTGACCCAGAACTCATATGTAGGCCAGAATGGCCTAGAATTCACAAAGATCTGCCTTCCTCTCCCTCCTGAGCATTGTAATTAAAGGTGTGCTCTACCACACATGGCTTATGTTGGAAGTTCTTAACTGGTTTTACCTTGTCCAAGTAACCACAACTACACATGTACAACTGCATGCCAAGTCCAGAGAAGAGCATTTCACAACAGTTCTCCCCATCTTTCTGCTCGTACACTCCTCTTCCTTGAGTCTTGTGTGTGAAGAAGTACATTAACAGATTGTTGATCTGGGCCTTCCTCAATGCAGTTGTTTCTTTTGAAGAAGATTCTGTGACGCAGAGACTTGCGGAAGCCTATGCTGACCACTTACTTACGAACACAAATGAGAAGGTACGGAGAGCAAGGCCTCCTTCTATGGATGCTACCAGACCGCTTCCTCCTGGGCACCAACTGCTACCACCTCCCCCAAATTCTAAGTGTGGCCATGCAGAGTCATGCCTTGGGCATCATGGTGGCTGCTGTGTTGACTCCTCTGGGGAAACCACCCTGGTGTTTGGAACTCTGGCGTGGGGCATCATGGTGGCCAAGTAATAAGGGCCTCAGGGTAAGGACTGTGAGTGAGACTGTGTTTCTCTGCACTGAGGAAAGATTCTAGGGATCTTCTGGAGAGAGCAGTTCTTAACAAAATAACTTCTCATCTAACCCTAGTCCTGCCAACTTGCTCATTTAACCCCTGTCCTTGGCCCATCTTGCTGAACCCAGGTCTCCTTTCAGAACCTCAACTGCCCATCAAAGCTGGGAAGCCCATGGTGAGGTCCATCATTGCTCAGAAAATTGTGAAAATTAAGTAACATTACACATGGAAATCACACAGTTGATTCCATGTTCCTGTTGGTACCAAGTACTAAAAAGAAAATACAGTCAATAATCTGTACTATTTTTGTTTATTTTATTAAAAAAATTCATACAATATATTCTGACCACATTTTTTTCTCTTCCAACTCCTTCCAGATCTTTCTCACCTCTTCACCTCCCTACCCACCCAACTCCACACTCTAATGTCGTGGTTTGAGTAAGAGTGGCTCTCAGGGACTCATGTTTGAGTACTCGGTCCCAGTTGGTGGAACTGTTTAGAGAGGATTAAGAAGTGTTGCCTTGTTGGAGGAGGTGTACCAGGTTTTGAGGTTTCAAAAGAGCCTTATAATTCTCTTCTGTCTTGTGGTTGGGGGTTGAAATGTGAGCTCTCAGCTGTTCCTTTACTCCATCATCATAGACTCTAAGCATCTGAAACTGTAAGCCAAATTAAATGCTTTCTTGTGTAAGTTGCCCTGGCCATGGTGATTTATCACAGCAATAGAAAAATAAGACACTTAAGCAGCCACTCTCTGCAGTAGTAAAGATATGGCGAACATATGGTTAAAAGCTCAGGAGTTTGGGGATGGAAGGTGAGAGGCTGACTCATTACTGATAAAAAGAAGCTTGGAGAAGGAACAATTAGGGAGGGGTTCCAGGCCCTGAGCACTGACTAACAGGAGAGATGACATCTCTCTTAGACACTGGTTCCCCATGCTGATGTGGCTTTCTTGCTTAAACACTGAAGGCCCGTGTTTAGAAAACTGCACAAAAGTTGAAGAAAATAAAGCTAAGATCCACACGTAGCTTGTAGGAAAGTTTGCATCATAGCTGTTGCTGGTGGGATAATGTCTTTAGGGTCAAGGAAGTTACTGTTCTCTCTACTATGTCTCTAATTAATAGGGCTACCCTGGGGAGGGAATTACTTATTTGTCTTAACAGGAAGAAGAGGCTAAGTATTATGCATCACATGCTCATACACACAGACTCATACATATAGACACACACAGAAGTACACACACACAGTCACACACATGCACACATGTACATACATACTACAAATATCACACATACATGCCACACAGATATACCACACACATACACTACATATACCATATGCATATATCACACATGGATTATACATATATACTATATACCTCATATACATATAGACTAAATATACCATATACCAATCACACAAACCATACATACCATATACACACCACACACACCAGACACCACATATACTCCACACATGCACACCATACCATTTACATACCACACATATCACATATATAGCATGTACACATCACACATATCACATACACACCATCCACATACATCATCCATACCACACACACCATATATACACACCATAAACACTACATACACACCACATGTACCACACCCACTACATACACACCACGCATACATACCATGTTCATGGCATATACATACCACACACATGCCATACACATCATATACACCACCATACACACTATGAACATATCACACACTATGTATACCATACATATATCACAGACACATCCTATACATTTCACACACATATAGACCACACACACCGGACCATACGTATATCACACATATACATATGTATTACACAAATAAACAATTCTCTCCCAGCACCACTCACTCCCTTTCTGCATGCCACATATACTCCATACATACATGTGTGTGCACACACTCAAACTCACATATCAATTCGCTGCCTCTCTGAGCAGAGCGCCTAAATACAGGCCCTTTAAGATGCAGCCCCAGGTGGGTTGCTGATGCCCAGCCAGCGCTGTAAGATCGCATCCTTTGTCCTTTGGGTGCTTACCATCCCCAAGTTCAACCCAGATGCAAGGGACTGGTGAACCGGTCTATTGCTTTAACACTGATACTCCACATTGAGACCACTCTGAAGTAACAAACAATTGTGCACAAACAGTGCCCAGCTTCCAGGGAGCCAGCTGGAATGTTCTCTGGACTGCCTCGGAGCTATAGTCCCCCCTTTGTGACCTGTGATCTATCACTTCCAAGTTTGCTTGCTCAGAAAGGACCAAGGAGCCCAGGCTCAGTGGCTGGGAGAGGCAGCACTTAGCATCGCTATGTCCTGTGCTCCTTCCTCAGTGCTGACTCCTGGTGCAGAAGTGTACAGACTACAGATAAGACCACAGTCCAGTCAAGGGCCCTAATTCCTGTCAGAACCCCGAATGGTCACCTCCCCTCGCCTGCCTGCTGTCTTCATTATTTGTGGACACTCAACCTTGCACAGATCACGTGCTTGATGCTTTTCTTATACTCTATATGTTCTCTGTGTGTGTGTCTGTGTGTACATGTGCACATGTATTCTGCGTGTTCATGTATGTGCACGGTATGTAGAAGCTAAACGTTGAGGTCAGGTGTTTTTCTCTATTGCTCTCCACCTTGTTACTTGAAAACAAAGTCCTCTCGCTAAATTTTAAGCTCACCAATTCAGCAAGACCGGCTGACCGGCACACACAGGAACCTTCACAGCACTGAGATCACTGGTGTGTGCTTCCTTGCCTGGCTTTTCATGTGGACACTGGGGTTGAACTCAGGTCATCATGTTCGTGTGACAAGCTGAGATGTCACGTTGCTCACTGAGCCATTGCCCAAGCCTCTTCCCTCTCATTTTGTTTCCAGCAGGACATAGAATAAGGACTTCAAAAGGGAATGGTTAGTTGTAGCCCATGGACCAATTCCTGCCCACCACATGCTTGGTAAATAAAGATGTGCTGGCACATAGTCCCATTGATTTGCTTGTATTACCTGTAGCCTCTTCCACACAGCAGAACTGAGCAGTTGTCAAGGAGACCATATAGTTAGCAAAGCCCATTCTCTGGCTCACTACTTCTTTCTTTCTCTTTCTTTCTCTTTCTTTCTTTCTTTCTTTCTTTCTTTCTTTCTTTCTTTCTTTCTTTCTTTCTTTCTTTCTTTCTTTCTTTCTTCCTTTCCCTCCCTCCCTTCCTTCCTTCCTTTCTTTTAGAATATACTGACTCCTAACTTATGGTCTTAGGGTTGGAGTCAATCATGCTTGAGCTCAAGTAGGGTTTTGGTTTCTTGTTAGCTATGACATTGGGGAAGTTGCATAACCCCTCTATGAAACACATCTCCTCAATGTGGATGATAAATGCCTACTTTGGACGGCTTGTGGGGAAGGTTGAGTGAGACTGTATTTATAGAAACCTACACCCTGTTCCTGGCACCAAGTAAGCACTCAGTCAATAGTAGCTCTGATGGCCATTCACTCCACATCAAGCAAGTGTGAGTGTAGTTGACTGCTATCTGTCTGCATAGCAAATGCCTGTCAGTAGTTTGTCCTTGCTAAGCTTGCATTCTGCTAGGAGCAAATAGATGATGATGAAGAAAAGAAAAATGACAGGTTAATTTTAGATAGTAGAAAGTGCTGTAAATAAAACAGAATGACATAGAATAGAATGACAAGCCCAGGACAGAAAGTTGCAGATGGAGCTAAGAGCTAAAAATAAGAATGAATCAGCCATACTCAAGAAGGCATGTTCCTGGCAGAAGGAACCAGAAACACAGAGGCTCTGAGCCAAAGATGAGCTTAGACTGGTCAAGAAGAAAGAGGTGGCCTTGAGGACTATGGTCCTGCAGGAGAGGAGAGTGGCAAAGGACAGGTGAGGAACAGCAGATGGGTAAAAGAAGGTAAGAGCTTGTGCCTTGGGGAAGGGGTGCAGCTCAGAAGCTGGGAAATCTGAGACAGAGATGGGACAGAAGTGCAAGCACTGTGGCCTCATTCTTGTTCTTTGTAGGAAGCATCATTGCTTCTTGCTGCTGCCATTGGCCCCTGTTGGAACCAGGAGTGAGCAGGGGCCTCTGCTGTGAAATCCCATCACACCACCCTACTGAGCTCAGCCATCTCTCGGGACTCTTCTCCACAGAGTGCCCCTAAGTCACCTGACAAATCTTTAGGAAAATGTCGGTAACTCTTTGAAATCACTCTTTATCAGGAATCTTGGTGCTTCTCCAGGTAGAGCACTTAAGGAGCGTATCAGTTAATATAATCTCAAAGCCCAGCAACAGAAGACCACCAGATAAGCACTCAGTCCCCAAAGGCCACTCAGAATTCATGGCTCTGGTTCCCATAATTAGCATTTCTATTTTGTCTGAATCACTGAACAGGCGTGAAGGGCCTTTGAAAGAAAGCATCAGATACCATCAGTTACCCAAAATGCCCCACAGTTGCTAATAATAGCCGTGCAGTAGTCAGAAAGTGCAACTGTATTCGCTGCTTGGAAGTGACAGTGTACCTGCTGTAATACTTGGAAGTGACAGGTTGTCTACTGTGTTAATTACTTTCCTTGTTGCCATGACAAGATACCCGGCAGAAGCAACTTAAGGAGACAGGGTCTGATTAGGCTCACAGTCTTGGGAGGTGCCATCCATCCTAGAGAAGGCACCTGGAGGGCTCAGTCAGCATGGCTGGAGATGGTGGTACAGCTCATTCACATCGTGGTAGATCAGGAAGTGGAAATCTAATTGGTGAAATGAGGCTGGGCTAAATATAAAAGGTAGGCCCCCAGGGCCAGTGGTTCCAGAACATCCCCCAAAGCACCACCCGCTGGGGACCAAGTATTTAAATGCATGACCCTGTGTGGACAATTCTCATTTAAACCATAATCCCCACCTTCTTGTGGTTTAGATGACTTCTCTTCCTTTTTATTGTCTTCATTCTCCCTTTCCACCACCTCTATCATCCTCAAAATAAGCCTTTATTGAGGTATGTATAAATCAGCTTTTTGTCAGCATACCAAAGTACCCACGGCAGGCTAATTTTATAAAGAAAATAGGTCTACTTAGTTCAAACTTCTGGAGGTTCAAAGTTGAGGGGCCACAGGTGGTGATGGTACTCTTGCTGGCAGCATCTTGTGGTGTCAAATGGCAAGATATGGAGACTATGCGTATCTGCAGTCCCTTCCTCCTTATAAAACTGCCAGGATCCAACCATGGGATATCCCTTCTGTGGCCTTAAATAACCCTATTCACTTCCCAAAGACCCTACTTCTAATTATTTTACTTGGACTAAGTCTACATTCTTATTATCATTCATGTGCAACTTTGTTGATTAAGTTCTGTGCGGGGGCGAAGGGAGGGCAGCCTGATGTTATTGCAGTGGTAGAGCACTTGCCCAGTATGTACAAGGGCCTAGGTTCAAGCCCAACATCTGTCTGTCTGTGTGTCTGTCTCTCTGTCACACATACCATGTCCTATATCAGAAATGATGTGCAAATGTGTGCTTTTCAACACAGCACATCTTTGCCTCACATATGCAGCTTGCTTATTTATGTCTAATTTTGAGGCAGAGCCTCATGTAGCATAGCCCAGGCTGGCCCCAAGGTGAGACTGTCCTTGAACTGCTGTCCCTGCTGTCCCCAGCGTTCCTCCACGCCGGCGTTCTGGCGGTGCACCACCACACCCATATAGTACTGTTTGGTGGTGAGGATATTTAAAAATCTACTCGCTTAGCAATTTTCAAATATATCATCTTCCATTGCTTGCCTCCTTGGCAAACCCTGGGTCATTACCTTTCTACTCCCCGCTTCGTTGAGCCCAACATGTTCATAGTCTACGTAAAACTGAGTATTTGATTTTCAGTGCCTGGCCTGTGATACTTAGTATACTACATTCCAGGTTCACCATTCTCTTCACAAATAATGAGATTTCTTTTTTTTTCCTGGCTGGTTTTCTCTTTTTTTTGCATGTGTATTTCATCCATTAGTGGACATTTAGGTTGATCCTATATTTTTGGCTGTTACAAATACACGGAAGCCCAGCTGTCTCTTCTATACACTGATTTCATTTTCTTTGGATTTACAACCAGAAGTGTGGTGGATCATATAGTTGTTTTGTTTTTTAAAATATTAAAAGAACCTACATACTATTTTTTACAATAGTCTTACTATAGACACATATCCTTAAGTACAAGGCCTATGAATGACCTTTGAAGGGACTTTGATCTGTCTAAGAAGGAATGAAAACATTTACTGTTTTCTAGGAAAGAAGCCTGGAATTCCACAAGAATTCAATGGTGTAGGTGAGACCCTCACAAATCAAACCTCTAAGTTTACAATCATAAAGGGAAATGATAATTGGTTGAACCTGGGGAAGCTTGTAGTTTTAAAACTCCCCTTTATCAATTATGTGGTACTATTTCTGCATCAATTTTCCAGTTCTTTTAAAAGTACCACATACTATCTATCATATAGTAGGGACTATCTCAGAGACTTATGCTTTTTCTTGGATTTTTGACAAAAGTTTTTGTGATGTAACTCAGGCTTGCTTTGCACTCTTAGCAATTGAGTTCTACAATTATACACATGACATTTTAACTCTAAACCCTATTACAGTATAAAGTAAATGTTATTATAAGCTTTGTTTTACAGATGCAAAAAGGGAGGATAAGTGAATGAGGAAAGATATATAGATAGAATTAAAAAAACAAATTACATAATTGTGTTTACATCAACATTCTGTCACAAAATGTAGACATGTGATTGGTCAGGCTCTAAGTATTAGTTCAGAATAATTATACTTTGGGACTTGTTTGAACAGCAGCTATGCCTTGTCATAATCCCAAAGCACATTCCTAATGAATAACACGATCCATATATAAGCCAGCATGGTTTTAGAATAATAAAAATTTGCCAATCATATGTTAAGGAGAGCCAATTGGTTGTTTTGCTAAATTACAATTTGTCTGAGAGTCACTCTGGTTAAATACACAATTTACTAAATAGGCAATTTTATGTTAGGTACCATAGTCACTATTTGAAATTCACTCTAAGTGTGTACATGGGCTTGCCCCAACTCCGTAGAGCTGAGAGTCAAGTAAGACTTATTTCTGAGAAGCTAAAATTCCATTCATTCCAGGATTTGATCAGTTCCTGAGGCTTTAGGTAATCATTGACTCTTGGTCTAGGTTCTATTTGTTCGATAGTTAATGAGCAAAGTGACCTAGAGCTTTAGATGGACTACTGGAAGGACTTCACTTACAAACATCCCAGAGAGAACCAACCTCACTGGTCTGGATGTTTATTTGCCTATCTGTGGACTGAACTTACTAGGCATTCTGCAGTTCTTGTGTGTGATTTACACATGACTCCTGGAAATGTAGCAGGGCACAGGAACACAACTGGCAACCTTTGACTATAGTAACTGTAGTCATTGATAAGTGGGGCACATTGTATCATGAAAAGAAATGACAATGCAATGAGGTTGACATATTCTTCACCCCAAGTGGCAAGTTGGCAGCAAAACGGAAGCAGATAGAGAGTGAACTGCAGCCTGACTTCACCTGTAATGCTGGACAATGGAAACCCCATCCCCAGCTGTGACACTGGACAATGGGAACCCCATCCCCAGCATCTGCGTTGGGAGATGACTTTCTAGCGTGATGCATTGCAGCTGGACCAGATTTGACTAAAACATAATCAACTGTGTTTTGACTTTGTATTCACATTTTCTTTTATATCAGATTTGTGTAATGAAACTTTATCTTGAGTGGCAAGTTCATTGATGACTCTTCATTTCGGAAACTATCTTTTTGAGAATTCGTAAGTTAAAAGCCAAAGACAGTTGCACAGAGCTTGTTTCTAATGCCCAAGTGAATATATTTTCCGAAAGAAAATCTTTGAGCTTTTCTGTATCTTTGAAAGTAATAAAACCACATTTTCTCAGAAGTATGCTACAAAAATGTGACTGTTGATGAAATTTGGTGGATCTTCTGCCTAATTAGACTTAATGAGAGAAGTCCCAGTTTTCTTTGAATTCATTAGAAACAGAAAATATGCAAAGTAGTTCTGATCTTCCTTTTTATGAAAATTCTCTCCTCTGACAAAGGCTGATGCTGAGGATGGAAGGATAAAGACGAGACCATCTCTAGCGATTTCTAGTTCTTCCTTTCAATATCTGAAAAGTGCTTTCGTGGTTATTGGGCTGCGGTATGTTTGGCTCTCATATTCACCTTGGTTTTGTTCATGGCTTGGACAGTCCCTGGCACCAGCCCTCCCCCTGTGTTCCTGCTCATGTCTGGGGTCCTAACACCCAGTGTCTTTTGTACTTACATTGCCCCCTTAACTCTGACCCAGATGCTGGGAGGGGTATGATGTAGACAGGAAATCCACTGTCATTTTTCTTCATTGTTGGAAGAAGCAGTGCCCTTAGGGAAGTTCACATGCATCTTTCTTGAGGAACTGAAAGAAAGAATAACTTGTATTAATTATTCTTCTGTTGCTTTGATAAAGCACCGAAGCCAAGGCAATTCACAGGAGGAAGGGTCTATTTGGGAATATGATTCCAGACGGATGAGTGCATCATGGTGGGAAGGATGGCAGCTGCAGCAGGAAGCTGAGAACTTAGTCTTCAGCCACAGCCTCGAAGCTAACCAAGCAGGCTGGACGTGGTGAAAGGCCTTTACAAGTGATGAGCTGCCTCCAGCAAGGCTGCACCACTGAAACCTCCCAGAATGACCCCACCCGTGTTCAAATGCCCATGACCACAGGCCCACTTCTCATTCACTAAAGGCCAGGGTGGCTAATTTCAAGGAAAGGATGAGAAGAAAATGAGGAGAGGGAGTTAGGGAAAGGGGGGCATTGTCAGGCAGTGGAGAGTATGCTTAAGACATTAGTATATAATGGATAACTGAATGAATTTTAATTGGTTGGAGCAGAGATGGGTGTCTGACATGGCCTGTGTTGCCTCTTTAAATGCTATTCTGGACAGTGTGAGGAGGGATGCTTGTAAAGGCAGAGGGTGGAAGAACTTTCATGGGATCCATGGTTAAGTTGTTACACCTCCCAGATAAGAGATGGTGGGTGGTGGCTTGGTTAGGCTCGAGTAGGGGGAGGGGGATGTGTATGATATGCTCTTGGCACCTTGGGAGATATCACCGGTGGGACTCCACATTGGATTGGATATGGGAAGAACTCCAGAATGATGCCTAAGCTCCTGGTCTGATAAGTAGAGTGTATGGGGTAGAATTAGTGAGAGCCTGGGCCCAGCAGAAGACATCAAGAGAAGTATATCCAGTGTGTAGAGAAGAATTCGGGAATGAGCTGTCAAGCCAAGGAAAGGTGTTTTCTTTACACTCATCTTTAACTTATCCCATAAACCATCAGACCTCATACAAGAGTGCAAATTTCCTTTGAAGCTGTTTGAATCTACGAGGGTCCTCCCAGGGGATAAGATGCCTACTTCCCTTTCATTCCCACCAGCACCCTACCATCACCTCTGTTATCTTCAGAGGTGTAATTCTGAGCCCATCGAAGATGAAGACACACCTTTGCGTTAGCATGTGCAATGGCTTGGCTTCTTAGCGGTCCCTGCATCTCTTCCTCCAGACTAAGGCCTTTGCATTATATCAGCCCAAACAGAATTGTCACTGATTGTTCTGGAAGCCTTTTGGGCTGTTGCTTTCCTCACAGGCTTAGTAGGATTACTGTAGTTAGTGAAGTGTGAACAGAACCCATATGAGGATGGAGAGAGCAGAGTTCACTACGGTGTCATTTCACCAGGCTTGAGCCTCAGCAGCATGCTGTCTCCATGGGGCTTTCTTCTGCTCTGCTCACTCAGTGATCTCCACAAGTACAGCCCTGTAAGAACCGTTTGCCAATATTCATGCAGCATGTGCTCAGATGAACTTCTATTGTCTTAACACTCAGAGCCACTTATGGTCCTGATTGACCCAGAGAAAACAAACCGGAAGGGTTTGTGTGAGCTTTGAAACTTTGGAGAAAAATCTTTGCTGGGACCCAGGCTCAAGAGAATAGGAGCCTTATTTGTGCTCCCAAGGATTCCACAAAGAGTATGTTTCCTAAGCACAAGGCTCACACCCAAGCTCTTTTCAGATGAGAGTTGTCAGAGAACTGTGGTTACATCCACAGCACACCTCAGGAGGGCACAACAATGGCCAACACTGAGAAAATCCCACCTCACAGGTACTGTGCTAAAGCTTTTTATAGATTATTTCATTCCCAAATACTATAATCAGTGAGTGAACATCAGACAATCAGCATTCCAGGTGGGTGAACTGGGGGTCAGAGAGGGCTAAAGCAGAGGCAGATTCAGGAGGGGAAGCAGCCCTCATAGAACTCTCAGACATTCTGCTATTCATGTGTGTGTGTTTCTATGTGTGTGTGTGGTGTGTGTGGATGTGTGCATGTGTGTGTGCATATGTGCCTGTACACATGTGTGCAAGTGCATGTATGTGCATGTCTGTGTGTGTAAGTACATGCACGTGCATGCCTATATGTGTGTGTGTTTGTGTACATGCACTTGTGCGTGAATTATGGGAGTGGGGGGCTCCAAAGTCCCAGTGAGCCGTTCAGCCCTTCAGCTAGGGTGACGGAGCTTTGTGCTCTTCAGGCCTCTGTTGAAGGATCTGTTTTCTCAGGCTAAGGACATGCATCCCAGCCCTCCTTACCAGGCTACCTAAGACTTATAGGCATATGTTCTGGAGTCAGACAGATCTAAATTCAACTGAGAGTCCTGTCACTTAACTGCATGCACTTGACTGTCACTCTGTGCCTCAGTTTCCCCATTTGAAAGATAGATTTATAAGTAGTTCCTAGCCCTGTGGGAAGGACAGGCCCCTCCCTTCCCTCTCTGACATCAGGTCCTTTCTGACTCCTTCCCTGCTGTCCTCTATATAATGAGGAAATGATGGGTTGGGCTTCCCTGCAGCTTGGATTTGGCTCATAGGAAGGATGGGTGGTGTTTAACGTGCTGAGAAAGGAAAGGCAGTCCCTGGTCCTCTTGGGTGGTGACCCTGGTTTAAGTTCCTCTTGGTATCCTACTTCCTTTGCCTCAGTTGACTCTCTCTCCAGACCTTGGGAGCACAGGTTGTTTTCTTGCTAATCTCTGGTTGCCTCACACACCTTGTGTTGTTTCAGCGATTCATGGATCTTTCTAAGATTTCCCTGTGAGAAAGTCCCACTCTCCAGCTCTCTGTGTTTTCCCAGCTGCTGTATGGCTGAGAGGCTGGGCTGGGATAGCACCGACAATGTGCTCAGAAGTGTGCTTGGCATGTAGCAAGTGCTGGGTAAAGGGCCCTTACCAAATGAGCCTCCTGCCCACCAGCTCCTGCACTGCCAACTTGCCCCAGGCAGGCTCCTGGGAACATCAAAGCTCCCAAGCCACTGGCCACTCCTACCAGATTGCTCAAATCTGTGGTCCTACCTGTCTGTTGGCTCTTACCTAATCTAACCAGGTAAGAGAGATGCAAACCCCACCATGGCATTCGCATGTCACAATTTTAAGTTTTCAAACTTCTTACTGTGGTTTGTGACACCTCGCTTTATCTGGTCCTGACTTTCTGACCCTCCTCTGCTGCTTTCTAACTGCTTCATTCCAGACAGGCCTTGGCTTAGCTCGCTGGCTCATTCTTCCCTCTGGATCTGGCACGCTTCTTTGGTTCCTGGTCAGGTATGCCCTGTGAACCTCTCATGGGGAGGTAATTTTCACCCTGGGTAAGAATGGGGCCTTCTCATTCTAGAAACCCTCTCTGATTGTTACTGGGATCTCAGGCTTGCCTAAAGTTCTCAGTTCTGTGATGCTCATCATATGAATTTAGATGAGACAAGGCAGTCTAGAAGGTGGCAGATATGGTTATAGAACAGGAGGCACTCTTGAGGCCGAGAGTGTACAAGGACCAAAGGGGCCACCGAGGAAGGAAAGGCTCTCCTGGGGTAAGGGTGGATGATGGTCAGAAAGATGATTGTACAGGAGAATACTTTGGTTCCATGAGAGTGGACAACAGCCAGATTAACCCTATGTTGACCTATTTGTTTACATAGGCTTTCTCCATTCATGAAGTTCCAGGAACAGATAGCTTTCCAAAGGATTTTTTCTTATAAAAAAAAATGACAAATTGACCGCCCATTTGTATTGATTTTTTTTTTTGAGCTGAAGTTTCAGGTAGTCCAGGCTAGCCCTGACCTGTGTAACTAAGGGTGGCTGTGAGTTTCCAATCCTTCTGCCCAAGGGCTAGATTACATAATGTGCGGTAATGCACCATCATCTCTTAATAGAGGAGAAAATAACATGTCTGGTTTCTACCAGACAGCTAGATAGTAATCATGATCTTTTAGAAGTGTCATGTCTCTATCGAGGTTCAGAGATATGATCCTTATTTCATTCTTAGGAAGGCTAAGCAAAGTCCTGACCTTTCTATTCCAGAAGCTGATCAGTGTGGGAGCTACCTTCAATGACCTGGTTTACTAATATCTAGTTAGCAACCTGCTGTGACCATCATAAGGCTGGTTTCCTCACTATTCTGCGAACATAGACTCTTTTTTTGAGACAAGGTTTATTCGTCCAATCCTGTCTGTCCTGGAGTTGTTCTGTAGAGCAGGGTGGCCTTGAAGTCAGAGATCTGCCTGCCTCTGCCTCTCAAGTGTTAGGATTACAGGTACTTTACAGTGCAGACAAAGAAGGGTGACATGGACTCCTGATATCCTTTACTTTATCTTTCCTGGTTTACTTTATTACCTCTAATCCTCTTGTGTGCCAAGAGACCATTGTGTGCCAAGGGCCATTAGACTCTTGACTTGTCAGGACCTGATCTATGCATGACAAAATATTTTTCTGCCACCAACATAGTACAAAGCAGATTATTAGAGTGGGCTGGGAGTGAGTGAATGTTGAGTTAGCCCACTTGAAGCCATTACCCAGAATTAAAAAGTGATCAGTTTTAGACATCTGCCCCTGTACCTTACCTGAGTATGCATGTTGCATTTGAAGAGGGGGGTATGTAGAAGCCCTGGCTCATTTTTGCTGAGTCTTCTGATCCTTGCCTGAGTCCTGCACGCCTCTCAGAGTTCTATTCCTTTTGTGACTAGCTGTAGCATGCGGGCCTTCCCTGAGGCTCCAAAGACCCGCTGCACCCTGGAGGACCTCCAGTGCTCTGCATCAGATGAGAGCGATCTCATATTTGAACTAGATCCTTTAACTCTGTTCGCTGAGTGGGCTATGCTGAAGTTTACCCCTCTTTCAGACAACTTTCCTCTCTCACACAATCTAGCTGAACTTCCAGGGAGAAATAAAAGCTTACTTAAGGCTTGTCTCATTGACTACAGACCCCAGGGGAGCAGTTTCTTTGTTGTTTTTGCATTTTATCACAGATTGCAACTTGCGTGGCCTCCCTGAAGATTTTAGGGAGACACAGGATTTAAGCAGCTAAGACTGCCTACACTCCAGAACTGAGAGGAAATAGCTTTCATTCCGTAAGAATGAGCTAGCATGGCTTTATAAAGACATACTAATTTCTCTATTACTTGATTGCTCACCCTGCTTGCCTATGGCCAGTTTCTCTTTTAAAACTAATCCACCACCCTGAGGCACAGCTAGTGGCTGGTGGCATGCACTAATCCACCACCCTGAGGCACAGCTAGTGGCTGGTGGCATGCACTAATCCACCTAGCTTCTATCTTCTTTTTTTTTTTTTTCTGAGAAGTTCCTATCAGCTAGGCACTAGGCTATGCCAGGACAGGTTTCCCCAAAGTCTGACCATTTCGGGTAGATTTGATGGTCTTCCAGAAAGACTGTAGCTCTAACCAGCCTTGTCATGTGAATCCTACCCCATCTAAGCTTATGCTTTCATTAATGCTGGCCTTGATGCATTCTTTGAACATTATCTTTCGGTAAAATTAGATTCAGTATTGGGGGGTTTTTGTTTGCCTGTCTTCTCTTTCTTAAAATGAGGCCTAGCATGCCTTATACCCTAGCCCAGAAATTTATATTACCATCAGCCACTGTTCAAAACTTCAAAAACTTGTAAAAAAGGATCATTTGAGGCTGTTAAGTGGTTTGGGGCCATTGGCTGGGTCTACTTTTCATGGCACAACATTTTGGAGGATCTAGAATTTTCTAGGAGTTAGAACAGTCATTATTTGCTGCTTAGAATCATTCAGATTTGATATGAGTCTTTAAGGCAAAGGCCTTGTGTAGTTACAGATGTTTTCAGCCAACAGCATACTTCACATGGGACTCCTCCTTTGAGGTGATTTGGAGCTTACTCTACTAATCCATTTACTAATGAAGCAACTTTGAGTGAAAGTGAGGTCCTTGCAGTGCTGTAAGTGTATTTCAAGGTATGTCGGTGATGTTAAACCCCTATGGCCTGAGGTTTTTCTGAAAGATGTCAAGTCCACCCCTTCCACTGCCAGCCCTCAGGCTGCTAGGCTGACAAAGCTGATTTCTAAAACCCTTCTCTTCTATTTTTTTAAAAATGTGGTTGAGTCATTCTAGCAGCAAGAAACATGCCCACAATTAAAGTCAAAGCTGATGTGCCTTTGCTGGAGAGTGCTATGTTCCTTTAACTGGGAAAACAGGGCTGGGGCAATCCTCACAGCTGCTTTTCTTTTAGGTCACATTGCCCTGGACTACAGGTCATGTGATCATCTTGGCTGCAGCAACAGTTGCAATATTCCGCAATGAGATTATTGTAATTGGCTTAGACACCTTGTTTCATTCTTTTCTCTGAGCCTGGCAAAAGATCACCCTGAATAAAATCAGAGGGAAAGAACAGATAGATGTTAGACCAACGGCTCTCTCAAGGAGAGACTAGGGAGATCCTAAGAGCTACGAGCCGAAGAGCTAGAAGCCGATAAGATTCAAATAGGAGTTGAGTAAGTATTCTAGACTACGTGCTCCAGAGAAGGGGCTGTCTTGCTAAAGCTGTACTTACAACAGAGTGCCTGGCATAAAGTAGAGGCTTTATAAACATTTACTAAGTAATTGAATTCCCAAAAGGAGCCTGTAGAAAAGTAGATGATGAGAAAAAAGCATGGGTCTCTTCATCATTCAAATGACTTCTCCTAATAGAATTTTCTAGAAGAATTGTTATATTTTAGATCAAGCAATGCCATGGCTACTGCATGACTGAGGTTTGAAAAGTCTGCTAATAGTATTCTTTTGTGGAGAAGTGTACATTCATGGGTGGATTGGCAGCAACTGGAACAAATGTCCTCAGGTTCCCTTTGATCACCAAGGGAGGCCTTTTGAAGAGGGACCATTAAATAGGCAGTGTAAATATTAGAAAACTATCAGAGCTTAGTACGAGAAAAGCTTCAGTTTTGATCCTTCTTCATCTTCTGACTTTATGCAGTTAGACTCCCTGCTGCTGTCACAAGTTAGTTATACATGCTATAAAGTGCACAGTATATTGCTTTTATTTTTTGTTGTAAGTGGTCTGCTATCTTTTAAAGATATTTTAATAAGAAATTACGTCAGGTCCTGAAGGTCTTGTAATTTCTTGGTGTAGGTTCAGATTTCAATCTATAGCATTTTACTTTCTGTTTGAAAATCAATAACATTTCTTATAGCCTGTGTCTTCTAGTAAGGATTCTTTCAGCGCTTACTTTCCCCCTTTCTTTCAGTGACACCAACCACACACACTCACTCCAAATTCCCTGATGCTACATTGATTATTTATTTCTAGTTCCTCAGTGCAGCATTCCACATAGCTCTGACAAAATGTTTTAAAATATGTTATTTTATTTTTTGGTGATGTTTAATCTGCTGTTAATTCATCACAAGTGTGTATGTGTGCTTTATGTTTTAAAAAAATCTCAATGGTTTTATGTCTGTATGTTTGATTTGGATTTTATTTTTTTTTGAGACAGGGTCTCTTGCAGCCCAGTTAGCATTAAACTCACCTTAGAGTAGAGGCTGACTTTGGATTTCTGATTCTCTGCCTCTACTTCCTAAGTGCTGGAATTAAAGGCCTGTTCACCATACCTGCTTTTATGTAGTGCTATGTATGGACTACATGACTTCATGCATTCTACCTGGGCAAGCAATCTTCCTCTCTCCCAGCCTAGTTTTGACTGAATCTTTTCCCATGTCTCTATTCTACTTGCTGTTAACTTTACTATCTCTAGCACTCTCAATTTATAGTTTTCCCCATTTTGGCTATGCATTACTCTTTTACTCTTTCCTCTTTTTTCTTTTGCACGCCTAATAATTTCAATTTGACAACACTGAGAATCTCATTTTGTGAGGGTCAGGATATTTTTGTGTTCCCTGTAAGTACTGTCATGCTTTATTCTTAGGTACTTTTTTTTTTTTAAGCAATTGACCAGGAGGTAGGGGTGGTACTAGATTTGCTAAAATAGGACCATAATAGACTTTCTTGTAGGGCTAATTTTGCTCTGCTACTGAGATGAAGTCAATTAATATCGTGTCTCCAGACTCCGTATTAATGGTCTTGTATAACCATGGAGAATCTTTTAACTTGTAGAAACAAGAATGCTCCCCTCCCCATCTTGTGCAAGCCACATTGAACGTTCATTCTCTCTTAAGTTTATGTGCTCTTCTTCCCTGGATATGGAAGGTTCAGACATGTGCAGGCTAATTAGCTGAAGACTGGACTCTGCAGGTTTCCATGACTCCTTTCCAGACTTAGCTTTCTCCTCTCTGGTGCGTGCTCCAGATTTGACCCTCACCCTCTCAGTTCCTTCTCAAGTCAGTCTGCCTCAACCTCCCCGAATTTCTCTTGTTTTGTACTGAAGCCTGAGAACTCTCTGTATGTGATAAACCAATGTAATTTAAGGCTCAGCTCATTTTTGTCCCTTCCATTGGGCAAGATGTCTGATATTTGAACGTCGTTGTTTTACACCTGCCTGTTTGGTTTTGGTTTTCTTAGATAAGACAGTAAGTCTACTGCCATTGCTCCATATTAAGTGACCAGACCTGTCACTACAACTCACTCTGTTGATAAAACACATTGTTTAGGGTGTCACCTGCTTCCAAAGCAATGTTCATTAAGTAACTTCATGAGGATGGCAACCCATATTTACACATAAGGTAGCTCTTGTGCACGAAGGGTTCCTACAGCTGAGTTTTACATAAGACACATTTTCCATCTGGCTTACAGTTTAGAATTTCTCTGTGTCAGTCTTTCTAGTTCATTTCTTGTTGTTTGCTTTCTATCAATCTAAGGTTTTTCTTTTTCCTTCCAAGTTTTGTTTTGTTGTTGTTAGGGCACAGTATTCTGTGAACAAAATTTCATGGTGTTTTGTGATAAGAAATTTACTCTTTGTAGCCAATGTATAGTCCTCTAGAACGTTAGTGAAGTGTATTTGTTTTTTGCTAAGGTACATGTGAGACTAAATAAAGGCAGGGTCTTTTGACTTCAAGGCCTATAATGCTTATTCTATGAATACCTACTTCTACATTCTGGGGCTGTTTCCCAGAATAAAATATTTTACAGGATGGGTTTATAAAGAGAAGTGGAAACTGTAAGTTAAGGAACTTTTGTTTTTCTTGTTGAGCCTTAGCTTCAAATATTTACGGGGTGCTTCTTATAACATAGCATTCCATGTTAATTAGGACCAGTGATGCAACGCACTACCATCACCAGTTTGTAACCCTCTGCAGGTCTGACAGATTGATACGGTGCTATGGTTCACCTTTGAGATGTCACAGAAGCATGTGATAACTGAGGACGGGAGTAAATAATGCTTCTAGAACTAGTTTAGGGACTGTGGAGTGACGGGATGAGTGGGGCAGGCAAGCATAGCCAAGGTGGAATAGCTTGTCTCAGTACCACCTTAGGGACAACTGCCGGGGAAGAGGGGCCTCTCTCTGTAGGCCTGATGGGCCCGGCCAGACGTTCACTCTAGGGAGCTATGGACATGATTTTGTTGGGCTATTTGTGCACAGATTTATTCTGAGCAGATTATGCTGACAGCATGCAAGATGGAGAAAAACCAACAGCAGGTGCTTGAGGACAAAGACCATGTCTTAGTCATCTTTGTGTTCCCAGATTCTAGTTCCTGTTTAATGTGTGTTGAGTGATGTATCTTCTTCATCTTAAATTGCTAATGCTTCTTGATAACCATCGGCCTTGTCAATAGCGTTGGCAAATATTGCAAAAGAGCCCTTTCCTGCCCAGTGTTGTTCTGTTTAAATGGCTTAAGGGAGGTAAGCCATTGACTCGGACTTCTTTAAGCCATTTTTTAAAAAGTTATTTAAGAGTAAATTCAAATATAATAGTTACTCGTATTTATGGAGTGATGTTAATGATTTATGAGTACAATGCAAAGTAACTAAGTCATGCTAATTAGCATGCCATTATTTCACGTACCTGTTTTTTTGTGGAGAGAACATTTGAAATGGATTTTTCAATACTCTTAGGAAGCCAGAAAGCGGTCATTTAGCACAATCACCGCAGACACTGCTTTGCGCAATATACCTCAAAACAGCCGAGTCTTCCTGCCTAGGCGGCTTTGTACTTTTCAAGCTGTCCATTCTTTATTTTTTTTTCTCCTTTGAGACTGAGTCATTCATAGAAATTTCACAACCTTATTTTTTGAATCCCTGCATCCTCATTCTTAACAAATTCAGCTTGGCCTCACACCTCTCACAAAAGGGTAAGTTCACACACAGGTACCTAAAACAAGCCCACGTGCACTCCACCAAAGGGCTTGGCCCTGGTGGGAGCACTCAGGCTAGCTGAGACCACACAAGAAAGACAGACAGACAGATAGACCCTCCGATCGACGCGTGAACGCACGACTGCATCACGGGCAGTGTAATCATCAGGTTCATTCCCCGTGCTAGGCATCCACATCCCACCCTTCATGCCTGCGTATTACGCAAGGCTCGGCAGCCAGTAGCTCCCGACGTCACTGCGCGCGCCGCTTGCGTCATCACGGCGCGCCGCTGCAGCAGGCGCAGAGCCTGAGTGCTGGCAGCTGCGGATGCCCCGGCGCGAGCTGCCCGGCGAGTGTTGAGCACGGTGCAGGCTGCGGGACGCCGCTGGGCCGGAGCGTGGGGACAGGTGCGTGGGCGCCCTTCTTCCCGGGCCCGCCCGTGGCTTTGCAAGTGTCCGGCGCGGACCTTGGAGTGGGCCGGGCTCCGGGAAGGGTGGGCACGTTGCTGCCCGAGGGAGCCAGCTGCGGTGGTAGCAGCAACCCGGGAAACCGAGGCGGCAGGGGCCTGCGCGAGCGGCTGGCTCCGGGCACCGCCCGCCGACAGAAGCCACGCGAGGTGCGGCTGAGCGCCCTGCACCCCATGGTGTCCCGGGCGTGCTGTGGAGACCCCCTGCCCTCCCTGCAGCCTGAGACAGTCGAGTCGGGTGGTATGTTGCCCCTTTTCCAGATGGGAAAATGAAGTTGTAGCAGTTAACTGACTTGCCCAAATTCACACGCGTGGTGTGCAGCTGGGGCCTTGAACTCCAGATGGGGTCCATCTGCCTCTGCCTGTGTCTGACTGTCAGATTCCATATTCTTCCGTGCTCAGCGCAGCTGTCTCGAAAGTTTGGGATTTTCCCTATTCCTTTTTTTATTCTCTTCCCCGCTTCTGTAAAAAAAAAAATCTGCCCTGACCTCGAGTAAACCCTGTGGGGTGGAAGGAGCAAGGCGTGGACTTGGCACAAGCCTCCTTTTCCTCCTCTGATTGCTCCATTTCTTTTCTCAGGCAGCAGTGTGCTCCCCCTGTTGTGTGGCCATTCTGGACGGGAAGTTGGTAGCTGGGGGTCGACTCTTTATGGCACAGAAGAACTTTCCCCTCAGGTGCGCTGCCTCCCTCTGGTGTCAGCTCATTACTGATGCTGAATGGCTAAGGACACGGGCTGTTGTTCTGAGGCTAAACTGTGTGCGGGGACTGTAGAGAGGCCAGTGTCAGTTCCTTGTAGAAAACACTGTTCACGAAGGTGATCTTTGACTTTAAGAGAAGAATCTAATGCTAGGTGAGAAAAAGCCAACAACTAAAACAATGAAATAAAGATTATATAACAAAGTCTTTAAAAAGAAAAAAAAAGCACCCTGCACTCTTACCATAAATTACACCAAGTAAGCTTATGCTGGGCCTGGAAAGGTGGGTTGGCAGCTAAGAGCACTTGCTGATCCCTCAGAGGACCAGGGTTTGCTCCCAGCACCCATAGCAGATGGCTGACAACCGCCTGCAACTCTAGCGCTAGAGTATCTACTGCCCTGTTTTGGCTTCCTCAGGCACCCATATGTATATGCACACATGTTCATAGAGCGCTACAGGTATATCCGAGTGTGTTCAGGAAATACTGGGGTAAGGATGTTGATCTTTGGGATAGCCTAACAGACATGGAAACACATCAGGCCAGATAAGTGTTCTGCCAGCAAGCTATGGTTTTTATGCTGTGACTCACTGTACTTGAAATCTGTCATTTCAGTCGGTATCCTGTAACAGATTTGTGTAGACATCAGCATTTTGAGACCTTGTGTTAAGTCTCTGGATGCTTCCTTGAGTAGTACTTATTTTCTTCCAGCACATGATTTAGGACTTCTACGTTGTGACATGGATGAGTCTTCAGTGATGCGTGGCACAATAGATGTCTCTTGTTTGCCCAGTTCATCAGATTACAGCCTTGGCCGATGCAAACACTCAAGTGAGGATTGGGTGAGTTTAAGAGAAGCCTTCTAAACAGTTTACTTAAACATTTGCATTGCTATCAAGGAGAGATTAGTTATCACAGAAACTGCTTCCAACTTTAAAATACCTCAGCACAAGTCTATAGCAATGTTTGGTTATTTTTAAGTATGTCATATCAGTGAGATTGAACAATGAATGAACCCAAAGTTAAAGAAAACTCTTAGAACAGTAGGATGGTGTTTGGCTCTGGTCAAATGGTGTCACTGTCATTTATATTCTAGGCTTTAAAAGCTCTTGATAACAGAATGTCATTACACGAACTTTGTTTTTTTCTCTTAAGTATTGTAAGAACACCTGCTTACAGTGTCAGGTCCTCACTGTTCTCCTGTGGGAGTGAATAGTGTGTGCTTTGAAAGGGCATGAGTAAGGTAGACTGAGCATAGGGGTTCAGAGTGTGTCTTCATCCCCCTTTGGTTCTCCACAAGGAGAGCAACAGAACCAAAAAATCTGGGCACAGGGGTCTTTTCTGAGACTGATACTCCAAATAAGGACCATGCATGGAGATAACTTAGAACCCCTGCACAGAAGTAGCCCATGGCAACTCAGTGTCCAAGAGGGTTCCCCAATAATAGGAACAGGGACTGTCTCTGACATGAACTTATGGGCTGGCTCTTTAATCACTTCCACCTGAGAGGGAAGCAGCCTTACCAGTCTACAGATGAAGACAAGGAAGCCAGTCCTGATGAGACCTGATAGACTAGGGTCAGATGGAAGGGGAGGAGGACCTCTCCTATCAGTGGACTGGGGAGGAGATGAGGGAGGGAGGATGGGATTGGGAGGGGATTGGGGAGGGGGCTACTGCTGGGATACAAAGTGAATAAACTAATTAATAAAAATAAAAATTAAGAAAAAGAGAAATCCCTTTGGCCTCTGCAACTTTGGGTTACTCTTCTACTCTCTGCTTCCATGAGGCCAACGTTTTCAGCCTGCACATGTAAGAAAGGTACTATTGCCTTTGTGTGCCTGGCTGTAATTAACATAGGGAACTCCAGGCTTTTTGGGTTTCATTCCCTTTTGTGGCTGAATAATGTCCAACTGGGTAACATGTGTGCTGTGGTTTCTTTCTATTCTCTGGTGAAATTACAACTTTATAATTAAACCTGTGAATGCTGTATTAAGCATGTAGCAGTGTTACAAACTATAGTTGTTTTTAGGAAATCAACTTTCTTATGTACCAAACATTTTGCAGGTTATACTCATGGAACAAGATACCTTTCATGAAAAATACTCAAGGCACATGTAATTATACTGCCAAAGAAGGAAAACAGCATCATTTTGTCTTCTGTTTCAAATATCTTAGTTTTAGAGACCAAAGGGATCAAAACAACTCTCTTGCCATTTAGGCACAATTTCTGCCTTATATTTCTTAGGGTGACTGTGGGTTCAAACCTACCTTCTTCAGATCCGCAACATTGAAATGGAAGGAGAGCCTCATGAGCCGGAAGAGACCCTTCGTGGGCAGGTGCTGTGGTTCCTGCACGCCACAGAGCTGGGTAAGAGCTCTCTTGCTCACACATGTTCCTGCCACAGAGGATTGCAGTTTTATGGATTTTGTTGTTTGTTCTTAATGGACTCGGCTCCTTTAGGACTGAGACTTTGTAAGTCAAACATTTCTGTGAAAGACATGGACTTAAAACTTTTATCGCTGCTTACTTAGTGAGTAATATTGGTGTGGGTTTGGGGTGGGAGATTTTACTCTGAGTTAATGTCTGTAGAGTTTATGCAGGGCTCAACACCCTCTGGCTTCTGACTTTTGGCCCCAAGAGTGTCAGTGGTTTTTGTTATTTTGTTGAGGAATAAGCATGCCACACCTTCCTTGAGGAGAGCTGATTGGGTGAAAGGTGAGCTTCTGAGAGCATTTGGTAGAGGGATGTGTTAGCAAACAGAATTTCCTCCCCTACTGCTATAAGGTGAGAGTTATGTTTTGAAACGTTGTATTAGATACCAGTTTTTCCTGAGAGGGACCAAATATTTAGGATCAGAAATTGTCATTTACAGAGGTTGCTTATAACTTGTGTGAGTGACTGTGTTGGGTGAATTCTTCACCTGAGGCTGGCTTAGGAGGAGGTTCAGTTCTGAGTCTGGCATCAAGGGATTTATTACCATTAGCAAGATTTAGGCAGAGCCTGAGTAGTTCTTATTCAGTGCTGAGGTCTGCTCAAGAATGGCTTGTTAGAGATGCTCCCTTTAAAGTGTAAGTGCCTTAATGCAAGATTTGTTATAGCTGAAGGATTATGAAAATCGCCAGTCCAGGAGTGAGGCCAGCTTGGATTTAGAGGATAGTGGAAACAAAGATTTAAATAGAAGGCCATGTGACTTTTCTTTTTAGACTGGCCTCTCACCTAATTCTAATTTTGAATGCAAGACAAGACCTTAACTACAGCTCTGCTCCTAACAGTGTTGCCGCTGTGGTTCTGCAGGGCATTATAAGTCAGAGCTGCATGGTGTGGGGGGTGGGGCTGTCGGTGTGATGCTAGGCCTGGGTTAGACGGATGTATTTTAGCGGGCTGTTGCTTTTTCTGTGAGGTAGTAAAAGATGGAAATTCATCTTGAATTTCCTCCATGTGCATTTAAAATAATTTTTAGTGAATGTTTTTATAGTCCTTGATATTTGCCTCCATTCTTTGAAATCCTAGTTTTTGATAAAGATATTAAGCAATTTATATGTCTTGTGACACTTCCTTTACATTCATGTTTGAGCTTCTTCTGTTTTGCTTACCTTGATAAAGGGGTACACTGTCATTTCAAGATGACCTGCCAGGAGAGAGACTGGTAGCACCGTTAGGTGCTCAGTCATTCCAGGGAACAGAGAGGTCTGAGACTGAGTCCTCACGTGTTGGTAGCCTCAGTTTTTATCCTTAAAAGAATCATAATTCTTATGTGCCTCCTGCTCAGAGGGGTTTAATTCAGCAGTAACTGGCTTTAGGATGATACTTTGTATTTGGGGAACACTTAAATCTGTAACTTCCTGTGACTGAAGCTGACATGGGTCTCTGCTCTGTAGGGATGGGAGGAGGAGTGGTACAGGGAGGGAAGAGACACCATTGCCTTTGGCTTTAGGGTTTCAAAGATTCGAGTTTGTGACTGTCTTTGAAGTATAAAAGGTATTATTCAATAAAACACATTTTCTTCATTCTGTAAGTTTTGAAGCAACAATTCCTACTGTTATGCTTGGATTTTAAATGTCATCTAGAGATATTAGTGGGATTCTTGACTGTCAGTCCAGCTGTGAATTCATGTCTGCATTCATTTTCTTTTTATAGGAAACATTTTTCAACCCCAGTATACCCTCTCTGGGTTTGCGGAACGTTATTTATATAAATGAAACTCATACAAGGTAAAAAGGCATTTCTTATACTTCTAGTAAGATGTTCTGTGGTTTCTAGAGTGGCTAGAATGTGATCTTTGAAGGGTTAGAGGCCTGCCACTGTTGATTGCTGCTCTTCTGTCAGGTGTCCCCATGTGGTATGGGTGCCATATGTTATGTTCTTATAACACATGCAGCTACTGACTTCGCTAAGAAGTAGGAAGTATTTCTTTGATAAGAGATGTAGGTTTGAATGTCTTATATGTTGTGACTGTTACATACTTCAAAAGAAATTATAAATGTGGCTTAGCTCACTGGTTCTCAACCTGTGGGTCACACATCAAATATCCTGTTTATCAGATATTTACATTATTATTCATAACATTCATTCATAGCAAAATTACAGTTATGAAAAAGCAATGAAATAATTTTCTAGTTGGGGTCACCACAGCATGAAGAACTGTGTTAAAGGTTCGCAGCGTTAGGAAGGCTGAGAAACACTGTATTAGCTTGGTCTTCTGAGCTTGGTTTCCAGAACACATCACAGAAGGAGAATGCCAACTCATGAAAGTCACCCTCTGAGTGCCATGTGTGCTTGCATGTGCGTAGGACTTTAAAAATGAAGGTTAACACCTGTCACTCTGAGTCCTGGAGCGCCTCTGTGGAATAAAGCCACCCTTGGAAGTGCGTCCACTGTACAGAATGGTGGGTCTCATGTTCTCGCGCTGTGTGTCATCTCCCTCCTGTGCGCCCTCCTTGCAGTAAAGGTTTTTAGGTTTATTTATCCAAGATCATCATAATAATAATAAAAAAAGAGTCCCGACTTCCAAATTCCAGATATTCAGGGATTTGATAGGTGCCAGAGAGGAAGAGGCCTTTGTTCTACATAGGTCAAAGTTAGAGGTTAAGAAAGAGTTAGAAGGCTGTATGTCTGTGAAGCAAGGGAAACAGCAGCCAAAGGGCGGGAAACAGGCCTTACCGGGTTCCAAGGCAGTAAGAGGTGTTCCTGGTCATGAGAAAGCTTGAAAGTCTATGAAAGGAATCCAGGACTTGGATTTGGTCCTCGATAGTACTACTCCTAATTTGATGAAGAGAGTCTTGTGTGACCGTCGCGAGACTGGCTGTCAGTGTTAAAGTTTGCTATTGTGATAGAACCAGTGTCCAAGCCCAAGTTTTTAAAAAGTTTTAATTTTTTTCCATTGCTCAGTTTCCTCTCTGTCTTTGTTTAAATTTAAAGCAGAGAGGAAAGACTGGTCTATGAAGTTTGTTTTTATCTCCGTTTTCTTAGTTGACATGCCTGTGGTCCTAAGTAAAGAAACAGTTTCTTCTTCATGTAAATAGACATTTTACCTATGAAGCCAACATTTTTGTCTGTTACCTGTGATTAGAGCAGTTTTTAAGGCTTTTTAAAAAACATAGATTATGTTGACAACAGCCCAAACTAGTTACCAAAACAAGTAGAGCTGCTTACCTGTTGAGTGACAAAGCCTAAACATTTTGTCAGCAAGGCCGCGTCCTGTCCTGCTGCACACACGCAGGTCCATCCGCACACCCGCCCAAGGACATTGCTCTCACATTCCCAGGTGCACACTCACGCACACTGTCACTTCACACAAACTGTTCAATAGAGAGTGCTTGGGTGTGTATTTTAGTAGTCATCTGAAAGTGTTCACTGAGCACCACGCTGGGTTAACCTTTCAGAAGATGGAGACAGAAGAGGAGGACTCAGAAGGCAGGTGAGCAAATTATTCACAGACAGTTCCATTCTTTGCATCTTTGCAGAGTTATTGACCTCACATTTGGAATCTGCTGTCAGTATCACTATGGAGCAAATAATAGTGTTGCCTTGTAGCATTGTCATACATGGTTTCAAATCATTACATAATGAAATTCATGGCTGCTTATTCTGAAGTGCATCTCTGTGTACCCCCAGCTAAACACCTCTTACTCATCAATAAGAGTATTATTATAGACTTGTGTTTACGGTAGTGTAAAATGGAAGAATTTTTTTTTCCTGTGCCTGTTTGAGCTCTCAAATAATGATACAGAGACCAAATATTTTTATTCAAAGCTTCAGGCACTATAGCTGGGCAGATACTGAGCCAGTCCAACCCAGCTGTGCTGGCTTGCCCTACTTCCCAGCCTCATGGCCCATTACCTTCCATCTTGGTCTCACTTTGGCACATCCTTGTTCATCTGTATTCTCATGGTGACTCCTCTTCCCTGGTACTCACCAAGACCCCCTCACTGGGTTTGGAATTCCCACCTTAACTGTCCTGTCCAGCTATTGGCTGATCAGCTCATTATTACTCAATCAGAAGGTGATGGACAATTTTTATACAACATTGAGACAGGAGATGCTTCATAAAAATGACAATGCCAAAGTCAAAGTCTAGACTGCATTCAAATCTTTGGGTACAGAAATCAGCATTTGAATGCACAGTGTACAAAAACATCCTACAGCACAGTGGAAAAGTGTAGATATTTAGAAGCCAGATGTCTTTGATCTGATTAGCTTTTAATTCAGTTTAAGTCTCAGTGCTTATCTTGGAAGACTGCTTTAATACAAAAATTGCCTTTCCTGTTGGGAAGAGATCTTAGGCTTACTTTATGTAGCCTGTAGTTGCAGCTTTGCTCTGTGTGTGACCTCCGTCTGTACCTGCTCATACACAGCTGGTGGGAAACATCCCACTTACTTGTCTTCATAGTGCTGTTCATGAAGTCACATTCTTCTTTTGGGTATGATAAACAGTCTCTCAGCTTCACTTTTACCTGAGAATTTATGAAAACAATTATGAGTCAAAATGTCTGCATAGCATCCTGACCTCTAGGACTGTTGGCAGGAATAAGTGACCTGAAACTCTCTGTGGGCAGAAGACCACTAGGTAGTGGAGGTGTGCTGGGTACTTGCTGAGAAAAGGTTGGTGTGTGTGTTGCAGACACCGAGGATGGCTGGCAAGACGCCTTTCTTACATCCTTTTTGTTCAAGAGCGAGATGTCCACAAGGGCATGTATGCCACTGGTGTTACTGAAAACGTACTGAACAGCAGCAGGTGAGGGCGGGCACACTGGATAAAGGGGCAGGGCGGATGTGGCAATGGGAGGGGAGTGGGAATTAAGCCTCTTCTGTTGGTTTCTTTGTTTCCATATGGAAGTGCTTGCATTTCTGAACATGAACTGTTCACCCACAAAAGAAATGGAGGAAAGTCAGGACAGTGGAAAGTATGGTAAAGAGTGCCACGCAGGCGGATGGTTCTGTTCTATGCACTGCGTACTGAACAGGTCTCTAGAATGTGAGAGGCACATCATGAGCCAAAGTTAGAGATGTGCACGCATGTGCCTATTCAATTTTTAAAATATGAATATGATACTTGAGCCCAAGTCCTTGTAGGAGGAAGCCATGCTAGAATCTTGGGTAATAAGATTTTTTTGTTTTCAGAAAAACTTGTTTTCCTGAGAGGGAGGCTGACATCAGCAGACTAACAAGGGAAAGAGCTTACACCTTCATTAATATGTACCAGCCTCCTGGAAAGAGATTGTCTAACACTGTGAGAAACTGGAGTAGCCTTTAGGGCAAAAGGAAACTAGGTGATTTTGAGGTGTAATAAATAACTTCAGGGGATTATGAGGGAGCTAGGGGAGAGGTAGCAGCAGGGACAGAGTTTTTCTCTCAGAGGGAGTAAATGAGCAGTGGAGTTCACTGGGGATGGAGCGATTCGATCACCCAGGTAGCTGGGGCCTCCCTCAGGAGACCAGCTGAAGCCAGCCTGATGTTGCCTGGACTTTCCCAACCTGCTTAGTAGGATTCTAGGAGTTTCATAATCTTTGTCTCTTTGGGGAGAAGTTTTCTGTCAAATAAGGGAATTCCAGGGAGCCCCTCCCAGTGCCTTAGGTCAGAGGAGACCTCAGAGCACTCGGAACCCCGAGGCAGTTTCCAAGGCCTTCCATTTGCCTTTAATGCAGAGAAGCGCAGCTGGCTCCATGATTGAGGGTGGTTTGTAAGCCTCAGAGTGTGGGAGTTTGGATGAGAAGTGTCTCTGCTCTGTTTCTTGTGTGTGGCCCACCTCAGAGTAGTAGCTGGAGTGACGAGTTTTAGAGATGGGGTGACTGAACACTTAGAATTCATAGGGTTTGGTTGTAGCCTTGTGGGAGGTTGTGGCTCCAACCCCAGCCATGCTGGTTCCTGGCAGGAACTCAGGAAAACACGTTAAATGAACTATTGAATAGTTGGCGATAGAGATATCACATTAGAGTCCCAGAGGGGTATCTCAGGCCCATGCAGGAAATGTTTGCTAGTTAAAACCTTCAGGTAACTAGGGTGATGGAACTACTCTAAGTCAAGAAAAGCTTTGTCCAACTGGGATGAGCTTTTTCTTCAGTACATTTTTTTATAGCTCCGTGCTGATTTTAATCCTGAGCTCTGCCTTTGTAAAATGACAAAGGGAGGAAAAAAAATGGCTCAAACGAAGAAAAGAAAAAGTAAATAATTATGTCTGTTTTAATGCTTCTAAGAGTTTTACATACAATTCTAGTGGTGACAGTATAACAAATGACAAATTTTGATTCCAAAGAAAAATCAGATATTACTTTGACATTTTTTGTAGCAGTTCGTTGTACTTTATTACACTACATTACATAAAGCCATTTTCATGAAGTCTGCATGTACTTTGAGTACAGTCTTCATTGTGGATTATGCACGGGGCAGCTTTCCTTTTCTCTTTGTTTGCTGGAGTGTACCATGACTGGGGCATTCATGCTCCACAGCAGTCCGGCCTGTCCAGATTTCTAAGGGACTCTTTGGCTTAGGAGGATACCCATCACTTTAAAACGTTTCAGCTGTTAGTTATTTATGTATGAGTATGTGTCTGTGCAGGAGGAGCCAGAGGAGTGTCCAGTTCCCTGGAGCTGCAATTGCAGGCTGTTGTGAGCTGCCTGATGTGGGTGCTGGGAATCAAGCTCAGGGCCTCTGCAAGAACAGTCCATACTTCTAGTCACTAACCCATCACTCCAGGCCCTGGCCATCAGTATTGATAGACAGCAAGAGCTAGTGCTCCTAAGTTGAGTTTTCTCTCTCAAAACCCATATTTCTCTCTCAAAAAAACGTATTAAAGAGAATATGCATTTTCTGCATATTAAAGACAATGAACATTTTATTGTTTTTTCGTTCTATTCATTTATAGCTGTAGTTTAGGAAATATCAAATATGTACTCTAAGTAGAATCAATTTCATTGTCTGACTTTTACTTTCAAATCAGAGTCCAAGAGGCAATTGCTGAAGTTGCTGCTGAGTTGAACCCAGATGGATCTGCCCAGCAGCAGTCCAAAGCCATCCAGAAAGTGAAGAAAAAAGCCAGGAAGATACTGCAGGAAATGGTTGCTACCGTCTCTCCAGGGATGATCAGGTGTTACAGGGCTTGATGCCAGAGCCAGCCTAGGCCCTTCAAGTAGACTAGAACCACTGGATCTTCCTTTCCTAGCTCAAGGAAAAGATGGGAGGGGGCACGTATGTTGATGTGTTTCAATGTTCAGTCTCTCCGCTCACGTGTGAGCCAGCACAGGGGCGGCTTTAGCTGCTTTCACAGTGTTTTAAGTCAGGCCTGGCTCCAGCAGCCTCTGCTGCTGACAGGTAGTGGACACTCTGTTATGGGTGTCATCTGTTCTTAAGTGGCTGAGTCAAGCCTCATGTATCCATGTCACACAGGGAGGGCTTGAGTGTATTAGGAGGATCCCTTTGCTCTCTAATTAGCTTGGCCATTCACCTTTGAAGTACTAGGTGCCACTAGCCCACAGCAAATCGACATGTGTGTTAGAGGCTTCTTTTTACATGAGCACACTCATTCTTCAGTTCATTCCCACATGCACACACATGAAGTCATTTGCAAGTACTTTTTAGGTTGTAGACTCAGAAGCTGAGGGAAGCAGATTTATAACATACACACGTGTCTATGTACATAATAGATTTAAATGTTTTTATTTCTTTCAGGCTGACTGGCTGGGTGTTGCTAAAGCTCTTCAACAGCTTCTTTTGGAATATTCAGATTCACAAGGGTCAACTTGAGATGGTTAAAGCTGCAACTGAGGTAGGATTTCTGTGCCCCATCACCTCATTTCCCCTGAGTGTGGGTTCTGTGCCCCATCACCCCATTTTCCTGATGTGTATGGAGTGCAGCTAGAGCTCATTCTGAAGGTCTCTGTGCTGTTAGCCCTTTGAACCATTTGGAAGCCCCCTCCCCCTTCGTGAAAACTGCAGTAGCATTTGGGGAGAGAAACAGGGCCTATCAAATGTGTAGAAGTCCTTTTGTAATTTACCTTGCAACAGTCCTGAACAGCAAGTCATGCAATCCTGAGACACAGGTAGACATCAGCCCTAGCTACAGACAGTGAGTGACTTTTCTCAGTGTTTTAAATCAAGCCTGGCTCCAAAAACCTCTGCTCAGTTTTCATAGTGAAGCTGCCTCTCAGGAGAGGTGTGGGTCAATTTGAACTGTTGTGTATTCTTCCCCCACCAGCTGCTGCTGATTTAGTAGAGCATTAGCTGTGTAGTAGTGGTCTAGCTGTGTAGCCATTGGTGAGTGATGGGAGCATGTTTGTAGAGAGCGAGTCAGTGGTTAGCCAGTGATGAGTGACTGTAACCAAAGGCAGTGGCAAAGTGGGCCTGAGCGCCAAGTCCTGAGCTCTAAAGCTGCTCCTTCCCTCTGCCGTAGACGAATCTGCCGCTCCTGTTTCTGCCTGTGCATAGGTCCCACATCGACTATCTGCTGCTCACCTTCATCCTCTTCTGCCACAACATCAAAGCTCCGTACATCGCCTCAGGCAACAATCTCAACATCCCCATCTTCAGGTGAGGTCAGCTTAGGCTGAAGTTAAAGAGGGAAAAAGAGAGTTTTGCCAGACATAGGACACACCTTTAATCTCAGTATCGGGGTCGCCTAGGGAAGTGGATTTCTGTGAATTTATGCCATCTTGGTTCACATTGCAAGTTTCTGGCTTGCCAGGGTTATATAGTGAGTCGCTGTCTCAAACAACAACAAACAAACCAAACCAAAACTGAAAAATCTAAACAAACAATAAAACCGAAAAAAAATCCAAACCGAAACCAACCAAACAAACAAAAACAACAATTGTTTTAAGTTTGGGATTAGTTTTGTTATGTTCTTGTACTTGTTATAAAAATGATATTGGCCTTTTTATTATAAAAGTAATGCTTTATTGTTACATTATCAAAGTATCCTATGGATGATCACTATTATTTCTATATTTGATGTGGGCTGCTTTGTGAACTGTGATTGCTATACTTGAAGGACAGTATCACGTGGACGAAAGGCCATTACAAGGCAAAGGAGTAGCTTTTTCTACCAGCCCTGTCCAAGGAAGGTGTTTAAAGGTGGGGAAGAGTAACCTGTTGTTACTTTGACCTATGATGTGGAGAATCCAGTGTAATACTTTTTGCTGGGTAATCCAGAGGGTGCTGTGAATTCTACTCAGAGGGAACAGCGTGTTTGGAGGCAGAGGCTCAAGAGCATGGTGGCAGGAAAGTGAAGGACAGGCAGGCAAGTTGGACTGTATCCTGGGAAGCCATGGCAAGGCCCGAGGCTGGAGCTGATGGCTGCACAGGTAGTAATGGTTATACCAGAGCAGCTCTCAGCTAAGATAGGATGCTCCTGCCTGAACACACGTGTTCATACTTGTATGTTGAATGCTCATTCTGATTCTGTTGGGAGAGGTCAGGCAAATGAAGAGGGTTTATATCAGGAGCATAGCCATGTTCTTAGGGAGGAGGGCAGAGACAGAATACAAAGGAATTAGTAAACTGAGTTCCTAGGAGTCAATGCTTGTCCAGATTTGGGGCTCAGCGGAGGGTGTCAGGAGATTGGATCTGCTGTTCACTGAGGAGGAGCTGGTCTGAGAAACTGAACTCTAACTGCCGAGCAGCACACAGCATGGAGGTTAGCTCCGGGACCTGACATGAGTTGGAGGGGGTGACTGCAGAGAAGCTTCGGGGAGTGGACAGTAACTGGACAGGTGGGCCTCCCACAGTGGTATTCACAGTCCAGGCCTCAGTCTCGCCGTGTAGGACTCCCTTTTCCTGGTCACCATCCCTGGTGTCGTTCCCCCCACCCACACCCCCAGGCTTTGAGTTCTCTAGGCCCCCAGAGGTTTGCAGCTAGCCAGACTAGTGTGACCAGGAGAAGAGAAGCCATCATTCTGGTAGTCCGTGGTATTTGTCCTGATGAGCTTTAAGCAAAAGTGGACAAGACACATAGTCCTTGCTGTCAAATAGCTTGTCATGTAACAAGGAACATAGATAAACAACAGTAACACGGTGACAGATGTGTTTTCCCAGGGACTAAAATAGTACTAGTGAACTGAGAAGCTAAGTTAGAAAATCATCAGGAAGGTTGCTGGCTGGGGAGATGGGACAGCTGGTAAACTGCTTATCAGGCTTGAGGCCCCAAGGTCTGTCTCTAGAATTTGTTCAGAAAAAGTATGGGTGTGCTGGCGTCTGCTTGTGAGCCCAACACTGGGGAGGCAGAGGCAGGCGGAACCTTGGGCTCTCTGGCAGCCAGCCTAGTTTGTTTGTCAAGGTCCAGGCCACTTATAGAACCAGTCTCAAAATGTAGATGGATCTTGATTAATGACACTTGTGGTTGTGCACTGGCCTCATATGCACCTGTGTCTGTGTGCACACTCACTTGAACACACCCCTACCCCCACAGGCATGCACACAAATATACACGTGTGCATGAACACGTTTGAGCACAGAAAGGCCTGGCCTCAGAACTAAGGTGGCCGTTCTCAGGCTCTCTTGTGGTCAGACTAACTACATACTCATTCCTGCCAGATCTGGTTTTCAGGGAGGCTTTTTGTAAGTGCCATACATTTATAATTTCTCTTAAGTCAGTGTTTCTTTCCAGGAACTCAAGCCAGCCATGGGTTAGCCTGCCCTTCCTTCAGACATAGTGGAGATTAGAGTTTTCTTTTGCCACGTTTAAGTCTCCACAATGACAAAATACATCTCAGGATACACTGGTCACTCATTGAATTCACTCTGCCAACACCTTACCCTGATGTCCATATACAGGAGACTGGAGTGTGGACCATGTCAGACAGTTTGCTGTTCACACCAAAGGAGACCAGAGTCTGTTACATGTGAGCAGTGTTACTGCACTCACTGTTGGGATTTTCATGTTTATTTGATGAGGCCAGGAAGAGCTGTAAGTTCAGGAAAGCTGACTCAGACTCTCAGCTTCACATCCAATCTCATCAACGTTACAGACAGATCTGTGGTCAGGAGCAGAATTGTATTATTCCTGTGTGTGCAAATGAGTCTAGTTTTTGTTTTTAAGTGCAGAGCCTAGAAGAGGAGGTCTGATCCCCTGGAACTAGAGTTACAGAAGGTTGTGAGCTGCCATGTGGGTGCTGGGAGTTGAACTCAGGTCTTCTGGAAGAGCAACCAGTAATCCTAACCGCTGAACTGTCTCTCCAACTCCTGTTTCCTGTTTTGTAACAGGATGGTTACACTTGATATCAGTTTGATAAAATTATTATCTCATAGGGAGCCTCTTTTCAAGCATCAGTTGTTTGAGAATATTGTCCCCAAGGAATATTTGTTCACTTGACAAATTTGCCAATGGTTAGTGTCTATGTGTCTCATACTCTGTCTGGGGACCACGGGCAGCATTTTAAAAAATTTTATTTACACACATATCTATGTGTATGTACATATGTACATGTAGTTACATATGTGTGTATATATGTTTACATATATACAATATAATTACACACACATTGTGTGGGTAAATTTCTGAAATAGAGTTTTACTTTGTAGCTCTGGCTGACCTGGAACCAGCAGTGTAGACCAGGCTGAACTTGGATCTTGTCTCAGCTTCCTGAGATTGAAAGCATGCACCATCATGCTCAACCACTGATTAACTTTGTTGGCAATTGCATAGATGTATTTAGTGTATTCTGACCATTCTTCTCCTTATGCTCTTTCTTATCTCCTTCTCATCTCTATTAACCCCACCCCATTTCTACCCAAAATCTCCTTCAAATCTGTGTCATCACCTCAACGAACTTGTTTTGACTCATAAGTTATGATGCAGCCAGACTCCAAAGGCTGAGGAATGCGAGAGATATATCAGCATCATGGACAATGAGCACTTGCATTTCCACTGTCAAAGTTGGAATGCTGTGTTAGGTTTCTATCTGGATGGCATATGATTTGGAGTATCTTGACACTTGAGCCTTCTTTTTACATTTTTCCTGTTAATTAATTCATGCATTCTCGAATTTGTAGTACCTTGATTCACAAGCTTGGGGGCTTTTTCATAAGACGGAGACTCGATGAAACTCCAGACGGACGCAGAGACATTCTGTACAGAGCGCTGCTTCATGGGGTGCGTATAGGCCAAGTCGTCCCCAGCACTGTAGTGCTGTGTGTCCTGGGAGAGCAATGGAGATATGTTGGAACTGTTCTCTGATTTGGGAGATTACTGCATAGATATGGGTAATCATATTTTTTTATCACTCAAATACAGCTTTGGTTAGATCCTTTGCTGTAATGGGTGTGGGGGAATGTTTACTGAGTGGTGTGTGTTTTGTCCTAAGATGTAGCTGTCCTGAGCTCATCTGAATTGCATGGTCTGCTTACGCATGATTCTCTTGTATCAGCACATAGTTGAACTACTCCGACAACAGCAATTCCTGGAGATCTTCCTGGAAGGCACCCGCTCCCGGAGCGGGAAGACCTCCTGTGCTCGAGCAGGGCTGCTCTCCGTGGTAGTGGACACTCTGTCCTCCAACACCATCCCTGACATACTCGTCATACCCGTGGGCATCTCGTATGATCGGATAATCGAAGGGCACTACAATGGTGAACAGCTGGTAAGGGCCAGTCTGCACAGGGTTGTCTTCAAGCTTTGCTCTTATATTTAATGATGCCATTTCACTAAACATGGTTTCTGTGTTGCACGGCTGAAAACTGCCTGGCTGGGCGTGGTGAGTTGCCTTCCTTTCGTTTGCTAGCCTGTGAGAGAGTATCACAGATCTTTTTCTGTGCTTGGAGAAGTGTATGAATTCCTGGGTCAGTGCTAGCTTTGATCATGGGATTGGAGGTGGAAAGCCACTTGCCACTGGGTAGTGATTTCAGTGTTGATTCTGTGTGACTTTTAGTGAAGCCTGAAGACTGGCTGGGCCATGTTTGCAAAGCAACTGCAAACTAATTTGAGAAATGGAAGTAATTTTTTCAGTACACTTTTACCAAAGGATGCACGAGTCATAAATACTTAGATTGGATCATTGCAAAGTGAACTCACCTATTTGACTAGCACCTATGTGAAGGAATGATAGTATCAGGACCCAGAAATCTTACCTGCACCCTTCCTATTTGCCCCCTCTAGCAGAGCAATGTGTCCAGACTCTTATAGGAAGCGTGGTTTTCCCCATTGTTGAACTTTATATAGTAATAATAATCTATGCGAGAGCACAGGTGCTTGTGAGGCTCTGCCATGTTGCTATATGCAGTTTAGACTCCACAGTGGGGGATGTTCCACTGTGTGAAGAAAGCGCACACCCAGCTCTTTGTAAAACTGAGCACATTTCTCGTAGAGCTTTTGGGTTGACTTTGGTCTGTGTACTAAGGCAGTAGCCGTGAGTGTTGGTTTACTCAGTCATAAGCACTGCTAGCACGTGAGGCACATCGCTCCAGTGGCTTTGCTAGCCAGTGGAGTTCAGTGTTGCTGATGGAGTGTGCAAGTCTTGGGCAAAGTGTGCCCTTCAAGAGCTCTGCTACCAGTGTGTCACAAGTTCTAGGACACTTGGCAACCTGAGGCTTCAAAAATAAGGGTTACACCTAGAATTTTAGCTGCTTTCAACAGTTTGTGCTGTCACTGTGTGCACCTTGTGTGATGGTGTGTTAAGCAAATATTTTCTAAGTGTCTCATCAGTGGAAAGTCCACCATGAGGCTGACTGGCATTCAGTTGCCTAATGTGTACACAGGTTCTAGTGATTCCCCCACTTCTGATAAGTGGCCTCTGTCCCCCTTTGTTTTAGTCCTTGGAAAGTAGTGTAGCAGGGTGTTTTTGTCCTTCACTGTTCTATAACTGTTATCTTTATGAGTTGTGTGAATGCATATGAAGTGTACTAGCATTGGGTATTTCTCCTTGCTCAGTTTCCTCTCCTGAAAGACAGGGTTGTATCTTGTGAGCATCTTTGAATCTAGCCATGTTCTGGTGACTTCAGATTGAAGCAATCAGACATGTGCAGCCTGCCTGTGAGCCGCATGGTCTTAGGGTAGCCGTGAATGTGGTCCAGCTCCCAGCCCCCAGCCACTCACTCTTCTTTCTTTACTAGTCATTGTCTTCTTTTCAAGGTACAACTCAAGCTTCTAGTAAAGAATCGTTTTAGCCAAGCACAGTGTCTCCTGTCTCTCAGCAGGTGGGAAGCTTCAGGAGAGTTGCATAGTGAGACCCAGTCTCAAAAGAAACAATAACCACACAGAACAACCTCCCCTCCACTGTTGTGTTTAGGGCAAGCCCAAGAAGAATGAGAGCCTTTGGAGTGTGGCCAGAGGAGTTATCAGAATGCTGCGGAAGAACTATGGGTATGTCCGAGTGGATTTTGCACAGCCATTTTCCTTGAAGGTGAGAGTCTGCTGTAGCTCAGATGGAAGCTTGTTTCTAATCTTCTAACCTTTAAAGATCAAAATATAATTTATGTTATTTTGAAGGGTGTTTTCCTTTCTTTTAATTTTTCCAGGAATATTTAGAAAGCCAGAGTCAGAAGCCTGTGTCTGCTCCCGCTTCCCTGGAGCAAGCGCTGTTACCAGCCATCCTTCCCTCAAGGTAGGCTGAGGGCCTGCGCTACCTCAGCCATCCATGACCCTCGCGCTCTGTTGCCTAGGACGGCAGCTTAGCCTTAGAAGAGAGCGCCCATCTTCACGGCAGTAACATTCCTCGTGATTTCATAAGAATGTGGGAATGTGCATGCTCTCTCTCTTTCTCTAACACTCATATTTGTGTATGTGTGTATGTGAGAGAGAGAGAGAGTGTGCTTTGTTTAATTATATGTAAAACCTCTTTGATTTTGTTAATCTTGTTGGGTTATTTGGTTTATGCTTTTGAATATGTGAACTGGAATTTTTGGTGATCTATTGGGTAAATGAGTGAGATGCATAGAAGAGTGTTTGCTAATGATTGAATTTTCCAGAACTGAAAATGCATTCCAATTTAGAGCCCTTTCTTTATTTGTAGGTAAACTGTTGAATTTTCAGATGTTTAATACATGATCTATTGCTTTCTGCATTCTTTCTGCCAGTGAGTTTGGAAGTTGTATACCAATAGACTGTTTAGACATGAATAAAGTTTTCTGTCTGAAAAAATTAGGCTCTGCATTGTAGAGGAAAACATTCCAGAGAAATTATCTATTTATGATTTACTTTTAAGATGTGTGGTGAACAGAGCTATTCATACGTTTAGAATTTAGTTCTCTTTTGTGTGCCTTATGGAACCTAGCACTGGGTCTGGTCCATGGGTGTCGTCCCAGCTGGCGGAAGGCGGGAGGAGCACTGCAAGCTTGAGGCGGACCTAGTCTGTGTAGTGAGGTTTAGCCAGCCTGGGCAACAGAATGGTTGTCATCTCAAAATTAAGAATAAAAATAGGCTAGGGTCAGATGGAAGGGGAGGAGGTCCTCCACTATCCATCAGCTGGGGATGGGGCAGGGAGGAGATGAGGGAGGGAGATCAGAATTGGGAGGGAATGAGGGGGCTATAGCTGAGATACAAAGTGAATAAATGTAATAAATAAAAAATTATTATAAAAAAATAAAAATAAGGTTGCAGTGTGGGGCTGCAGAGGTTGATTTTATCTTTTCAGACCTAATGATGCTGCTGCTGAGGGTCAAGACATGGAGTCCAGAAACACAGCGGATGAAGCCTTCAGAAGAAGGCTGATTGCAAACCTAGCTGAGCACATTCTCTTCAGTGAGTGTGGCTTCATACTTTCCTGCCGCACAGTTCACATAGCACGTGTAGCAGTGTAGTCTGTGCATTGTTGTGGTTAATTTAATGCTCTGTCTAATAATGTTTATATTAGCCCTGTAGTTATTATGGTGGTAACTATCACAATCAAGAAAAGACATAGAAACTTGATAAAGTTTAGACTAGCCTTATCTCAATTGGGGCAAGGCAGAGATTAATGCTCCACACTACCTTTACCTCCCAGCCCTACTCCAGGCAACCTCCATGATTCCACAAATACTTGCTTATTCTTCATCTGGGCCACTTCCTCTATTCATGCTGGCCCATGTGCTTCTCCCAGGCTAAGCCAAGGTAGTTTGCATCCTCCTTCCTCCTCCTCTGAGGTCTTGTCCCCTTCCCAAGATGCCCCTGTCCCCAAAGCCCTTGAAGCTTAGCCACGCCCACCGAGCATGCTCTTCCCAAACATAGACCTTTTAATCAGCCGATCAGGGATAACTGGAGAACATTCCTTCGCAGCCATGGGTACAGGAGATAGTTCAGCAGGGTGGTAACCAGATCTCAAGGCATTGAAGTCAGCATTTGGCTACTTAGCCCCTGACAGTGTGTGTTTGGAACTCTGCTCAGATTAGTTCCTCTCCAGGGTACATCACCTACTCCGTAAGTGACAGGAAGGAGAGTGACAGCTAGGGGTGAGTGTCTGAAAATTCAACAAAACACCCAAGAGTGTCTGATAAGAGCAGGTGCTCATGTAGTGATTCTCATGCATATTGTGGGTCCTTCTGCTTGTGACCATGCGCCTGAACTATCTTACGGAATGACATCTGGAGAAAGACAAAGCTGGCTGTCTTTCTTTGCTGACCCCATGCATACTTTTATTTAGTAAATATTGAGTGGCTGCCATGCTAAAGCTGTTTTAGCTATGGGGTGGAGAAGGAGCTCTTAGTGTTTCTGCACTCTCACAGCTTCTGCTTTTGTCCTGGCATGGTTGTGTACAAACAGTGCCGCCAGACTAACCAAGCAGAGGTGAGCTGCCGCCATCAAGCTGTCCTTAAATCCCAAGTTGCAGCACTACTCTTTGTGTTGCTCTTGAAGACCTTGACATAGCCCTGTGCTGTGCTGGGACTCGGCCCTGGTGGGCTGTTCCTTTCTCCATTTCTTGGCCCTCTTCTGGTCGGCTTTTCGTCGGTTACTGTGCACACTGTTGTACAGGGTTCCCTCCCTCCTTTGCTTGTGTCTCCCATTCTCCCACTATGGCTGTCTCTTTTCCTACTTGACTCCTGACCAGAGGATTCTTTTTGTGTGTCTGTGTAGATGTGTGGGTGTGGATGGAGTTGTGGGCCTTATACATTCTAAGCAATGTCCACCCCTGAGCCAGGTGCTTGCCCAGAGAACTCTCCCTTAAGAATAATGTGATTGCGTCTCCCATGCATACTTTTCAAACACTGGAGGCAGCTTGAATTGTGAGTGAAGTATTTCTAAATTCACTGTCATTTCAAAAGATTCACAAATGGCTTCTCTTGTTCATATTTTTCTATATGATGATAATTTTCTAGAAATTAAAAGTGCTAGGCCCCAAAGCATAGATATTCTAGATGTATCTTCCTGTCTCCCTGTTTCTTCGGGCCACATTGAAGAGAAGAAATGCAAGCACACTGAGCATCCTTACTGAGTGTAACCAGGCTGCTAGCTTATTCTCATGCAGCCCAGTGAGTGTATTGATGTTTTCAAAATGGAGACTCAGGACTTTGTGAATTCAACTCCAAATCATGAGATTAATTAGTGTAGAAGTTAGGGTTGGAGTCCTAATTTTATGACTTTAGATCTGTTGCTCGTTTGCTTTCATTTTTACACCATGGAGACCCACAGGAAGAGGGAAATAAGACTGCAGCCCACAGTGTACCAAGGCTCAAAGTTGAGGGCGCCTTGGAGCTCCAGAGTGCACCTACATTTTGGGTCTTGGTATTTCAGTAAAGACATTTCATTTCCTGACCTCGTCTACTTGCTCTGCACTGAAGGTGGACCTGTCTTAGAATGTGGCTTTATGGCTAGTGATTGCTGTGAGGCTTCATTGTGCCAGGACACTGGCTCATCCAGGGGTATTTCCTCTAAACTGCAGTTATAGGGACTGTAGTAAAAGACTTGCTTAGTTCCCCATGCTCCTGTGTAAAGCTAAGGTACTTCTAAGGCCCGCTTACATTAGAGCAAGGCCAACTAACATTCTGTTTTTTTTTCCAGCTGCCAGCAAGTCCTGTGCTATTATGTCCACCCACATTGTGGCCTGTCTGCTCCTCTACAGACACAGGCAGGTATGTCTGAATCTCCTGGTGGTTCAGTAGGAAGCCTGGCTGTTTGTAAGCCTCTTCTTGGCAGAGGCTGTGAAATGAGCAGTGAAAGAATCAAGGAGTCCTACCCTGAGGTCACCATGCCAGTGAGGGAAAGAGCCAGACCATAAATACATACAGTGCAAGGGTGCCCTCTCTGGTTGCAGTAGTTAACATCAATAACACAATGGCATATGCACTTATGCGTTCTGCTGGAGAACAGTTTCCAGGCAGTTTGCTTTCCGTATTAGAGGCCCCTCTGTCCTCCTACAATAGGCTTGTGCAGCTCTGCCATGGGAGAGACCATGTCTGCCATGTTCATTGTCATGCTTTTTAAAGAAGCATTTGGGAAGTGTGTTTAAAATGAAGGGAATCCTTAGCAGCACTCAGCACTACTTTCAGACTGCATCTCCCTCCCTTTTTGGTTCTTGTGCTCAGTTTTGTGATGGGACATCTGCCTGTGACATTCCTGGGAAGCAGGTTCTTAGTGCCTTTCCTACTTGCTGGCGCTGATGGTCTGGGCCTGTCTCTGTGGGTCTTGCAGGACAACCACAGAAGGAAGAAAATCTGGAGAAATCAGGTTTTCTGTTGTCACAATCCTTTTTTGTCTCTCTAGGGAATCCACTTGTCCACATTGGTGGAAGACTTCTTTGTGATGAAGGAGGAAGTTCTAGCTCGTGATTTTGACCTAGGCTTCTCTGGGAATTCAGAAGATGTCGTCATGCATGCTATTCAGCTACTGGGAAACTGTGTCACAATCACCCACACTAGCAGGAAAGATGAATTTTTTATTACTCCCAGCACAACTATCCCATCAGTCTTTGAACTCAACTTCTACAGCAATGGGGTACTTCATGTCTTTATCATGGAAGCCATCATAGGTATGTTAGGGCCTGAAACATCCTCAGACTTTGAGACTACAAGGGCCTGGAACCCGTAGTGATGTCTGGTTGTTTTAGATGCTAGCCCCTTGTTGAGGGAACGCACCACTGAAATTTAGTTCCTAGAGAAAATGTTGCCTGCTGAATTAACTTCCATGGTACTGTATTTTTCACTGTGAAGGCAAATTAAGAGAGTTGTAGGAGAATAGAGGGCATGAGCTTTTGGAAGCTGGGACTTCAGGGAATGGGATACTGTGGGAATTTACTGAAATTTCTCCAGCAACTGCAGACTATTGCTTTTTATTTGTTAATAACCTCTAATGGTAAGTTAAGAGTCAAAAATTTCTCTTTGAGATCTGGCACTGGTGATTGCCATGTTCCTTGTTTCCTCAGCCTGCAGCCTTTATGCAGTTCTGAATAAGAGGGGGTCCGGAGGGTCTGCTGGTGGCCTTGGCAGCCTGATCAGCCAGGAGCAGCTGGTGCGAAAGGCCGCCAGCCTGTGCTATCTTCTCTCCAATGAAGGCACCATTTCTCTGGTGAGTGAAGGCTCCTCTGTGCTTCCTGACCCTTTCTTAACTGTTTGCATGGAAGTGTGAAACACCTTTACTTTTCTCCCTGAGCAGAAAGTTTGCATGGAAGTGTGAAACACCTTTACTTTTCTCCATTGCTATAGCCTTCTGTTCTACTCCTGAGTCTCAGTGATGGCTGAGCCAGTATAGCCTTGCCTGTCTTGGTTTGTGTCTGGCTCAGCGCCAAGGCTCCGAGGCTTGAGAGCTGCTGTCAGTTCTAAGACCGCAGAAGGTCCTGTGTCGGGTCCATAACCAGCACACCCACTTGTGGGGGTTGGAACCCCAAATGATTAGTGGATGAGCCCCAGAAATGAGCTATTTGACATTGTCTAGCGTATACATCCAGAGGCTCAGAAGTGTGAGTGCATAATTTATCCCACCCTGCACTTGACATGTAAAGTGCAGCCTACATAGTAAGCAGATTTGGTGTACTCAAAACCACATAGAATGTTTCTTTGCACTGCACTATTCTTTTTCTTTCATATGACTGTATCTCAGGACATTTATGAGTGTATACATTGTGAATGTGGCCTTGAACATGCTCTCTGTGTGGTTGACACTTGGGTGGCAGGGTCACGAGGGGTGTGGGTAGGCAAGGCTCGTAGAGTGGGCCGTATGTTTTTTATGGGTCTCTTTTGAGTTATTGGAGTGTTGTGTTTCTTCGTTCATAACCTGTGTGGACTGTCTTCATTGTAAGCTACCTCCTGCATGGAGATAATCTTAAAACGAAAGAAACAAAATGTTCTGAAAGGTCCAAGAAGCTGATCCTTGCAGGGCTCATGAGCTCAATGCTCTCTCTGTAATTGGGACCACACCATGTGTGCTGCTGTTCATAGGAAGGGTCTTTTCTCTGACCTCGTCATGGCCATTTCTCAAGACAGTGGACGTGAGGGATCGTAGCAGTTTTCAGGTGCTGAGGTGGCGGGATGGAAGGGCTGACAGCTGTTCTACGTCTTGAAGAAAAGCGTGGAGCCGACGCAACTCACCTGTAAATAACGTTTCTTTTTAGCCCTGCCAGACTTTTCACCAAGTTTGTCACGAGACTGTAGGAAAGTTCATCCAGTATGGCATTCTCACAGTGGCAGAGGTAAAAGAGCAAACGGCCTTTGTTTTCTTTGTTTAGCTTCTTGCTCTCACTTTTTCTACCAACCATTTATTTAAACCAGTGTTTCTGCCACTTAGTTTAAGCAATAAATACATTTGCTGTGTTTTCTGTCCAGATGGTAGAGAGGACAGCAGGAACGGGGCACAGGTGTCTTGGGATTGTTTAATATTTGATTTCTCTGTAAGTGTTATTTTTTAGATTAAAGCATATCTGGACTTGACTCTCTGGCATCCAGAGGTTGATTCTGGGATGAGGCATGAAGCACCTCTGGCTGCTTGAACCTTGTGCATAGTGCATTTTTCCCTTGCGATTTCAGCCTGGTCAGATAGGTGCTGTGTGGTTCAGAGGGACTGGTAAAGCAGCTATTCATTAGAAGCTACTCAGGTTCCGTCTTGTAGCTCCCCAACCTCCATCCACCCCCTCCTGCTGCCTCCCAAGGGGTTTTGAGTTTGGAAATGTGTATGAGGGATGTGTATCTGAAGAGGATCAGGCTGAGAAGTTGCTTTGTTGGGGTTGGCCGGCCAAGTGCTTGGCTGTGTGCATGAGAAGACTTATTTACTGTCAACCATCTTCTTGGCATAGCAAGATGACCAGGAAGATGTCAGTCCTGGCCTTGCAGAACAGCAGTGGGATAAGAAGCTTCCAGAACCTCTGAACTGGAGAAGCGACGAAGAAGATGAAGACAGTGATTTTGGTGAGGAGCAGCGAGATTGCTATCTGAAGGTACTTTGGTGAAGGATTCTGGGTATATAACAGTGACACAATTAAGTTCCTGCTGCAGCTAGATAATGGGGACTGGTGACTGACTCATGTTTTAAGGACTTTTGAACCAGCTCTTTCCAGCGCTGGTCCTTTTCACTGAGTAAGTCACTAAAAGTCAGTGCCTTAAATTGGATACTTGGGAACTGGTAAGTGGAAAGAGAATAGGATTTGAAAAGCCAGAGGAAGAAAGGAAGTGACTTTGTGCACCTACATGAGAAGCAAGGTCACACCTGATAACTGCCCTGTACCCAGTCTCCACAGGAGTGGCGCGTGGGAACTCCCTTCTCTCCGTTTGGGTTTTACTAATTTCACCTTTGGGTGGTGGTCTTGTTTCATGCACTTGAATATATAATTGCTCTTCCCTGCTTTTTGCATGCTTGAGTGATTATTATGCTTGGATTGTATACCCTGGAGGACTAAGCCCCTAGACTGAGAACTTGTTACTGTTGAAGGCCTGCTTTGACAGGTCAGCGTATGCTGAGGCCACAGAGTCAGCAGCTGATAAATCAGCTGACATTTTTCTGAGGATAGAGAGCTTGATTTTTTTCTGGGCCAGTACTCCAGTGACCAGTGGCTGGGGGCAGGTTCTGCTTATGGCCATTGAAGATAAAGAAAGGGGGAAAGGAACCATACATTTACACATACACATACACATACATACACACACTCTTGATGGGTGAAGTAAGCATCAACAAACTCCCACATATATATGTATATATATATTTAGAATTTTTCCTCCCACAGTGCACATATATATATATATATATATATAAAATATGCATATATCTCCCAGCAAAATCTTTCAGGCAGTATACAATCTGGTTCTATTTTATTTTCCTTTTAGTGAATGATCATGAAAAAAACAGTATGTTCCCTAATACCTTTACATAAAAAACATTTTACATATTGTATGTGAAGAAAAATTATTTTCAAAGACTCACATACATTCCTAACTAAGCAACCTGTGTTATAGATTAACAAAGTATAAACAAGCACGATAATTTTTTTCAGCCAGTTTCTCTTTACTGGCAAGCTGCAATTTGTAGTTACAAAGAAAGGATCAATTATTTTAAAAAGTAGTCTTGTAAAGCTCTTAAAAGAATCACAAATCTAAACTTTTTTATAAGACACAATCAGCCATTTCTACTTTAAATTCTCAAGGTGCACATCTACTTACTAATAACTTATTAAATCATATCAAGAAGCTGAGGGCAAAAATGGGTACAAGAAATTAGTCATCACCAGCCCATCTTTATCGGGGTCACATCAGCCAGGGCTAATTGGGCTGATACTGTTCTTACTCCATAGTTTCAAAAAGTCCCTAGCTCAACTATTAAGAGTGCGCCTTTCTGAACTTCAAATTGTTCCTCAAGATTTTCTATATCAGAGCTACCAACAAAACCATCTTAACCTCACTGTACTAACAATCTGTATTTCCAAATACTTTCGAAGGATGGTGGTCATTGCTAACACTCTACATCTCTAAATTCTTTCTGAGAGTGGTGGATGAATCATTAATCTTCTCCAGTACCAATGCTTGAAAAAGACCAAGCACTGTTATTCTAAATAGCAGTGATCCTGTCCAGTGAGAGGGTAGAAACCCTTAGGGCTTTCATACAACTCATATGTTATGAGGGATGTGGTGACCGCGGGCAACAAGCAGAGCAGTGCTCCATAACAGCATGAAGTCCTCAGGACACATAGTCCTCAGGGCTCTGCCTCTCTGTGGTGCATCCTCCATGGTTGTGCTAACGTATGGGCCATATTCCATGAGTTCTAGAGCCTTTTGTTGTTCCTCTTGACAGGGTCTGGACATTTTACAGTCCTGTCAGTCAGTACAGTCTCTTCTAGATGACTGTTGAGTGGACACGCTCCCATGGAAGGAAATGACTGCACTGAGGAGTGTTCTGGTCCCCGCTGATCTTTATTCATGTACCAGAGCAGCAGGCCGCTGTCTGCAGTGCTAAGGGCGGGGCTTCTTCAGTCCTGGGTTCTCCCAGAATGCACCAGCAGCTGCCTCTGCTCTCCCATTGCTTCCTGTGACCTCCCCTCCTCTCACACTCTCAGGTGAGTCAGTCCAAGGAGCACCAGCAATTCATCACCTTTCTTCAGAGACTTCTTGGCCCCTTGCTAGAGGCCTACAGTTCTGCTGCCATCTTTGTTCACAACTTTAGTGGCCCAGTTCCCGAGTCTGAGTACCTGCAGAAGTTGCACAGATATCTTATCACCAGGACGGAAAGGAACGTTGCAGTGTATGGTATGTGCACTCATTTTTTTTGGCTTTTTAAAAAACTCTCCACAAACAGACAAACGAACAAACAAAAAGCCAAAACAAAAGCTGTGTGGTGGTGGCACATGCCTTTAATCCCAGCACTTGGGAGGCAGAGGCGGGCAGATCACTGTGAGTTCGAGGCCAGTCTGGTCTACAGAGCAAGTTCCAGGACGGCCAGGACTACACAGAGAAACCCTGTTTCAAAAAAGCAAAAACAAACAAACCAAACAAAAAGCCCAAAAACAAAAAAGAAAACTGTTTTCCTATTATTAATATAATTCTATTAACTTTGGGAAATTGGGAAAAATGCAGACTCTCGCTGACCTCTCATTCCATAGATCTGCCATTGGTATGCCATATGAAGTGAGTTATGAATACAGTTATATATTCTGTCTGCTGTTTTTCAGTTAACATGATGAGTGAGAGGCATATGTGTTCTTGTGGGTCTGTGCTGTGTAGTCTTTCACTGTTTGAGTGCCGCCTCTCCTTCATTCTGCTGTTGGAGGGTGTTGAGCCGTTGGCAGCGAAGAGCTCCTGTGCACGGTGCTGCTCTGCACCTCTCAGAGTCCAGGGGGTAGGCTGCCACTGCTGGGCAAGTACCCTTTCATTCCTGCAGGACAGTCAGCTACCAGGACCGCAGAGAGGAGAGGTCCTTAACTCTTTCATGCCGCTTTAGAGACACTTGTCCCAGGCAGTTGGCTAATTAGTGGCAAAGTGGTGAGTTAGCAACCTTGTTTCCTGAACTCAGCTCTTGAGCTTCCTGTGGTCGCAGACTCACTTTTGTCTCAATGTCCACTCTCAGGGAATGTTTATGCTGTTTGATTCTCCTAAGACTGCAAGATGGATGCTTCGTGCATCTTCCCTCACTCCTCCCTGCCTCGTCTTTTTTCTTTAGTAGATGGTAGGGCAGGTTTAAAGAGATAGTAGGTCATTTGAAGAAGGCTGTGAAGTTGCCCGTAGCAGCAGAGAGCTTGCTGGCCTCCTGTTCTCACCCTCTGCGGCCTGTGATGTGGGGATGTGTGTGTAGAGCCTGAGCACTGACAGGCCTTGTTGTCTCTCTGCAGCCGAGAGTGCCACGTACTGTCTTGTGAAGAACGCTGTGAAAATGTTTAAGGATATCGGGGTATGTGTCCATGGTCACGCTGCCCGTTGTGCTGTGTAGCTCTGATCTGTTGCTCAGCCTTCCTGGGATCTAGAAGAAACACCCTCTGTTGGGCTAATGGGAATGTAATTCCTAGGGTGAGGGTTGGGGCAGAACATGCTGAATGCACCAGGATTTTGCTGGTTTCATACTCATTCCTAAACTACAAGTAATAGGCTTTAGGCAAGTTCAGTGTTAACTATTCCATATTCTGTTATTTTCTTGCATGTTTACTAGTGTTGCTAAAATTAGTCTCAGCTTTATCTTCATATATGATGAGTTCCACAGAGCTGCATGTAGCCTTTTATAAAGGACTGACTGTAATCTAATATAAGTTATGAACCCCAAGGCACCACCTGGACATCCCCTGAGACACCCTGTCCTCACACCTACAATGCTTGCATCAGACCCCAACACCTCCATGCTTACGTCACACCCACACACTTCCATGCTTATGTACACCCACACACCTACATGCTTGATCATTTATGTGAAGCAGCCTTTGCGCCCTCTTTCCTGACTTTTGGGTGTGGACATAGGTCAAGGGCTGGTAACAAAAATGCTTCCTTTGCACAGTCTGTTCTTTGATTTTTATTCTCTCTTACCTCTCTCTTCAGGTTTTCAAAGAGACCAAGCAAAAGAGAATCTCTATTTTAGAACTGAGCAGTACGTTCCTACCTCAGTGCAACCGGCAGAAACTCCTAGAATATATTCTGAGTTTTGTGGTGCTGTAGGGCTCTCAGCACAGATCTCAAGCAAGTTGCTGAGGAGTCCCTTGCAGGCTCCAGTCTGACCTCGAATGGCAGGTGTCCCGGAGTGGCCCAGCCTGCCTCGCCCCGAGGAGACTTCCAGAAAGACACGTGCCTTCTGCCCCCGTGGACCTGTGCTCCTCCCGACACAGACGCAGTGGGCTGTGAGACACTTGTGCCCGTGCCATCTGCGAGTCATGGTCACTAGGTCACTAGGTGAAATCTCAGTAAGTTATTTTGGAGTTTATTAAAGATTCACATTTTAAGTATGACTGTTCAGGACTAGTTACTGTGATGGACATAGAGGTGTATGTAGAACTGACCCTTGTATAGTATGTAATAACGTTTCCTTTAAAATGATTGGGTCATCCATTCTGTCTCCATCTTATCGCTGTCAGCAAGCTATGGTTTGCATGTGAGCCCTTTCCTCTCAAGTGCTTTACTAAGGAGCAACGCTGCCCTGGGCTGGAGACGCAGAGCGTGCTTGAATAGCTGCCTGAAGCAGACGATACTGTGTAGGTCAGGAATGAGATACTATGAAGAAAGAGCTGGTGTCAGGAAGCGAGTCTGGTTGGCAAGGGTGAAGCTGCACCTTGCCAGGAAAGTGGCACTGAAGGCTTTGCTCATGTGAGGAGTGCCATTGAGCTGTAATGAGCACAATTTTAGAGTTCCCGCTGCCCTTACCTGCACCCTCCCTGCCCTTTGCGAGGTGGGCATCTGCTGCTCCTGAGGAACCCTTGCCAACAGCATCTTGCTGGCTGGCAGCTCAGCTAGAGAGATTGCTGGCTGTGGCAGGCACTCTCACAGTGGGTGCTGCACCCCAGTCTGTGTGACTAGTTCTGAATGGTGCACTGTACAGGCCGTGTGACACAGAGAGCCTGCTGAATGGCAGGTGGTTGGAGGCCTGTGGGTTTAAGCTCTGAAAAGAATCCTTGCTTCTGTAGACATTTATGGGCTACATACCCAAACTCCATTGCCACTTAAAGGCGAGTAATTATGAAAATATTTCTGTTTTTAGTGGGTAGGTGCCTTTTTGAGATCAAGGAGCATAATTATTAGTTATTTGTGGTAATTATGGCAGTTTCTTAATGATCATGTGATAATACAATTTCTAACAGTCTACTGTCCATATCCATGATTTATATGGAATTACGAATTTTCCGATGAGTGTTGTATAGATGATTTCAATATATAAAAGTATTAGGGATGAAGTTTGTACTTTCCTGAACTTGAATTTTAAACACTAATTGTATCCTGTGAGTGACATGTGGGTGTTGGGGAGGGCGGGGTCCGCCTGGTGTTACACAGTGCATGGAATGGCGGGTTTGGAGCTCATAGCAGTGCTGTGGGGCCGCCAGCTCCCCACTGTGCATGTCTACCTGCTCCTTTGCATCAGCTCACTGTCAACTGTAGCCACTTTGGTGTGGAGTAAGATGTTCACCTTTTAGCCTTTTGTATTACTGACTAGGGTAGAACAGCTCTTCCTTGGCTGTTCTTGGGGATACCCGGGGAGTCTGGTCTCCCTCGGTACACCTCATCTGGGGCCTCAAGCATTTTGTTGGTCAGGTGGCCGCAGAGCCCTGGACCTGACCTGTCAGTGTGCGCTGCTGCCCTGCCTGTTGCCTCTGCAAGTAACTGCTGCTCTCGAGCCTGCGCAGAGAACGTCCCCTTCCCTTGCTGTGGTCTCCCTTTTGGTTGGTTTCTTTTTAGGGACTGCAGTTTACTTGCTGTCGCCAGACACTTAACTCACTGTGAGGATAAGTATGCATGCTTTTGTAATTAACTGGTGCTTTGAAACCTTTTTAAAGGAAGAAAAATCTCAACCAAAGTTATGCTCATCCCGGCAAGCTGACCCTTGAGTTAATTTTAGCACAACTCATTCTTCAGTGCCTCATTATGAAAGGAAAAAAAAAAACCCACAAAAACAAACAACAACAAAAAAACCTGCATCACAATAAGGTTTCCAGGTAGCCCTGCTCCTAATAGAAACATTCCCCTTGTTTTCCAGCAGTGGGCGGCTCCTTGAAAGGTTAACAAACTAGGTGCTTGTATATAATTTATTACAGTTTACTCTACTGCATTTCTGACAAACTGAAATGCATGCCCTTCAGGGGAAGACTGTGAGACAAGTTAAAATAAGTAAATAAAACCTAATACTAAGCAATATGAAACTGCACCCTGCTTTTAAGTGAGGCTAAGCCAAGTTATTCAGAGGGGGGAGTGGTATTTGCTCTCCAAATCCTAAGGAGAACGAAGGCAGGAAAGCATGTTAGACCTTGGAAGTCAGCGGGGTGAGTGATGACAGGGAGTGGAGCTTGGACAGGCTGTTCCGAGGCCTCATTTCCTGCAGTTTTGTATCACATGAGTGCTCCGAGACATGTGCCTGTGTTCTGGGGCTACGTGGGGTTCGCAGTGCCCCGTGTGGGGATAGCAGCGCCCTGCGTGCGGAGGCAGTGCGCAACCCTCTGAGCACAGCAGCTCCCCACCTGTCTTCACCTCAGGACCTTTCTCCTCTCTGGGACACCCCGAATCTCTCACTGCATGCCATGGAAAACATTTTCAGAAACTACATTAGCTCTTTAAGCAGACCAATGGTCACAGTGACCCTGAGGCAGAATTTCGCATGCTTTTTGTATTGTTCATGATGCACCAAGTGGACGAATATTTTTCCTCACTGGAAAGAGTAAGCACAGAAAATTGGCTGAAATGCTTTCCTTTGATGGAAAATCAGCCACCTGTGATCCTGGCTTTTTTAAAACTGAAAAGTAGCAGAATTAATAGAAGGGTTAATTGGGGTAAACAATAAAGGTTTTAATTCAGATCTAGAAGAAAATACTGCACAGTTGAATGCAGATTTTTGTCCATAGATAACTAGTGTTTTGAAATGATAAACCCTATCTTTGAAGTTTATATCACTTAACTATGGGATGTAAATCTGTTTTTTAAAAACACTTTTTAGGGGCTTGAGAGTCGCCACCTGGCATTTAGTTTAGTACAACCAATGACTGCTTCAGGAGACTCTTGACCTTAACTTCTTAACAGCTAAAGGGCTAACTGCGGTTAGGGAAGGTATTTGTTTCAGTATTTGCCCATTGTGCAAAGCAATGTTAGATTGTTGTAGAAAGAATCACTACTGTAAGACCTCACTGTATGATTTTGTTAGTGACACTGCCTTGGAAATGTTGGCAGATTTTTATGTCTGTTGGTGGTGTATTCTGAGAAGGATGGAGATGGAGTTTTGTTTTAATAAACCAGAAAAAAATTTCACTTATTTTTTTATGTCTTGAATTTGTTGTTAAGACTTTCGTGTTACCCATTTTGTCATGTTGATTTAACTTCACATAGAACTTTTAAAAACTGTTACTATGTAACCTGAGTTCAGCTTGTGAGCCTCCCAGCCCTAAGTTTTCTGCTCACATCTCAACCTTGAAGTGTTTGGAGAGGGAATGCCTGCTCGCATCAACAGAGATCCTTTTTGGGCTGCTGACACCTTTAGCATGCTTTCTGCCATCTACGTTTCATATATATTTAATTTCACAAAAAGTACAATGAAGTCCTACATTTTCCCACTAGTTTATAATAGCTGCTCAAAAGCATTAGCTTACTTTTTCATTTTAAGAATAAAGAATTTATTTTATGAAAGCACATATATTTTGTACCTCCTTTGAGTGTACACAGCTGTAGCCTGGCCCTGGACTGTATCTGGAGATGGTGCAGACACACGCAGGAATGTCCTCCATGGCTTCTGGCTGTGGGTGCGGAAGTATATTCAGCATCTGCAGTCACCATCCAGCCTTCTTCATGTTCCTGCATGGGTGTTCTCTCACTGAAGGCTTAGTTTGGCTTATTTTGGGAATGGACAATGGAACATACCCATTGTGGTTAGGGTGCAATTCAGTATTTTATTGCCAACATCTTTGCAATTGGGTGTTTCTCTCTAAAGATGTATTTTGTTTTTCTCATCTGTGTACTCAGGAGGGTCAGTTTCAGTGATGGGTGACTAGTTACTGTTTTAATAATAATAAAATCTTGGCACCCACAAGATAACTTTACACAGTAGTAAAATGTGGCGACTGAAAGTAATAGAAACGTCATTTTGAAGGGGAGAGAGAGAGAGAGAGAGAGAGAGAGAGAGAGAGAGAGAGAGAGAGAGAGAGAGAGAGATCTGTGATTAACAGTATGTCCTGCTTAGCTTTTGTTGTCAACGTGATACTGCCTGCGAAGAGGGAACATCAACCGAAGAATGACCTCCATCAGACTAGCCCGTGGCTGTCTGAGGCCCTGCCTTGAATGCTGATGGGCATTTCGAGAGGGCCCTTCCCTCTGTGAGTGGCCCTCTAGCCCTGTAGGTGATCCTGGGCTGTGTAAGAAAGCTAGCAAAGAACAAGCCAATGAGAGCCTGTAAGCAGGGTTAGTCTATGCCTTCCACTTGGGTTTCTGCCTTCAGTACCTACCCTGACTTCCCCTAGCGATGGTCTGTGACCCGGAAGTAGAAACTGAAATAAACCTTCCTCCAAGTTGCTTTTGGTCAGAGTGTTTGATCAACAGAATGAAACTTGAGTAGTGGGCAAGCATGGGGATTGGAGTGTGGATGTCAGCACTGATATACAGAGCCACACTTGTGAGCCCCGTGTTCTCTGTGGCGGGGACATGCAGATCCCTGGGGCTTGCTGGCTTCCAGCCCAGCTCTTGGTTCAGCGAAGATCCCATGCCCAGGGACTAGGGTGGACAGTGTTAGAACAGGACCTCAATCGTCCTCCTTTTCCCTTCACATGTGCTCATTTGCACATGTGCACACAAACCATGCATGTACACCACGTGAACACGTACAAAGGGGGGCATGTGTTTGGCTTTCATGGCTCTGTGAGGAAGTAGAACTTGGTGATCACAGACCTTGGGGTCCCCATAGCCAAACCAAGTGCCATAGACACGATGCCACCAAACACTATGTGTTTTGGAATGCTGTTAAGAAATTAACTAAAGATGACAAAATAGAAGGTTTGAGTGCTATGTAAGAGAATTCCTTGGCAAAGTCATTAGTAATAAGTTCAGCAAGTGTGCAAGTTAGTTAGTAATTGCTTACATGACTTTAGGCACACAATTGAATTCACCCTTTTTTAAGTTGGGCCTCATAAAACCTGGCTAATAACCACCAGGTGAGTATATTGAAGTGTCCTCAAAGTATAATTTGTTCTCAGCATGAAGATGGGCTTCTTTTACCATACTGCTGTTCTGAGGCAGGTTTTCCCAGTGGGTTCAGAAGGCCTCTTACCTGTTTCTGTTTGGCTACTCAGACAGTCCCCTGTGGTAGCCCCTCCACCCATCTCTTCCCGAGTCTTCCTCAGAGGATACTCTTGCCTCTGCACAGAGTGCTGGTGAGCCAACTTGTCAAGTGTGACCTTCCATTCATACGGTGGGGCTGAGCAGTGGCACACAGCCTCGCTTTCTTCCTCAGGAGCGTTCTGAGGGGCCTGCTGCTACTGGTTTTGTATTGCCCATGGCACTGACCCACAACAACACCCTTTCTGACCCCTTTGATTAGTCCCTCTGTTCCTTCCTGGCACCAGCTTGCACACAGATGACTTGTTGCTAAATTCTTTGCCTTTTGACTGGTTCTAGGGACAGTCAGGTAAAGACAGTCTTCTTTACTCTTCATTAGATGGTGTTGAGCTGTGAAGAGTTAGCATTTTAAACAGTTGGACAGTTGAGTATTTTATGTGTATGTATGTGTGCATGAGTGTGTGTCTGCACCACATCTGATGTGCTCTTGGAGGCTGCAAGAGGGTTCTGGAACTGGAGTTAGAGACATGAGCCACCATGTTGGTGCTGGGAAATGAACCTGGGTCCTGTAGATCAGCCAGTGTTCTGAAGCATCTCCATTTTGGATATGAGAGCCTAAGTATCACTGTGAAAGGTCTACGTACAGTGGTTGGAGATGTCAAAAATTGAGTTAAGTGTCCAAAAAGTGCTGGTACTACCCAGGGGCAAGCTCAGGGTGTGTGAGACCACACAGGTGGTAAGCAGCTCTGTATCTCCCAGGACCACACCCAGGAAAAATTCCCTCACAATGCCTCACTTGGATGAGGTGATTCCAGAGCGTGCTGGGCTGCTGTGGAGATGGGGGCATGACTGTGGGGGTCTCATCCCACAGACTCACTTGGCCTTGAAGGAAGGGGAAAAACAGTTTAAGGGTCACCTGCCCATTCAACTTGGCAAACTGTTAAGTGACTCTCCGCAGGATGTCTATGCTGTCCGTCATTCACTCTGGTGACTTGGAGGCTCCAGGTTGGTCCCCTTGCACTTGACTTTCCAAGCAAGTGGAATACATTTTCTAAGCTGTTGAAAGATTTTTTTCCCCTGTAAACTGGCTGTGGTTATAGTTGCTAGATCTACCCTCCTACCTGGAGTCATCGTTCTGTGTCTGCATTTGCCTGTGCCCTGTGCCAAGGGTCATCTGCCCAGAGGGGCCTAGGCAGTTGTTTTCTAAAATAGTGGTGTCTCGAAGTGCACACGTTCTTAAAAGGGAGGGCAGCAGTCCTTTGAGTCTACAGATGGAACGATCTGCTCTTTGCCATTTGCTTTTTATAACACTGAGAAGCAAACTAACAGCCAATCACTAAGCTGCCAGCTCTGTGGGCAGGGCCAGCCACCTCCCATTGTACAGATGAAGAAGTGGACGCAAAGTTTGGGGGGAGACTCTTCAACATCTTCAGGGAAGCTGGCAGCTAGGAGGCTGAGCCCCAGGTTCCTTCAACCTTGACCTTTCTCTGTGTGTGTTTGGATTTCAAGGCTAGTGTGTTAAGTCTCATCTGGGTTGGGGAGGAGGAGGAAGTAGAACTGAGACACTAGGAAGGTGAAAGTTGCTCTCCCCCCCAGAATGTGATGTTTCATGCCAGGACCCAGCCCAGGGCAAAGAGGGCTGCAGCTATGGCTGTATGTGGACCCAACCCCACCATCTCTGCTGCGGCTGATAAAACAGCCACTCTCACCTCTGGGCTCTCAGGGAGAGGAAAAGGCAGCCACTGCGTGGAAGGCCATGGGCGAGTTCCTCTTTGTTGCTTTGTTTTGGCAGGGAGCCTAAATTACTAACACAAAGTTTTGAACCCACAGAAATTGGTGCTAGAATCTGGAGACATTAGCTTCGGCTGTAACTGTCTGCATGGTGCTGTGCCCAGGTGACCTAGAAGTTGCTACTGGGTAGCAGAACCTGGTGAAGACGGCCTGTGTTCAAGTCCCAGTTCCACACTTACCAGCCACGGGATCTTGAGCCTGTTTTCCGGTGCCGTACCTTCACCTACGGTGACAGCAAGAAGGAGTGAACACGCTGGAAGCGCCCCAGCCTGGTTTATTATGGTGGTCGCTTTATAAATGTTAGCTCAGCTCAGGGCGCTGCTGAGCTCAGCTCAGGGCGCTGCCTCTTCAGCTAACCCGGCAAACTCGGGTTTCTTCTGCCTGCCCACTCCTTCCTCGGCTAGAGTTTGACAGACACTGGTCCAGTCCCCGGGTAAATAGGCTTTGGAATTCCTCAGTCTCATTCTGTCTTAAAGTCATACATTCGTTTTCATTTGCTTCAAGCAGGCCCACCTGTACCAGGACACAGGGTGTGGTCGTTCCGCGCTTTTTGGATCTGCCCACTAGGTGGCGATAGAACTTCATCAAAGTTAAAAAAAAAAAAAAGCGTGGCCGAGGCCGCTTTGACAACTAGGGTGACCGTGTTTACGACTACTCCGTAACATGCTGCCAGACCTCCGGATGGCTTCCTCAGATTGAAGGCAGGACCGGGGCGCGGGGCGTGGCAGCCTGCGGTCCACAGAAAGCTGGTGGCCCTGTGGCCGTGGCACACCTGCTGTCTAGGGACCGCAGAAGGTGAGGGGCGGGACACGTCTTTCTTTTCTCCCCAGCTTTCCCCTCGCTGGTGCCTCGGGCGCTCCAAATCCTATCACTGAGCTCAGGGTCCGTCTTACTGTCGGAAAGTGGGGTGCAAATAATTCCCGAAGTCCATGATGAGGGTGCAAGTGCCTCCTGGCCACCTGGAAATACCTCTTTGGTGCCTAAAGCACCACATGGAAACTTGAGTCTGAGCCCAGGCTTTGCCAGCGGAACGGAGTTTCTCGGGGTGTGCCTCTATTCATCCAGTGTGAGTTCTACCTGAGAAAGAAAGGGCAAGCTGGGAAGGGGCTGTTGGGAGGATGTAAGTTTGGCTGTGATCGGTGAGAAAATGGAGGACCGCTGAGGAGGAACGAGGGAAGGGAATCCCGGCTGGACTCAAGCGTAAGGTGATCCAGGATTTTATTCTTGGTTTCCCTTTTCTGGGTCTTCTCCATCACATGAAGGACGAGGGCCTCTGAAGCCCCTAAGACTATGGCCGTTCTGTCCACTAGAGGGCGTAAGCGTTTTTCAAGTTAGCCTGGAGTTGGCGCTGGCTTGGGGGCCTGTGAGATTTGGGGAGTCTCAGGGACCTCAGAAACACCATGGTCTGCACATTATTCTCTCGCACCCCCTTAAAAGCCTTAACCCCCTTAAAAGCTTACATGTGGTTGTTGTTTCCTTGGGTATGTTACGCCCAGATCTGGTCCCACCGTGGCCGGGGTGAACTCTGGGGAGGGTGGCTTTGGGCTGCTGTGGGGAATACCATAGGGACTCAGGCAGCCTTAGTAGGTGTAATTAAGTTGGCTCTCCAAGGAGCCTGTGCCTCATTATGGCCTTTTCCCCAAGCATGAGCATCCTGGACATGATGAGCATCTTTAGCATGTTATTTTAAACATTTTTTTAAATTAGATTTTTATTGTGTGTTTATGGGAGTGCGGTGGGTGGGCATGAGGGCAGGGGACAAGCTGCTGAGTCTTTCATGAGAGCCTTTCATGAGGGAACTCAGGTTGCAGGCTTGGCAGCAAGTGGCTTTACCAACAGAGCCATGGTGTCGGCCTCTGTTCCTTCTTTATCTGCCCCGGGCCTTGCCTGATCTACCACTCAGAGATTATCAGCTCCGCTAGGCTGGTGTTCTGGAACGGGGCTGTGAATAGATAATGATGGCTCCCCCAGCTTCCCGAGCCCTTTCCTTCTGCTAGGCTGTTCTAGGGTAGGGAACTGGACACACCCTGTTTTGGAGGAGCCAGGGACACCAGCAACTGGCATCCGTGAGTGTCTCTTCAAAGACTATTTAGCCGCAGTCTGCCCGGCCTTTCTATTGGATCCTAACATAGACTCTGTCCCCATGGTCCTTGGAAGCTGACAGTGGCAGGGACAGGTGTGATGCACTGTAGAGCCTTAGGTTGGTGGGTTCCTGAGGGCTGACTCTACACAGGCTGTCCTGTAGGAAGGGCTGCACTGTGGTCTCCGATGCGGCATTGGCTTCATTGGCTTTGTTAATGTGGGCTCTGGGCCTGCTGGCAGACATGCTGGCCAAGCCACACCGGCCAGGCTGGAATTTTTTTTTTTTTCTTGTAGCAGGTAAAGCTTCAATCTTCTACAGTCAGGTACCTGTTTCCTGCAGTACCCCTCGCTCCCTAAGAACCCCTCACTGGGTTTGTTGTGTGGTGGGTTTGTCTGAAATGTTAACATATTCGTTTTATCATGACACTTGGAGATGCTTTCTGTCACAACAACTGTGGAGAAGAAACTTGCTCAGGACTTGAAATCTGTGTTCAGAGCCACCATGGACCTCCAGGGAGTAAGTACCAAAGAGAGGGAAGGCTAGAAGGTTGACAGCCCCTGTGAAGATGAGGGCTGCTTTGTATAGGGACTTGGTAGTTCCCACCAGTGCAGGTCTCTGCTCTTCCTGAGGAACAGCAATGGAAGGGTATGCTTGAAGCCAGCAGGCAGGAGACAGTTTTTAAGAGAGGAGACTCAGAGCGATTAAGATTCTTGCTCAGAGCCACACAGAGACAGAGGCAGACTTTTGTAACATAACCTGCAGAATCCTGTCTGCAAATGGTGCCCAAAGGGCTCGGAGTCCAGTGTTCACCTCTCCATCCAGTCAAACACAATTGTGGGATACTTAATGCTGGCTAGAGGCTGAGGTGAGAACTCAGGGGGATACCCAGGTCATGTGACAAATCCATGCAGCATCAGGGTGACCCAGAGGAGAGGCCTAAATCCTGAGTGGGAAGTCTACACATAGAGGTCATTCACATGATGATGATGAGCTTTTCAGCTGCTTGTCCTGGGCAGCAGCGCGCCTCTTCTCACTTCTGAGACAGAGATATGGAGAGACTTGGAACATTCCAGTCTCGAGTCATCCTGGGATGAGGGTTTTCACTCTCATCCATTTAAAAAAATCCTTTCCATCATGGGAAATTCCTAACATGTATCAGAATGGTAGGAACAATGTCTTTTGCCAGGTCCCACATTCCAGTCATGTTCCAACTCTTGCCAGCCAGGGTCAGCTACCTCCTAGCTCTACCCCCACCAGCTCTCCCCTGGACTGCCTCCAAGGAAATCGCTCACATCCTATCATTTAATCCATAGAGATTTCAGCAGATAGCTGTGGAGGACAATGACACCTTTTAAGAATCATCCCATGATCACACATGCATTAATTCCAGTGCTCAATTGCTTTCTTTTTAAAAATAATTGGTCCAAGTTAGGATCCAGACAAGTGCTGCATGTTGTCAAGTCTTAGCGATTCTTCTGAGCTGTCAACTCTCACTCCTTCTTTCCCTTATAATAATTTGTTTAGGAAATCTGGTTGATCTGGTTGTGTCTTGGGTGGCTTCCATACCTTGTGCTTACTTCCTGCATCCTGGGGTCTTATCTTGAAAGCTCCTGTGTCTCCTCCCCTTGTATTTTCCATAACCTGGTGTGTGTGACTCTGGAGGTTTGAACAGATTCTGGCCTAAGGTTTTGGAGTGAGGTATTTGGAAATACATATCAAAGGGCATCCTGCTGGGGAACATATGTGTGTCTGTGTGTATGTGTGTGTGAGGACACATTCGCTTGTGTCTGTGAGTGATTCTCCCCACCTTTGGTCACTTCCAAAATCCTCTTCTCTGTGTCCACAGGCTCCTCTTCTGGGCTTCTTGTCAAAAGGCAGGCAGGCAAGGATGACTTCAGGGCAAAGGACGGTGGGCCTCAATCAGCAGGTGGAATTCCACCCTCCATTTATCAGACAAAAATGGAGCAGTCTAGCCTTGAATTAGGAGAGGCAGAGCAAAGGAGGTTAGGCTGGAAAACAACCACAAACGTCTATGAACTGATGAAGTTTGGAATAAAAATGCAGAAGTAGGGAGGGCCCGAGAAAGCGTCACTGGACAGAGAATTATCTGTGGGGTGCACTGTTAGGTTGTTTCCACTGAGATTTAACTGAGAAAGGGGGACCTATACTGAATGTGGGTGTCACCATCCTGTGAAATGGGATCATAAAGTAAATAAAAAGAGAAGAGTAGAGAGCAAACTGAGGACTAGCATTCATCTCCCTCTTCTTTGTGACCAAAGACACAATGTGGCTGGCCACCTCACACTCCATCCCTTCCTCCAATAGTGGACAATAGTCCTCTAGACTGAGCCAGAACAAACCCTTCATTAGAGTTTGATCAGGACACAGACTGGGGAGAGAGATGGCATGGTCTGGGGTATGGGGGGGGGGAAGCTAGAAAGAGTGAGAGAGTGAGGGGGGGGGGGAAGAAGGAGGAGGGAGGGAATAAGGGAGAATATGTATCAGTCCCTAACTACCACATAACTACCAGCCCAGCTGGCGGGTACCAGAGGGGAAAGCGATGACCTATATATCATGTCCTGTTGACAAGACAGATGGCAACCAGGAGAAGCCACCTGCAGCTGGCTTTGCGGAAAATCTGGGTAATTCATCTAAGGAACCGTTGAGCTGTGAACTTGCTAAACTGTGTCTGCTGGAGGCCATGTGCTAGGCTCACATGGTGATGTAACAGGCAACGTAGCCAGATGGTGCAAGCAGTCACTGTGCATGGGGCTCTCCGTGAAGTGGACCACAGCACCACAGATACCTGGGCATGCAGAATCTGGGTGACCAGGTTTTCTCTGCTTGCTTTCCTAAAGAGGGTCATGTGTGTGATGTGTAGCATGGCCTGCATTCCAGTGTTGACTTTGCTTCGTTCGGCATATGTTCTGATGGATCATGGTACATCTGGGCACCTGCCTGTGAGGATAAGGTTGGTCCTCCTTAGGAATGAAGGTTGCTGATGTGGGAAGGGGTAGATGGTATGGCATTGGGGATGCCAGAACACATTCCAGATGGATGTGGCTCTTAGTCTTGGCTTCACACACGCCTGTGGTATTTTGGGATAGTCATTCTAAACTTCAGTTACTTCTTTTGCCAAATGGGGTATTGAGTCTCATAGAGTCTCAGAGAATGGCTTCAAGGCTTACATGGGATAATGTAAAGAGAAGGCGCCTGGTAACTACTGGTGGAACAACTTCTGGACTGCAAGCAAGCATGCACAGTGAGTCTACGCCATGCACAGGCTGGGTGGCGGCCAGGCTTTCGGTCAGCACTCACTCTCCAGAAGGGTCTGTGGTACTTAGATCTTGGGGTCTGTCTTTATACCTGCTTCCCCTGCTCCTGGAATGCTCGACCTTTGATCTCTCCCCAGCCAGACCATGCATATCCCAGCTGCTTGCCATCATGGGCGCTGACCCTTCTACACAGAATTGTATTAGAGGTTTCCATTTCCTGAATCCCTGCCTGTTTCTAATTATTGTACCTACCCATAATTAGATGAACGTGGACTGAAAGAATGGCAGCCACCTGGCCTTGCTGGGTTGGCGTGGAAACTTTCAGCCTCCTTAACAATAAACATTTTGTTGATGAACTTTTGACCACAGATGCGTCTCTCTTCCCCCCTTTCCCCCATGAACATCCTGTACTCAAAGATAGCATGTGGCTGGCAGAGAGGTGGCAAACAGGTCCTCCATCAGGACTGAAGATGCTCCTGTGTGCCTCAGATTCCTCATCTGGGAACTAAGAGGTTCAGACCCCGCGGCCTCTGCAGTTTGTTCATTACCTTAGTGAATTTCTTTACTTGCAGAAAACATTTAAATTGCCATGGTCTGGAGACAGCTGTCAGGCACAGTGGCAGGATTTCAGTGCCTGAGATTTTGAAGTCTGCTTCTCTGAGGTTGGGTGGTAAGGTTCTATGGCCCTTCAGGAAGGAGAGCATAGCACAGTGACTAGCTGGATTGTGGTTTTTGTATTTCCATTTCAAGGGTGTTCTGACTTGGGTTTAATTACATCCCTTTAAGTTGTCCTGAACCTGGGTGTCTGAAGAGCTTTTCAACATTTGAGGTTCAGGCTCTGCCTTGGAACAACCTCAAGGGGGTTTGAGGGAGTAGGAGTGTAGTTCTGTACAAAATCTGTAACGATCATCCAGCTGATCTATTGTGAGGGCAGCATGGATGATCAGCTACAGAACAGTGTGTTCCAAATGCATCAGGATGCAGGCATCACCAGGGATCCTGGGAAGGTGTATGCATCCTGACTCAGCATGAACTGGCAATCAATTCAATGACAGTCTCTTCCTAAACTGTGACTGTTAACTTTTTAACAGTACTGAGGAATATTATATACTAAATAAATCAAAGAATTGAGCATTAGGCAGCATTCTTTAAAATATGTATGTTTCAATGGCTCTTCTAGAAGAGGTGGCTTCTATAATATCTTATAATAATGGCAAGTCATAGAAGCCTTAGGGACAGGGAGCCTCTCTGAAAGCCGAGGGAAGAGGGGCACACAGCATTGTGCTCTTGGACAGTGCTCATGCTCATGGTGACAACTGATCTGCAGTATCTGCAGCTACAGCTCGAACATGTTTGGCATACTCATTTGCTCTTGGTTTTCCTGAGATCTGATCTCTCGTCTAGTGTGCAAGAACCTTCTAAACTTTAGGTCTCCCCTGCGGCTATTCATAATACTACATGTTGCTCTTCTCTAGTCCCATTTTTTCTTGTGTAGAGAAATGGGTGACTGCTTCAATGGGGTCTTGGACGGACTCTCTGACTGGTAGAACCTTAATGCGACTCTTTGTTTGTTTCTTTCTGAAATCCTAACATCAGCATATTCCATCTACAAACATGTTGCATTATTGCATTATTAATGATTCCCTCTAGTCACTTGATACCAAAGGGGCTCAATAAATCCTCTGGCTTTATATTGGTAAATACTCAGAAGACAGTTTTTCATTTCAATGTAGGAAAAAAAATATGAAACACACCCCAGAACTTTAGGCATCAAAAGGCCGCCAGATTTTAGCCAACAGGGAAATTCACATCCACAGTGAGGCTCCGCTTCATTCCCGCTAGGATAGTGGCAACAAAAGATGGATAATCACCACTGATGAAGGGCGGAGAGAAAACACAAACCCCACATCATTCTTGGAGGAATTACAAAGAGTTCAGTGTGTTTGAAACAGTCTTGTTGTTCTTCAGAAGGTTAGGTAATAGCTGCTGGCCTAAGAACAGACAAGCAGGCAGATGGAATAGAAGAGTCTAGCAATAAATTCACAATATGGTCCATTGATCTTTATGGATATTAAGAAAGACATGGAAAGGGGACTGCCTCACTGGCAAGTAGTGCTGGAAAAACTGAGTCAAAGGCAACCTATGAGGTATGAGAAAATATCTGTAATCTATGAGATAGATATGGGGTTAATATTCAAACAAACAGAAGCTATATTAAAAAATGGGGTACAGAGTTGGCTTATCACCCAGAAATTCAGGCTTAGGTATATAGAAGAGATATACTTATAGGTGAATGTTCATGGCAACACTATTCATCTTAGCCCCAAAGAAGAAATAATCTCCACGACTCCACCAACCATGAATAAATCAACAAAACGTGCTCTATCTGTGTAATAGAATAGTAGCTAGCCATTACAAGAAAGTATTGATAGATTGTATAACATCAGTAAACTTTAAGTATATTATTCTCTGTAATTACAAAGCCTAGTGAAAAAGACAAATGAAATGTAGGATTCTATCTATGTGAAGTATCCAGTGTGAGAAACTCTATATAGACAGACATACATAGACATAGACAGATATGGATCAGCTATATCCAATGTCTGGGGAGAAGGAAGATAGGGCTACTTTATATATGGAGGGGTTTTTTTGGCAATAACAAAACAGTTCTGAAATTAGAGATTATGGTTGTATAATGCAGACAAATATTAAAAAGCATTAAGATGCACTCTTTAAAATGGATGAATTAAATAGCATATATATACACATATATTCACATATATGTGTATAATCATATATATATATATGATTAAAACAAATGTGTGAGCCAGGTGGGATGGCACCTGTTTTTGATCACAGCACTGGAGAGACAGAGGCAAGTGGATCTCTGTGAGTTCAGAGTGAACTTGGTCTACATAGTCAGTTCCATGCCAGCCAAAGCTACACAGTGAGATCCTGTCTAAAATAGTAATAAATCTCCATCTGTCTCTGTCTGTCTCTCTCTGTGTGTATCAGGGTTGGGAGGGGGAAGAGAGTGATAGAGATAGATATATGGTAGGTAGGTAGACGGATGGATAGAGAGGTAGATAAATGGATGGATAGATGATAGACAGATAGTGGATGAATTGCTCCCTGAATCTTGGGTAAGAGTGTTCAATGTTCACGGTTTAATGTGCATAATTTTCCAATGCTTGTAGATAGCAACCACAGAAATACTCAGTGTTAAAATAATTTTGTAAATTGTGATGATCCCTAAGACTAATCAGTTCTGATCATGTGTTAGGTCTCTATTTCCTTTAACCAAGATTTGGAAATTATTGTTTTGGGGAAGAAAAATATAGTGGTCACAAGTCAAGGACAAATATGCAACTCTTGGCTTGTTGTTGTAGGAGGGCAGGTGAGGGCTGGAAGTGAGCAATGCTGTTTGATTTCCAGGTGCTGGTGAAACATCTCCAAGCCAAAATAATAACAGCAGAAAAGGAGACTCAAGGACACCTCTTGCTTAAGAATCAATAAGGATAGCACTCATAATCACCTGTAAGAGCAGTTTAAAGTTTAAAAAGGGCATTTGGGTCCTGCCTTGTGTGAAGCTGTTGCTGATATTTCCCCCTGGGGAAATGTGAATGTCTACCTGTTCCTCCAAGGTCCTAATGACAAACCAAAACTCAGTCCTACTGATGGATTTATTAGGGACCTTACATGGGGCAGAGGTTAAAGGCAGAAGCCTGAGTGAGCTCAAAGTAGCCACACTGGAAAGCTCACCCACTGTGGGCTTTGACTTCTTCACAGTCACAGAAATGGAGTGGGTCTCCTCTCCCGAGCCTTCCCACCACATACTGTGGTGCCTTCTTGAGACCCTGAGACCACATGTAATGAGCACGGAGTTCCATACAAAAGAAGTAAACTGAAGCAAGGATGCAATGACTCTACCCACATGCTCCTTCTGTGAGGGAATGTTAACACTCCACATCATGCCAACACTCACGACAGACCCTAAAACAGACATAGCTGGTCTCATGAAGATGATGGAAGGGTGGGTTGTTCTACCACAGGCATCTTGTGGGAGATTCCTCTTCCTGGGCTGTTTTTAGCTTTAGAGAAGGACTCTTCAACGGTTGGTGTAGAAAGGCCAAGAAGGTTTCTTTGAAACAGAATCAGAATCAGAATCAATGCATTCAGTTAACAAAGAAGATAAAAACTGAACCGTCATTGACTATAAACAACCCAGTGGTAGGAACCAAATCCCAGTAGCTCACATCTGTTGGGTTCAGCATGGTGCCTGATACACAGTGGGTGTTGAATAAGCTTTTACTAAAATTTAAATGTCAACTAGGATTCTGTAGTTACACAAATAGGCCTGAGAATAGGAAGTCAAGTGCCATTTAAACAGCCACATGTGTGGTAGCAAACAACAGAATACCTTGACAGAAAAATATGAAGGGGCAAGTGGCATCATCAATGACCAAATGGCCACAGGAACCCCTGTGACTTTTTCCTGGGTTTATACGTAGGTTCTTATTTAGGGATATACATATCCTTTCACATATATTAGGAGCCTCTGACCGCTGCAGATGGTCAGGACCAATAGAGTAAACTTACTTATCCCACTGGCACATTTTGTTAAGGGAGCAAAGGGAAATGGGCTCCTCTGAGGCCATCTTTCTGGCTGAATACCATTCATTGGGATTGCAGAGTGAGGCCAGAAGGGACTCTGCTGCTCTCTTGGGCATGATTCTGGGAATGCTCACCTCCCTTTGCTCCTGGGGCTTCAGGGTTTCTCATCCAGGGACACACCGCAGGTTCCTCACACCTGAAAGCTGGGGTGCTTTAGTCCGCAGCTTTTCCTCTTCACTGTATTTGGTGTGTGCTGCCCCTCATCCACCAGCCTGCCCTCCATGGAGATGCTCCACACAAGCCTGGTATTTCACAGACTTAAGGATGATCTCATGGCCTTTTCTTCCTCTCTCCGTGCCGTCCCCTCTGTCTGCTCTGTCAGAGTACGGCATAACTCACACTCCTAGAACGGGTCCCTCCCTGCCTAAAGGATGGCTTAGTCACAGTCTGTGGAGAGCATGCCATTCATCCTTTCCTCCCCCTCAGTGCTGCAAGAGAAAGATTTCATTCCACATGTATGCAACAACTTAGTCCTTTCTGGCTTCTATCACCCATTCCTCTAGTCCATCTTCTATCCCATCAGCAGATAATTCTATATTTTTCTTTTTATGTGTGTGTGTGTGTGTGTGTGTGTGTGTGTGTGTGTGAGAGAGAGAGAGAGAGAGAGAGAGAGAGAGAGAGAGAGAGAGAGAGAGAGGAGAGAGAGACCAGAGGACAACGTTGGCTGTCTTCCTCAGGAGCTGCTCACCTTGTGTTGTAGTGCATGGAGCCCACTAGTAGGCCAGGCTGGCTGCCCATGAATCCTGGGACCACCCGTCCTCACCTCCCCAAGCATGTGACCACAGCCAGCATTTTCATGTGGGTTCTGTACACTGAGCATGACATAAAATCAAATACCTTACTGACAGGGCTGTCTCCCCAGCACACCAGATAATTCTAAAGCATGAAGTTGGTTCTCTACTTCCCAGCTTGGCAGACATGGCTTCATCCCTCATCTAGAAGCACCATGCAAGGACTTGGCTGTCTTCCCATCTTGTGCACACCTCTCTATTGGACTTGGCTCTAGGATCAACTCCTGTCCTAAACACCTCCAGCCTTCTTTCCTCCTTGTAAGATTCTGCTGTTTCGAAAGGCCAAAAGCAAGGATTCACACAGATAACCCAGGCACACCTCCCGTCACCGCGCATTCTCTATGTGATCCATGGTGGCTAGTGACCTCTCCAGGCCCCCATTTCTCTCTTTAAAATATGTAAGTTATAGTGCCTGGGTTACAGGCTACTCTCAGAATGATGTGAAGTGGTTTGTATAAGCTACCTGGGACAGGGGGACCATCAACAAATACACACAATGTTTTGAACCCACAGGATACTCTGACCAAATTTTCCCACGAGGCAGGTGACGCTGGAGTGTGCCCTCATCTGTGTGTGCAACTAAACTGGATTAAGCCTGATGAGGACTTTTGGTGTCTAGAACTGAGGAGGAGAAATAGCAGACGTATAACTGGCCTGCAGTTCACGGTGCGTCTCAGTGACTCTTTGGAGACTAATGGAACTGCTGCCCATGCGTGGTGTGACTGGGAGCAAGTGGGTCAGCGCAAAGGATGCTGGAGCTTGGAGTCCTGGCCACGCCTACGCTCTTAGTTCCTTGCGATTTCAGGCTGGAACAAATCTTGGTTTTGCTTAGTTATGGAAAAAAGTCTGAAATAATTATATTATCTTATAAATCTTTCAAAAACTTGAAATAAGCACTCAAGAAATATGTGCGTTATAAAGTACACAGCCTCTTGTCTTATTGAAAGTTCTTGGTTTAAGCCACTGAGTACAGTGTTTTTATAGTATAGTATATACTCTATAGTCTAGCATATATAGTGTTAGTCTATACAGTATAGACGCTGAGTATGGTGGATAGGATAGGATGGGATGGGATGGGATAGGATAGGATAGGATAGGATAGGATAGGATAGGATAGGATAGGATAGGATAGGATAGGATAGGATAGGATAGGATAGGATAGGATAGGATAGGATAGGATAGGATAGGATAGGATAGCCTCTGAGAATAGTATATAACCTCAGCACTTGGGAGTCTGGGGCAGGAGGATTGCAGGATTTAAGTACCCCTAGGCTGCATAGCAAGATCTTCTCTCAAATAAAACAGAAACTGGTAACCATTTAATTTGCTATTGGTCAAGGTAATTGTTGGCTGCAGAGTGGCTTTTCTAAAAGTAACCGAGATCGGATTGTTGGAAATGAGCTTTCTCTTGGGAACACAAGCCTTACCTGCACCGCTGAGCTGGAAGGGAAATATAAGGACCGTGGCCCAACTATGACTCTCTTTTCAATGTGGCTGTAAATTTAATTAGAGGAAGACAAATACTTCCTTGTCTGGGAATTACGACATCTTACTTCCATAAATATCACCTGCATCTGTCTTTGCATTTGGAGAAATATGTGTTAAGAGTAAATGTGAGCCTTGAAGAAGGCCATCATTCAATGGAGTTTTCCAAGCTACCATTTGTCAGAGAGATACACTGTGTTTTGTCTAGCCCTGAGCACCAATTGATTGACTGGTTAAAAACAATATGTGCTATTTAAGTAGTATTTATCAGTAGAAGATTTTTCTCACTTAGCTTGCAGTATCGTAATCTCTCACCCCAATGGTGACGCCGCCTCTCCCAAGTCTCAGGTGTAGCTGCTTGAGTAACATTTATTTTCCTTGAGTAGTTTAGTTTGCAAATGGCCACAGAATGCAGGATTAAGAAAGGGATCCCCTGCCGACTATCAAAGCAGATGCTGAGACTTATGGCCAACCTGTAGGCAGAGTTCAGGGAATCTTATGAAAAAGAAGTGGGAAATAGTAAGACCTGGAGAGGACAGGAACTCCACAAGGAGAGCAACAGAACCAAAAAATCTGAGCACAGGAGTCTTTCCTGAGACTGATACTCCAACCAAGTAGCATGTATGGAGATAACCTAAGACCCCTGCATAGATGTAGCCCATGGCAGTTCAGAGTCTAAGTGGGTTCCATAGTAATGGGAACAGGGACTGTATCTGACATCAACTGATTGGCCTGCTCTTTGATCACCTCCCGCTGAGGGTGGGGGAGTGGGGGAGCAGCCTTACCAGGCCACAGAGGAAGACAATGCAGCCACTCCTGAGGAGACCTGATAGACTAGGATCAGAAGGAAGGAAAAGAAGGCCTCCCCTATCCGTGGACTTAGGGAAGGGCATGCGTGCAGAAGGGGGAAGAAGGGAGAGCTTGGGAGGGGAGGAGGGAGGGAACTTCAGGGGGGATACAAATTGAATAAAGTGTAATTAATAAAGAATTTTTAAAAAAGAAAGGATTCCCACTGTTTGGATTTCATTAAGAATTACAATAACAATAAAAGTAATTTTTTTCCTCTTTGTTAAAATAGTCCCAAATTTCTAATACCTCTGTCTTAGACAGCTGCTGTTTTGCAACCATGGGATGCAAGCTCTGTGTAGAAGAATTTTGATATTATTCCCAAATGGACTCTTATAGAAAGATTCAGGGCACCTTGGTGTTCTATGTACAAAGCTGAGAGCAGTTGGACCTAACAGATTCCCTTTGCCCTAATAAACCTACTGTGTTCTTATCACTTTCTTTGAGTTTCTCTGTACAAGCAAGACCATAGAATTGAGCTCATCGCTCATTCAGTTTTGCCAGTGAGCTTTGCCCAGGAGCTTTGACCAGAAGCTTTGGTCATGAATCCTGAGACGCCTTATTTCTCAGGTGCCTCTAATAAACTCTGTTGTAGGTGGATAACTGAAGCAAATGAATTTTCCAGTGATGTATAAAGCCAAGTACCTGGAGATACTTTTGTTTTATTGAGTTATCCATGCTATTTGGCAGAAGAAGTTATGCTGAAATGCTTACCACTTCTCTCCCTGTCTTTATTACTTTGAATTTAGATTTTTTTTATATTGGTGGTAGTGCTTGGAACAGGTTTTAAATATGATATGCAATTATCTTCCTGTCATGTTCATTTTGGTTTAATCACCAATTCTAACTCATAATGGGCCAAGTCAGCAGAAGATGATGTCCATCTGCCTGGGAGAGCTAAGCTCCTCTTTACCTTATACAGTACCCACAGTAATTCTAGGCAACATTGAAGCCACCACTTCAGAAACACATCCTCCCTTTCCTCATCAAAGCTGCTTAACAACCTAGCATTTTTCTATATGCTCAAATAGAATTTGATTCAATTCTTTCTTTGTTTTTGCTTTTGCAGTGTTTGGTTGTGCTTGCAATTTTGATTCCTTTTGCATCCCCATCATTTAAACACTCTTTGCTGTCTGCAGACTTTTAAACTCATAGGGGTTTGTGTTTTCTAGAGGCACCATAGTTGTAGTTTGCCAAGACAAGAAATAGAATTGTGTGTATTCTCCATCTCTAGCTGATGGGCTAATGAGAGGCCATGCATAAACAGAGACACCCAACCAAGCCAGCCCTTATGATGGGGGCATTTCCATCCATGAATTTTAGATTCATCTGCGTAACAGGTATTAGATTTGAAATTTATTTTTAGGTTCACTTATCTTATGTGACTTTTATAGTATGTGACTTTGGCTTGCACTTATGTGTGTGCCCTGGGAAGTCAGAAGAGGGCATCACATCCCCTAGAACTTGAGGTACAGATGGGATGGTTGTAAGCCACTATGTGGGTGCTGAACACTGAATTCAGGTCCTTCTCTGGAGCAACAAGTAATCTTAATCATTGAGCCACTTCTCCAGCCTACTAAGTTACAGACTTCAGAGAGATATATGGGCAAGGACTTTGAGCTTTTTTCAGACAGTTTCTTGATTATTTAAAAAAAAGTGATGCTTGGAAACATGTTTCTAGAAGGTCTAATTCATTTGTGCCAGAGGAACCTTTCTATAGTTATGTGTTGGTGTGTGTGGATGCAGCTGACAAGGCATGTATGTGGAGAGAAAGACAGCTCTGGGAGCTGCTGCCCTCCTTTCACCACATGGATTCCTGGCATCAAACTCACCTAGTGGGGCTGTGGCATCAAGATCTATTACCCACTTGAGCCATCTCACCAGTCCCAACATGTGCATTTTAAGCTGCTGAGGGGAGTTTATAGGGAATTGTAGTTTGGAGTTGTGCTAGTTTCTTTTCTCTCTCATAAACTAGAGTCACCCGAGAAGAAGGAACCTTGGTTGAGGACTCACCTCCACTGGATGGGACTGTGGACGCTGTGGGGGGATTTTCTTGAACAGTGACTGATTTGGGAAGGGTCAGCCCCCTGTAGGTAGTGCCGCTGCTGAGCAAGTAGTCCTGGGTCATATAAGGGAGCAAGCTGAATAAGCCATGGAAAAGCAAGCCACTAATCTGTGTTCCTCCATTGGTTTCTGCTTCAACTCCTACTCGGCTCCTTCAGTAATGACAATGATATGATAATAAGTCATAACCTTAAGGTAATATAATCCTGTTCTTCTCTAAGTTGCTTTTGATCAAGGTGTTCATCACAGCAATAGAAGGTAGGAGGTCATATCTAAACTCCTCACCACTCAGCTCTGAGCTTAAACAAGACTTTAGTGTTGCTACTAAGACAATGAACAATCTCTTCAGCATCCACTAAACCAGTGGTCCTCAGCCTTCCTGGCGCTGTGACCCTTTAATACAGTTTCTCACACTGTGGTGACCCCAACCTTAGAATTATTTTCATTGCTGCTTTATAACTTCATAAATTTATTTCATAAATTTTGCTACAGTTAATGAGCCATAATGTAAATATCTGTGTTGTCTGACAAGCTTTTAGAGGGTCATGACCGATAGGTTGAGAACCTCTGCACTAAAGCAAAGCCTTTTCGATGCTGCTCTTTTCTTTGCCTGTTTCTCAGCATCTTATATCCACGGTGTTATAGTAAATAAAAAAAAATTAAGTGTTGGGCTATATAATGTTTATTATTAACCTTAAGATTATCATGGTGATATTATTTAACCCACTATCACAAATAACAAGACACAGAAACCTGTTAGATTTATAATTGCCTTATTTACCTTGGGCAGGGCAGATATTTCACTTACACTGTCTCAGTATCCTCACTATCCCTCTCCCATCCCCCATCCAATGCCATTCTCCTTAACCATCTTATCTTCCATCCACAATCTTACAAATACTTGCTTGTATTCTTCATCTGGGCCTTTTCACATCATTGTTGGAGTCCTTCCTTCCAGCCCCACGTGGTTTCTTCTCCAGCTAACCCATCATGGTGTCCTCTTTCTTTCTCTCTTCCTGTCTCTGTCTCCCATGATTCTCCTGATTCTTCTCCAAGCCCAGGAACCTTAGCCACACCTACCCTATTCTGTCCTGCCCAGGTATAGGCTGTTTAATTAGCCAGTCAGGTGGGTTTACACAACAAGGTTAGATGTACCCAGATCTTGAGGGCTAGTAACACGCATCAGACCAACCTCCAACAGCACTGGGTTCCTTTCTTCTCCTTCCTTCCTTTCTTCCTTCCTTCCAGGACTTTGTTTATATTCTCCCATCTGAGGACTGACAAGGGACAATTCTGCTTATCTTTTAAGATCAGATGGATTCAAGCATGTTCAGGCATTATGGCTGCAGATGATGCCTTTGTTTGCTAGTTTTCCTGGCATGACTTTGGATGTGCTCTTTTCTTTGCCAGGGAGGCCACTCTTTCTTCTTTAGCTAGTTAACTCCCATGGTTTACAGCTGCTTGAATTCTCAAAACATCATCTTCAGGCAGTGGTACATGCATGGGCAAAATGGTTTCTTATGACTTCCCCTTCCCCCCAAAGAACCTGATATTACCGAATCTATTTTCTGGTTTACTGGTAATGTCTGGTCTTTAAGGTTTCCTTTTCAACTAGTTGCCAAACTTGGCTAACCATCAAAATGCTGAGAAAAGATTCAAGCAATTAGAGCTGCTTGGCTGTCTTCTGTGGAGGTTTGGGACAGGGATTTAGAACTGTAAGGGCTCCCTGCACAGAGAAGTGACCACTGTGAGTGGTTGGAGAGATGGCTCAGTGGCTAAGAAGACATACTGCTCTTGCAGAGGATAAAAGTTCATTCTCTCGGCTCCCAGGAACGTGGAACTCCAGATCCATGAGATCCAGCGTCCTCTTCTGGACTTTACAGGCACTACACTCAAGTGCACTTCTCTTTCTCTGTCTCTCTCAAACACATTTAAAAATAAACAAATCTTGTATATCTTCCCTAGGTGTATAGATTTCAGCATGACCTTCCTATCCTATAGGTCTATATAAGTGAGTATATACCATATGTTTCTTTCTGCTTTTGGGTTACCTCACTTAGGATAACTGTTTCCAGGTCCCACCATTTGCCTGCGAATTTCATGATTTCCTCATTTTTAATTGCTGAGTAGTATTTCATTGTGTAAAAGTACCACAATTTCTGTATCCATTCCTCAACTGAGGGATATCTGGGTTGTTTCCAGGGTCTGGCTATTACATATAAAGCAGCTACGAACATAGTTGAGCAAATGTTCTTGTTGTGTACTTGAGCATCTTATGGATATATGCCTAAGAGTGGTATAGCTGGGTCTTGAGGAATCACTATTCCTAATTGTCTAAGAAAGCGCCAAATTGATTTCCAGAGTGGTTGTACAAGTTTGCATTCCCACCAGCAATGGAGGAGGGTTCCTCTTGCTCCACAACCTCAGGTTGGTATGATCAATGCTCGTTTAGATGAACAAATGGGATGGACATTGAATGAAGGATAAAACAAGCAACAGGACAGGAGCATACCAAAGAGGGCCTCTGAAAGAACCAATGTAGCAATGTATCAAAGAAGATATTAAGACTCATAACCAAGCCTTCAGCAGAGGGTGGAAAATAATACTAAAAATAGGGGAAGTTAGTAAGACTTGGGGAGAACAAGAGCTCCACAAAGACCAAGCTGAGCAGGGCACAGGGGTCTTTTACCAGACAGTTTCTCTAACCAAGGACCATGTATGGATATGGCCTAGAACCCCTGCTCAGATGTGGCCCATTGTAGCTTGGTGTCCAATTGAAGACCCTAGTAAGGGGAACAGAGACTGTTTCAGTCATGAACTCAATGGCTGGCTCTTTGACCCTCCCCCATACATGCCAGGGAGTAACAGCCTAGCTAGATCCCAGGGGAGGATATTGTAGCCAGCCCTGAGGAGACAAGATGAACTGGGGTTGGATGGAAGGGGAGGAGGTCCTCCCCCATTGGTGGACTTGGAGGGGGTGGGGAGGAGATGAGGGAGGGATGGGGAGAGTGGGAGGGAATGAGGGAGGGGCTACGCCTGGGATGCAAAGTACCTAACCTGTGATTGATATAAAAATAAATAAATTACATTAAAAAAAGAAAAAAAGCTCATCCTATGCCAGAGAGCAAGCCAATGAGCAGCATTCCTTTGTGCTTCTGCTTTCATGTTCTTAACCTGGTTTCCATCAGCTATGGATTGTGACCTGTAAATGTCAACCGAGTAACTCTTTCTTCCCCCAAGTTGATTTTGGTTATGGCTTTTGTCACAGCAACAGAACAAAAATGCAGCAAGAGATATGTATGTTCAGAAGATTGTGATAAATACACAATAAAAAATTAAGTTAAATTAAAAAAAACAAATCTTCAAAAAATATGATCTATCATATATTTAACAATTGCCAAAGCAGCTTGAAATGACTTCTGAACAAAAGAAGGGTGAGAAGCTGAAGTTACAGATTTGTTAATTAGTTTGACTTAGCCATTATGCATTGTGAACACAAACTAAAACATCATAGCAGGCCCCACAGATACACACAACACACATATGTATATAAATTATTTGTCAAATAAAACTAAGCTAAACAGATGAGGTTGGGCTGTATGCTGGAGTCCCAGTCACTATGAGTGCACGGGCGGGGGTGCCCTCAAGATGCCAGCGTGCTGAAAAGGGAACTGTGGAAGGAGGACCAGCTCGGTGCATGAATGGATGGTGGCTTGTGCAGCTTGCCTGGCCGATAAAGGGTGGTTTAGGCTGCAGACAAGGCATGTGACACCACGGAACTCAATCCTTTCTCCACTAATCTACTTGACAGTTTTGGCTGCCAAGTGGGTTTTTTATCCTTAGTCTCTCTTGTGTTCCCCCTTTTCCTTCAACAGTGTCATGTTTCTGGGCTTGGTGATGGCTTGGTTGGTGAGCTGCTTGCCCTACAAGCACAGGGACTGAGTTTGGAATCCCAGCACCCGTGGAAAAGGCTATGTGAGGCAATGCTGGTCTGTAGCCCTAAAATGGAGGCCAGCCAGTCGAGGCAATTCTGTCGGCTACAGGTTCAGTCAGAGACGGTGTCTTAACATTTGAAGAGGAGAGTGACCGAGGGAGACACTTGCATAACACATGTAACACTTCCAATAGGCTGTGCCCTTTAAGATCATGCAGACAGCCCCTGGTTCAGGCCTCACTTTCTCTCTTCCCTTCACTGCGCAGTGAAGAGCCTCTCTGCACACTCCCGCTGCCGTGAACTCGCACATCTCTTTTCCACAATATTAGAATCAAACCTGGAGTCAAAACAAATCTTTCCTCCCTTTTGTTTTGTGGTTTCTATAAGGTATTGTGGCCACAGGGATATAAAAGTAATAAATACAGGATCCCACAGGTTTTTGGGTGACAGCAGAGATGTGCAGAAGTTCTGTGGGTATGTTCCATTTGTCTAGGAACTTCAACAAGGCTGGAGGAGGGGAGACTGCAAGGGAAGCTGAGGCACCGTGTTGCTGGTGAATCGGCTTTAGGCGGCGAAGATTTCCCTTTACATCTGGAGCGGCACTTTACATACTCTGTAAGAAGTTCAACTTGTAAGAATCTGCTTAAAAGATGTCACCACACACACCAGGAAAAAATATTCACCCAGGGAAGGAGTCAGTCATGTTTCACATTACAGACAATTTGGAGGACTGGGTTTCGGATGGCGGGACATGAGCGCAATACAAATGTAATTGTTTGGAGGTAATTTGAAGAGAAATGAAGTGTGCTTGTCCCTGGAGTTCAAGGTCATGGAGCAGCCTTATGAGATGGAGTTTGGGGAGGAAGCTCTCTTGGAAATTAAAGTCTGAATTTTGAGTTGCCACTCTGGTCCTGGGTTCATTGCGGTGACTTGTCAGCTCTCCGAGGGGAAAGTGGCTATTCTGAAAAATCTCTCACTGTCTGAGAGGCTTCACTTGCAATCTCACACAAAGATACTTCATTTCTCGACACTTTGTAGTGCTATAGCACAGAACTCTGCAGGCTTTTGGTGCCAGAATTGTGCTGGTCAGTTCTCCATTGTTAACCAGCTACAGCCTAGAACTGCCTGAGAAGAGATGCCCAGTTGAGGAACTGTTTAGACCAGGTTGGTCTGTGGGGCATGCCTGGGGGGCCTGCCCTGTTCCACTGTAGGCAGCGTCATTCCCTGGATAGCACCCTTGAGTCACACGGGACAGTGGGAGCATGTGAGAGCAGAAGGAAGCGGACAGTGTGGCTGTATTTGGTTCCTTCTGCTCTTGACGGCAGATACAATGTGACCAACTGTTTGAGTCCCTCAGTGACACACTGTAGCCTGAAATTGTAAGCCAAGTCAGTGGTTCCTCTCTTAAGTTTCTTTTGATCAGGGTTCCCCCCCCCCCCACACAGCAACAGCAACAAAGCTAGGATTACAGTGTTGGTAAATGAGCACTCAGCAATGATGGTATCTAGTGGCGTTATATTAAAATACAAAATATTCCCCAACCCTGTTTCCACTGTCACATATCTTTGTATTTTTCTCTTAGGACTAGAGCCTCTGCTTTACTACATGAATCACACTAGCTTTTTGGCATACTGTACTCAATAGAATGCAGAGAAAGTGATACTTTCTCAGTTCCAAGGTTAGACCACAAGAGTTTTTGTACAGGACCGTTCTCTCTTTCAACACTGCTTCTGTCTTGTGAAAAATCCAGAGCTCATGTGCTGGACTGTGAAAGGCTGTGTGCACTCACAGAGAGCCCTTGGTCAGCAGTGCCCTTACCCAGCAGCAGAGGTGCGGTGAAGGCTCACAGTTAATAGGTGAGGACCATCAGTGTTAATCAGCTCGTTGGGATTATGACAAAATGCCTGAGAAAATTGGCCTACTGGATGAAGTGTTTCTTTTGGTTCATGTTTATGTCCATGATTGTTTGGCTCCATATTTTCTGGGCTCATAGTGAAGAAACACATTGTAACAAAAGGTAGGTCGTTTAAAAGCCATAACCCAACACAGGCAGTACCAGAAGAAAAACTGAGTTTAGATTAAAATCCCAAGAAGTGCAGAGCAGTTTTACACTCAGCAGTCAGGTGGTCCTGCTTAGCCACCGCAAACAAGCTCCCTACCCGCTGTGATGTGTGCATCATGGTACCCTGAGCCAGGCTTGTGAAGCAGAGGAGTAGTGCTACAGGATACACAGGAAGTGGCGACGGATAGCTTTGTGGCTTCAGGGTGACTCAGAGTGAGGCCCCGGCGGAGCTTCGTCTGAGCCTGCTGCTCAGTGGTCTGTAACAGAGGGAGCCCTGCAGGGTCTGATTGCCCTGCTGCATCAGGGGAAGGGACTCAGGGAAGCTGGTTGCAGAAGTCAGGGTGTTTCTCCCAGTCTGAGGGAAATAAGAAGAGGGCGAGGGACAGCTAATACTTGGGGGGGAGCTGCCTGCAGAGTTCCCAGAGATAGAGACCCCAGAGCAGTGACAGAGACAGTGGGGAGATGGCCCATGCCCTTCGGCAATCTCCTTGCAGTGTCAGCCTTGCTTCCTTTTACTGTGCAGGGTCTGAGCTTTCAGCATAATGTAAAGCTTTGCAGAGCTCTTGTCTGGAAAATTCGGGAGTGCCTGTTTGCTGACAATATCTTGTGGCTGGTACTCACAGGGGCCTAGCCTGTCTGGAAGGTGCATCTGTCTGCCTTCCCCGAACTCCACAGCGGTCAGCCCCTAGGAGCTGATGTCTGGGCTTCAGAGCAGTAGACAGAATCCCTGGGGGTGTGACAGGGACTGCATCTCAAGCTCTCCTCAGAGCTGATGTGCAGCTGGGTTGAAATGCTCACTTGAGTGGCAGGTACCTTTCAGACAACATGTGACAGAGTTGGTTGGTTAGTTTATGGCTCATAAGTTATTTCAGGAACTCACATGCTGTCCTTCTGTCTTCCCTACCATCTTCACCATGTTGATTCTGTCCTTAGCCTTAAGGTCATAGATGTGTACAGGATCATGTTGAAGAAAGTATTCCCTGAAATTACCAAGGAATACCTTTTATTCCTCTGTGTTTAGAGGCAGATAACCTGCCAGAGCCTAACCCAGTCTGGCAAGAACTGTGATAGGCTGAGATCAATTCAGGATTCACCTTCTTGGTGCAGGAGAGGAAGTCACTCTAAGCATGTGCCTGGATGGAGAGTAAATTGTGAGCAGATGGGACTTGGACAGCTGTTGACAAGGATGGCTGATGCAGTATATATGGCGGGATAGGTTGAGCTGTGCTGAGGTGACAAGTAAGCCCTGCTACCCCAGTGGCTTAGCAAAGCACAAGGTTATTGCACAAATGGAGAGTCTAAGAGGTGCTAGGTGGAGTCTGTTCCCCACCTGGTGACAAGGTTCTTGCTCCTCTGTTTCTGCATCTTGAGAGTTTCCAAGGTCTCCATGTGGCCTCTCAGGTCTTAATGTGGCCGCCTGAGTTTACATGTGACTTCCCAGGTTTCTGTAGCAATGGGAAACTATTTAGCTTATTTAACAAATTCTTTACTTTTGTATTTTAAATTTGTTGTCTGTGTGTGTCTAAGTGTGTATGGTGGTGGTGGTGGTAATCTCCACATGCTGGAAAGCACCTGTGGAGGACAGACGAGGGCATAGGGTCCACTAGAGTTGGGGTGGTGGGAAGTTGTTACTCCCTACTATGGGTGCTGAAAACAGAGTGTGAGTCCCCTGCAAGAGCAATATTTGCTCTTATCTATTGAGCTTAGAAGGCGCTAATTTTTAAACTCGATTTTATTTGGGGTTTCTTATTCCTCTACCCCCACTTCCCAGCCCCCCACCCCCGGTTAGAGAGAAAAAAGAGTAGAAGGGATAGGGGACGTAGACCTCTTTAGCCACTTCTAGCAGCTTAGGGCCATCAGTCATCAGGACACCCAGCAGTCTAGCGAACCAACAGCCAGAGAATGACAAACCTAGCAGCAGCCTCTTCCTTCTGGATCCTTCGAAGGACCCTCTTTGTCTCTGGGTTCTGGTATTTTACCTTCTACAGGTCCTCAGAACTTCCCTAACTGCAGCTGGCAAAGACCACGTCCCTCTCTGCGGTGCAGGAGGCTGTTGTCAGCTGTGGTTAAACTAAAATCAGCTCCATAGCCCCACACTTGGGATTAAAGCAAAAACGTTTACATAACATAACTGAGTTTTAAAAGAAACCCAAACTTCCCCTGCAGAGCTATCTCTCTAGCCTGGAACCAGTTACTGAAACTGCCTCAACCCAGGAGTGATACAATTCACATTTGTCATTGAACATTCTTTAGATGTAGTTCAGTGGCCCCAGCCCAACCCTAGGACTGATTGTGCAGTATTAGTGGCCACTTGAGAATCTCTTAAACATTGACTGTTTTTCCAGAGCAGACAGTCAAGAAGCAGAGTCAGAAAACAAATATAAGCTGAATCCAGGGGAAGAAAGGAATGCTGGGTGCAAACACACATGCTGGCTGCTGAATCCAGGGGAAGAAAGGGGCTCTGGGTGCTAGCACAATGCTGGCTGTATAACCTTTGCTTTCCGGTCTTGCTGGACTCTCATAAGATATGTTATGGAGATGGGTGTGCTGAGCATTATGGAGATTCCTGTTCATAGCTTACAAAATAGTAAAGAGCCTCTGAGCAACCCAGGGGTAGGGACCAGATAAACTCTCTTCCTTAAGTTGCTTTTGATCCTGGTATTTAATAACATCAACAGAAAAGCAGCAGACTCACTGTGTGGTTACTGCATTCTGATGGTTGGTACTGTCCCCTTCTGCCCTTCAGCTATAGAGTGAGTTGTTTTCAAGTTAGTTAGTGAGCACCTGCGCATTAGGCCTCAGTGCTGCCAGCCAGAGGAAATATGGTTCCGATGACGTTGACTTTGCCCAGAAAACACTGTGAAATAGAGTATCACATGCTGGCCTCAGCTATAGAGAGGTCTCTAGAAACGGAGACTGTTCTAGCCCCACAGTGAGACAATGTGGATGTCCCCGATCAAATCATGTTTGTGGGGCTCCGATGGTAAGCCTGGGGCTATACTAGGCCCTGTGGAGAAGGTAAGTCATATTTCTTGCTTCAGGAAAGCTTATGTTTTGTACCGACAAGATATTCATACCCAAACAAAGCTCTTGATCCCAATTCATTCTACAGCCCCAAGGAGATACAAACATGCCTGCGTCAATCAACAAACCTGACCCACCGTCTGGGGAGTCAGATGAGTCATTGTGATGACACCATGAAGACAATTTAGGACTTGGAGGAAAGTGACTAATATCACAGAGACCAAAGGGGCTTCAGGGCTATTGAGCATGGCAAGCGGAAACTAGGCAAATCTATAGAGTCATTTTTCTCTCCAAAATGAAATATTATCATTTATTGCCATGTTGGGATGCAGACATGCAGCTGAGTAATAAATGGAGATTGGGCCATCAAACAGCATGATAACCACACCAAATATTACACATTCCCTACCCCTGGGTTCTGTACTGAGAGTTCTAAAATAAACAGTTATGTGATCTTACTGCATATCATAACAATGGTAAGGACAAACTTGATTAAAGATTTGAGTATTTCCATGCAGTGGAAGGAGCCCTTTAAAATGACAACAGACTTCTTTCTTGAGTACCATGGCAATATGTCTACTGTCTGGGCTGAAAAAACAAGACGTTCATAAAGCAGTATGTAGGGTTTCTTTGTGTTAGAATGTGAGCGGATATGACCAGGGTACTTATTGCAATAACAAATTACATAGAGCTGCTCTTTGCCCTCCAGTGTGGAGTCCAGAGGGCTGAAGAGCAAAGTTAACCTTAGTCACACAGTTGGAGCAGAGAGAGGCTGGAACCTTTGTGTTTGCTTCATGAGAGCACGTGGGAAGATCAACTACCCAGGAAGGAGGAAGTCAAGGAGGGCTTTCTGGAATCAGGTAATTCCTTGGTTATAGCATACCTTTCTGTGTTGTGAGCACCCCGATCATATGTGATGTGATTCAGTGTGTAAGGTAGAGCTGGGAAGGAGAGAGGAAGGAGGCAGGTGTGTAGAAGGAAGAGTCCAGCCTGCTTAGACAAAGGGGTCTGCTGTGGGAACCTTGGGAGGCCAGTGACATCAAGCACAGAACAAACTTATTTGGTTCTGCAGTGTTACCAAAAGGTAATGCTAATACTTTTGAATATTGAAAATTTTCATTTTATTTGCTTTTTTTCTTCATGCACACCAACATTTTGGGGATACATATATTGAAATTACTTTGCTTTAAAGGGAAATAGTTCTATATAAGCAATTTTGTTCTAAATAGAAAAAATAGGGCATGTTTTGTTGGTCAGATTTAGAGCCAGGTGGATGGTAGTAGGCAAAGTACTTGCTGTTTATTAGGCATGAGGATCTGAGCTTGAACCCCAGGACCCACCTGAAACACTGCTTGCAGGTTTTCTGTTCCAGTTTGGAGGAAGTGGAGACAGTAGCATCTCTGGAACTCACTGGCTACTCAGACTAGACAAATCGGTGTCCTGAGTCAGTGAGAGAATGTGTCTCAAAAAATAAATTGAAACTGGATATTGACCCCTGCTCTCCATATGTGTGCGTGCGAGTGTGTGTGTGATACATACACAGATACACACACAGACACACATAAACAGATATAGACACACACAGACACACAGATATAGACACAAAGACACATAGTCACACACACATACAGACACACACACACACACACACACACACACACACACACACATGATTCCTGGTCATGGAGAGGTAGCTCTGGGGCCTGGGCTAGTAGGAGACGTAGTGGGTCCCTCTGTATTGTAACGTGTCAGCAGGGGCCCTGGAATCCACCTTTCTGCCAAGCATTCGCCCTCGGCTTCCAACATTGCTTCCAACATTAACTGGCATATTTGGATGCACCTGCCATGTGCCATACACATTACTTCCTAAATAAAATGAATTCAGAGTAATTCTCTTTGTGAGTTTCCTCAATCCAACAACTCAAAAAAAGTTATTGCATACAGATGGAACTCTGAAAAATATTTTGTCACTAAAAATATTCAGAAGGCGTAAAGGTTAAGAAGCACATTATTGGCAGCTTCTGGCCTGGGGCACACCACCTGGCCCCGACCAATAACCCAGGCACACCCCAAACTGCTGGTGTTAAGTGAAGATCTGTGAAGATCAGGAACACAGTGGGTGGGTGGGTGGACAGACTGAACCACGGTGCAAATGGCAGGCCTCTTGATTTTGCGGCTTCTTCCTCTTTTCCTCTCGCTCTGATATTTCCTCCAGATAGCCGATGGGGCTTGGCCAGAGTGGGCCCTTAGTGAGAGTGGCAGACATCTAGAGAGAATTTTACAGCAAGCCCATAAAAAGCTTCTGATTTGATTCAATGATACCAACAGCTGTAACCAGCAGAGAAATAATGTGAATATCAAGAAGCTTGACATTTATAGATCCTTAGAAGATGAGAGGGTGACTGTGTCACGCTGGCCAGTCTGTCCATAGGGGCTGAACATGCAAATCAGGAACAGATGGAGCTGCTCGTGTGCAGGGATGCAAAACAGGTAGGGAAACAGAGAACACAGATTTGTGCTGGAAAATTTTCAGGACCCTTGATCCCAAGTTTCTCTTACAGTAGCTGACTCTAGGTTTGCCTTGGGAGTTAGGTAGTGGCCTTCCTTCTTATTTTAATCATTTATATATAATAATATAATGCAATATAATAATATTACATCACACATAACACAGTAATAGTATAATATAAAGTTACATGTATATTTTATAATTATGTAATATAATTTATATCATATATAATATATAATGCAATATATATTATATAATTAGATATATGAAAATCTTGAGAGCCCAGTGATATTAAGCACAGAACAAGCTTATCCTGGTCTGCAGTGTTGCCAAAGCGTTATGCTAGAGTTCTGGAACATTGGAATTTATTATATACCATATACATAATATATAGTATTTTATATTATGATTATTATACTCTATGTTTAATATATAATTATATTCTATACTATATTACAATTTCACACACAAATACAGAATAGTGATCATATTACCCCGTTATCCTCTCGCTAAACCTGTTCTTCGACACACATTCCCCTTCCTATCTAACCTTTTTTGTGCCCTAGTGCATTGAGCTGGAGGTCCACATCAGCAAGGGTGTAGGGTTCTTTACTGGGGGATGGGATTCTTACCAGTGACTACAGAACTGAAGACTATGGCTCTGTCTCCAAGTAATGGGCTGCTCACAGAGAAGGGGAGGCCTTAAAAACTCTGCCACCATTGTGTAAAAGTACCACAATTTCTGTATCCATTCCTCAACTGAGGCACATCTGGGTTGTTTTCAGGTTCTGGCTATTACAAATAAAGCAGCCACGAACATGGTTGAGCAAATGTCCTTGTTGTGTACTTGAACATCTTTTGGATATATGCCTAAGAGTGGTATAGCTGGGTCTTGAGGAATCACTATTCCTAATTGTCTAAGAAAGCGCCAAATTGATTTCCAGAGTGGTTGTACAAGTTTGCAT
>CM053762.1:64657800-64668673 GCA_028658305.1 Pachyuromys duprasi | reverse complement strand
TGATTCGTTCGGATGACAGAGTCCTTTGCTTTACAGAAGCTTTTCAGCTTGATGGCTGACTCTTTGACCCTCCCCCATACAAGCCAGGGAGTGACAGACTGGCTAGATCCCAGGGGAGGACATTGCAGCCAGCCCTGAGGAGACAGGATAAGCTGGGGTTGGATGGAAGGGAAGGAGGTCCTCCCCTGTTGGTGGACTTGGAGGGGGCGGGGAGGAAGGAGATGAGGGAGGGAGTGGGAGGGTAGGAGGGAATGAGGGAGGGGGCTACGCCTGGGATTCAAAGTACCTAACCTGTGATTGAGATAAAAATAAATAAATTAAAAAAAAACCAACCAACCAAACAAACAAAAAACTCTGCCACCACTCATGACCACACACTGGTGGGGCACCAGCTTGTGCCAGTCTTATGCAGGTCACCATAGCTGCTGTGAGTTCATGGGTCCAATAGCCACATCATGTCCTGTAGCTGACTGTAGGTTTACCTTGGGAACTAGGTAGTGTTCTTCCTTCCTTCTTACTTTAATCATTTATATAGTATAGTATAGTATAATTAATAATATAATATAACCTAATAAAATAGTATAATATAATAAATAGAATAGAATTAATATAATAATATAATATAATAAATAGAATTTACAAATATATAATATATTATTGACTATATAATAGATAATAGTTATCTATTATATATAATTATATTATATATTATATAATAATCATGATATATTATATATTATAACAGAATATATTATATTATATTATGTTATATATATATCATATTGTGCTTCACAGCACTCTTTTTTTAATTAATTAATTTATTTTTGTATCAATCACAGGTTAAGTACTTTGCATCCCAAGCGTAGCCCCCTCCCTCATTCCCTCCCACCCTCCCCCTCCCTCCCTTTACATTCTCTGCCACCCTCTTTGGTGATATTATCTGACACTGGAATGTGTAATGTAGATGTGCTGTTAATGGCTGAGAATTCACTCAACAGCCACTTTTTCTTTTGCACTTTAGCCAGTTGTGAGCCTCTGCATCAAGCGTCATTCTTCACAGATGGAGGCTTCTCTGATAGGGCTGAGAAAGGAAGTCATCAGATTGCAGCTCTCTTGAGTGTTATTTACCCTTTATTGGGGGGGTCCTTTGCTCTCCCACCCCTGCCTGGGGGCCTTTGTTATTTGAGGCAGAGAGTCTTACTATGTAGCCCAGGGTGGCTTTGTGTCTGGCAATTCTCCTGCTTCTGGCTCCTAAGCACTAAGATCGTAAGCCACCACACCTGGCTCACATAGGACTGTAGGTGTGTGCCACCATACATGGCTTTAATAAGATTGTAAATGTGCAACCATACTTGGCTTATACTGGGAATTACTTAAGTATGATGCTCAGATCAGAATTTCAGGAATGGGGAGTAACACCTGAATTATTTTAACATGTCTTAGGACTGTCACCTTACTGGAGATGGTAAAAACCCATGGTGGCATCAGTGTCTGCAGGCCTCCTGGGCCCAGATTTGTTGGCTTTGTTGGTCTCCTTGTGGAGCTCCTGTCCCCTCTGGCCCCTTCTCTCCTCCCTTCTTCCATAACACTTCCTGTGCTCTGCCCAAAGTGTTCCTATGAGTCTCTGCATCTTCTTCCATCCCCTGCTGGATGGAGTCTTTCAGAGGACAGCTGTGGTAGGCTCCCATCCTGTTCCCTCCGGTGTCTCTCCTGTTTACCTTCTAAATGAGAATTGAGCATCCTTCCTAGAGTCCTCCTTATTGTTTAGCTTCTTTAGGTATACAGATTTTAGTATGGTTATTCTGTATTATATGGCTAATATCCCCTTATAAGTGAATATATACCATGCATGTCTTTCTGGTTTTGGGATACCTCACTCAGGATGATCTTTTCTAGTTCCATCTATTTGTCTGCAAATTTCATAAGATCCTTGTTTTTAATAGCTGAGTAGTATTCTATTGTGTAAATGTACCACAATTTTTGCATACACTCTTTGGCTGAGGGACAGCTAGGTTGTTTCCAGATTCTGGCTATTATGAATGAAGCTGCTATGAACATAGTTGAGCAAATGTTCTTGTTGTATAGTTGAGAATTTTATGGGTTTATGCTCAGAACTATGCATGGAGAGGACCTAGAACCCCTGCCCAGATGTAGCCCATGGCAGTTCAGTCTTAATGTGGGTCTCTTAGTAAGGGGAGCAGAAGCTGTCTCTGACATGAATTTGGTTGCCTGACCCTTGATCATGCCTACCTTGCCAGCTCACAGAGGAAGAGAATTCAGGCAGTTCTGATGAAACCTGATAAGCTAGGGTCAGATGGAAGGGGAGGAGGACCACCCCCATCAGTGGACTAGTAGAGGGGCAAGGAAGGAAAAGAGGAAGAGCAGGGTTGGAAGGGGCAGAGAGAGGGGGCTACAGCTGGGATACAAAGTGAATAAATTATAATAAATAAAAAATAAAACCATACTAAAATAATAAAAAAAGAAAGATGGAGGGGTCTACCCTTCAGAGAGTGTGATTCAATGGGGATGGACAGTGCCTGTAAAAATGTGTATGTAAGGGTTCCTAGTTGATGTGCAAGAAAGATGCTGTTCTGAGCTCCTGCGCTTAGAATTTCTCCTCATGGAGGGTGAATGCTCACAGTTCTTTCCTTCCATTGTACCTGGACAAACTCAAAGATAAGTTAGTAGTGTATTTCCCTTGATAGTCTACAACGAAGTTCAGGTCAGAACATATGGACTGAGCAAGGGTTCCTCATTGCTTATGTTAATTGACATAAGAAGATGGACACAACCATTTTCTATATAGACTCTATTTATTAGAGTTGAATAAATGTATATTGCCCGGTGATGTCATAAAGTATTGTGTCCCTATTATAGAGGGATGGCTGCCATTGGTCCATGAGTGTTTTTGTCCTTTCAGCTTTGTGAATGTTCTGGCTGATAAGGAAGGGGGTGTTGATACAGTATGTCTGCCACTGTGCATGTTGGTTTATTTGTTCTGTACATCTGTGTGTGTCAGGCTAGAGCAAGGTGAGATTGCTCTCTTGGGAAGGAATAGGGACTAGCAACATTTTCTGGATGAAATGTCAGTGAAGGAGTGACCTCTTGCCCACTGCCAAGGAGAGTCATTCCAAAGTTTGGGAACAGAGTGGGTGCTGAGTTTGGAAGGAGACAGAATTTGGAGATACTGGCTAATGGCCCTGGTGAAAACCCAGAGGTCTCTGCCATTGGGAGAAAATCTGTCAGAACTCTAGTGGAGGACTGGTCAGAGCAAGATAAAGTGCCGGTTCCCTAGAAGTGGTGTACAAAGGCAGAGTTTGAGGTGGGAACATGTAACAAGGTTCTCAGGATTAAGGTTTTTCATTTGGAGGAGAGGGAGAGACCCTGTTATTTCAACAAGAGCTTAGGGGGCATCCAGAGTTCTTAGAAAGTGTGCTTAAGTACGCCTTACTTGAAAGCAGCTTTGCTTCCCAGGCAAGCTGGAACCTCCAGACCCTGGCACAGCTCATGTAACCTTTGGGAAAAGGTCTTCAATGGAGGTTTTATTTCCACAAGGCATGGAACATAGCGGGAAACCTACCCATGATGGAACATAATATGCATTTCTCTCACAAGTGTTTGGAGTGCATATTGATAAATGGGACATCCACTCTGTCCTCTCTACTTCAGAGGTCAGGGAGCATCATGGAAGAGGAGCCGGCAGAGAGGACTGAGGTGAAACAGTGTCTTCTCACTATAAGATCCTTGTATAAGATCAGGAATTCACACCGGCTATTGTCACTATACAAGACTTATATAAAACCAACAGAATCAGCATTTCAGCAGATGGGGAAAGGACCCATTAGTGTCCACCCTCAGCTGAGGAGCTATTGGCAGCTGATCAATGCTAGGTGAGGGAGAGTCAGTTTTCTTTAAGGGAATAGTACCTGGTAGGCTGAACATGTGAATGGGTGTGTGTCCATATCTATGCACATGGATAATCCTAATTGGACATCATAGGTTAAAAAAACAAACAAATCAAAGACATGAAATTAAGAGCAGCATGTGAGGGTGAATCTGGAGGTCAGGGGTGAATATGACTGACATATATTACGAATATGCACTATGGAATTCTCAAAAAATAAAAATATTATATTAAAATATGCATTTCTCTTCTCTGAGCTACCTGAATATTCTTCAGTGGTTCATGGGAGAACAGGCTTGAGAAGGCTCTCACCATACATTTTCTGTCTCATGGTCTTCAGTGGAGTGTGCTTTGCTGAGACACAGTGGATCATGACAGTTTCCCAAGGATTTCCCCACAGAGATGAGTTGAACAGATTAAGGAAGCCCCTTTGTTATAGGGAAGGTGTTTCTAGGGTTCCTCTTCTGAAAAGAGACCTGGACCTTCTGTCTACAGGAATGCTCCTGTAATCCAGGCATAGCTGAGGAACACCAATAGTGATTGACAGATGGGGGGGTGGGCAATCCAAGAGTCCTTTTCCTGGGATCAAAAGAAGGACACATGATTCTCCTAATCTGAGTTTAAAGACAGCCATCTTCCCACCAGGTAAAAAAGAGCTTGAGGTGGTGGGCACAATGGTACACTCCCGTAATTCTAGCACACTGGAAGCAGAGGCAGAGGATCTAAGTTTGAAGCACACTCGGGGAGAGACTCAGTTCCAAACCCAAAGTACAATAAGACAACAAAACAAAACAAAACAAAACAAAACCAAAAAAAAATGGGTGCTGGGGAGAAGAGCTGGCACGTCAAAGCAGTGCAGAGATGAACGGGGTCGGGAGAGGACCCTGTGTCTGGTGGTGCGGTCTAGTGTCTGTTAAGCTCAAGCTCTGCCTGCGGTCCTGTGAGGGGTAGTCCCATGATGATGCTGCTGGCATGTCCTCCTACACTTATCAGACTTGATTAGCTGTCAGAATCCCCACTTAAGAAGCAGGCTGATTGGAATCTCAGCTGACAGGGAAGTAACCCAGAGGAATGGAGACTAAGGATCAGAAAAAGACATAATTTTCTTGAACTCACTTATATAGAGAAGTGGGTTTTTCTTATTTTTCTCATTTCTCCATTTTTTTTGTTCTTAAAATGTCATTTTGGAAAATGGAAGATGTGAGGGAAGTTTAAAACATATGGCTTATTTTTGTGCATTTATTTTCTCGAACAGCCTGATAATGCAGATCAGTAACCTACCATGTGCAGAGCTGGCTGTGACCCCAGTACTGTAAATACCTCACCTTCTGTGGTTTCCCTTTCATCTAAAAATTTTAAGTCAATTTTAATTTATTAAAAAAACACAGAAGAAAGCCTTTTTTTTTTTTCAATCAGGTGTTTCATATATATATATTTGTCTTTACACCATTCTCAACCTGGCTCCCTAGGAGGCGCCATCTTAAAATTTTTAATGATTAACTGTCTCATAATTCATTCTGTCTTCTTATCTAAACATGGGGGCCAAAGCATTATAAGCATGGTCTGACATCAAAAGCCTCCACCTGTCCATCTGCCCACCCACTGATCCGTCCATCCATTCATCCGTTTATTCATCCACCTATGCATTTATCCACTGACCCCTCTATCCACCCACCCACCCATGCATTTATCTGTCCATCCACCTTCCTCTCAACCCACCCACCCATCCATCTGCCTGTCATTCTGATTCCAATTCTCTCCTTGGGGTACCCAGGCCCATTGCTCACTGGGCTAAACGGAAGGGAGTGTTGGGGTGAGTGGGTGAAAGCCACTTAATTGGCCCAGTGAGTGAGACCACACACCCAGGAACAGCTTTGGAGAACTGGTTCATTTATTGGAGGGGAATATTCATGCCCCTGGGGAGGTGGCCAATGTCTCTGGGGCAAGATTTGTGTGTCCATGTACAACTGGCCAGGACAGGGGTATTAGAAGATATTTCATCTGCATACTCAAGGGCTAGGTTGTGGTGGGACATTAAAATGTCAAACAAGGAGTGAAGCCTGATAACTGTCAAGGTAATAAATTCTTACTAGGGTTGATGGTGAGGTAGTCAAACTTATGCTGTCAGGTTGGAAGGAGAGAGGGAGCCAAGTTCTGTTATCCTTATCTGAGATATTTGGGGTTGAAGCTATTCTCAACACTTCCTCTGCAATCCTGGGCCATTACAGTCACCTAAGCATCCATCCATCCACCCATCCCTCCATCCACCCATCCATCCATCCACCCATCCATCCACCCATCCATTCACCCATCCATCCATCCATCCTCCAATCCACCCATCCATCCATCCACCCATCCATACATCCACTCATCCATCCATCCACCCATCCATACATCCATCCATCCACCAATCCATTCACCCATCCATCCATCCATCCTCCAATCCACCCACCCATCTGCTTATTCATTCATCCACCCATTAATCCATCCATCTATCCACCCATTCATTCATCTACCACTCACTCATTGGTCCATCTACTCACCCACCCACCCATCAACTGAGCCACCCAAACATCCATTGTTTATCTGTTCTTTTAGCCAGAACTTGCTGAGCTTGAATTTGCCCTGTGGCTGATTCAACTTTAGGGCTAGAGACCCAATACTGAACAGCTCAGAGATGATTCCTTGTGCAATGGAAGAGATGGAGCCCCACAAAGGAGTCACAGAATGAAGTCCATCACTTCTGTGAGAAACAAAAAGAAGACCAATCTTCTAACCAATAGGATGGAATCCCTTTCAGGGATTGTGGGATTGAATAGGAGATCTGGAGTCCAGAGCTCTAGGCCTGCTCTGCCCTCAGCAGGTCACATGAGGTTCAGTTTCTAGGCCTGTAAAATGGGAGGTTAAAGGTTGGACTTGTCACTGCATTCAGAATAAAGCACACAAAGCAGGTTTCATTCCATCTTTTTAACCTGGGCAGGTGGAGTTTGCTTTCCTATATGACATAGCTTGGAGGCTGGGCAGCATATATTTTTTCTGTGCCTCTGTTTTACCACCTGACTTCAATGGGTACATTTCATCTCTTCTGCTGCCATCATCTTAAGCAAGCTACACCTCATAATCACCCAAGTTGCCAACACGGAGTCTTTCCATCAACCTTAGAGACAATCCCAGGACTATATGCTCTTATCCCAGCATTATCCCAGACTAATGCTGAAGAGTCTCTCATTCAGTCCCAGCCACTAAGTACAAAACAGCAGAAGTCTCAGCCCTTTCTGTCTAGTGTCTTTATCCCAATGGAAAACCGAAGCCCAGAGAGGCCATGGCTTACAGAAGGCAGAATCAGGCTTTGCCTCGTGGTCTGCGTGTTCCCAGAGCCGCCTGTTTCAGAGAGGCTCAGTGGGCAGTTTCACACCCCTGCCATTCCTGGCATTATTCCCACCAGCTCTTTACCTGGTGCACTCCACTTTTCTCACCTGAACCTTTGGAAGCTGCACTGTTAGCTCAGCTCACCTGAAGGTCAATGTCGAAAATTCTCCTCGTCAGGACAAACTGTGTTCTTTTTATCTCTGCATATGTACTCTGTGCTGTCCTGAGAGTCTCCCAATGTTTCTGTTTGGGGTATAGGATGTTTCCTTTCCCCACACAGGGGGAGCCTTGGTGCACAGTGTCCAGCACAGCATGTGTTTCAAATCAGGGGTACTTGGGGGGTAGTGTCCACAGATGCCATTGAGCTGATCCCTGTCAAAGCACGACAGTCCCCACACCATCTCTTCCACAGGAGGATTTTTTGAAGTCTTGTGTGCTTGGAGAGAATTCTTTTAAGAATGCTAATATTTTGGTTCATTTAGCACAGGTCAATAACACTTTTGAAGTCCATTGAGCCCTGGAAAGTACAAAGTGTTGGAACTGGGTGATTTAATTAGCCTGTATAGACCAATGGAATATATTCTGAAGACACAAAATCTATGGATGGGTAAGGCAGCTGTATGCTGGTGTGGAGTGGGATGAAGGATTATTTGTCTCACAACCCAGGGACTCTGATGGCTACATCAAAGACATGAGGATAATGATGATGTATCGGGCATTGTCATGAGTTATTATCATGTTGGAGGACAGAGGCACAGCTTGCCACTGTCACCTGAAGCAGCTTGAGGAATCACCTGCTCTTCCAGGACCAAGATCTATGGTTTTACTGCAGAAAAGAATTTTAGCACTAGTGTAAGAAGCAGAGGTGGGCCTTATAAGGGTGCTCTAACCTAGACTTGAGCACAAAGGTTAAGAGAAAGACAGGTGCTCTGGGGAAAGCAACACACATAGGAGGGCGTGGGTGTGGACTTGTCAAGAGCCACAGAGAGGAAGACTTGCTCATTGTGGGCAAGTCTCCTCAAGGGAGGGCCACAGTTCATTGTTTCTCATGACGGTCATGTATAGGATTTCAATGGAACTGACTGTCTTTAACTTGAGGGGTGACTAAGGAATCTAGATGCGATCGTGAAGTGATTCTAGAGGAACACAACATAGTTGATAAAATCTCTGGGATGAAGAAGGATAGATTATTTCCTTTATAAACAAAGGTAATTGCTTCAAGTTTTAGATTCTAAAACAATGGGGAAAGGAATGAAGCCCTACCCATGTAGGCCTTAACCCTGGTTCATTGTGAACTTAACATAAAATATTATATATGAAAGGGATATTATTTCTAGGTTTTATATTCACAACAAACACTGTGGATTGTACCACAATTCTTGCTTTCTGTTGGTGAGAGGCTTTAATTAAACTCTGGGATGAAGGGCTGCTTTTTTCCTGTTTCCCTAGCTCTCCTCATCTTTCTGTCCTTAATGTTTTTTCTTCCATTTTTACTAGGATTGTGCTTGTAGTGATCATGTTTACCTTGAAGTCAGGCGTTGAGGTTGTCTGAAATGGGAGGCTAGGTTTTCCTAAGAGACCGTGACAGAGCGCTTCTCGGTTTGGGGTCTTGAGGAGGACGGAGACAGTTGGAGAACCTTGGCCTCCATGGCTCTGCTGGGACTCAATTCCCATTTAAGTCCATGCTGCTGGTTCCTTTGTACTTTGAGACTGGTGCTGGGAGCACACCCCCTCACAACAAAGGGAACATGGACAAGGCTCGCATTTTCCTGCCTGCTGCATGCTTCGTCATGAGCTTTGAGTCACAGGAAAACACACATGCCTTCCCCATGTTCCCAGGAAAGCCAATCTGCAACCTGCTCCCTAATGGGGGTGATTTACAAGAATCTAATTTTTGATTTCCACTTTGGGGCTCTTTTCATTGATCAGTGCAGCAGGGCCAGCTGAGTTGTGCTGCAAGATGAACGGCTTCCCATAGAGGTCCAAGAATGGGAGGTGAGAGGAAGTGGGGGATGGGAGGAGCGTGGGGGTGAAGAGCTTAGGCCATGGAAAGGTGGCTACTGCTCTTTCTTCTTTAAAATTTATCCACTGACAAATAATGGAGGGTTACAAGTGATGTACTCATCTCTATATGTAGGATAGGGAAACTCTGGCTAATTAGCATTATCTATGGCTTAATGTATCACTCTTTTGTTTCAAAAATGTTAAAACTTCACCTAGCCAGAGTCTGCGAGCTTCAAGAAATGTCTGTTTCTATTTCCATCATTAAAGTACACCACAGAGAGATTCCCATTGGAAATGAGATTAGCCAGGACATGACCTATTTGGCTCCTGCAATTGCTTCCTAGCGACCGTTGGTCATGAGGCTTGTTGTCACAAAGTACCTCTGATATGGAGGGGCGAATGAGATGCAAAGAAACTGTAACTTCTCTTTTTTAAAGAATGTATATTTTGAATATTTTTGATTATGTGTGTGTGTGCACACGTCTGTGTAAAGTGTCTGCAGGTGTTGTTTTCAGAGGCCAAAGAGGGCATTGTGTCTCCTGGAGCTCCAGCTACAGGCTTTTGCAAGCCGTCTAAGATGGGTGCTTGGAACCAAACTCAGGGCCTTCCCAAGGGTAGTGTGTGCTTTTAACCACGGAGCCCTCTCTCTAAGCCCTGGTTTCTCCTCTTAAAACAAGTGCCTTAACTCTTAATTATCCCAGGTTCATCATTATTGTTTCATCAACTCACATGACCAACTTGCTTTACACATGGTGCAAACCTGCTCCTCTGCTTACAGAGGAACCCTGAAGGCCGAGCAGTGTGGGTGGATGTGTAGGAACTGGCTAGCCTCTGACCCTGGCACTTAGGTCAAGGGAGAAGAAGAAGTTTCTTCCCTTAGATTCCAGCAAGAATGATTCATGTAAGCTTTTTGGAATTCAAATTGAACTCATTTATCAAAATAGATGTCTTGAAAATCCAATTAGAAACCCAGGGAACTGCCAATCGGCTAATTTAATCTTCTATATAATATTTGTAAGAAGCAGGAACATTCCCTTGTCATTCCTCACTCTACTTCCGACACTCACTCTTAGAAGCAGTTAGTACCTTCGGCTCTTTACCAGCTTCTGCTGGATTTCATTGCTTATCTCTGAATTCTCTGCAAATGTATCTTTTCCTTTTTCAGCATTAGATAAACTATTGATTTCCTACCATAGACAATCATGATTGAAATCTCTCATGGTGTCATTTCCTCTTGACTCCATTTCTCAGTGGTTGTTTTAGAAACTTAACATCCAGTGTTTACCCTAAGGTAGCCATGTAATATATACATGTGGTTTTAATTACTGTTCTGTTGCTGTGGAGAGACACCATGAAAGAAAGCATTTAATTTGTTGCTCATGGGTCTAGTGGTTCCAGAGGGCAGAAGAGCCCACAATTGTCCTGGCAGAGAGCAGACAGGCATGATACGGGAGCAGCAGCTGAGGGCTTTACATCTTGATCAGCAGGCAGAGAGAGAGAGAGAGACAGAGACAGAGAGAGAGAGAGAGAGAGAGAGAGAGAGAGAGAGAGAGAGAGAGAGAGAGAGAGAGAGAGAGAGAGAGAGAGAGAGAGAGA
>CM053762.1:64622544-64657700 GCA_028658305.1 Pachyuromys duprasi | reverse complement strand
AGGCATTCAAACTCTATGAGCCTATGGGGACCATTTTCATCCAGCTTACCACATTTATGTTTGACTAAACACACACACACACACACACACACACACACACACATACATGTATATGTACTGCTCTCTCTACTATTTTAGTAATGCTTTTCCCTGTCTCTTGGATTGGATTCCTCTCACTCATTCCCATAGCTCCCCACTTGTTATCTGGTGATTTGGGTGAAGAGTATAAATTTCTGAGAGACACTAGTGCTAAATATACCTTTGGAAAGGTTTGGCTGCGTTATTCTTGCTGTTTAACCCTCTACACTTGATCAATAGCCAGACTAGGTGCAACAATCTGCCTGGTAAATGAATTTTCCCCAGGTTCTAGGGCTGAAGCCCAGGGCTTTGCACATGCTAGCAAGTGCTCGACCACTGAGATGTAGTCCTAGCACTTTCAATTTAGAGTCATTTTCCGCTTCCCACTTATTCCTTCCATTATCTCCAGGAAAAATGGTTGTGTGTGTGTTTCATTAGAGTCTGACTTTCCTGCCTGCTGTACTCAGGTCTACACTCATTCCCACTGTTTGGAACGTGACCATGGCTTTCTGTGATTCCTTCATCTTTCTCTGGACTGCTCACTCAGTCTTTCACATCTGTAGCTCAAATTTTCTGGGACATCTTCCTTAAGTTAAATTATGTTTTGGAAGTTTCTCCTTAGGTTCTGTTTTATTAGCTCCGGAGGCTCTCATTAGTTGATCTGCCTCGTTCTATGTGCTGATTTTTCTCATTTTCCCCTCTTATTAATATCCCCCTTTTTGTATGACTTACTTTTTGAAAACTTCCTTAGTTTTGTTTTTTTGTCCTTTACTGCATTTTTTACTTCTGATAAAATTTTCAAATTCTTAATTTATTATAATATTTATGTGTTCTTTAAAAAAAAATAGCACCAAATTCTTGTGTCATGCTCTGAAGAGGTAAATTATAGCATCCATTAGATGTTTTTCTCTACACACTGTTCTTTTTTCCCCAAGTGTCTTCCCCCTTTTTAAACTTCTGTCGTTCACGTTAGACACTTTTCTCAATGGCTGAAAGATCCTGAGATTTCCACTAGTTTTCTTTCATTGATGGGCTTTCTCTGTGACCCCGGATTTAAAACTATTCATTGCTGCCAAGTGGGCTCATGAGTGGAAGCATGAATGGGTCAGAAAGTTACAGGGAGCAGGACAATGGAATCCTAGCTCTTTTGGCACCAGGTCATTTTTCTTAGACTTTTGATTTTCCATAGAGAAAAAGTCCTCATCTGTAAACTTGACTAAGGAAGTTTACAAATCTCTTCTGAGGGGAAATTGGAAAGGTACGAAGCAGTGGGAGAGGGGAGGGACAGGCTCTCAATATTCTCCCATTTAGTTTGCCCCACGCCTCCTGTGTTCAACATGGCTCTTAGAGTCACCCCTGAGCCTCCAGTCCTGTTGGTTGAGAATATAAGATCTTCCTTACTAGTATGCTCTCGTGTGTGTGGTAGGGATTTCTGAGTCTAATTACCCCTCAGACCTTTCTCTTGTCCTGTCCCATGCTTTTGCATTGAGCCCTTTCAATGTACAGCTGAACCCTAATTTTTGTTTGCTTTGTTTTTTTGTTTTAATTTTTTGTTCTCAGATGTACCAGGATTTCTTCCTTTCGGTTTCTAAATCTTGTTTTTGTTGGCTTGCTCATCTTGTTAGATTTCAAAATGCTCTTTTAAATCCATTTACTGAAATTGTAGAGAGGTTTAGATTTTCCTTCTTTTCAGATATCACAGCGAGTGCTTCTTCTACCACATTTAATGGAACCTTCCCACTCTTATCCCTTTATTATAGAGAAAGGGACTGGAGGGACACTGAGGCTCAGGTCAGGTCATGTGGGGCACAGTTGGAGGAAGAGTCCTCATGTGTGTCTCTTACCCTAGTTTACATCCTATGTTCACAAGAGGTTTTGTTATATTCATATTTTACCTCCATGAATCTTGTTTCCAAATTTTCCCTGCTACCTTTGCCAACATTACTGCAATAAAAATATGTATTTATTTATGGAATGTCTCTTTATCCCCCTAAATTTTATTCAGGAAAATTTTGATCCAAGTACTCATTTTTTAAATTAGTTACGCTTGCTCTTTGACAGCTTCATGCCTATAGATGTAGTGTGCTATGCTACTCTCACTCACCACCCTCTTTATTTTCCCTTCCCACCTTCAGGCTTTGTTGCTTCCTCTTGAGACCCACTGATTTAACCAGGGCTTTCTCTGTGACCCCAGATTTAAAATTATTCATTGCTGCCAAGTGGGCTCATGAGTGGAAGCATAAATGGGCAAATGGCAAACTGAGGCAGTAGCAGCTTATTTGTCTCAATCCACATTGCTGTCCTTAGCTTTCTAGGATCTGGACTTGTCCTTTTGTTAGGCTGTACTGGGTTGAATAGTAACACACAAAGACACACACACATATATAGAAAGACAGACAGACAGACACACACACAGAGACACACACACACACACACACACAGAGAGAGAGAGAGAGAGAGAGAGAGAGAGAGAGAGAGAGAACCTCAAAATATGATGCTATTTGGAACTGGAGCACTTGAAATGTAAGAGTTCCTAAGGATGAGAACAGACAGACTGGATTAGCTTGGGCCCAAATGTGAGAGCTAATGTCCTTGTCAGCAGGGCATAGGGGGGAATTAAAGCAACAAAACTACAAGGGAATGCCGGGCTCTTCTCTTCCCACCAGAGACTAGTGTGAGTCATGGGGGCGGGGGGGTGGGGTGGGGGATTTCTTTCTTTGCACCTTTCAAGGGCGTGTGGTCCTGCTGACACTGATTTCAGACTTCTGTCTCTAGAACATGACAAAGTAAGTCTGCATGGCTTTGAGACATATAGTTGTGATTTGTACATGTCTCTCTGTGTGTGTGAGCGTGCACATGTGCATGTTTGTGTGAGTGCACGCGTGTGTGCACCTGTACACGGACAACAGAGGTCAACCGCGAGTGTTGTTTCTCAGGACCTGCTCACCTTGCTGCTTTTGTTTGGCTCTCTGAGCAGGCTGTGCAGAGGGGTGAAGACTGTGCTGCCACGCTGGGCTCTCTTTGTGAGGGAGGGTGTGGAGTCAGTGAGTTCTTGGGAACATGTTTGTTTTTATCTGAATTTGGAAGTCGAACCATAGCCTCTGATGGTCATGAGAAATTATGGGCTGTCAAAAGAGGTGTAGAACCACACAATAAAATTTTATGAGTCAAAGCCATGCAGCTCTTAGAAGAAAGCTGAAGACTGCAGGAAAGGAAAAGCAGAATAGCTTGGTTGCCAAACTTCGCGTTAGCTCAGCTTCTAGATGACTTATAGACTACTTGGGAGCTAGAGGAGAGAGCGTGTGTCAGTCATTCAGCAAAAGGAAGGGAGCCCTTTGACTTGAGTCCACTACACTGAAAACAAAATCGAAGTACTTGACTAAGCTTGGCGACAGTAAGCCAGCCACTGACATTCGTAAAGCAAACCTCACTGAGAGCAGGTCAGAATGGTGGGCTCAAGGCTTTCTGGGCACCAGAAGGATGGAGTCATGATCATCACAAGAAAAGGAAGGAGCTGGGGTGGAGGAGAAGGCAAGAATGCATTGTGGGAGTCTGTTTTGTCTGCAAAATGGAGACAGGGATAATTCTGACTTGTAGAGCTGTTTCTGGTTTGTTAGGAAAAGAATTATGAATATGTAAACATGGAAATATCTTTTAGATATCACATGTAAACAAACCACCCTGGGACATAGGTATCTTCTGTCTGAATTTCCATAGAAGGAGAAAAACATGAGTCAATAAAAGATCAGAAGGAGCTTGCTAGAAGAGCATCAAGGGAGGCCATCACCCTGTCACTGGCTCCATCTTTCTCTGTGTGGCTGGTGGCTTATGTTTTAACTGTGGTGGTTATGGCTTTCTTTTCCTGACCCTGTTCATTTTGGATAAACATTGCAGTTATTTCAATCAGATTAATCTAGGTGGAGATTTCTTGGCAAATCTAAGCAGTGACATTTAAAGGGAAAAGCAAGAGAATGATTAATGCTCAGTATGCAACAGTGGCTCTTTCTGGGAAGAGAAGGAAGGAACAAGAGGCGGCAGTAAATGGGACAGGGTGTGGCCAGGTAAGCTTTACAGAAATGCTTTGCTCTTGGAGGAAGTTTGTTTTCTACTTAGTGCAGAAAATGACTTGGGCTTATTCCACACACCAATGCCTTTCTCAGGAGTGATGTCTGAGCATTGTCTGCCTCCCCTCACAAAGTCAAAGCTGCTTATCCCTGGTCTGGACAATTTGGCCTGTAACCCTGGATCCTGTGGCGAGGCTCTTGTGTCTTGGACTTGTCTGGGGAAAGGCTGCTGAAATGTCTCACAATGCAGTCTCCTTCTCTCCTGGGAGCAAGGCTCAGTCTATGCTGCAACAAGAGCTTTGGAGTCGCCGAGACTGGGGCTCAGTTATAAGATGGGATACTTCCCAACTTGTCAGTTTGAACACTTAGTTCTTGGCTCCCAACTGAACTCATTTGCATAGCAGGCACAACCCCAGTCTGGAAGGATGTTGTCATTGCTAGGGATAGGGGCTAGCAATCATTGTCATGGCTAAGAATCATAGCAGCCCACTCAGATTGCTGGCTCTTCTTGAGAACCACTAATGACCATTAAATAGTCAATCCTGATAGAATTCAGCATTGCTCAGGTGAGAAGCAACTCACTTGCAAATCACCACCAATAAATTTGGATTATCTTCCAAATAAAAATGCAAGCTTTATTTAGGCATGTCCTTTCCCATGGCAATTTAACACCTCTGGCTTGTGATTCATAATGGACAGGGCTTTCATTGCATCTCAGTTTTGGCTGTGAGAGTCAGAGTGAATTTCATGTATAGATGTGGACTATGTTTTAATATGTACTGTTCCAAACACATCGTTCAAATCTATGGAGAAATCAGGCCAGCAGATTTTTTTTCATTTGTTAGAAATTGAATATTATTCCTCTTGGTGAGATAGCATTCATCTATGTCATTTCTTGGACTAGAAGAGTCCTTTAATGTCAAAGAATCCTATTTTATCCTTTTTATGTCCCCAGTGTCCAACAAGGGAGTCTTTTGAATGGAATTATGTAGTCGTTTATGCAGCGAGGCATTTTCAGGATGCTCAATGCATAGGTATTGCTGGATGCTGTGATCAAGTCCTGACTTCGACAGGATGTGAATTTACAATGAAAAGAGGGAAGAAAAAGGAAGAGAGAGAGAGCGCTATTAAACAAGTAGTTTTACAAAGACTTAATGGCTACTGATAACTGTGAAGGCGAAAGAGAGTGCCATGTAAAATGGGGACCTAAGAGGCAGGATGTCTTGTGTTTTGACACCTGATCGTGATAAACCAGATGCATGAAGTTCCTGTTACTGTAGTCTGTTCCCTAGGAGTGAAGTGTTTGAGTTAAAGTTCCTCTTCCAGATGAAGATGAGGATATTTCCTGTGGAGTAGCGCAGGCTAGGTGCTTAATCTGTACACACTCTCCGAAATTCTGGTGTTCCGGGAGTTGTTCGCGTCAGAGCCTGAATTCTGGCAGCCCTAACAAGCAACGTGCTATCCACCAGTACTCAATGAGCCAATTAAAGAGGCAAGCAATAGTGAAAAGAGGAAAAGAGGGTTGATCCAATGAGGCCACATCAGGAAGAGGAGACAACTGTGCTGGATGCCTGACATTAGGTTGCGTAAGCAGAGGGCAGTAGTAAGGTAATGACCCCATTCTACGTCAAGGTGTGGCCCCATTTATTATTGACCTGTCTTTCTGGTACATCAGTTTTTCTTCAGGCTATAGCCTTTCCATTCTTCCTCTGGGAAATCCTAACTTCTTGGGATGCAGCATATCAATGGTGCGGTAGCTGAAGTAGATGGGGACAGACTTCAGGTTTCTGTTCCTCCGGGATGGTTACAATTGTTAGTATTTAGGCAGCCTACTTCTCGGTTGCCTAGTAACCTATGATGTCATCATGTATCCCCATCAGGTGTGTGGCAGATGCAGCTGCGCCTGCACAGGCTATGAAAGGACTAAGCCACCACTTTGTCTCTCTTGAGCTCTCTTACTCTTCTCTCTTGCTCTTTCGACCTTGTTTTCTTTCCTTGGGGCCCCTACCATGTCTCTCTCTTTCCTTTCCTCTTCATCTCTCCTTCTCCATCCAATAAATCTCTTTCATATAATATCTGTTCTGTGCATGGCATCATTTTTAAATAAATACTAACAGCTACTCCCCTCTTAAACCCCAGATTATTTCGGAAGGACTTATGAGCTGAGCTATGTGCAGCTTTGATATAAACCATAGTGCCACACTGCATTGCAAGTCTCAGTTCACCTCCTTCCCCCATTGGCTTCATTATTGGATGAGTACAATTAAATTCCAGCAATCATAAAAGCTCAGCAGTAGCAAGGAAGACCTTACTATAGCAGCTAAAGTGGAAGCCCTGTTAAATATTCATGAGCATTAATATCAGTCTCTCTAATCTCTGGCTCACTTAGATTTTTACCTGTGAGGCTCTTATGTAAACAAGGAAGCTGAAATGGTCAGGGAAGCATACCTTGAAGCCAGCAGGTGTGTGCGCACCAAGTGTTTGTGGACTTGATTCCCTAGGGGAGCCTTAAGCAGAGAATGTATTTGAGCAGCCTAAAATGAAGACTGTGCACCTCCTGGGACCTGGCACAGATGTAGACTGTCTGACCTTGTCCTTGAAGACTTTACAAGTCACTTGAAGCCAGAGCATGCACACTGAAGCAGTTAAATAGTCCTTTATATCATCAAGAACCAAATCACGTGCCATCAACTGGCGCTCTGAGAGATCAGAGAAGAAAGATTAACAGGAACAAAATGAGATAACAGGGGTTAACAACAGAGCTAAGTGGTACTTTTCTCTGGGTCTTGATAAATTGATAGGGATTAGAATCTGAGAGAAAAGGCTCATGCAAGGGCAGCCATGAAAGGAAGAAGAAAGCAAGAATCAGTGTAAGTAAGAAGAGGAGGGAAAGGAAAGGAGGCAAAGGACTACATGAGCCTGGATAATGGAAAAGACCAGGTGGGGTATTGGCCAGGGAACGCATCCTCTGATGCAGGAAAAAGTCATAGGAATACAACAACAAAACCAAACTTAACCCAGCTCCTGTGAACATTCATCAGAAGGGGCAGAGCCAGTGTGTGTGAAACCCAGATGGATCTTACTTGATCTTGCCAGCAATATTGGCTATTCTAGGCTTTTGTGCAGGATAGTCATGTTTTGTAAATAATGCTTTCCAAGCACGTTTTTGAAAGCTAAAAGGATGATGTTCTGCCTTTGAGTACATCCAAACTGGAGGCTTTGGACACTTGGAAACTTGCAGTCTTCATTTCTGTAACGAAATACCAGAGGCAGGATATTTCACAAAGAAAAAAAAAATGTTTACTTAGGTCCTAGAGCTGGAGGACCCAATTTAGAGATGACTTCTTGCTGGCAAAGGCCTGAGCTGGAGCAGGAATTCACAGGGCAGGAGACTCCTGAGTGTGACTCCTCTCCCAGCAGACTCTCGGGGGTGGGGTGGGGGGGCTCTTACCACCATTAACATGCAATCCCAGATGGGAATCTCTCTCCTGAGTTTGGGGTCAGGATGATCACCTAATGTGGAGTCGTTGCCTCACTTAGATAAATGGTGATATCCCCCTAATAATGTCCACCACCATTTTTGCAGAACATTAAACTCTTCTGTCAGGAACATAAAATCTGATCTCTGCAATGATGACACTGATTTCTGTGGCCAAGGAGCAGATAGATGGCTTTTCTCCACCTCAAATTTATTTTCTGACCTACAGGCTAGTTCTTCAAAATCTAGAGAGAAGCCAAGGCTGGGTCCCTCAGATCAAAGTTTAAAGAGAGGGTGGAAGTTGACAGAGATTTGGTGTGTCAGTCAATGAGCTTAAATGATAATGGCAAAGCTGATAATCAGGTGTGCAGACATGATTTGTATGTTTTATTAAATGCTCAATATCTAAAAAATTTAAAAAACATAAAGTTAAATTGAAAACTGAAAAAAAATGCAGTACTCAAAATTCTATCTCGAGCATATTTTCCATTGCAGAACCATTAGGTGCATAAATCTCTGCTTTATTCGCTAATTGTCTGAAGTTTTATAGCTGGACAAGGAATGCTCCCTGTGGGCAGCATAGTACAATGTACTATTTTCCTCCTTACTTATTGAAAAAAACTTGAAACTACTTAATGTTTCAACAGGTGATTCCCAGGCTGAGGCTTTCTAAACATGCCCATGTAATTGTCTTTTATAGTTGGATTGTTTTCTGTTACAAGAAATTACATATTGGTGTGAGCTATAGTTGGGGGTGGGGAGGGGAGGAAGAAGGAAGAGCCACGGCAGTGTGTGGAAGGTTTAATAAGGCTGAGGGATTAAATGTTCAACGTCCTTAGTCATCAGGGAAATGCAAATCACAACAACCATGAGATTTCACCTTACACACATCAGAATGGCTAAGATGAATAACTCAAGTAACAACACGTTGGAGAGGATGTGGAGAAAGAGGAACCCTCCTCCATTGCTGGTGGGAATGTAAACTTATACAACTACTTTGGAAATCAATCTGGTGCTTTCTCAGACAATTAGGAATAGCTCTTCCTCAAGATCCAGCTATACTATTCCTAGGCATATATCCAAAAGATACTCACGTATACAACAAGGACATCTGCTCAACCATGTTTGTAACAGCTTTATTTGTAATATCCAGAAACTTGAAACAGCCCAGATGTCCATAAGTTGAGGAATGGATACAGAAATTGTGGTACACCTACACAATGGAATATTACTCAGCGATAAAAAACAAGGAAATCATGAAAATTGCAGGTAAATGGTGAGAACTGGAAAAGATCATTCTGAGTGAGCTATCCCAGAAGCAGAAAGACACACAGGGTATATACTCACTCATAAGCGGATATTGGATGTATAATATAGGACAATCATACTAAAATCTGTACACCTAAGTAAGCTAATCAGGAAGGAGGACTCTGGCTAAGATGCTCAATCCCCATTCAGAAAGGCAAAGAGGATGGACATCGGAGGAGGGAGAAAACAGGGAACAGGACAGGAGCCTACCACAGAGGGCCTCTGAAAGGCTCTACCGTGTAGGGTATCAATGCAGATGTTGAGACTCATAGTCAACCTTTGGGCAGAGTGCAGGGAATCTTATGAAAGAAGTGAGAGATAGTAAGACCTGGAGAGGACAGGAGCTCCACAAGGAGAGCAACAGATCCAAAAAGTCTGGGCCCAGAGGTCTTTTCTGAGACTGATACTCCAGCCAAGGACCATTCATGGAGATGGCCTGGAACCCCTGCACAGTTCAGTATCCAAGTGGATTCCATAGTAATGCAGGCAGGGACTGTCTCTGACATGAACTGATTGGCCTGCTCTTTGATCACCTCCCCCTGAGGGGGGAGCAGCCTTACCAGGACACAGAAGAAGACAATGCAGCCAGTCCTGAGGAGACCTGATAGACTAGGATCAGAGGGAAGGGGAGGAGGACCTCCCTTTTCAGTGGACTGGGAGAGGGACATGGGTGGGGAAGAGGGAGGGTGGGATTGGGAGGGGAGAAGGGAGGGAGGAACGGGGGGGGATACAAAGTGAATAAACTGTAATTAATAAAAATAAATAATTAAAAAGGAATGTGTAATTATGGAGAATTGAACTGTTGGTCAGAACAGAATTATCTTGGTCTGATTTTAGTTCCTTTATTGCTGAGTTCTGTGTTTGACCTGGCATCCCAGGGTCTACCACAGCATTTTAAGCATGTTCTTGATGAACCACTAGTTTCAGTCTAAGACCACATCTAAGACCTGTAACAGGTTCCCGGGGGTTGATAGCAGCTGCCCACCTGTGGTTCCCAGAGCCCAATCAGTAAACTCCTGGCCTCAGGACTTCCTTTGTTGTGTAGCTACACCCACAGTGGAACACTGGACTTGAGGCAACCTGAATGTGTTTTCCCAGGTCGTGGTCACTCGTATCTGGCCCCAGAATAAACAACTATGTTACTTCCTTTGAGATGAGAGCTGGAAAATTTCTTAGTTGTCCTTCTGTCCTTATGATACCTCATTTTTCATGCACCCTCCTGGGGAAGTAAAAAAAGAAAGCTTAAAAGTTTCTGATTTTGAATTTTGCTTCATTTCATCTGCTGTGATCTACAGGAAACATGAGGGACACACCGATCCAGGCCTTAGGTAGAACAGTGCCCTTGACTTCACTGTGTTCCCTGGGATTGCCCACTGCGGCACGATGGTTGTAGCATTACCCGGAGTTCCAGTTCTGAGCCTCTGCACAGAGAGAAGCACACATGCTCTTGGCTCCTTATTAGCTGCCAGGGAAGCTGGTCTTCAGTGGAGTTTTGAAGCAGAGAGGGCATCTGGAGTGAAAGGATTATCTGCAAGGGACCTTTGCTACACTGATTCCCTTCAGTCTTGACCTTCACCCCCATCTACATTTTTCCCTTAATGCATTTTTCCCAGACTTTTCCTCAGGGTTGATGCATCTGTAAAGTGTGAGTTTGAAGGACCCCTGCAAAGTGTGCAAGGCCTGCTGACAGGTACTGAGGCTGAGGCATGGTGCTGCCTGTCTCCCCGCCTCCGTGTGAGCTAATGTGGGAGCGCTTGGTTATTGTGTTGCTTCTGAGCGAACTATGAAATACTACTCTAGAAAAGTCGTTTCCCCTCCATCTCATGACACTGAAGTAGACAGATGAGCATGTCTAAAGGGAGCATTAGAAGAAAGATAAAAAATTATGGGTGGCTTTGCCTCATTTTCCTGTACTTAATAGACTTTTTTAACCTTTTAAATACTGTATGTTGTCTTCAGTTTCTTTCCTTTTTAAAATAAGAGTACAGTGAAATGGCCGAAGATTTGTGAGATGAATTTTGTGAATCATGAACTCATTGCATCAATCAGGAGTTGCAGAATAATTGAAAGAAATAACCGTGGATCTGGTACAACCTGTTAGAAGATGAGCAACAATCGAGAAAAATGCAAAGTGACTCAAATATGGACATGTTCTCTGGAAGACCTAGCATTCCGTGGAGCACCAATGTTTACACATTAAATTCTACCATTTGATTGGCATGGGTTTAGACAGGAATGTTTAAGGATACATCAAAAATGATTTCTTTCAGTGAAATAATCAGTCTGAGAGTATCCAATATAAAGTAACTGTCTTAAGAGTGTAATGTGAAAGCATACAGTGTCCTACAACAATAATGAAAACGGGAAAATGGGAATGGGAGCAGATACATAGTGTATAGACACATTTGCATAGTGCTATCTACGTCCATTACAGGAGATTGTCAGGAGCCAGTGTGCTGGTACAGGCCTTTAATCCAAGCACAAGGAAGCCAGAAGCAGGTGGGTCTCTGTGAGGTTCAGGCTACCAGCCTGCTCTATACTGTGAGTTCCAAGATAGTCAGGGCTACCTAGCGAGGCCATCCCACCCCTGTATTATAGATAGTAGAGGGCTGTGGTGTTTCCTCCTTGTGATTCTACTGCCAAGGATTTCTGTGTCACTGCAAATGCCAGGAAAATGCTAGAAGGGGCGTTTTCCTTCTCTCCCTGCCTACTCTCCTGAAGAAAAGGGAAGGGTTTACTCAGTGGCAGAGAGCTTGATCTACCCTGCGCCATGTTTCCTTCCCAGCATGCTCATGCCTGCAGGGCCCATTCCCGGTCTCCTGGGTTCTTATTCTACTGAGGGCCAGCTGTTAGGGCAGGCTGACAGGGCTCTCACGTGTGTAGAGTGAGCATTTGTAGAGCTTGCTCTGGCGCAGGTATGAGGCGTAGGCCAGTAGGCAATTTGCATTTGAAGATTGATGATGTGTCTCAGCAGAGTACTGAACTAACAACATGCAGAAAGTGCTGGGCTCCATCTCCAGGTGGGGTGGACATGTCTGTAATCCTAACCTGGGAAATGGAGGCAGAAGGATCAAGAGTTCAAACTCATCCTAGGCTACTTAACATAATTCAATCCTAGTCTGGGCTACATGGGACTCTGTCTCCTCCTGGGGGTCTGAGAAAAGTTCTATAATTCCTTTTGATCAAAGGACCCTAGCTCTCCAGTGATGGCTAACCATGCTATACATTAATCTTCATGGGAATTTACATGTTCGCCTTTACCAACTAGAAGGCAAGTGAGTTATTAGTATCCTTTATGTGTAAATATCTTGTTTGCTACTCACATTAGCCTTATGAAAAGGCTGTGACGGCATGACTTGACTTCTTGTATTTTGCATGCAATGAAGTGCATAGAGCTTTAGGCTTTGCAGAACAACAGAATGCCAGCAACATGCACACATTTCCAAACTCTGTTTCTGGCACATGTGCAGGAGCTCTCATGAAGTCTATAGTTTTCAGTGTCTCAGTATCTTCCTTTGTAAAACTGAAGCAGTGTTGCCTCCATCTTTTCAAGTTCTCATGAGAACTAGACATTGAATACAGAGAAAGAATATCAAGCCAGATGTCTGATGCCAAACAGGCAAGTGGTGGGTATGTGACCAGATTCTGGAGTTGAGTAATGAGGCCAAACCAGAGATCTGAAAGATCCAGGAAAGCTGAGGCTGAGAAGTACCTCAGTGAGCCATCAGGAGGCAGGGAGGGGCAGGGGCTGAGGTGGACCTTCTGAGGGAAATTCCACAGTGGAGTGCATCTTTCCAAGACAGTCTCAGAGGCACACTGGCAATGCATAATGGGAGGCTATTGCTTTTATTCACAGAAGCTAATAGGAGGGTACAAATTTCTAAAATTTTGAATTCACCTCAGTAAAGATCCTGATTCTTCTGAGGGGCCATTAGCTGCGTGGTAGCCTCTGTGGTAGAGGCAAGCGTGCTCCTACAGGAGAGGAACCGCTGCCTTTTCAGTTTTGTTTTATCTGTATACTTGTTTGTAATTTTGTGTGTGCACATATTAGCACATACGTGTAGAGGCCAGAGGACAGTGTTAGGTGTCTTTCTCAGTTGCTGTTCTTATTTTTTGAGTCAAACTGTCTCACTGAACCAGGAGCACACCATTTGGCTATACTGGCAGTCCACCAAGCTCTGGGGATGCCAGTGCTGGGGTTCCAGGCACGAGCTGCATACTTGGCTTTTTAAAGAAAGATTTGGGAATCAAGCTCAGGTAGGTCCTCAAGCTTGTGAGATGAGTGCTTTACCAACCGAGCTGCCTCTCAGCCCCAGTTGCTTTTGTGTCCCTGGAATTTCCCATGACTACCCCAGAGCTCTGCATCTTCCCTGTTCAATGCACAATGTAGAACTCTCTGAGCTTGAACCAAAATGTAAAATGTGTTATTTGAGAAAGACCTTGAAGCAGGAAAAGGTTTTGTAAGGAAAGGGGAAAAGGATCCTTGGAAGAGCTAAGAAAACTAGAGGCATTTATTTGTGTGAATCAAAAGACTAGAAGAAAGCTCACTGTCCATCTAACAGGACTCTTTGAATTACAGTGTGATGCACTCAGCATTGGAATTTATACCTTACAGGGTGATGGCAGATTCAAGAGTGTCCCCGAAGTCTGCGCTTTAGCCATATAAAGCATGTTCTGCATGTGGGATTTTCCAGGTTGCTGGTGGCAACAATATTTCAGAAGAGCTTGCTATTTAGAGTTATTTCTTCCTTGCTAGGAGAGCTGTTGGGTACATGTGGGAGGAAAAATGGCAAAATAAAGGACAAACTTTGATGCATAGACAGGCTTTCCTACAAATGCATCCAAGTCATAACTGAGCAGTCATGACACTCTCCATTAATTTAATGAAATTAATTTTTTCCATACCCCACTTTCTGCGCTACAAAGCACTTTACACTGAGAGGGAAAGGAGATAATGAGATAATGCTTTATGGAACCACGCAGCAGCGAGTTTCCTATCATTAGCAAGACAGAAGAATATGTCAGAAAGGGCGTGGATAAACGGAACTCTTAAGTGCAACCAGAGAGACAGGCTGATGCAAGATGAGGCTCCTAAAACTCTGTTCCTTACTACGAAGGGAGCTTGGCTGCTTAGTGGGATTCCGATGTGACTAGGGGCACAATGCCTGTTCACTGTGTACCATGCCACCCGTGGAAAACTGCCCATCATCTCCAATTCCTCAGTCATGAGACTTCCGGTAGAGTGGAAAGATTATTAGTGTGGTGCTTTAGATGAGGATGGCCCTCATAGGCTCATGTATTTGGATGCTTTGTCACCAAGGAGTAGAACTCTTTGCAAGAATTAGAAGAATTAGAGGGCATGGCCTTGTTGGAGGAAGTGTGTCAGGGTTGGTGGGCTCTGAGGTTTTAAAAGCATGTGCCAGGCATAGTGTCTCTCTTCCTGCTCCCTGTGGATCGGGATGCAGAACTCTCGGCTACTTCTCCAGAACTATGTCTGCCTGTGTGCTGACATGCTTCCTGCCATGGTGATATTTCACTAAACTTCAGAAACTGTAAATCAGCCCTCTGTTAACTGCCTTTTCTTTGATAAGAGCTGCTTTGGTCACAATGTCTGTTCCCAGCAGTAGAACACTGACTAGGACAGTGGTGTTGAAAGCCAACTAAAACCGAGCTAAGCCTCATTTCTGCCAATCACCAGCTGCTGTGAGACCTGGTTTCCTCATCCTTAGGGTGAGTGTAGAAACCTGTCATATGGGCCAGATAACCTGGTGCATATACAACACTGGCAAATGATAAGGAGGCCTGGTCTCAAACAAGATGGAAGGTCTGACGCCCACGGTTGATCTCTCATCCGCACATGCATGCTACATTTATACACACGCAAACATGTACATGCCAATATACATACAAAAACAAAAAGCAAAATAACAAGATAACCTGTCTTACGGAGTTACTGTGAGTCTCAGGTTTTCAGATTGTTTCAGCACACAGCTCAACACATGCTGTCTTCACTTCTGCTGTCCTTATAACAAGGCTGTCAGACCAGCTGATCTCATGAGTAGATTGTTTTTGCTGCAGCTGTGGGTGCACCGGGACCAGTGCTGTGTGGCTGTCATCTTGAGAGGGAGGTATCTTCCTTTAATTTCCTGTACATGTACTTTACCCTTAATGTGCCTAATTGCAAAAAGACCTTTTAAATAAATCTTCATATAACCACACCAGATTCTCTGTTAACAACAAAAGATCAGGTTTAATACGTAAATTGTCAAAACATATCTCACACTCACCACTGTCTTGACCCGTGTTGGCAGAGCTCTGCTTTTCTCCCATCCCCCCCTAACTGACCTGGTCACTAAGCCTGGGATGGTCCCGCTCTCTTGACTGGTTTCAGTGTGTACATTGCATCTTTCTTTGGCTGAAGTGACATGAGGGAAATTTTATTAGGAAATCATTGGAAAGGTTTCTTTGCTCTTCAGTAGAGATGCAGTCAGAAGTGATAATTTTTCCTTGTATTGATGTATAGCATCTATATGTTATGGCATCTGTATAGGCTATATGGACTGATAGCCAGAGTGAAGTCAGCACCAAAAGAAGAGTTTATAAAGAGACAAAGCATCCAGGTCCTAGCGCCACTGTCTTCAAGATGAGTCCCCGTCTGTGTTGGCCTCACTCAGCACCTGTCCTTATGGCTTGGCTGCGACCACATGTACCTGGGCTTTCCCTCGCGGTGGCTGAGTTTCCTCACTGACCAAGCTGTCACATGAGTCCAGCTCGACTCTACTTACTTCTCTTTAAGTTTAGAGGAAGGTCCTCATATGTCTTTAGGTTCCCTGAAGTGTTCCCTGACATGGAGTAAGAACAGTGGCTTCCATGCCAGCTGGAAAAGATAAGGGAAGTAACATGTCATTTATGGGGCACCCATGCAGTGCCAAAGCTCTCACATATGTTGTGATCCTCTCCTCATAGAGTGTGCTGGCTTCCTTTAAGATGAGGACACTTATCTCAAAGGTTAAACAGTTGGTCAAAGTCTGCTCCTAAGTGGTGAATCTGGTATGAGAATGCTGGGACTCAGTTGTTATTTTCTTGAGGAAGAGACTTATAAAGCAAATTTATTTCCAAGACTGGCCTAGAATCCAAGTGTATTTTATTTTCTTGAGGTTTATTTATTTATTTTTATTTCATATGTATGAGTGTTTGCCTGCATTATATATATATATATGTGTGTGTGTGTGTGTTCCCTGTGCATGTTTGTGTTTCTTGTGCATGCTTGGTGTATGTATGTGTATTTGTGTGTGTGTTCCTGTGTGTATGTGTTCATTGTGCCTGCTTGTGTTCCTTGTTCATATTTGGCACTCACAGAAGGCAGAAGAGACCACTGGATCCCTGAAACTGGAGCCTCAGATGGTTGGAAATTGCCACGTAAGTCCTCTGTGAGAGCAGCTAGTGCTCTTAACCGTAAATCCATGTGTCTCGCCCCAATCAGGTTTTTTGGTGTCATGTCCTAAATTTCTTAAATTACCTACTGTAGTCACGGGTCTCTGATGACCCTGACAATATCAATGAAGAGATTAGCCAAAATTGGCCTAGTGAATTCATTTAGCATTTATTGTATACTTACCATACAGGCTATACTTTTGCTAGGCACTGGTTAGTCAGTGGTGAATAGAAAAGATTGTTTCCCGAGCCTCCTTTTTGTGTGGATGCTCTCTTATAAGGTAGTGTTGGGATGGAGGCCTCTGGCAGGATGTCACAGGAGCTCAAGGTCTGCGGTAAAGAGGCAGCAGGAAAGCATGCCTCTGGGGCATGAGGCCTGGGAGAAGTTGGTTCAAGGGAAGGGTGATATCTCTGGGTCTTAGAGCTGTCCCCACTGGAACCAAGCACTGTGAGTTTCAGGTCTTAGGAGAGGAACACAAAGGCTCTGACATCTCCCCCATACCCGAAAGTTGTTTATGAGGCTTCATGTCTCAGTGAGCTGAAGGCTCTGGAAGGTGCTATCTACTTTTCTTCTCTCATTAAGGATGCCCTATGTCTCTTTCCATCCAGAGACCAACGGGAAACTCCAAGAAGTCCAAGAGAGAAGTGATGCTGCACAGATAAACAGCTTCTTCCCAAGGACGAGGGTGGGATTCTTAGAGCATTTTCTACTTTCCATGGTTAGGAAGTCCTTATGTGACTTATGTTAAGCTACAGATATGATGTGATGTCTACCAATTCTCATAATTAAAAAAACAAAAACAAAATTGCCCTTGGGAGCCAATATTAGGTGGCTGCCAGCTGATCCAGCAGACACCGGAGGCAACTGCCCGCGGATGAAGCACCAGGGAGGGCGGGTAAGAACCAGAGGTGGTCTTTTGGGGAGGGTGACGGTGCAGCATCAATGCGAGCACATCCCCTGGCCTGGCATTCACTTTCTCTACCTCTACATACAGACTGTTCTCCAGACACCTTTCTTCTTCTGTCTTCGCAATATGTTTTTCTTTTACCATTGACTGGAAAAATATTTAAGAAGGTTAGAGCAAAAATCTTTCTGTTTAAACAAGAATAGTTTCTCAGGCTTTTTATTGATTTTTATTTTATTCCCACAATGCATCAAGTTAGAAATAAAAAAAAGAAAAGAAAAAGAAAAACCATTGCCTTTGGTTTCCACTAAGGGAAAGAAACACCCTCTGGGTTTCTCTTACTGTAAACTTGTTCTTTCTGAAATACATTGAGAAGTAAAATGCCATAGGCCAGCATCCCGGGGCATCCTGAAACGGCCCCTTTCCATAGACTCAGAGTTCTCACTGCTGCTTTTCCTCAGTACAATTTAGGATTTTATTTGTTTAGCCTGGACAGGGGATCCTATTAATAAAACAGCATGTAGAAATGAGAACATCCCAGTCTCAGGCACTCCATCACTGTAGATTAGTTAGGATGTTCTGAGCATCCTGTCGCATCAGAGGCTTATTCTAAATAGCAAATCTCATGTGACTACAGAGTGCAATTATTGGTTGCTGTCTTCAATGGACAGTTTCAGGGCAGATTAAAAAACTGACTTAAAAAGCAATTAAATGAGTGGGAGGCCAACTCTGGAGATGAGAGAAAGTGAAAGAAAAATAATGAATGGAAATAGAAAGGGGTTTGAAAATTAAACAGCAAGCTAATTTGTCATTTTTGTATAGAAAACTCCCAGTGGAGATTACCTATCCTGCATTACTAGGGGTTTAAGCTCATGCCCCGGGGATGAGTGACTTGATGTTGTCTTGTCTTAAAGAGAAAGCATTAATTGAAACTGAGCAAGACGAGGGTTCAAAGCTGCTTTACCCCATAGCAAGGCTTTGCTAAGAACCTTGCTTCCCTGAAAGAACACGCTATGGCAGTTTCTAATTATCAAGGTGGTACAGCCTTGCCTCACCTGGGAAGAACTGCCTTGATCAGACTGGCCTGGAGCCGTGTCTGTGAGCTATTGTCTATTGCTAATTGATGTAGGAGGGCACAGCCCACTGTGGGCAGAATCATCCCTGGCAGATACGCCAGGGTTGAAAAAACTAGCTGAGTTAGTGAGCAGCTTTCTCCCTGGTTTCAGCCTCTGCTCCTGCTTATGGTCCTGCCCTACCCTCCCTCGGTAATGGACTGTTACTTCGAGGTGTGAGATGAAATGACACTTTTATCCTGAAGCTGACTTTGGTCATGGTGTCTGTCATAGCAGCAGAAAGCAAAGTAGAACAGATCATCTTAGGAAGAAAGAAAAGGCCAGCTGCTTGTTAGAATAAGCAGAGGAACTGCCAGAGGAAAGTGTGTGTGTGTGTGTGTGTGTGTGTGGCAGATAAGGTAAAAAAAATCCCTCCCCCCCATTTGGGCACAGCAGAGGAGCTCACTTTTGCAGTCAGAGGTGGCTGGGGGGGGGTCTTGTCCCTGGTTGATTGTGTGTGTCTTTCTTTTCTTAATAGCTTCAATTTCCCCATATGAACCATGGGATGGGGTCACCTCTAGCAGATGAGAGAATTAAATGAGAATGTAATAGGGTACCCAATATACATTCAACAAAACATCTTCCCTGCACAGAACACCTTGTCTGGACTGGTGTACAGAGGTCTCTGCTCCAGACTGGTGGATTCTATGGCCTATGCTGATTATCTATGGTAGGTACATAAGCCTCGGGGACCATCCCAGCCCTCCCAGGTCCCCAACATGGATACCAGAAACCCTGTCTGGAAATGGTCAGGAGCAAAAGCAATGCTCACTGGAGTCCTGGCCAGGGAACTGTTCTCATTCTCATCAGAGCTGTCCTTGCTCTCCACAAACAGGTGGTGTCAAGAGGGGGTGCCTGGTCCATTCTACTCATTCAACATAATTATTACTTTATTATTTTCTCTATAAATAGAGTAATGACACATTTCTGAAAGAGAAATCAACAAACGAAGAAATGCACAGAGGAAAATTTGAAATACTCAGACTTTTCCTAGCTACAAAAAGACATCAGTATGTGATTTTTTTCAACTTTTCACTTTTAACAAATGGACTCCTCCCCCCACCCCACCCCAGAGGAAAGGATCCTGCTTTATTATAAGCCCACATTTGTTTCCATATCAACGTTGTATTTTTTTCAATATCATGCTTTTATTTCAATACTGCCTCTCTCCCTCCCCCTGGAAGCCTTGAATACCATTGAGTCTTTGAAGTTACTTCATGGATCATTCTTTAGTTTCCTATACCAGGGGATAAATTATTTTTCTAGTTTATTGTGAATTTTCCAAGTTTTTTCTATTTTGTGTGTGTGCAAATCCATGCTATAGCACGAGCAGTTTTCTGCTCTGGCTAGTAAAATCGTTAAGTGTCTTAAATATTTTTTGCTCATTTATAATAAAGCATGCATTGATTTATAAAGTTTATTTTGAAGCCTGCTTTTAAATTGGTCATTATTGGATATATAGTAAAGGCATGTACATTCTTAGATCTATGGAGAGCTGTATTTTTACACATGTATGTATATCTCAAAATAGTCACGTTCTTGCATGTTTTAATAGCAATGTGTCATGGACATATTTTTATGTCAAAAACATTTACCACATAATTTTATTGATTGTATAGTACCCTATTATAACACGATAACATAGATAACATAACCAACCCTATATTATCAATAATTTTCTCCAATATTTCACAAGGTATAATCTCTTGTGTATGGTATGGATTTTTCACCTCTTAATAAATAGCTGATTGGCTTATAGTTGAGGAAGGAAATAGGATAAAATGATAATACTATTGATGCATATTCAGAATTCTAATGTTTTTTATTTTGCTTTGAATTCTGAGAAGGATGATTCTGAGATTACATATTTGTTGGAGATGACGGTTCTCATGGAGATGCTTTTACAGAGCAAAGCTGATGATGCTTCAACATATGTATCCATAAGAATACAACAATTTTTGGACGTTTTGGCATAAAAGTGTTTCAGGATATGTCTTACAGTTTTACAGACAGGAATCCATTAGGACTTTAAAGGAAATGCTCATAGAACAGAAAGGGGATATGGAATCTCCTAGGGTAGATGAAATGGTGCCTTTCTGACTTTATTTTAAGTATCAATGAGACAGATGGCATAGCTGCTGGAATGCACTGGAATTTGAAAGGACCTATGAATTAGGTCAGCATTTACGTGTGGTGACCGCTGAAGGAAGAAAGAAAATGTACTGCATTGGGGAGAAGATTTTTCACTTCTTTCCACAGAAAAAGAAAAGTTGTGTATTCCATCCAAATACTTGGAAATCAGATTTAACATGGGGAGATCCCTGAAGATCTTGGCTGCAGACAGGAAGAAAGACAAGATCAACAAGATCAACAAGGCAAGCAATGCATATGCTGATCCCTCTGTATGGGAACAGCTCCAGTCTGGCTGCGACTGGAGGATTTATACGGAGCCAACACGTCTTGCTGGCTACAGAGTCCTCACGACGTGTCATTACATGCCATCCTTTCTTGTGGTATGGATGGAGATTTATATTGCACGTTGGTTATGACGTTCAAACAGCTTATAAAGAAAGACAGATTCCTTTCTCCTGCTCATACAAAGTCCAAAGAATGATCTTTAGCCTAAATGATGCTCACTGGATGCTCCACTCTTGTGTTTATTCTACTAATGTTAATGTGTTTACAGAACAAAAGGACCAAACACCAATGATGCTCACTGGATGCTCCATTTTTGTGTTTATCCTACTAATGTTGATGTGTTTACGGAACAAAAGGACTGAACACCAATGAAGTTGGAGCAGCCCTGACAGGATTCATCTGGATGCTGAGATGCTGGCATGTTTATTCCAGCACCCTGCTTGACCCAACCTCCGACTGCCTTAACTGCTCTTTCATCACAACTTCCAGGACAACTTCAAAGAAAGCTGCTGAACCCAATAGGTCCAGCCTTTCAGACGGTTCCAGTCAGGACAGCCTGCATTTTCACAGCAGAGACTGAAGGCAATTTACAGCTAGTTTTCTTAAGACTTGACCATTTTTTCCAATTTTCTTGGGTCTCTAAAAAGAAAAACTATGTCTGAAATCAGCAGGAAACAATTTTAAGAGAGAGCTATCCCATTTTTTCCAGAATGTGGGGTGGCTGGATTTTGGTCGTTCAGTGGGCTATGGATGTTTTTTGTCGTTTAGGTGGTCGATCACAAGCTATTAATGATCGTGATGAGGAAGAGAATGAGGCATAGGAAGTTGGACTAAGGGATTTTTTCTTTCTTTTTTCTTCTCTCTCTCTCTCTTTCTTTTTTATGTTGCATGATGAGGGCTGGAAGGAAAAAAGGGGGGATGGTGTATAAGAATCTATAAGAGTAATAGGGGTAAAAGAATAGACTATTGAATCGACTCTTAAACTACAGAGCATTAATAAGTCAAAATTCTTACATTGGTATAAATCTTTGTATATTTATACAGAATTAAGGTTATACTTCATTATGCTGGTGTAGATCCTTGTTTATTAATGCAAAATTGAGGATGTATTTGATTATAACCTACAATGTATTAACTCTTGTTGAGTTATTGTACCTAGTGATTATTAAGGGCACAGTGTTAATGTTTAGGAAAATTAAGTAGTGCAAGTTAGTATTTAGTCGATCAAACTCATGGTCATGTTAGATTCTAGTCTAGTTTATTATGGAAATATGCTTACTAGGTTGAAGAGATAGTAAATTGCTGTAAATAAGCAACATTTGCCTATTCAGATGTGCTATAAGTAGGTAGATGGTCTTCAAAAACCTCAGAGAATATGGGATTTAAAGGTGTTTTTGTTATTTTAAAGACTCTGACAATGAGACATGTCAGCTCCTGGCAGCACCCCCTTTCAACTTTGAAGAAGATGATGAGCATTGAAGAACCCCCATGTGAAGTTTACTTCAATGTGGCAGTCTGTTACTGGTCAAGAAACTTCCCTTGCTTCAACTGCTGACAGTGTGCTGTCTAAATGAACAAACTTAGACAGAGGGAAGTCAACTTCCAAGCTTTGCAAGGACAAGCTAGGCTAGTCCTTCATAATTCCTGCTTCACAAAACTGTCTGTCAGATATTCTGGGCCAGAAGGCTGAAGATGATGCTTCAACAGCTGCTGAGAAACTTGGGTGACTGTTCAGGTAGCCAGCTGCCTCTGTCAATTTTGGGAGCTGTTTGCTTCCTATAAACTCAGGAAATATTTATATCTTCTCACGGTCTTTGATGGGATTGAAGACTAGATAGTTATAGTCTTACAATTAAGATCAAGTTGTTTTAGGATTTAAGATGATGTTTTAAGGTCTGAAAAGATGTTTTTAGGTTGGTAATGCAAGCTATGATAGAAAATAATTTAGGTATAGAACTCCAAATTCACCAAGCTAAGAGAGGAGATTATTTTCTTCAAAGTAGCAAAATACATATGGCCTAGAAATTGTGAATGTAAATCTTACCTGATTGTTTGGTAATTGTTATTATTGTACAAAGTTTATTATTATAAGACAAAAAGCCTCTTATTGGAATAAAAGGGAGATTTTGTAGAAACTTTTGTGTACTTTACAGATTCTTTGCCTGTCAGTTAGCAGCTGATTGGCCTACAGCTAAGGCAGGAAACAGGAGAGAGAAGTTCCAGTAGAGAGAGTGAATGCTGGGATAGAGTGAAGCATGGGAGAAATTTGCCCTGGGACACTGAGGAGAACAGATGCATCAAACCTGAGCAGTAGTAACGAGCCATGTGGCAGAACTTAGACCAGAATAAATGGGACATTAGTTATGAGCAAGTCAGAGAACATGCCTAGCTATATTGGCCTAGGCTTTTGTAAATATCTTTAAGTCTTCGAGTAATTATATCTGGGAACAAGGTTGTGGGTGAAAAACATGGGTTATAGAAAACCTCCTTCTTCAGATACCTTGTTAAACATTCTCTCATATATCCCCAGTTATTTGACATATTGCATTTTGAAAATGAGGTCATTAAGCATACATTAATGATAAAATTTATTCTAAGTGTCAGTGTTAAGAATAGTGTGTAGGTTTCTAGGCTACTTTACAACCAATTTTATGTATAATGTAGTTAAACTAGAATTTTGCTAATACTGTATTGTGGTGGGTTCAGTTACATCTTCCTCATATCTCCAAATATGTTCAAGTCCTAAATCCTGGTACCTTTGTGTATGATGACACATAAACATGTGACATGTAGACATGTCAAGGTGGAGTCAGAGGACTAGGGTGGGCCCTGATGCAGCGATTGTTATTTTCACAAGAGTTGTAGATACAAAGACTTAAGGGAAGGTGACCCTGGGGCAAAGACAAAGATTGCCATTGTGCTGTCACAAGCCAAGGGCTATCAGAAGTCACCAGAAGCTGGAAGAAACAAGAAGGATTGTCCCCTTGAGTCTGAATAGGAAGCACAGTGGCCATCTTGTCATCTCAGTTTTAGGATTTTGGCCACCGAATGACAAGAGAATGCAGTCCTGTTTTTCAAAGCTTCCCATCTGTAGAAGTTTGTTATGATACCCCTAGGAAGCAGAAAACCACCTTCGGGGATGTAATTCTCCATAGAGTGAATATCACAGAGGGAAGGCAGAGTCCAGCTGTAGCTCACAGAACTATTATGATACAGACAAATCACAGCACTTCTGATTCAGCACCTTTTAAAGTAATCTTCATGCAAAGCCCAATGGCTGGGCTGGAGCAATGGTGATTTCTTGGGTCTCACATGGACAGGCAAAGAGACAGTTACAGATTGTGTTGTGAAGAGTGGCTGGGCCTAAGATGGAAAAGGATCAAACTAACCCATTCAACAACAGATGACCATTTGTGGTGATTGTGCCGCATGGTGAGCCATATCCACCAGGCTGTCCTTCCTGAGATGCATTCTTTATTGGAGGATTAAGATATAAGGGTGGATTGTTGGGCCACTGCTCTGCCCCATTCACTAAGTCTGATAGTCCAGGAACATCCATGTTAGACCCCCTCCCAAGCCCCTACCCTGCCTGGTGCCTTGGGACACACTTAGCTGCACTGAGCTACATGCTGTCTCCTGATCTCCATTGTCAGGCTCTGCTCCTATTCACCAAGCCTGATACTTAGGGAACATCCAGGCTTGCCCCACTAGGTCATCCAGGGACACTCAGATGGTGAAAGGTCAGGGTAAGAATAAAAACAACAGGAGCAAGAGCAATATAGCATCTTTAGAGTGCAGCTATCCTACAGCAAACCCTGGATATCCTAACACAGCTGAAGCACAAGGACATGAACTTAAATCCAATCTTATAAAGATGATAGAGGCCGTTAAAAAAGAAATGAATAAATACCTTAAAGAAATACAATTAAACAAGTGAAGGGTATGAATAAAACTGCTCAAGGCCTGGAAAGGGAAATTGAAGCATTAACGAAAACACAAACCACTGGAATCTTGAAGATAGAAAAACTAGGGAAGAGAACAGAACCAAAAGATGCAAACATTAACAACAGATTGTGAGAGATGAAAGAGAGAATCTCAGGCATGTAAAGTATGATAGAAGAAATGGATTCAGTCAAAGAAAATGTTAATTCCAAAATTTTTCTGACATAAAACATCTAAGAAATCTGGGGTGCTATATAAAGACCTAAGAATAATGGGAATAGAGGAAGGTGAAGAGTTCCAGCTCCAAGAAGAAGAAAATATTTTCAAAACAATCATAGACAAAAATTTAACCAACCAAAAGAAAGAAATGCCAATAAGCCTACAAGAAGCTTGCAGAACACCACTTAGATAGGACTAGAAATTAAAACCCCATCATGTAATGATCAAAACATTAAACGTGCAGAACAAAGAAAGGCTATTAAAACTGCAAGGGGAAAAGTCAAACCTAAAATTACATCCAACTTCTCAATAGAGACGCTTAAAGCTAGAAGGGTCTGGACAGATGCATTGCAGCCTCTAAGAGATCGCAGATGCCAACCTAGATTACTATAACCAGCAAAGCTCTCAATCACCATAGATGGAGGAAACAAGATATTCTAAGGCAAAACCAAATTTAAACAATATCAAGAAAGAAAGAAAGAAAGAAAGAAAGAAAGAAAGAAAGAAAGAAACCAACCTAACTCCTATAGGTTACTACAGGAGCTATCGCCGAACCTGGAGCCCACCAATCTGGTGAGACTGCCTGACCAGGCACCCACTTGCTTCCTCAGCCTCAGCACTGGGGTTACAGATGTCACCACCATGCCAGCTGTTGTGTGATTATGAGATAAGAACTTGGGTTCTCAGGCTATGCAAGCCTGTGTCTAACGCTTTACCAACTGGGCCATCTCCTTGGCCTGGTTCTGTTAGATTCTCCATGTCATTGATATAGTGTCCCTTTGCTCATATAATGTCCCAAGTACTTATCCGCATTCACACATTGTGCCAGCCCTAGCTTTTTCCTTTTTCTGCATTTGTGTCATGTTTACAGTGGCCTTATATAGTACATTATTAGTATTTTATGTCACTGGCATGTTACAGAAAGGGATCTGTCAAACTCAAGCCCAGAGCTTCCATATTCACTGAAAGCTCTCTGTCAAAGTCTGAGACATTGTTGGTCCCTGTAGAAAGGTTTCATTGTGTCTGAGTTTCCAATCAAACTTTCCCTGAAGGCATGTAGCCTTGCTCAGATGCTGGCAACTTTAGCTGGGACAGCTTTGCTCAGGCATTTTCCTTTTCTATGACAGCATGATGATGCAAGCAGGGGTGAGACAGGCAGGGTCAAAGCAAAGAGACAGCTGCGCTAAGAGAGGAAGAGAGGAAAAACAGCTTTTATATAGGATGTTGTAGAGGACAAAGCTTTCCAGGGCATAGATTTCCAGAGAGAGGATTGGTGGGATTTCAAGTCCTGAGGTTGGGGAAGGCTTAGGGATTGCTTAGGGTTTTGTTCAGATTTCACCTAAAATTAGCATAAATCTGGGAGGGGTTCCACTGAGGGGCTGTAGATGGCTGTTGTGACAGAGACTAGATCGCCAGTTTGACAGAGACATGTGGGAAAGGAGCTATTAACTCATGCCTGAAGGGCTTTGCACAGACTTGAACTCTAAGCTAAACAAAACAACTTTCCTTAAGTAGATGTGGCACATTCAGCTGAGTTTCAGTAGAGAGCTGTTGGCGTAGCACCTGATGCTCATCAAGTTCTAACATCATAGGCTGTTAGGTATAGTGCAGCTTTATCCACAGCTATGGCTTCCCACATACAAAGTGTCTCTGACGTTCAGGCAATAAGGGTAGTCACAGGGATGACACCAGGCTGTGCATAGTGCTTTCTGTCAGCTCAAGTCTCAGTAGGAAACAAGGGCTAGAGACCCATTCCTACTCCTGAGAGCTGTGGTATTCAAGAAAAGTTACTTAACCTCTCAATACTTCACTTTCTTCATTGCTAAATAGGAGGTAAGAGGGTTGCATTATCTACATTGCTACATACTGAAAACGGAGTTCTTTTGCCAGTATGCTGTTGAGGAACAACATTATAAACCTCTCCTTCAAAATTGGAGGTGGATTCTTTCCTTGCCTTCCAGAATGGAAGATCCATTCAGGGAAGGGATATCTTTCTCTGATGGAATCCAGTGCTGGGACAATACTATAGGCACTAAGTGGATAGCTGGATTCTAAAAATTTGGTGTCTTCCTAGAGGACATATTGTCTGTCAGAAGGGACCTGAATTTCTAGTTCCTTGTTGAATTATCTGCTACTAAATAGATAGTGCTGCAGCAACAGGAGAAAGCCACAATCTACAAGAAGTCTAGTAGTAGGGGGCTACAGAAAGGATACTGATGCCCCGATTCTATGCTTGGTTCTAACACTAACTACCCACATTGGGGCCAGAGGACATAGGCCTTAGTTTCTTTGTCTTTGAAATGGTAATGATATTTATCTGTATCTGTGAAATGGTAATGATACTTATCTTCTTGGGTATTTGGAGAATTTAAGTGTGTGAATTCATTTTAAAGTGCAGGGTATGTTTCTTTTATACTTTATATATACTATGTCTATGTGTGTGGGAGGCGGGCTGCCCAGCATGAAGAACATGGATGTAGAGGATTGATCAATCCATGAAATGAAGGAAGTTTGGTCATATCAGGCCGTGCTTGAAGATGGAGCTCCTTGAGTTGGGCGCAGGGCTCACAGAGAGGAAGACAGGTTTTGGGTTACAGCATTTGCTTCCAGATGAGATGTTTTCTCTGATGTAGGAAATGCCATGTAGTAGTTTAAGAAGCCTGGGACACTCTGATGAAGAGAAGGTGGTGTGGCTAACTCTCCCACAGGAGGGCAAGGGGACTCTGTACATCAGACAGATGAGACTTCAAACCCTGGAAGCAAATGAAAGAACCCTGGGAAACAATGATGAGTAAACATGGAATGGAAAGGGAAGTGTGGAGAAGGGATAGCACACAGGGGGTGGGAGGAGAATAGGGGGGACTTTCCACTTCTAATGAGCACAAACGGAACCTTGAATAATATCTCAGCGAGAGCTGTCTCACCTTGAGCACATAAAGCCAGAAGCTTTTGTTTGTTTGATAGCATACAGAATAGAAACATTGTTTCTTACCGAAGGCAAAAGGAACAACAGGCTTTGATGTCTTAAGTCAGGTTAGCTGAGCTTATTCAAGGTGGGTGCAATGAGAAGTGCACAACAGGGACACACAAAACTGCTTCTGCCACCGAAGCCAAAGACAGCGAGAGCTGCCTGGCAAGTCACAATGAGGGACCCAAAAGCTTCTCTGTCAGGGTCACCTCCAAGACAGGATTCCTGCCCTTGTAACTACCGCTCCACATACAGGGCTCATGGGGGACGTTACTCACAGTGCTTCTCTGATTCCCAAGGCTCTAAGCCAACTCTCCCATTTCACTCTGTGGATCAGGGCAGTACTCCGACCTGTGGCTTTAACCACCCCAGTACTATATGGTCCCCTCCCCCACCCCAGACCACTTGAGGTAGAAAGTCTGATGGTCTCTGCTGCAGCCTGGCTACAGAGGTAGTTTGGTATCTGGGTGGCTCAGAGTGGGAAGGGGGTACGTTTCAGAATCAGCTGAGCTTTGTGCCATCTTTCAAACTGTACTGTGTGGGTAGCTGATGATGTAATTCAGCATGACAAGTACTCTGTCAGGCAGAAATTGACAATTGTGATGAAAAATGAAGATGTCCAAGAAAATATGATTTAGGAAGAAACACAAAACTCTCTAAGTCTGGGCAATAGGGGATGGGCACTTTAGTGTCTGCTGGAGGGCAGGATCTGTTAGAGGCAGACAAGGAGCTCCCACATTTCTCTGGGACACTTGGGCTGGTGTTAAACATCATTAAGGTACTGCTAAAATCTGTCAAAATTACTATCAGTGTTTACAATAAATTCTTCAAATGTATATGTGTAAATATTTATAGATGCATATTATATTATTGTAAATATTTACAAATATTGTAAGGTATATTTACAAATGCATATTTGTTCATTTGGGGATAGGTAATTTGAATCCCTCACTGGAAGTCACTGGATTCTACAGTTGCCCTGGCTGCCATAAGTAAAAGCACTACATAGGTTTAGCACCCAGCTGAGCTACCTTTCTCATGAGCAATGCCATCCGCCTTGAACACTCTGTGGATGCCTCATGACAACTCGGAAGCTTCTGAAAGCAAGGGTTTCAACTGCTTGCCAGGATGCTGAAGGTGCAACCCTGCTGGGGCCCTTGACATAGTTTGATCCCGACTATTTGCTGTCATAAGCCTGGATTAACTCTGGAGGACTCTACGACCTTTCCGTTTTGGGCAGATGGAGACCAGTTCTCTAGTGGTCCAGCAGGACTGGTAAGGTTGGCGCTAACAAATGATTTTGGTTGTTTGAAACAATAACTGATGAGGCTTCATCAGTTGACAGGGAGACACTTTCTGGTTCTTCCTTCCCTCTGGATATAGCATGAGGCCCCCAGAAGGCTTCTCTAAAGTGGTCTTTTCTTGCCTCCTTTCAGTTCTCAGCATGTTCTGAGGTGGTGGTAGAGTGAAAGAAGCAGAGAGACAGATGAGTGGTATTTGCCTTCATGGCAGTGGTATGTCAATGAAGCAACAGCCATCTCTGGGAGTAAAGTGAACCTAAGCAGTCCTGGGAGAAAACACAGTAAGCAATTGGTCTTGATGCCCCAAGTCGTGGCTGAGCAGCAGGAGGGATCCATGAAGAGCAGTTGGCTGTTGGACAGATGAAGAAGATGCTAGACTATTCAAGAGTGGCCAGAGCAGGAAGATAGGCAGGAGAGAGAGAGAGAGAGAGAGAGAGAGAGAGAGAGAGAGAGAGAGAGAGAGAGAGAGAGGAAGAAGAAGAAGGAGAAGAAGGAGAGACAAAGAGACAGAGATAGACAGAGAGATAGAGACAGAGAATCATAGGGGAGGGTAGGGAGGGAAGGAGAAGGAGAAACAGAGGCAGAGAGACTGAGATAGAGAGAGTCAGAGATGGACAGGCAGAGATAGAGACAGAGAGACAGAGAAAGACCCAGAGAGAGGGACCCTCAGCATCAAGGGCTTCAGACTCCAGGCTGAAGGTTTCACCAATGGCTTCTGCTAAGGCCTGAGGAATTTCAACTGTCCCATAAAAGAGCTGTAAACTTGAGGGGTGCGGGCTCCTATGTCAAGGTCCATATGAAGACTATAACTCTAAGGGGAGCCACCTGCTGCTGCTTCTGCCTGTCACGTGCCGTGCTTGTTGCTACCAAACACTGACAAGAATAAGAGCTGATGGAGACCAGCAACTGGAGAGATTCTCCCTGCCTCCTCATAGTTTATATCAAGGCAGAAAACCCCCAGCTAGCTGGCCAATGATATGTGCACAGTTGTCATGAAAGACTTGTCTTATGAGGGTTATATAAAGGACATGCATTTGTTTACCCACCTGCCCATCCATCCATCTATCCATCCATCCATCCATCCATCCATCCATCCATCCATCCCTTCCCTCGGACATTCATTTATTAAGCAACCTTCTAGGTGCTAAAAACTTTGCTAGGACATAGGAATACAAAGATGAATCTTAGAAATAGCTCTGCTATCAAAATCTCTAGCTGGAGGGGAGATGGGCTTGCAAACAAACTTGTACCATGAAATACTTGGCCATGCTGAGGGAGTTTGGAAGAAGATTACTTTCACAGTTTTTGTTTTCTGGCCAGAATAAATGTGACTGCCATCCTAACAGATTTGTAAGAACACATGCCCACAGGTATGTGCATACCAAATTCTACTTGGAACTGCTAGCAGGCTGCATGTGACAGCAAACTAGCTTCTGGAATTCTAGAATTCTCTAAACCTATTTTCAAATAATGAGGCATGTAAGAAACACTCTACTCAGTGATAAGCATGAGTCACCTAGATGGGAAGGCTTATTCATTCCAAAAAAAATTAATAAGTGTAAGTTTCTTTCCTGTGGAAAGTTTGGAAGGTGGAATAGAAGAGATGAAAAGGATTCAAGACCTAGGAAGCAGATAAAATATTTAATAACCTTACAGAGGAGTCATGTGAGCCATTGTTTGGGAAGTAAAAGTTAGCTTTTTATTTTTTTTAATTAACGTGGATGTCTCATTTTTGCCCAACCAGCTGCTTCAGGTTGCAGGGTTTGGGGTGTTAGTTGATGCCTCTGCAGCCTGAAGTTTTGTCTTCATGATGTATCGCCAGTGTGGCTGCTGGTCCCTGCTTTGTTGCCAAATTCCACTCTCCTGCCTGGTGGCTGAGCAGCGCCAGGTAGAAGGCCAGTTGGTCTTCTACCCCAGGGCCTTTGCTGGACTGTTCTTCGAGTTTCCTTGGTCTCCCCTTCAGCTAGTTCATTCTCAGTGTTTAGGGTTCTGCTTAAACACCTTCTCTTCAGGTGACTTGTGCCATGTGTCTGACAAGTTGTGTGTGTGTGCATGTGGTTTGTGTGTGTATATGTGTATATGCATTGTACCTGTATGCATGTATACATGTGTGGTATGTGTGGTATATGCATATGTGTGAGTGAGTATGTATGTGTGGGTAGGTGTGCATGTGGTGTGTGTTTGTGTGTGTGATGTTTCATTTTCCTTTATTGAAAATATTTTTTTCTCATATAATATATCTTCGACTAGAATTTCTCTTTCTTGTACTCTTCCTCCAAACCTCTCCTCCCATCTGGATCCACCTCACTTTTGTCTGTCATTAGAAAATAAACAGATTTCTAAGCAATAATAATAAAATAAAATAATACGAAACAAAAACTAACAGATAGAAATAGGACAAAACAAACAAATAGATGGAAAATAGAACAAGAAAAGGCTCAAGAAACAGATATAAATGCAGAACCCACGGATTCCACACTCAGGAATCCCATAAACCATGAACTGGGCAGGTTATTGCTTCCCTCTCTCCCTGTGTCTTATCTCAGCTTCTAGCTGCATATTTTCTTTAATGTGGCCAATGAGGGCCAGCTTTCTGTCTGCAATCACCTGAGCCCTGGTCCTAAACTCTGTGGCTGCATTATGTGTCCAGGGGACATGTGGAGTCAGAATGAGGATGTGGCAGGCTGATGTTACTTCAGGGAGGCCATTAGAGGCAGGCACAGGGGATCAGTGAAGGTGCCGAGACAGCGGGGCAAGCAGTGTGTGGCAAGGATGCAGATCCCCCACTCCACACTCTGCACACTGCTTTTCTTTTCTAGAAACACCCAGCCTGACAACAAGCAAGCAAGCGAGCAAATAAACACACTCAAAAAGCAAGACAGGAAAAGTAAGCCAGAGCAGAGCATTTGTCAAACAGTTTGGTTGTCAAATTTTCTAGCATAGTGCATTCTGGGAGCTGCTCTTCTCAGTGGGTTTTTGTGGACATTATTGAGTTACTATATGAGAACACTTAGGGTAGTATCTGCCTACCACATAGAAAATACTACCTGCAATACAGCTATGTGAAGAATTTCACATAGGTAGAAAGAACATTTGGAGACTGGACATACAGGTTTTTTTGGTGAAGTGCTTGCTGTATGCCTGGGGACCTAGGTTCTCTCCCTTGCAAGCATGTAAAAGCCAGGGGCAGCTGCAGGGGCATGTGCCAGCCACTCAGATCTGGAGAGTAAGTAGGATCCCCAGAGCTTGCTGGCAGCAGCCTAGCTTAACTGGTGACCTTCAGCTTCAGGTTCAGTGAGAAACCCTATCTCAGAATGATGGAGAAGGAGAACTACTGGAAGAATGACCTTCCAATATTGACCCCTGGCACACTCTCCAATGAACACAGGTGCAGATGTGCACACATATGCATACAAATACTGGTGTGCATATACACATAGCTTTCCCCAAATACAACATAGAAAAAATTCTTAACTTTAAAAGTGTGTATTTTACACATCAAATAGAGTCCTAAAGGTGGGGTTTCTGTATCTATTTATGTGGTTCTAGAGATATTGATAAAGGGAGAATTCAATGTCTCCTTTATTGGAAAGCTTCCCAACAAATCAACAAAGCACCTGCAGTCACAAGAGCAGGTAGAAAAGGTTCTATTTTCACTTCTGTGAATTTGGGGATGTTTAGCTAGAGTAAACCCTAGATACTGTGTTGCCAGCCCTGGCTTTAGAGATCAGGCAGGATGAGGAAGAGGTAGGTCATGGACAATTATCTTAAACATTAGGAAGAGGAGGCTTGGGAGATCCTTTCAAGTCCTGATTCACTACAGTAGCCCATCAAAGGACACCAAGTCAAGGGCTGACGTATTAATTCAGGACTTATGGCCCAAACACCACTGAGAGCTGGAGAGACAGACAAGGAGAAGCGCCCTGGTCTTCCTTTGCCTCCTTTCCCTGCCTTTGTTCTGGAGGCCAGCTCTGTCAAGCATGACTGGATGGTGCTGTCTGTCAGGGCGATGCACCTCTAATAGCCTCATAGCCCTTGTACATGGATGGGCTGCTGGGCCTGTGCTATGAAACTTAGAAGAAGCCCCTGTCTCTGGATCCCTCTGTAGTTCTCAGGTTCAGAAGTGGTGGTGGGGTGGCAGGTACTTCTGCACTTTTTCTTCAGCTTCTCTGACCCTTTGAAAAGAATCCCTTTAGAGATCTCTTTTCATAGCATCCTCTTTGAGTATGGCACATTTCTCTAGAAGGGAGGGAGTAAGAGAGGAAGGGAGGGATGGAGGGAGGGATGGAGGGAGGGAGGGAGAGAGAGAGAGAAACAGACGGAGACAGAGACAGAGAGACAGCCTAAGGAATGTAGAGCACAGGGGTGCTAAACTTCGTACTGGTGCTCCACTTTAGAAAGTCTGCTGTGTTTAAGTGTAGCATCCAACTCAGTGTGAAAGTCGGCATCTCGCAAACACCCATGAGGGAGGCCAGGGGCCTGCAGTTTCCTGTGGGCAAAGCTGTTCAAGTAGCTGGTACTCAGTACAGAGAGGATGAAGGAGGATGAAGCTAGAGCAGCATCAGTAGGGAGGTCTTGCTCTCCTCTCTCTCTCTCTCTCTCTCTCTCTCTCTCTCTCTCTCTCTCTCTCTCTCTCTCTCTCTCTCTCTCTCTCTGTTGGCAGCAAGAGGAAGGGCAGATGGTGTGATTTGGGATATATAAGATATTTAAAGTTTTGGATTTGGGGATTGCTTGAATTTAGTTCCAAGTAGATATGAAAAAGTCAAGAAAGGAGATGGGGTCCAGGAACTGGGCTAAGATAGTTTTATTAACCAAAGATGGGTAATGGAGCAGGACAGGTTATGAGGGAAGCTGGTGAGCTTTAAGAAGTGCCATGAGTTTGAAGTGTTCGGGACTGCAGCAAGGAAGGATTCAGAAGCGTTCCTACTTTGCAGTAGGGAGCTCTGAAAATCGGCAAAAGGGTGCTACCTGAGCAGTTGGGTAGGCTGGGTATCTTCTCTCCCTCTGTTAGATTTGTTGAGTTTCCTGTCAGTGAGCGCTGGTTTTAAGAGAGTCTTCAGGGAGATGAGCAGGCTGGATGGGAAGCAGCAGCGGGGGCTCCTGCTGATCTGCTGAAGTAGACCCCATAGCTGCCTTCCCCATCCCGACCTCCCGCCAGCTCTAACTCTGGGCTCTGGTGTGTGTTCAGCTCAGCAATGAAGGGCTCTGGTTTCCACCAGGCGCTCACACTGTCAAAGTGAGAAGCGCCAAGAATGAGATGCTCTAGTCCATCTACATGAGCTGGGTTCCTTGCTTCGGCTGTGGGCGCCAGGCTATTCTTGATTTCCTCCACCTTTTGCTGCCTCGGGGCTTGATGCCCAAGATCAAAGGGGACTATCTGAGAGGGCCCAGGAGTGCACCAGAAAGTGGTTCTGCTTGAATCATGGAGTGTGGTCAAGTTGAGTAACGCATGCTTGAAAAGCAAGAGGCAGACAAGTCTGTGAGGTGAAGTGGAAGAACACCCTGTTCTGCCCGGAGCATGCAGGTTGAGAGTTCATGGAGCTGTGGTTTGCTGGTCAGCACTGTGCCTCCCTCAGAGGAAGCAGTCTCTCTGCCTCAGTGTAGGAGCTCAAGGCTAATTTTGGAACTACTTGTATTCTGTCTTGATTTCTGATACTGCACTCGAATCCTTGCAGAAGAAAAGGTGGTAGTAACAGGTGCAACGCTGATATGTCTGAAAAACGGAAGAAAACAGGACCCAGAATATAATGAGTTCAGATTAAACATGGCAACCAAAATATTTAGTCTTTTTTTCCATTGAATGGTTTTGGCTTCTTTATCAAAAATCAAGTTTCCATAGGTGTGTGGGTTCATTTCTGGGTCTTCTATTCGGTTCCATTGATCCACTATTCTGTTATTATGCCAATACCATGCAGTTTTTATTACCATT
>CM053762.1:64603706-64620821 GCA_028658305.1 Pachyuromys duprasi | reverse complement strand
AATGTTCATAAGAGAGATAGGTCTGAAGTTCTCTTTTTTTTGTTGGGTCTTTGTGTGGTTTAGGTATCAAGGTGACTGTGGCTTCATAGAAAGAATTCGGTAATTTTCCTTCTATTTCTATTTTGTGGAACAGTTTAGAGAGAATTGGTGTTAGGACTTCTTTGAAGGTCTGGTAGTATTCTGCACTAAAACCATCTGGCCCAGGGCTTTTTTTGGTAGGGAGGCTGTTGATGACTTCTTCTATTTCCTTGGGGGATATAGGTCTATTCAATCTTTCTACTTGATCTTGGCTTAATTTAGGTAGGTGGAATCTCTCAAGAAAATTGTCCATTTCATTTAGATTTTCAAATTTTGTGGTGTATAGGCTTTTGTAGTAAGACCTAATGATTGTTTGGATTTCCTCAGTGTCTGTAGTTATGTCCCCCTTTTCATTTCTGATTTTGCTGATTTGGATTGTTTCTCTCTGCCTTTTTGTTAGTTTGGCTAGGTGCTTGTCTAGCTTGTTGATTTTTCTCAAAGAACCAGCTCTTGGTTTCTTTGATTCTTTGAATTGTTTTATTCATTTCTAATTGATTGATATCAGTTCTGAGTTTGATTATTTCCAGCCATCTGCTCCTCTTGGGTGTATCTGCTTCTTTTTTTCTAGGGCTTTCAGTTGGGCCATTAAGTTGCTTGTATGGGATGTTTCAAATTTCTTCTTGAAGGCACTTAGTGCTATGAACTTTCCTCTTAGCACTGCCTTCATTGTGTCCCATAAGTTTGGGTATGTTGTGCTTTCATTTTCACTGAATTCTAGGAAGTCTTTAATTTCTTTCTTTATTTCTTCCATAACCAAGCTGTCCTTGAGTAGCAAGTTGTTCATTTTCCATGTATGTGCTGCTGCTGAAAAGAAGGTATACCCTTTTGATCTGGGGTGAAAAGTTCTGTAGACATCTATTAAGTCTAATTGATTTAGGGTCTCTGTAAGCACCCTTGTTTCCCTGTTTTGCTTCTGACCGGATGATCTTTCCCTTGGTGAGAGTGGAGTGTTGAAATGTCCCACTATTAGGGTGTTGGGATCAATGTGTGATTTCAGATTTAATAATGTTTCTTTTACAAATGTAGGTGGTCTTGTATTTGTGGCATAGATGTTCAAAATTGTGATGTCCTCTTGTTGGAATTTTCCTTTGATGAGAAGGAAGTGCCCCTCCTCATCTTTCTTGATTAACTTTGGTTGAAAGTCTATTTTATTAGATACTAGGATTGCTACCCCAGCTTGTTTTCTGGGTCCATTTGCTTGAAAAATATTTTTCTAGCCCTTTACTCTGAGGTAGTGTTTATCTTTGTTTCATAGGTGTGTTTCTTGGCTGCAGCAGAATGTAGGATCCTGTTTCCGAAACCATTCTGTTAGTCTGTGTCTTTTTATAGGAGAGTTGAGTCCATTGATGTTGATAGATAATAGTGACCAGTAGCTGTTAGTTCCTTTTATTGTGGAGTTGGTGGTCTTACTATGATTCATTGCTTTTTTTTCCCCTTTTAGTTGGGAAGTTACCTGTATCCTATAATTTCTTAGGTGTAGTTGTTTTCATTGGATTGAAGTTTTCCTTCTAGTATCTTCTGTAGGGTTGGATTGCTGTGTAGATATTGCTTAAATTTTGTTTTGTCATGGTATATTTTGTTTTCTCCATCTATGTTGATTGAAAGCTTTGCTGGGTATAGTAGTCTGGGTTGGCATCTGTGTTCCCTTAAGGACTGCATGACTTCTGCCCAAGCCCTTCTGGCTTTCATAGTTTCTGATGAGAAGTCTGGTGTGATTCTGATCGGTCTACCTTCATATGTTACTTGACCCTTTTCCCTTGCTGCCTTTAATATTTTTTCTTTGTTTTGTAGGTTTAGTGTTTTGACTATGATGTGACGTGAGGTATTTCTTTTCTGGTGTAGTCTATTTGGTGTTCTGTAGGCTTCTTGTATCTTTATGGACATTTCTTTCTTCAAGTTGGGAAATTTTTCTTCTATGATTTTCATAAAATATTTTCTGGTCCTTTGAGTCACTAGTCTTCTTTTTCATCTATTCCAATTATTCTTAGGTTTCGTCTTTTCATGGCGTCCTTAATATCTTGGATGTTTTGTGTTTGGGACTTTTCTGATTTTATTTTTTCCTTGAGTGAGGAATCCATTTCAGCAAGTGTATCTTCAGGTCCCAAGATTCTCTCTTCCATCTCTTGTATTCTATTGGTGATGCTTACCTTTGTAGTTCCTGATCTTTTCTCTAAGTTCTCCAGTTCTTGGTTTTTCTCTGTTTGTGTTTTCTTTATAGATTCTAATTCTGTTTTCATGGTTTGTATCATTTCCATCATCTGATTGAATGTGGCTCCTATTTTTTTGTTTCTTTCCTCTCTATATGTCTTTAATTGTTCCTCTACGTGGGCAGTTATATTCTTCTGAATTTCTTTGATGGCCTTGTTCATTTCCTCTTTTTGTTCCTCTAATAACTGCATAAGCATAGCTTTAACAATTTTCCTGTGTCTCCGCTGAATTAAAATCTCCATTGCTTTTGTGTGTTTCTGGTGGGGCCATGGTGTCCTGATTTTTGTGGGGTGAGTTCTTATGTTGACCTCTGGCCATTTGTTTATATATAGTCAAGGAGCTATTTGTGCTTTGAGGCTGAACTTCAGACTGGAACTGTCAATCTCTGGTGTCTGGAATATTCTTCAATAAGATCAGGGAGTTTCAGTGGTTTGAGAGTGTGTGTTGTTGCCTCAGCTTAGCTCTGTTGTGGGATCTGTGTGCCCAGCTCTGTGCTCTGTGCTAGAAGCTGACCACAGGCTGGTCATGCCTCTGGTCTGGAGTCTTGGCTCCTCACTGTGTGCCAGAGGCTCTGTGTTCCAGTTTGAGATGGCAGCTGGGAGTGCCACTCTGGTCTGGAGGCTCCATGCTCCGACTTGGGCTTGCTGCTAAGGGCTCCCCTCTCCTCTGGAGACTTGGTGCCTCCTTCTTCTGGGCCAGGGGCTGTGCACCATGGTCTGAGATGGTATCTGGGGGTACCTCAGTCTCGACCTGATACTATGTGTCCAGGTCCGGCTGACCTCACTTATGTTACCTAGCTGCATCCATGCTCCCTAGTGATAGAATTGTCTGAGTGTACATGTGTGCATGTGTGCATGCATGTGTGTGTGTGTGTGTGTTTGGTGGGGCAGAGGAAAACGTCATTCTTGTGAGACAAGGTCTCCCAGCAAACCTGAAGCTCACCACTTCATGGCTAGACTGGCAGTCAGCAAGCCCAAGCAATCCTCCTGCCTCTGCCCTCTGGCCCCAGTGCTAGGCTTCTGAAGTCAGGCCATCATGCTTACAGCCCTTGCCTCTGCTCAATTTTCATTTTTTGCAAGTCTGAATGCTATTTAATATATGTTTTTATGTCTACCATATTTTCCTTACCCTTTCATAATCTGATGGGTTCTTAGGTTTGATTTTATTAGCAGAGTAACAGCAGTCCCTAGTACTATATATTTCAAAGTAAGTTAGAGAACACTCTTCAAATGGATCACCAATGAGTGTGATGGCTTCAATGAGATGCCTTCCCCACTAAATCCCAGCCACTTGAATACTAACCTCTAGTTGCTGAAACTTTGTAGAAAGGATTAACAAGTTTGGCCTTGTTGGAGGAGACATGTCACTTGGGATGGGGTTGAGATTTCAAAAGACTCTGCCTTTCCTTGTGTGCTTCTCTCTCTGCCTCCTCCTTGCAGATCAAGATGAGGGCTCTCAGCTGTTCCTGCCAGCATGATTCTGTGTCCTTGTCATGGACTCTAACCCTGTGAAACCATAAACCCAACCAGACACTCCTTTTTTGTTTGTTTGTTTGTGTTTGATTTTTGAGACAGGGTTTTTCCGTGTAGCTTTGGCTGACCTGGATTAGAACTCAGAGATCTGCCTGCCTCTTCTTCCTAAAGGATTAGAGGTGCACACCACCACTCCCAGCTTAAACACTCTCTTCTGTAAGTCGCCTCCATCGTGGTGTTTTACCACAGCAACAATACTTAGTCTGTATAGATGCTTCAAAACAGCACATGATCATTTGTGAATGCAAAATTGTGATTATTCAGTAATAAAATATATTAAAAAGAATATATATATATATCTATATATATCTATCTTCAGAAGTTCCTCTTCTAGAAGCGATACAGGAAAAATTAGGATCCCTTTTTGGGGTTCTTTGTCTTGTTAATCAGAGATTTTATGAATGTAGTCAAATGGAAGCATAGGAACAATTTTATTAGAATTTAAAAGACAAACCCCAATGCTGGCGAGATGTGTAACCCCAGCAGCTGCCTGGGAGGAAGATGAGGAGAGAGGAAAAGAGCTTCTGACACTCACACAGGTGCAGACACAGGGAGGAGGGCAGCCTCAGAGAGAGAAAGGAAGCCCCACACGTCGGGGAAACTGTTAAGGAAAACATACTTGGAAAGAACAGGAAAAGTAAAAGTTAACCTTTACTGGATAATTCAAAACAGCAAGCAGACTTTTGACCTTTGCAAGGCTGTGACTTACAAACTGCGGCAATAGGGGTGGGGATTCCTGGAAGGAGAAAGTGCAGTATCTCATTAGAAAGCTAATTATCCTGTTCATCTCATTAGCATGGCTTAAGGTGAGCCCCTTCCTGGGGGTGGTCCTTTAGTCAGAGGCTGAACCAGCCCGCCTGGAATTTTAGGCTCAGGGTAGGGACTTTATTCCCCTCACCAGGAGTTTTTTCTACTCTAGTGGAACCCTCCTACAAATGCACTAAGAGTTGTGAAATAATGAGCTGTATGGACTGTCCTTGTAATGCAGCTACTAATTGCAAGATACTGGAATTTCTACCAGGAGGAGATTCCTAATTAACCTATGATATGTCCATATGATTAGCAACAACTCAACTGTAGAAAACACAAGGGCTTTTAATATTCTGTTATGGATCAACCCTCTGTAGCCAGAGGGTTTTAGCTTCTTTCTGGGTTCTTGTTTCTTCCACCTTTCTCCACCCCTTTTCTCCTTCCCTTTAACCTCCTAACACTAGACCTGAGAGAAAAAAAAATAGAGAGGAAAGGAAAGAGATCCCTGAATAAAGTCAGGGGTTGGAAAGGTCACCTTATTATTATTATTTCTTGGTGATTAGGAGATTGAGCTCCTTGGGAGTGAGTTTGATCTTCGTTGTCAAGAAGTCTAATATATTTTTTTTGTTTCTTCTTTATGCATGATTACTTAACAAACCCTGACCACCAGCAACCGCCAACCAACCAACTACCCATCCCATTTCCCAGGGCCCCAGCATTTAGATGACCTCTAAAAAGTCCCCAGAATTCCAAATATCATACATCAGAGAAACTATCTATAGCTTCCAAAATCATGCCTCCACCAGAGGACCAGGCAAATTATAGTCAGCGGCTTTGAAGCAGCCCCATATCCCCACACCTAGGATTAAAACAAAACATTTTTATAATATTTCTGTTTTTTAAAAAAAAAACCAAAATTCCAAAATTGTCACTAATCTTCAAGATGTATTTTTAATGAAAATGGAATAGGTCTTGATCTTTATTGATTCTTTTGATGGGTGTCAAAGGGGGATAGAGCACTAAAGTATTATTGACATAAGAGACAGGATATTTCCATAAATATACCTATTCAAAATATGAAACAATAGCAAAACCAGCTGTCATGGTCAGCCTTGCATCTAACCCAAGGGTTTCACAGTAGCTCCCCTTTATAATTCCAGAGCACTCATGTCTTCCCCAAATCCAGTAACTCATCTGGTTATACTTCCAGGCTATGACCTTTGTTCCCTGAAGCTGCTCAGAGTGCTAGCCAAGCCTGCCATGTCTGTAGTCTCCAGTCCTCTCTCTATTTGCCCATAGCTCTCTTGACCCCTGGTCACGGCTCTCTGGATTGAGGCCTAAGCACACTCTTCCCACGAAGCCTCCTGATCCCTGGAGTTGCATGTGGCTTCTCTTCCTCTGCGAGTTGGCAAGGGTTAGAGTTGGGTTACTCGGTGCTTCTGGTGGGTAGTTGGCTGGCTTCCTGAGAGGAGCGCATTTTTCAGGTAAGCACAGAGTCTGCAGCCCTCTAGTCACTGGAGTTGGGAAGAGCGGTGGTGGCGGGGCTTCTTCATGTCTACAGCTCAGCTGGTGTGTCCTATTTTTTCTCTGGAATTGCAGCTCCACCGTTTCCACGCTGTATTTCATTCATACCGTCTACTAAAAGGATGATTCTGTCTCCTAGATTGTAGTTTTAAGTGCTACCACACCTATGCCAATTTTTACAGACATTTCAACCTTTTCTTCCTTTTTCGTCTTCTCTTCCTTCCCTTTCTCCTCACACCTCACTTCCCTCTTATTTCCCTTTATCCTTCTCTCTCTTTTTCTGTCTTTCAGTATGGAGGATTGAACACATACCCTGGCCTACACTGGATACATGTTACACTACTGACCCTGTTAGCCCTAAACAGCTTTCTGCAAAGGCGACCATACAATGCCACTTCACCTGGGATACTTCCAAGGATGAAAGCGGGATGCCAGCGACCGGACCCGAAGCTCTCCAGGAAAATAAGGACTCTTTCCAGAAGAGTGGTATGCATGGTTATGCAACTGTTAATGCATATTCCAGAGGATTTTCACACAGAAGTGGTCAGTATGGTCTTCCCCCAAGTTTTGAGAGCTGCTTTATCTTCCGTAGTCCTTCATAAGCTTCTGATCTGAGCACTCTTATCTATCTAAGCCTAAAGCATGGTTGGTGCCCATGGCAGGTGCTTTGACTCAGTCTGTACAACTGCAAGAACGCTCCTCTTTGTAGGTTTCATCTGATTTAATTTGTCTCAACTGCTAACCTCATTTCATCATTTTGAAAACAAAGACTACATGAATAGAAACGTCAAGGAGATTGGGTTCCTCAGTAACCTAATATACTTAAAAGGGCCTGTTTTATAAAAAGCTATCACAGTCATCTTAACATTTACAAGATACTTACACTGATAGGGTCCAAGAACCCTTATGACACTCAAGTTATGTCACCGTAACTCAGGGTGTGAGGCTGATGGCAATGCCTCACATTATTGGATTATTGGGACAAATGCATCAATGAGCAGGTCTCCACACTCTACAGCTCTTTTTTCTCTTTCTTTTCAGTCTTTTGGCCAAATGTGTGAAAGAAGAAGGAATATCAGTGTGACCCAACAGGAGTGAGGTAAAGCGGGGCTTGGGCTAGACTTCTGAGTTCCTGGCCTGGTCCACACTGGCCATTCCACTGCTCAGGCAGCCGAAGCTCCTCTTTTCAGCACCACCTGGGCCTTGTCACCTCCCTGCTGTCTTAGATTCCCTTTAGCATCGAACCTCTTGAGGGTCCTCAAACACAGTGCTTTATCTGTTATTTGTTCCGAGTCTGTTCTGGTATTTGCTTCCCATGTACCAGGTCTGGTCTTGCCCATTTCTAAGGCTGGTTTGTGAGTTTGTGGGCTCCAGGTCACCATTTAGTCTGTACTGAAAAATGAGGGACGCCTGGGAGAGTAAACTTGATCTTCTGTTTGTTCTTCCCCACTGTAGTGGGGCTCCCTGCTTAAAGGCAGACATGACTCTCAGGATTCCAAGGGAGGAAGCCTCCAGGAAGGAAAGATGTGCAGAAAAGTTTCCTCTTCCTCAGGGCTTTATGCTGAAGAACAAATGCCTGAAATTCTCACACCCCACATAGCCCTTGTCACAGGGACACAGACATGGAGATGAAAGTGAGGGTGCAGAATGTGTACTGGGAACCTTATAGAAAGCATCACTCTTGGAAGAAGGAAGCTTGGCTGGGCAGAGGGAGGAGCTACCCTGTTCTGCAGTGTGTGTGGCTCGACTCAGGTCTGTAGGAGCTTGAAGTCAGGATGGACTATTACAGTTATCCTGGCTTGGGTCAAGAGGGATACTCTTCATCCTACCAAAGACTGAACTGGGCTGCCCTGGCAAAGTGTATGCAAAAGGCACCTTCGGAGCAGGCTGCCAGCTGAGGGCTGTCAGCTCACAGCTCTCCCAGCACTCACTAGAATCAGCCTCCCACTCCCTGGGAGGGGTCTCTGGAAAACCTCAGCACACACTGCACATAGAGATTTCTTTTGTCTCTCCCTTGGTGTCTGTTCCTTTGGCTCAGGAGTAGATGTTGAAAAGCCAAAGTTATATTTGCTGTATTATGGAGGAAAGCCTGTGATTTCGTATGCCAGGACTGGCCCTTGATATGTTAAATGGGAACTAAAAGAATTTAGAAAGTTGTGTCATTTCCAACAGCGTCTGGCTTATAACTAATTATCTCACAAGAAGACTCTATTTTGAATTTGAGGAGCTTAATCATAGCCCTTTCTTCTCCTTTACTGTGTTTCTGTTAATAATCTTAATATTCTAAAGCATCTGGCCACATAATTTAGATTTAGGATAAGGTACTATGTACAGATGCCCAAGAGACAATCACACATGTATTTTTGGAAATAGTTTTTTTTTAAATCTATCTACACAAATACTTCTTCTTTCTTGTCTAAAGCTACTTGAGAGCTGGGGGTGGCAAAGTCTTATTTTTATATTTTCTTATTTTGCTATGGCATTTGGCTTTGCACAGAGGATGTTCTAGGAAATCTACAGATGCATTGATGTATTAGTTATGTACAAAAACTTTACTGTAGAACTTAGTAGCTTAACAGCAAACACGGTCCAGGAATGGGGCAGGGTGAGAGTTCAGAAGCTCCTTAGCTGGGCGGCTCTGCCTCAGGGCACTCTCCGGAGCCCTGCTTCTCCAAGATCCGCTGGGCTGGAGACTGCTGGGGTCAAAGCTTCAGTTTTTAACTAGTTGGAATTTTCTTAATATTGCTATAATATGGCTTCTTTTGTGTGTGTGTGTGTGTGTTTGTGTAGGGAGAAAGGGAAGGAAGGAGAGAGGGATGGAGGGAGAGGGAGAGACAGACAGACAGACAGACAGACACACACACACACACACACACACAGAGAGAGAGAGAGAGAGAGAGAGAGAGAGAGATTTCCTTATTTCAGAAGTGATAGATTCTCACTTCTGCCCTACGTGATTGGTCACAAAGATCAAGCCCAGAGCAGTAGAACACACTTCCTCAGGGGTTTGAATGGCAGGAAGCTGGGCCCATCTTGGGAACTGGTTATAAACTGTTGGAAACTGTTGGTACACTGAAGGAGAGTTTGGCCTGAGACTCGGATACAGATGACAAATTCCTTCCTGCTACTCACTAAATTAAATAAGGGCTTTAATGGCTTCGTCAGAGCAGCACTATGAGGAAGCAGGAGGTGAAGATGCAGGAAGCTAAAACCACATGATGCTCCTCCAGTCAAGGTGACAACAGTTGTTGTGCTGTTTCAATTTTTCTTAAGAACGCAAAGTTTTAATTAATATAGTTAATTTGTTTCCGTATTGTGGGTGTATGAGTGTGGCACACATGTGCAGGTCAGAAGACAACTTGTAAAAATTAGTTCTCTCCTTCCACCATGTGGGTTCTGGGCATTGAACTACAACTGTCAGGCTTGTTGGTTAGGTTTGTTTGATTTTTGTCAACTTGACACAAGTTACAGTCACGTGGAAAGAGGGAGGCTCAGTTGGGAAGCTGCTGCTGTAGGCAAGCTTGGGGCATCCTCTTGACTGATAATTGATGTGAGGGGGCTTACTGTGGCTGGTCTCATGCGCAGGCTGGTGGTCCTTGGTTATGTACAAAAGCAAGGTTGGCAAGTCAGCAAGCAGCAGTTCTCCACGGTCTCTGCTTTCCTTCCTGCCTTGAGTTTTTGCTCTGACTTCCCTTCCTGATGGACCATGATCAAGATATGTGAGCTGAAATAAATACTTTTCTCCTAAGTTGCTTTTGGTCCTGATGTTTTATTACATTAATAGAAACCCAAACTAAGACACTATACAAATTCCTTCACAGGCTGAGCCTCTCACTGGTCTGGATGCTATCAATGAAGTCAGACTATTTCCTCACTCATACCCACCTGCCTGGAGATAGTGCTCAACCCCAGAGCTCAAGGACATATGAGCAGAGCTCAGGAACATGGAGGAGTCTAGTAAATCTGACAGCAACATCTTCAGGGCTCTGGCCTCTCTCCTGTCGTCTCTGGCAGGATGATAGACCTCACTTCAACAGGGGAAACAATTTCTGGGCCAGGTACCTTTCTCCTCTCCAATTTTTCTTTCTCAGTAACAAAGGAAATTAGTTATCAGAATTCAATTTCTTGAGTTGTGTTTGTTTTGGTCCTAAAGCAACCTCAGGGAAAGAAACTCAGGATTTGATTCTAATTTGTTATAATCATAGTTGATATTAGCATTTTTTTAAGATTTGTAATTTTCCTGACAATCTGTCAAGCTCACAAAGAAAAATTTATTCTGGGTTTTAGATTAAATGTTTAAAAATACACAAGGGGACCTGAAAATAATCAATCTCTCTCAGCTCTCAGGAATGCATAGAGCTTTCAGGGGTGCCGTTTGCCTCTACACCATCAGCGGCATGGAGGAGGAGAAAGCCTGATAAAGTAGTTAAATGCTGAAAAGTCTTATTTCAGGTCTGTGCTTTCTAAAAACCACAGTTGGCATGGACACGTGTTTAATGTATTCCCTCCTAATTGCTTTATGCAACCTAATGTTCTTCAATGGGAAACTCTAACCTATCATATAACTAATAGACTTGTCAGGAGTTTCTGTGTATATTGTGAAAACCCATCTCTTTGAAAGAAGACAAATAAGAAAAAAAATTAAGCTATCCAGATGGAGAATGTAGTAAAGTCATCCTTTCTTCCCTCTCTTCCTTCTTCAGTTCTTCCCTCCCCTCCTTTCTTTCCTCCCTCTCTCCCTCACTTCTTTCCTCTTTCTTCTTTTTTCTTTTTTTCTTTCATCTTATCCAACGATTTTGATTTCTTAAATGATTCTCTACAGCTTGAATCTTTAGGAGCCTTTCAAATATAATTTGATTTGTGTCCACTTTTCTAGGAAAGAGTCTACCTGGTAAGGAGAGCTCCTTTCTTGGTAAAGACTGTTTTTATGCCTGGTAACAAGTGCTCAAATTTCATTAGGGCTGATATTGGACATGGACACCCTTGTACGCATAAAATATGTAAACAGAACAAGGGCATTTTGAAGCCTACAAGATAATTCTAAGTGGAAATGCACTGCTGAATGAACTCACTTCGGGCATCTTTGATGCATATCTAAGGTTCAGTAGGCTTCGCTGGAGAGTTGATAAATAATTTACTTTTTTTTTCAATACTTCATATGAGTTTTTTCCTGTTAGCTAATTCTTCTAAAAATATCCTTCATTAAAAACTTGAAAGAACTATGTTTTTTAAAACGTACTCATAAATACTTCTTTTTACTGAGAGTAAAAATTCATATCAATAATTGTTTTTCCTGAAATACTTGCTATTTTTTCACAGAGTGAAATGAAATTAATATCTGAACTACTTTGAATTTCATAACTCAGTGTCACTAATTAGATAAGGTGAACATATACTGTGTAGAAAAATCACTTTGTTTTTGAAACTTTTATATCCAATATTTTTTCATTGTTTTGTATTAAATATTCTAGATTTTTTTCATTAAGATAGCTTGGATTTATTAAACAAAAATTGGAAATTCAGAAACATAAGAAACTATTCCTTTGTTCAAATATTTCTTCTTTTACTCTGCATTTGTAGAAACATTTTCTTGGTTTTGTGAATCCCTTGAAAGTCTGCATAGGGGAATCCTCCAGAGCGCCAGCTACGCTCTGATTTGAAGGCTTTGCTTTGAATAACAGGCACAGAAGCTGTGTTTATTCATTCATATGTTTCATCTGGACTGCTTCATGATCAAACCTTTTATCTTTCTACATTTCGTCTCCACTGAGTGTTTGTTCCCTGGAGAACTGAGTGTTTTGTACTGAAGAAACCAGAAAGGAAAGGGTGTGGGGCGAGAAATGAAGGGGGTTGAGTGGGGAATCAGATCTGGACAAGTGGGAAGGGTAGGTCTGAGGGCCTGGAGAGAACAGGGAAACTGAGGGTGGGGGCATCACGGAGACAAGCTGGAGACCTGTGACAGGGCAGGCTACACGGAAGGCATGGGGATGTCTCTAGCTTGAGCATCCTAGCAGTCGGGGACAGGAGACCCGAGGAGGCCACCTTCTAGGCAGGCAGGACCTACAGAGGTGGGAGAGGAACACCAATCTATCTACAAAATCTTCCAACCAAAATTACCCTACCTACAAGATGTGCAGAGATAAAGATAGAGACTGAGGGAATGACCAGCCAATGCTTAGCCCAACTGGACACCTACCTCATGGGAAAAAGCCAACCCGTGGTACCATTAATAATGCTCTGCTATGTTTACAAACAGGAGCCTAACTTAACCTTAGCAGCTGATAGAATAAGATACTGAGACTCACAGCCAAGCTTCAGGTGAGCTGGGTAGTTCTGTGGAAAAGTGGGAAGGAAAGATAGAAGGACTGGGAGTAGACAAGAATGCTGCAAGAAAACCAACAGAGTCAAATAAACTAGACCCATGGGAACTCACAGAGATGGGAGCACCAACCAAAGAGCATGAGTGGACTGGACCTAGGCCCCCTACACATATGTAACCCATAGGGAGTTTGATCTTCTGTGGGTCCCCTAGTAAGTTGAGTGGGTGCTGTCTATGACATGGACTCTGTTGCCTGCTTTCGATCACTCTGCCTTAGCCTGGCTGCCTTGTCTGGCCTTAGTGGGTGAGGAGGAGCTCAGTCCTGATATGAGTTGATGTGCTGGGGTGGGTTAAAGGAGGGAAGGGATACCATTTCTGAGGACAGGGGAGGGGGAATGAGGGATGGGAAAAAAGGGTGGGAGAGAAGGACCAGGAATAGTGGAGGGACAGGGGCTATGATCAGGATATAAAGTAAATATATAAATCAAAAGAAGAGAAGTCTACATCAGACTACTCTGACTCATTCGACAGCATGCTTTTTAGGAGTTCCATTATCCCCTAGGCCAGGGCACTTCTATTCTGACTGATATCATCATTGGTGGTTATTGAGCCTGGGTTTGACACCTACCCATCCAGAGCATACCTTCTGGGGGACGTTTGAACAAGGGCACATGGTTCTGTGCCTATCTAAATTTCTCCCTGTGTATGAAAAGAAAGTAACAAAACTGTGTGCTCTTCCTGACACTGTGGTGGCTGCCCTAAGACCTCAAAGCAGATGACCCTTATTTTACCTCATGTAGCTGAAAGCAGAGGCAACAAGCTTTCTTGTGTCTTTTCTTTTAAAGATTAACAATTATTTGTTTTATTTTGTGTGTGTAAGTATATTCATATGCTGGTGGTCATATGGAGGTCAGAGAATGACTTGTAGGAATCAATTTTCCATCAGGTGGGTCCTGAGGCTCACAGTCAGGCCCCCAGGCTTGGTTCCAGGCGCCTGTGCTCAGCCCCTCCAGCCCTCTTTGTTTTTCCTAAGGACACTAATCCTGTCATGGCTCCATTGACTTGAGCCTCAGTTGATGAAGACATCATAAAAAATATTCTCCATTCTTCTTGTTAATGGAGATGTATTAGCAGAAATTATACTGTTACATAACACATTTTTTTTTGAGATTGACTCTCACTATTTTATTATGTAGCTTTGGATGGTGTGGAATGTAGTAGGCAGACCAGGCTGGCCTTGAACTCACAGAGAGATCTGCTTGCCTCTGCCTCCTGAGTGCTGGGATTTAAGACATGTACTACCATATCCAGTACATAATCTGTTTTGAATTTCACTGAGCATGTTACCTCTCAATGTGTAAATGTCACAGATCTTTGACTTTCTTGGCCTGGACTCTAAATCTTGCATCCATTTTTATGAAGAACCTTGCAGGGCCCTTATTTGGCTTTAGGGCTTCAAACATTTGACCCAGTGTGTGGTCTCGATAAAAGCGGCGAGGACCTTCTCACAGGTTTCTACTTTACAGAGTGAAGTCTGGAGTGAGCCTTAATGACTGTGCATTTAGCAGGTTCTGGCTGAGCATGTTGGTGATGCCCAGAGATTACATTTTGAAAATAGCTGCTTTAGGGAAAACAGTACTGAAAAAGTTCAGGGATTGAAGATTTGTTTTGTTTCTTGATGTATTCGGAACATTTGGCCTAGAAGATGGCCTTCTGCGAAATGAAACTAAACTCCACTTTTAAAGGGAGCTTCTTCTCCCATGAAGAGATTTATCTGAGTGCAGACAGTTGCAAGAAATATTTAGTTTAAGATATAATGTATGTTTATTGAGTATCTGCTTTGCACCAAGCTTCAGAAGATGCAAAAACCGGAAATAAGCAAGGAGTAGCTTCCCCCTGGCTAAAAACATATAGGAGGAAGGGAAGCAGCAGGGAGAGCCAGCATAAACCTTTTTCTTAAAAGCATGGTGCAAAATGGCATAATTTTTGCATCAAAGGAATTGATCATAAGAGGTGATGAATGCAGGCAGGAGCAGAGGGCTGACCTGACAGCTGTGTCTGCGGTGAACTGGGCACGAGGGAGAGGTGAGGACAGCTAGTCATGATTCTTGGTGATGCAGAGATAGGAAACGATGACTCCTTCCTCCACCCACCCTAAGAGTCACTCGAAACACTCCTATAAATAATGATAGCTTCCCAAAGGAAAGACTAATTCATTTAATAGAAGTCATTTTTGTATCTTCTGAAGCTTGGTGGAAAGCAGATACTCAATATTACATCTTAAACTCAATCTCTCCTGTAACTGTCTAAACTCAAATAAATCTGTTTGTGGGAGGAGAAGCTCCTTCACAAATGGAGGATCAACGGCCTAGAGGAATTGCTTTTACACATACCTTTGATGAGGAATGGGCAGCCATGTAGAAATGTGTTTGAAGTAAAGACCCTGATGTTATAGTAACAGACCCAGGTGCCAACCCCAGCAGGCCAGTGTGTGCAGATTTTTCTTGAACTCTGTGAGGCCTTATTACTTCCCAGGAATAGAGCAGACCCCCCTCCCCCACCCATGAGTCTTCAAGTGAGAGGGAAGAGGAAGTGAGAGACTTTATTATTTATTTATTTATTCATTTTATGAATGGCTATGGGGGAGAGAAGGGCTAGAGTCTATGACCAACCTTGGGGAAGAGAAATTCTGTTTTTTAAAAATAGTTTTGGGGTGAAAGAAAGAAGGGATGAGAGGGCAGAAGTAGGTCCAAGAGAACTTCCTTCTGAGATCCCTAAGTGCCCTGAGATTCAAAGTATTCAATGCCAAGTTTCATATTTTGGATATCAAATTTAGAATGGCCAGGAAGCCATTATAGAAACCAGCTTCTACCAATCAGCTCCTTGAGACAAAAGGAGAAATTGTTGGAGTAGCACTGAGCTGCTTAGCTTATGGCTTGGCAAGCATGTTCTGTAGAGTGAATGTTTTCAGCTTTTGGAGCCATATGGTCTCTGACACGGTGACTCAACTCAGCCTTCACAGTATGAGAACAGCCACAGGCAATTCATAAACTGACAAATGTGTTTGCAGTTGAGTCTCAACAAAACTTTATTCCCATAAATAGGCTATAGACACGTTTGACCCTTGGGGCTCTTATCTTTGGAAACCATTTAAAACAATTCAAGCAACCACACCACAAAACGGTTCAGACAAAGAGCTGAGTTCAAGTACGGTCTGAACCTGGGACTTCAGTGCCTGCAGTCTCTTATTTTTTTCTCTGCCACTGTTGTCTTTGGCAAACTATCCATTCTCACTGTAAACTGATGATCTTCATGGTAGATATAGGACTGCCAAGAGTTGACATCCTCCATGAACTGAGGTGGTGATAGGAGACTGCCGCTCAGTTCTAGGAGGAAGTATCCTAGGAAAGATTATCATATTAGTTTCGTATACAGTTGTTGGGACCTAATTCTTGACAAAAGTAACGTATGAAAGCAAGGGTTGATATTGGCTTACAGTTCCAAGGGATGCAGCCCACCGTGAGAAGGAGGGAAGGTGACAGGAGACAGCTAGCCTTCATGCCGTAGAAGCAGAGAGCAATGGATGATCACAGTGTGAGCTTCTTCCTTTCTATTCAGTTCAGCAATTAGGGTCATTCTTCCCATCTCAGCTAACCCAGTCTCACAGACATGGCCAGAGATTTGTCTTCAAAGTGATGCTAGTGCACATCACGTTGAAATCAATACAACACATCACAATTATGCTTAGTGCCTCCCCATCTCTCTTCTCTGTCTCTACGCCCACTCCCCTCTCTGTCTCTCTCCCCATCTGTCTCAATTATAGAAAGAAATGTTGGTTGAATAGACTCTAGGACTCGGGGAACAAAGGTCTTTATGCAAATCCCACGTGGCAGCTGTGAAGTGGTGGAGCCTACTCTTTCTCCTGATTCCAGAGCCTGGGTTTGAGTTTCATGATCCTTCCCACCTCCTGATGACACTTTGTATTATTGACAGTGGCACACAATAAGGGCCATTCATTTCAAGCCATCAGGGATGTGTCCATTTTCTCCCTGGAGTCTGGGGTTGCTGGCTTTCCTTGTAACTGTCCTGATTTTAAAAAGTTGCAGGGAAGACAATGGACTGTTTCAGATGGTCTCCTGTCTCTAACAGCTTTCCTTGTTGGAGCTGCCCCTTCTAACTGGAGCTCTAGAATCTACCTGATCACTCTAAACTTGAGGCCTCGTTTTCTCCTGGAAGAATGGCCTGAGTTTGTCTCCTTCCTCATGAAATGGAAAACTGATTTCACAAGGAATTTAAAGATAGCTGGGTGTTTCAGCTTTGATAATAAAACCATTCATGGAAGCGTTCCAAACGAGTACCTTGTTTCTCACACAGCATCACCCAGGGAGTACAGTCAAGTGGAAGAAAAGACCTTACTGAGTGCCATTTGTAATCAGACTGTCCTTTGAGCTAACTACCCAATCAGCTCACAAGGACATGTGTGTGTGTGTGTGTGTGTGTGTGTGTGTGGTGTTTCAGGTTCTAATGAATTGCTACTTTCTTTTGGAGATAGGGTGGATGATCTGAATTTTTTTTTCTTAAATTTTTTTTTAATTTATTTATTTCTTTTTTTTTCTTTTTTTTTTTATTTTAAATTTATTTATTTTTATCTCAATCACAGGTTGGGTACTTTGAATCCCAGGCGTAGCCCCCTCCCCCATTCCC
>CM053762.1:64538433-64598038 GCA_028658305.1 Pachyuromys duprasi | reverse complement strand
GCCCTGAGGAGTCAGGATAAGCTGGGGTTGGATGGAAGGGAAGGAGGTCCTCCCCTGTTGGTGGACTTGGAGGGGGCGGGGAGGAGGGAGATGAGGGAGGGAGTGGGAGGGTAGGAGGGACTGAGGGAGGGGGCTACGCCTGGGATTCAAAGTACCTAACCTGTGATTGAGATAAAAATAAATAAATTAAAAAAAAACAGGTCCTCAAGAAGCCAATTTGCCACCTGAGCTGTCCCCAGTCCCCACCCCATCACTCCAGAAGCCGGCACATCTGAAAGGTGTCATAGAAAGAACACATCGAAAATAAAGTTTAAAATTATGCTTAAATATTTCATTCTCTTGAGCATTTTTCAAAAAGAATTTTTATTATCTTTGCTTTTAAAATGATTTGAGTAACTATAAGACAATTTATTGGTGATTTCAATTTCCCTGCAATCATTTCAAAAATTCTTTGGTTTGTGTGTGCTCAGAAGCATACATTGGAGAAAAGAAAACCCGAAATGTTTCTAAATAAGATACATTTTTATGAAATTAATTTTACCTGTCAGAGAATTGTCATGATGTTAGATTTTTGTAGACCCAATTAATTAAGTAGTAGTTAAACCCAATTTTGTGTTTTCTTTTATATTTTAAAGTAATTTTTCCAGCTCTTGAACATTTCACAGATGCTGGAAATCCCCTAGACACAATGACATGCATACATGAAATACCACAGAACAAGTAAAGAAGAACAGAGCTTACCTTCCTTGTTGGTAACAGGGGAGGTCACTGTGAGAAAAATTGTGAGGCCATTAGAAAAGCACCAAGTAGTGAGTGTGGGCTCCTTACTCTTTGCTTACTTCAGTTGCTGGACAAGGCCACAAATGGCTTTCTTGTCTTTCTTCCTGGGCAGCAACTGGGTTTGTAGCTTTGGATAGCCATGGGGTAGGCAGTTTCTTTGATAGCTGAATGATGTTTTACATGCGCATGTTTAATCTTATTGCATGTTGTAAGGAGCCATAGAGACAACAGCTCTCAACAAGGGGGCCCAGTTTGATTGACTACTTAAATATTCAGACTTCATTCTAGGTGCCATATATGTAACTATATAAACTCATGAATATATGATTTCAGTATTTTTAACATTATTTTACAGTTGGGCCAAGTGAGAATCAGAGGGATTAATATTGGATCCAAGTGCCCAGAGATAGATAAAGGAGTGATTGGTATTGTCTTACATTGTTAACTGGTTTCTTTTCTATCTTGGTTTTTTTATTGCTGGTATAAAAATAAATGTATCATTAGTTTTATGGTGTGTGTGTGTGTGTGTGTGTGAGAGTGTTCATGTGTGTGGGGGGGTCAGTTGTCATATGGTTCCATGGTGAACTTGTAGAAGTCAGAGGCAATTCGAGTGTTGATCTTGCCTTCCCCCTTGTTTGAGGCAGATTCTCCAGTTCTTTACCACTGTGCATGTCTGGCTAATTCTCTCTAACCCATCCCATCTTTGGGGGATGATTTTGGCTTTGCCTCCTGTGTCTGGACAGCAGTGACATGTATGCATGGCTTATGTGGCTTCTGGGCATCCAGGGCCCCATGCCGCAAGCAGTCACTTTACCTACTGAACTATCTCCCTAGACTCTGAGCTTATCATGAGTTTAGAAAATGTTCATCTTTCTATTAGGTTTGCTCTGGGGAGCATCACGTCAACCGTGGTTAATGACTTTTCTTTTAACCTCTTTCCACTTCTCATCCTTGGTTTGCCATTCTTTAAATGAAAATCTATAGAACAAGGAGAAATAGAATGAGTATCTGTGGGTATTCTTTCTTAGGTCTTCACTTTAAGAGAGACGCCATTAAAATTGATGCAGCACCTAGGATGATGTGATTTATTGCACCTAAATTGCTAGGATTGTTTTATTCAAATAGGTACTAGTGCAGATTTTTTTGGAATTCTTCTTTGTTTTTTCCCCCTTGTATCTATATTTCTAAAGAATCACAGCTTCAAATCTTGGAAATGCTACCTGCTATATGGTTCTCAAAGTTTTTTCCAGTTGGCAATAAATAGGGACATGGAGTTTCTAGTGAGGGTGCTCATTATGAAGCAAAATAACTTCCTCACTCCAAATAACACTCCAAATGAGTGTCCCCTCTACCTCATTAACATGCTGCAAATGAGAAAAGACTCCCAGCTTTTGTGGACTTTCATTCTGTGCTCCATATGGTGCTAAGTAACACTTCACCTTAGCAGGAAAATCTTCTCTATTTTTTATAATCCAACTGGCAAACCCGAAAGCAGAGAATCAACCTTTCCCCCTTTTCTCTGAGCTGTTGTGGGAAGGGAAGCAATGGGGCCAAGATGAAGCTGCCCTTGCCTTCGCTTTTCCTCTCGACATACCAACTGTGTGTCTCCTCCTTGACTGGTCCTAGCACAGTTCACACCAGCCCCACGATGTCTTCTGCAGAAAAATTGGACCACTTTAGAAATCACAAAGACAATGCTTAACTTTCCTGGTGACATCGAAGAACAGTTACTTTCCTAAGTGAATTGTTTCTAGAAATAGAAATAGTTTCCTAGTTGGATGCACAGCTCCGATGGCAGAAGCCTTGGTTACTTTCTTAATTCGATCAGTTTCTTTGAGATCTTAGTGACCTTAAAATTATTGGCACTTAAAAATTCTGACATCCAAGCTCTGCTTTTAGGGGTCACAGTACTACCTAGAGTGTCTGCCCATCTGCCTCCTCCCATTGGCTTGCTGCTGCCTATGTAAGGATGACTAAGTGTGACCATGACCGCTTAATGCATAGTGAGGACCAGTGGGATGTTGGTATATGCCGACCTGTACTGTGGACTGAAGGGCAGGGGATGGTATGACTGATTCATCTGCTGGTATCCTGATGCCTTAAAAAGCAGCTTACAAACAAGCAGAGGATTAGCCCAGAGGGTATAGCCCGCACATGACCAGGTCCGAGTGCTTGGAGTATGGTGTCAGGACGCTCTGCGTCTTTTTGCTCAATTCTCATCCACACTGCCTCCATTCTCCAGCAGATTTAGTCAGGTTAGCTTCAGCATGCTGTTCACAAGGTTATTTCCTAGTTTTCCCCTTACAGAAGTAATACTGATAGGTAGAGATGACCCTAAGTGCTGAAGATCAGTTTCCTCACTTTCACATGAATTTGATTGATGTTCATCAAAAGTCGGTCTCCCATGCAAAGCCTCCAGAAAACCCATCTCACATGTTGATGAGAGCTTCAGTTGAGTTGCATCCCTCTGGCTGCCACTAGGCTCGGAGCTTTCCAGGGCCATTTGTACTGTTCTTGCCCTTGTCCTGTATCCTTTTCTGGTTTTCTATGTCCCTAATCCTAGACTGGGATAAAAGCCTTCATTTATTTCCCACCTGTGCTCATCCCCCTTTTGAAATGCTCAGATCCAGAACACCAATGATTTAGAATAAAGCCACATTTTCTTTTCTAATTGTGCCTGGAGGATGGTGCTGCAAGATGGTATTCCAGGAGCATCATCTCTGCACATGCCAGTTCTCTTTGCTATGGCCCACAGATAGCACACACATAAGCAGGGTTCTGTGAACTTTGCTACAGTCTACCCTGCTGCAGTCCCTTGGCTAGGCTGTATGCTTTGAGTGGTGATTCCCAGAAGAAAAGGAGAGAGAGGGAGGGAAGAGAACCAGGACGGAAAGCAGCCAGTGTGAGTCTGATCTTGACAGAAGTGGCCATTCTGGTTCCCTAGAATCTACCAACTTCAGCTTCACCTGCTGCCTCTCTCCCCATCTCTTCACCACCCCTCTCCCAAACCAGGGAGGAATAAATGGGAACTGCACACTTATAATGAGGGAAAATAGAAACATCCTTTCACAGGATGAGAGCAAAATGCCTGTCATTGTTTATGCAATGCTCCAAGTCTGCCCTGTAATAGAGCCATACAATATTCTGTCTTGGGAGGGAGAGCAAGCACCCACTGTGCTTGTTGCTATGGTACCCGGGCCATTTTAATAACTGAGAATACATGTCATTGGTTTATCTGGTCTTTTCAGGAACAGCTGCAATTTCTTTTCTTTCCCTGGGATTTGTTGTTCTTTGACATTGCAGGCCTCTCTGGAACCACTTCATTCTTCATATTCCTCCAAACACAAAACTCTTTAGTCTTGTTTGTATAAGCAAGCAATTGACTCATACTCATGAAAGTTGTGAGGCTTGGTGGCCTTGGGTAGCAACTGGACTGTGCTTACCACAATGCCTTATTTATCAGATAAATAAGGGAGCTGGGGGCAGGTGGCCCAGTTGGTAAAGTGCTTGAAGGAAGCCCTGGGTGATCCCCAGCACTCTGCAAACCTGTGTGGCTGCATGTCTGTAATCTCCACATTCAGTATGTGGAGGATGAGAAATTCAAAGCCACTCACAGTTATCAGCTTGGTCTACAATGAAACCTAGTCTCAGAAGACCAAAAAAAAAAAAAAAAAGTAAGTAAGAAAGAAAAAAGTATTTGCATGAAAATTACAGGCACTGCACTGTACCTGGCTTTAGAAAATATTGCAGCTGCTTTTTAAAGGTAGAAGCTGAGGGAAGGGGATTTTTCTAATAGGCACAGGAGCTCAGATGATGTCAGGGAGAAAGCTGTGTGAGTGACTTCAGATCACAAGTGAGAGAAACCGAACCCCTCTGCTCCTTGCGTCTCCTTGCCCTGATCTTATGTTTAGGCTAATATGAACGTTCTTGGGGTCTCTGTTCTCTGTTTGAGCATTGTAACAGCAACAGCAGATGGCATCTGGATCACAAAGGCCCCGGCACAATATTTTGCACATAGCAATGCCCAGGCTGTGTTTTCTGCTTTATAATTACTCTGACAAAACTCCTTCCTAAAGGCAGGAATATAACAAGGACAGTTTGGACTCCTAGGGAAAACTTCTGCTAGGTGGGATTCACCTGCTCCAAGAAGCTGTCTTCATTCATTCCCTGTCACCTCAGGTGGCGGCACTGACTAAGCTCAAACACCATGAGAGCTCAAAGGCAGCTTACAGAAGCCCAAAGCTGTACATCATGTTTCTACCCTTTCCATCAGCCAAATATGCATGCTTATTATCTCTTTCTCATCTATCTATCTATCTGTCTGTCTGTCTGTCTGTCTATCGACCTCTCTATACCTATCTATAATTTATATCATATATGCAAGTAAACAGATAAGAATAAATTTCTGTCTTGGAAGGTCCCAGTATTTTCTTTTTGGTGTGTATCTTTCCACATGCTCATATTCATTTAATTCACAGACACACAGAGATGTACAATGAAAAACGAGTCTTGTGTTATGGGTGTTATTGAATAAATGAGATGATTCTGAATTTTTTCTCTTGCAGCTTGCTTTTCTTCTTTGACAATATATCTACATCTTTCCATGTTAACACCCAATCTTTTTTACCTGTTACATAATAGAATTTCCTAGTGACATTGTTCCACAGTTTATTTAACTAATCCTGCACTCATGGAGACTTAGATTTTAAATTTTCCAGTGTTCCAGTGACTGCCCCAAAACATGAGCTGTTACACTCAAGGGTTTTCTCTTCCCTAAAACAAATGCCTTGCAGTAGAATTCTTGGCCCTTTTATTAATTTTTTTATGCTATTTGGTCAAATTTTGTGAACTTAAAGTTTAAGAACTATTTATTTTTAGAATTTTATTTCTATTATAGACAAGAATCTATAGTCCTGTCATGTTTATTATAGTCAGCTTTATTGTATAGAATACATTACTGCTTTTTGAGTGTTTGTCAAAACTGCTTATGAACTGTAAAATCCTCTCATATCTTTATTTGCTATCATGTCATTTCAAACAATGATAATCTCTTCCTTTCTGACTCTCATTCTTTTTTTTTCTTGTCTTATTACATTTTCAATTGAAGCTTATTCAAATCTCTGTGCTGCAGCTTCAGAGATTAAGTGTCTCATAGAAATGGTCATTAATGTGCAGATTTGCAGCTATTTCTTAAATAATTTTTATGCTGTGAGAAGATTGGTGACTAGAAGAAATCACAGGGGGTGTATTCCAATCAAGACATAATGGGAAAAGGAATACTTCTTTTTAATCAAGAGCTATCCAACAGTTATATGAGCAATATTCCCTGACTAAAGACTTCCAAGTCTTTCAGAAAAAAATGTAGTCTTTCTTCATTTTGTCTTGTAGCACAGGGTTAGCTTATTATTATGGTTGGATGTTTTCAGAGCTAATGACAGGTTTTCAAAGATCACACACAGATTGTTCCCATTTGATCCAACATTTACATCTGTGATGGTGCTAGCCTGGAATGCTCCTGTCACTACAGAATGATACACACACACACACACGCATATATATATATATATATACATATGTGTGCATATATTTATGTGTATATATATATACACATATGTGTGCGTGCGTGTGTGTGTGTCTTTGCAGTGTTGGGGGGCTGGTTTCACAGATCCAGCCATTCTTCCTGTTATCTTCTGTTGTGACTGGTAGTCTATAACACAAGTTAGTAGCTCAGGCTGTGGTAAAGGAAGCTACTCTACAAATTTGCTTCCTTAACACAAATCTTTGTTGTGGATTCAGCCTAGCTAACCGATAAGGAAATGAAGTGGTTTAGACAAATGAAGATTAGCAGTTTTCAAGCATGGATGTATCCATTTTCATAAGAGTCTTGAGGACCACTGTATATCAGACCTGTTTGTATGTATAGCAGTGGTCCCCAACAGCCTTCCGCACAATGCTTCTTGTTGATTCCCTTTGGAAATAGACATTAAAGTGATTTTTGGTCTCAAATTGATTATATCATAGTAATTAATGTACATTTCTTATTTATATTCTTCCTTTATTCTTTTATTAAATAGTTATTATTTCACACCAGAGAAACTTCCTCCTGGATCTTGCTGACCTGCAGTTACAACTTTGCTGAAAACCTTAGACTTTAATAATGTGTATTTTATTTTATTTCTTCTTTCTCCCAAGAAAGCAAACCTTGGAACTTGTGGTGGAATTAAAGGGCTTTGAGTAAATATGCACAAAGAAGAAATGACAGTGTGGGCAGCCTGGTTTGGGAACAGACAATCCTAATGATATTGCTTTTGTGGGTTTCCCCCTCTCTTCCTCATGTTCATTTCCTTTTGACTAATGTTTTTGGGCCCAGAGGAAAAGCATGCAGTGATTTTCTGGTAGTTGAAATAAGGAAAAAGTAATGAAATTCTGCCGACTAAAGTTTAGGAAGAAAATGCTTGGAAGTTTCCAGGACACAGCCAATTCTGGAGAAACTAGTGAGATATGCGGCTAAGCACGGACTCCCCAGGAGTGATTTTTAAATGTGAGGTCTGTATACCTGGTGAAGACTGGTTGAAGTCCTATTTGAAAAGTGATCAAGCTGTAATTTCATTAGAATCTAAACTTCTGAGGACAGGGCAGGATTTTACAGTGACTGAGGTGTCACTATGCCTGAGCCACACTTTGGGCTTTGTTATAATCCCCAGAGGTGGTTCATCTGACGGATTCCTCAGGAGCCCCTGGTGGTTGTGTGTGCCACATCCCCTCACCAACCACAGGATTAACTCCCGGTACACTACCTGATATACTCATGATGGGGTTTGAAGCCTACTGCCCCAGGGTCTTCCCAGAGTGCTGGCTGTTTGGGCATCTGTGCAGTGCAGGCTCCAGATGGGGGTGACCTGAGCATATAGAGAAGGTCCACAGTTGCGGGGAGCTGACAGCTGCTAAGTAAACGTTACAAGCCTCTCCAGTGCCACAGGTGAACAGCTGAGGGAAGTGTCCTAACCGTGTGAGGTCACTCCCTGCTGCTCTCTGCACTGAGGGAATTGAGAGCAAGATGGAGGGGGAGCTTAAGTGTCATTCTTTCCTAGTGCATTCTCTCAGGAGTTTAGCCTGTCTTCAGCTGTGAGCCACGCTGGTGCCATTCACCGCTCCAGACTTAGCATGGAGCCCTGGGTCTGGCTGCCAGTTTGCTACTTAAAAATTGCTTGATCTTGCTCATGTGATGTGTGGTAACATGTCTATGTTTATATATTTTCAATATAATATGAGGACAGGTGAAAAACCAATCATTCTTGTGGGATAGTGAGTTCTTACTGCTTTGTCAAGAGCATGCTCTTGAAATGTAGACCAGAGCCAGCCTTCCTCTGACTGACAAGTACATCCTGGTACCTGTCCACCAGGTATCACCTTTATGAGTTAAAGCCCCTGAAATGATCAAACCAGCCAGTGAACTGTGTTCACTCTGCCTTCTTCTGCCTTGCCTGTCAACGTTCAATGAATGGCCTTCCTATGGTTGGCCCTGGCATGAGCAGCAGATGCCTGGTCTCATAACAGTCAGTTGGTGATTCTGTAGTCACTATCCTGCCCTTCACAACCATCTCCAGGGTCATGGACCTATGAGTGTAATTGTTAAATATTCATTATTCTTTACCAGATTGCATGTAGAACTGGCAGAGAGTCTCTGAAAGCAGGGATGTCATGTTTCTGAGTGTGAACTTTGTAGCTAACAACAGTGTGGTATTAAATGTCAAAGGGCTGGACATACCTGGCCCACATACCGGCTTCCCTCACCTCCAACTCCTTTGTTTGAACATGTGGCCCTCAGCTGATGGTGCTGTATGCGATGCTATGGAAACTTCAGGGGGCAGGGCCTGGGTGGAGGAAGCAGGTTTATAACCCGGGCCTCACTGCTGGTGCGGTCTCGGATTCTGGCAGCTCTGAGACACGAGGCAGAGGGGAGTCCCAGCCATACACCCCTGCTGCTGCAGCCTCTGCTACCACGTTGGTGTGCACCTTTACGCTGGGAGCCAAAACAATGCTTCCTCCTTAACTTGCTTCTTATTGGGTATTTGATGACAGCAATAAGACAAGTTAAGCCAGGCCCCCAGCAGCCTGGCTGCACCTCAGGCCTCCAGCTGTGCCCATTTATTGTACTGGCCCAAGGCTAGATTGTCTTTTCTTGTGCTCACATTCTATATATTACGTAGCACCATAGGCCTGGGTAGGGAGGAATGGGAGACGCAGACCCCACCTCTTCATTGGGGGAGGGATGTCTAGGGCACAGCGGAGATTATGAGGTGGGAAAAATGGCTACATTTTTATATAATCTATAAACTACAACTCACTGGTTTTATCTTTTATTTACCTCTATTTTGCCCTTTATCCCAATTTTTTCTTCAAAAGATTAAGGATGATGTGTAGTTATGTAATACGTTTCTGTTTGCTTGCAAAGGTATAATGATCCAAGAGATAAACAAATGTGAGTATTGTCTTGTGAGCAGCAGAGAGAAAGTGGAGTTTCTGGTGTGACTGTGGCAAAGTGACTTCCTGGAGCCCACAAGCACAAACTCAGCAGAGGGTGGGCGTGGCCTCCCCACTCCTTTGCTGGCAGCCCTGATTGCAGAGCCTTCTCTGGTCTCCAGCCTTTTCTGATTTCCAGCCTGCAGCTGGAATGTAGATTTCTGTTCGGTTTTGCATGTATTAAATATACATTCCACAGCTCTTCTCCATGCATTCCTAATAGAAGTTAGCAGTAGGGGAAAAAAACATATTGGTTGAGCCCTGTGCTGCTGTAGCAGGGAGATGGGGTGGGCAATGGGTGTTTCAGAGAAACCAGATGGAGACAGGTTGTGCATGTGTGTGTGTGTGTGTGTGTGTGTGTGTGTGTGTAGCAGATAAAAGCAGCCACTTGATCAAGTTCTTCCCATAGCTCTGACATATATGTGTGCGTGGAAGTTAGAAAAGAAGCTGATTGTTGAGGGAGGAATCTTTTGAAAAGGGTTTGAGATGAAAAAAGTCAAAGCAACCTGAGGCAATTTTCCAAGGTCCAGCATGGTTATTTCAAAGGGAATGCTGAAATAATGCTTCTGACCACAGCCTTTATGTTCAGATTTCAAAGACACCGCTGATCAGTGTACCGGCACTCCATGCACACACACACTGGTGCACGCACAAATGCACATGCACACACAATGTGGCCAGGACTCCATAGTTACAGCCTCAGACTAATTTTAATTAATTACAGTTTTGCTTTATAGTTTTATTAGAAATTCAATATTCAGGAATAGTAGAACTGCAAAATCCCTTTTCATTGAGAAGTCTTTTCAGTAAGTATTGAGTCTGCCGTGCTTCCAACGCTGGGAGAAGCATGCACCCTTCCCTTCTAAGTGGGAGTAGAGGCTGGACCCTTCCCTTCTAAGTGGGAATAGAGGCTGGACCCTTCCCTTCTAAGTGGGAGTAGAGGCTGCACCCTTCCCTTCTAAGTGGGAAACCAGATACAAACTCCAATTTCATATTACTAAGTGGGTGTGGCCTCAGGGGACTAAATGTGGCTCTTGCTGTTTTCTGCTGGGGTACAGTGTACCTCCTGAGGTGGGGGCAGAGGGATGAATATTTGCAGAGGACATCAGGGAAAAGCAGACTTGCTGAGTGACCACTACTGCAATGGTGAGAGGGTCTCAGGCTAACTGAACAGGGATGGAGAATGACATTCAAAAGCACAAAAGCAGGGCTGTCCTGTTCAGGGTCTCCACAGGGTCACTGTAGGGAATAGTGACAATTGAACTAAGGATGCAGGTCCCATCCTCTGACAGAGACTTTTGAATGCCAGGCAGTTGGCTTTTCAGCTGGCAGTGGAAAGAACCATCACATCTTTGTTTTACTTTGAGGCCAAGAAGCTGAGTTCAGAGCCGTGTGTCTAGCAGTTTGTGCTGAGAACAGCTTGACCTGGGCAGTCACAGCTTGTCTCTGAGGCTTGCCTTTGATTTTATGTTCCCATCAAGTGACAGCTCTGAGAAGGGCACTGGGACTACCTTATGAATTACTCAGATCAGATTAAAGCCATCAATCTGCAGGCCCAGCCCAGCAGAGGACAGGCCTGACCTCTGGCTCAAAGCAGGGGAACTGAGGTTAAAATGAGCCCTGCTGCAGGGAGACTTGTGTTCCAAGGGTCAGTTAGTGCCTAACGGAGTTTAGTACCTTGTAGAGTCTGTGAGGGAAGGAGACAGAGTCTGCCTCTACCTCCCCTCACTACTGCATGGCTGCAAAGTGACAAGGATGTGCACAGTGGCATGGCATCTCTGGTCCCCTTTAATCTGGTGGGACTGGAGAGGGACAGGTTGGTGGCCCACACGGCATTTCACTGTTTCTTTCCTTACTGTTGATGACCAGGAGAGCTTATTAGCTCATTAGGAAAACTCGGGTCAGGAGCATGAGCTCAGCATTGGCAAATTGAAAGAGTGGTTTGTCTTCTTTTGAACAAACTGCACAGAAATGATAAGGAATGAGAATGTGAGAATAAAACAGTGGCTATACATTCATTTTCTTCAAGAGCTTATAGAGTTATAATCGATTCACTCAGTTGTCACCCCTGTGGCCTCTACTGTATGCCAGACTTTAGGGCAGGTGCAAAGAATGGAGTGGAGTGTGAGGCAAGGACTATATCATGGAGCTTTGGTCAAGGTGAGATAGGTTTTCAGGGATAGGTAGGGAGGGGTCTTTCTGGAGGTCTTTCTGGAAGACAGGATTATGAAGGATGGTTTGAGTGGGGGTCCAGGTTATTTTCAACAAAGGGGCTAATGAAAGGAAGGCCTTTCAGAGGCAGGAGAACCTCATCTGCTCACTCTTAAAGTGCATAAATCTTCATCATATCACCACCCCAGTAACTCCTTGAAAGAGGAGGCAGAACAGATGTAAGAGCCAGAGAATGGAAGGAGTGTTGGCAAACACTGTCTTCTGGACACAGCCCAGCTCTCTTACCTGTAAACTCACAGGGGCTGTGGATACTTGCATGAGATCAAGCCAGCCAAACTCTGCATAGATGACAGAAATGATTTTTAGGCCTCAGTCCTTCCTAAGGACAGTGGCAGTGGATAGTCAATGGGAGAGGGAGAATCATTCATTTTGAGGATGCAGCCCCTAGTAGCTTTCCCGTGTTTCTGTAGATGACCCCACCCCCATGTGCATGTGGGAGGGGCCATGTTGAGGGGCTATGGGAAGAAGTTAGGGGCAGTATGGGGCACATTTGATCATGTTTCATTATATACATGTATAAAACTTTCAAGTATAAAGAAAAATCAAAACAAGCAAGCAAGCAAAAAGGTAACAGCTTTATGAAAAAATAACAGAGGCAGGCAAATCTCTGAGTTCAAGGTCATCCTGGTCTACAGAGTGAGTATCAGAATAGCCAGAACTACTCAGAGAAACCCTGTTTCCAAAACAACAAACAAACAAAACAAAACAAAAAGAAACAAAACAATAATAAAGCAACAGGGGCCACAAAATGTTCCGGACATTGGAATCACCAATTCTTAGCCAAGGAAGCTCTGCTCCCAGAGTTTCTCCCAGGCGTCATACAATGCCCAGACAGAGGCTCTCACAATGCTGCCAAGAATCACCTTGAACTTCTGATCCTCCTGCTTTCTACTTTCTGTGCGCTGCAATTACAGGGATGCACCACTACGTCTGTTCTGTGCTCTGGGGAGGACTGGACCCAGGGTTTCATGCATGCCAGGCTACCACTATACCACCTGTACTGTAGCTGCAGTTTCACAGCCCTTGGCCTGGAGCCCACCCGTAGCTTGAACCTCTGCCATGCGAGCTGTGTTTCCCAACAGCTCCTAGACCTGCCACCAAAAGCCCGTCTTTCATTTATTTGCAACAGATCCCACCTTGAACAGGAAAGAAGAAGGCAAGCAGCAATTGTTTCTATGAAGAGCAGTTTGCATGCTAACTCCTGCCACTTTGAAGCTGGCAACCAACAGCATTTTAACAGATGGAGGCTTCTTACCAAATTTTAATCTTTTTCTTCTCTTCTCTTTTTTTATTCATTCTGGCCTTTCCCCCATTCCTCACATCCCTCCTGGAGACAGCTACCTTTGGTGCAATGTCAGTTCCTCTCTATCAGTTCCTCTTGTGATGGCCATGAGGCATCCTCTGCCCTTGACTGTGGATATGACCTGACGGGTTGTTTGCGTTCCTCCTTGACTTCCTTGAATGATGAATAAAGACTTGGAACCAGAAGCCTAATAAACCCAGCGCTTGCTCAGTAGCTTATGGCCAGGATTCTTGATCATAGCAATATAAATGAGACTGAGGGGTGAGCCTCCCATGTTGGTCTGTTTAGCCCATAGAAGTATAGATCTTAAGTCTGAAGACTCTGGGAGAGTAAGGTTCTCATTATCCCATTTAGGTCAGTTTCCTCTTGTCTTCTCCATTTAGTTCAACACTCTGTTTCAATATTCCACCTTAAAGAGTAATCAAAGGGGTGTTTTAAAATAGCATTTGCAATGTTGATAGTGTCCATTAAATTAGTAAAAAGAGTTAGCCTTGGATCCCACACTGAGCATTACTCTAACTCACTGACTCACTGATGGTTCCTGGGCCATCAAAGCATTGCTAACATGGATTTTTTTTTAATATAAATTTTAAAAGACTAGGTCTCATGCAGTTTGAGGTGCCTCAAAAATCTCCAGGTGTTTCTGGAACTGTGGCACTTTAATCCTGGAAGGTAGAGCTGGTGGCTCTTGGTGAGTTTCAGGCTAGTCTGGCCTACATAACAAGTTCAGACTTAGTCGGAATTACCCTGTCTCGGCAACATCATCACATCCCATGCAGCTAAGATGGCCTTGAACTTCTGATCCTCTGCCTCCATCTCCTGAGTTCTGGGTTGCAGCTGTGTGTCATGGGGCACCAGGGCTCAAACCCTGGTCTTCAAGCATGGTCGGCAGGCACTCTTCCCACTGGGCTACAGCTCTAGCTTCAGAAATGGAAATTTCACGGCCATGCTTGTGAGGTTACTTATCAGGATGGCAATGAATGTCACAATTTTCTTACACCCTCTACCTGCAATTCAAAGATGAAATATGTTTACTAAGTACGCCTCTCCTGTTTTATCTAATTCTGCTTCTTTTGACACCCTTTGTGGTGTCTGTGAATCAGCAGAAGCTCAAGGAAGAGAAACTTGCCTAAAAATCATGTACTCAAAGCACACTGGAAAAGGAAAGCTCATGCAGATGTTATTAGCTGCCCCTGCCAAGCTCCCAGCTGCTTGGCTAAGAGTTTGGTTGGGTGCTTTTCCAACTTGTACAGACAAAAGAATCTCCTGGAGTGTGAGCTAAAACCCAAGGTTTCTGCTCTGTAGGTCTTCAGTCACATGAGCTGGGCTGCCATCACTCAGGTGGATCTGGCGAGAACCCACCCATGCCTGCAGGATGCGGGATGCTTCGGATCTCTGCGCACTCCGCGGTTCCCTGGGCAAGCACCTCCCGGCTGAGCCAGCTGGTCTCCATTCCACACGAATCACCCCATGCACTGCTCTCAGTGCTCACGGTTACCACGTGGAAATATTAAAAGGACTATATTGTGTCTTTTAAGTGTTAGATGCCTGGCGGTGTGTGTGTGTCTGTGTCAGTGTGCTGGGTCTCCCTGACGTCATCAGGTACTCAAAATGGCTCCTTTTCACTTGGCTCCAATGGTTATTTACTGGAGAGCAGTCTCTTTCACCCACCTGTCCAACTTCTTCAGAGTTGACCTCTCAAGGGAGACATTAAAATTAGAACGGAGCCTTCCAAGCTAGCATCCATACACACACTGTGTTAAATGCAGAAATGAATCTGTTGTTGCTGAAGTAGGGGCCAGCCTTCTGCATTTCTGCCTAGTCTGCACACATATGGAGCCCTGGTCTCTGAAAACTCACCTCCCCACTCAGGGAGAGCCCGGTCAGGGCCAAAGGAGGTCCAGTCTCAGACCTTCCCAAGGGCCGGGGAATGACCGCTCAGCTCACGGCCCCACTGATGAGCTGCCTCCTCCACCCGGCTTCTGTATTTCTAGCTAGAATAGGAACAGGTGCTGCCGGCCTGGAGGAGGGAGATGACAAAGCAGCCATCCCCGAGCTTGTCTGTGTTTTATAGTAACCTGGGGTGGTTAAGTGCATATTGACATGTGCCTGGACTCTCACTTTTAAGGATTCTAGGAGCTTCTAGCATGCGTATTACCAGATGCCTAAGAGACTCCTATTAGATCAGTATTAGGGAACTCAGGTGAGGGAGAATGAGGCGCCTTCTGAGCTACTTTGTAGAGTAGGCTTGTCTTCCTTTCCAGATTGACTGGGCATACAACTCACCCAGCAGCTTGTTAGCAGTCTGGAATTCAGAGCCTCATCCCGTATTCCGTGAATCTGAATGTTGGCAGAGTCTTAGAAATGCTTGTATTTTAAGCAGAGTTCCTGGGAAGTGGGGAATGCACAGCTGAGTAGGAACAAGAATGGATGTGGCTGAGCAAAGCAGCCACCATCTCTCAGGGGCTTCTCTGGGGTATGTTGGGGTCACTTGCAGTCCATCTGCTGCTGTCCTTCCATGACCATGCACTGTTTGAAGGAGAGGCTGCTCTGTGCACACAAGTCTAATAACTACCACATGTGCATTTCTGTGGGTACAGACTCAGGTGTCTGAGTGTGACAGGACAGAAATGATTTTGCAAATTGGACTGACCAAGCTGTGGCTAATGGACTATTGAAACCATTTTGTTCTGTCTTCATGACTTCTCTATAGGGGCCACTGTAGCTGTGAGAGATAAAAGAGTGCTCAGAATTGGGCTCTGGCCTCCTCGTGATGCTTACCCCCTGAGCTCTGAGTTGTGGAGAGGATCTCTGTCAAGCTGGAGTTGCCCTCTTTAGCTTTGAGAGCTAAAGCCTTCATCACTTTCTTCTGTGCATGAGTTCCTTTCTCTCTCTTTTAGTTTCTAGACCTTCAGGGATGACCAAGCATTTAGAATGAACACCTTTAGGCTATGGAGCAGAATTGGGACATTTTAGAGCCAATGACGCATTTTGCTTATCACCATCTTCCCCAGAGCTTTGTTCCAGAGCACCGAGCTTATGTATTGCTATCAATTTTACTCATGTCTTATCTTCCCTCCTGTGTGCCCACTCTCCTGGCTAGTTTCATGTCAACTTGACAAAAGCTAGAGTCATCTGAGAGGAGGGAGCCCCAGCTGAGAAAATGGCTTGTAGTTATGCCTGTAAGGCGTTTTCTTAATTAGTGATTGAAGGGGGAGGGCCCAGCCCATTGTAGGTGGTGCCATCCCTGGGCTGGTGGTCCTGGTTCTATAAGAAAGCAGGTTGAGCAGGCCATGATGAGCAAGCCAGTAAGCAGCACCCCTCCATGGCCTCTGCATCAGCTACTGTCTCTAGGATCCTGCCCTGCTTGAGTTCCTGTTCTGACTTCCTTTAATGATGAGCAGTGGTATGGAAGTATAAGCCAAATAAATCCTGTCCCCCTGAAGCTGCTTTGGTCATGGTGTTTCATCACAGAGATAGTAACTCTAAGACCCACTTTTGGCCTTCTTGCATTTCTTCCAGAATTTGCTTTCTATTCATAAGTCCTGGTCTTAGAATGAAGAGTGGATAAGATTTGGTATCAAAAAACAAAACAAACAAACAAAACCGAACAAACAAAAAACCAAAAGATGGCCCACTGAGTGACTAAGTGAGATGTCTGGATCTGTCTCCCCATGAAGCAGACCAGCAGTGTACTGGAAATAATATGATCAGAACAATGCATGAGGGATACTGGGATCTAAAGCTCAGACATGCAATGGCTCATGAGGTATTATAATGGTCAAGTGAGAGCAATCAAAACAAGCATTGAAATAAACAGCACTGAAAGGTTCAGTAACCATTAGACAGACTTAGCAACTGAGTTTCCCAGCTTTGGAGAAGGTAATTTATTAAAAAATGCATCTACACACAGAAAAGTCCTGAAAAGAGTAAAAAGAAAAATCATTATTAACAGCTCATTATAGCCCTTATGTTCATGAATTTACTTGAATCTGGGAATAAAACTATTGGATTTAGTATTGAAAGAGGCCAGTGTAAATGGAAGTCATGGTACCATGAGATGCCATGCTAGTTCATCAGAAGAAAGGCGTGGAGGGCTTGAGAAGGATAGTCTCAGTAAAGAATTTCCTTGTAAGCATGAGGAGATTGGTCTCACAGATCCCACGTAAGAAGATCTTGGCATGGTGGTGTACCCTTATAATCCCAGCACTGATAACACAAAGTTGGTGCTTCTTGGCCAGCTAGCCAGCCTAGCCTAACAGGACCACCAGGCCAACAAAAGGCTCTGTCTCAAAAACATAAAGTGGCTAAGATGAAGAATGACACCTGGTTGACATCTGGCCTCCTTACGTGTCTATGCACTCACACACACACACACCACCACCACCACCACCACCACCACCGCCATCTTCCTCCTCATCTTCATCTAAATATCCACATGCTTTAAAGCAATCCAACTCTTAGCTCTGGAAATCCTGCTAGGAAATGGCACACATGGAAGTTTTTGAGTGAGTCATTCGTCAGGACAAGCTGTTCCATTTGGTTGTTCTATTCATGCTGCTCTTCAGTCTCAAAAGTTTAAAAATACAAGCCCGAGTTCCAGTGGAGTCACTGTCTCTGGCTTGCTGCAACAATCTGGAGTTTGGATACAGGAAACAACTTGACTCACCTATTTCTCTGCTGGATTTTTAATAAAACATTCCTTAGCGGCAACTTTCAAATTGATGTCTGTGTTCTATTTCCAATAGAGTTGAGTACAGCAGGCTGCCACCAATGTTTCTCCCGGAAGCTACCATTTCCACGGTGATTCAAGGAAAGGGAACTATGTCTTAATTTTTCAGAATCTTCCAAAGAGTACATTTTTATTATTGCATTTATTTATGTGTGTGTAGGGTGACACACATGTACCACAGTGTGCACAAGCAAGTCAGGGAAAGCTTGCAGAACTTGGCTTTCCCCTTCTGCCATGAAGGTCATGGGGCTGGAATTACGGTTACCATCTTAGGTATGTCCCCAAGTGATTGATCATTAGTTTCTTAAGTTAAACATAACTGCCACAAGTTAAAAGCATGTGGTACTTGTTCATAAAAGTACGGGAGACGTTTGACTTCACACATGCACACACACACATGAACACACACTGCGTATGAAATGACTATCATGGGTTTATGGTTTACTTGTGGCATTTGATCAGAACTACAGGAATAGGACACACAAAACCTAAACATGTTATATTTTATTGCTTTTGCTATGGAAAACTAGGAAGACATTTTGTTTTGTGTCTCTTAGCTCTCTTTTTTCCCGAGTTGACTGTGTTCCCCTGTTGGCTCTCTTTCTAATGAAAAAGTAGATAGTACATCTCCAACTTTCATCCTATGTGGATTAATATTTAGGCTGAAAAAATCCTCTAATTCTAGAATTCTAGACCGACTTCCTAAATTGTAGTTCGTGAGGCTCAGTCTCTTAAACCTGTCATTGTCGCTACAGAAACTCTCTTCTGAGAGACAGATTTGACTGGGGCTGAGGTACAGGGTCTAACTTTTCCACCACCACTTAGGCCAAAGGTGCAGAGAGGTGGTTTACAATGGCACCCCTGTCAGTAGAGAGGACAAAATGAGACCTGATAGGCTAGGGTCAGATGGAAGGGGAGGAGGACCCCCCCCCCTTTCAGTGGACTTGGGGAGGGGCATGTGTGGAGAAGAGGGAGGGAGGGTGAGATTGGCAGTGGATGAGGGAGGGGGCTACAGGTGGAATACAAAAGTGGAATAAATTGTAGTAAATAAAAAAGAAAATAAAATGATTATAAATTGAAAAAATAAAAAATACTAGAATGGCAAAAAAAAAAAGAGAGAGAGGACAAATGGATTCCTAGTTCAGTAGTATTGGTGTAGGTAGATAAAGTGACTTTAGCTTTCAAGGAACTTAGGCTCTTACACACTCACAGACATTTTTACAAAATTAACCCACCTCCCATGCCCCATCCTATTTTTTTATATATTATATAAATATCACATCACTGGGAGTAGTGAGGGAGGAGAGGGAAGGCGAATGTGTGAGCTGGGAGTGGAAAGGGAGAGTGGATGCAGGACGGGGGTAAAGGGGCAATGGAATCAAGATGTCTGGTCATATCGTGAAGGGAGAGAAGCCCAACCCTAAGTGGAGGGCAGGGTATGGCAGCCATGCCCTGCAGCAGGTAGGGACTTTAACATCTCATCCTTTGTTGATAATTAGATAAGGGGTGATGAATCTTTTCTGGTTACTTCCAGCTGCCATTGGGGGTGGGGAAAAATGCTGGAATGTTGGCAAGCCCCAAGAGCAGGCTGTTCTATTTGCTGTCCAGGATCTGTAAGACCATTTGCAGCTAGGAAACTGCAGGTCCAGCTGATGCAGTCTGGCCGGGTTAGGCCGAGCACCTGAGTTCTGGATGCAGCTCTTGAGGAAACAGGATGCTGAAACATGCATGTTAGGGGCAGAAGATAAAGTCGAGGAATTTAACTTTTAGATCATGGACTTTTAGGTCCATGATCTTGGTAGTTAGAAGAGGGAAGTCTGAAAACCAGGGGAGGAATTCCACCTTCAGGAATAAGTAGGCTGGGAAATAGGCTGTTGATTGGCAGTGCTCATCTGGGGCCTGACCTGTGGATTCTGGTGGATCTCCTGAAGCCTACAAGAATCTTTCTAAGCTCACAAACAGAGACAAATTGGCTTGGGAGACCATTTAAAATCTGATTCATGTTAAAGCTCTGAACAGTCTTAAAACAAAAACAGTAGTACAGTGCTTTCTTATCATTAACCTTAAAACAACTTCTCAGACTCTCAAATGCTTCATCAGAAGCTCAGACATTACAGAAACTATACATTTTGAGAGGGCAGGTGAAGCCTTGGTTTCTGCTGTTAAACTGATCTTCAAACCCATCAGAGACCTGAGAAGAATAAATTACCACAGGAAGCATAATTCAAGTAGCCTATGTGTTGATTAAGATGACAGAGCCTTACCCATTATCCAGACAGCCTTCCCATTAGGCTCCTGTGGTATTAGTGACACTTTTTAAAATATAATTTTTATTTATTATAATTTATTCACTTTGTATTCCAGCTGTAGCCCCCCCCCCATGTTCCCTCTCAATCCTTCCCTCCCTCATCTCCTCCCATTTCCCTTCTCTAGTCCACTGATAGTGGAGGACCTCCTCCCCTTCCATCTGATCCTAGCCTATCAGGTCTCATCAGGACTGTCTTTCATAGTCTTCCTTTGTAGCCTGGTAAGGCTGCTCCCCCCTCAGGGGACTCAAAGAGCCAGCCACTGAGTTCATGTCAGAGACAGCCTCTGTTCCCCTTACTAGGTACCCCACTTGGACACTGAGCTGCCACAGGCTACTTCTGTGGAGGGGGTCTAGGTTATCTCCATGCATGGTCCTTGGTTGGAGTATCAGTCTCAGAAAAGACTCCTAGGCCCAGATTTTTTGGTTCTGTTCTTCTCCTTGTGGAACTTCAGACCTTTCCAAGTCTTCCTATCTCTCCCTCATTTCATCACATTCCCTGTACTCTGCCCAAAGTTTGGCTATGAGTCTTAGCATCTGCTTTAATACCCTGCTGGGTAGAGTCTTTCTGAGGCCCTCTGAAGTAGGCTTTCTGTTTTGTTCCTTATTTTCACCTTCTTCCAATGTCTATCCTGTTTGCTTTTCTGAATGAAGATTGAGCATCTTACCTATGGTCCTCCTTCTTGCTTAGCTTCTTTAGGTATACGGATTTTAATATGATTATCCTGTATTTTATGTCTAATATCCACTTATGAGTGAGTATAAACCTTGTGTGTCTTTCTGCTTCTGGGATAGCTCACTCAGGATTATCTTTTCCAGTTCCCACCATTTGCCTACAAATTTCATGATTTCCTTGTTTTTAATTGCTGAGTAGTACTCTGTTGTGTAAATGTACCACAATTTCTGTATCCATTCTTCAATTGAGGGACATCTGGATTCTTTACAGATTCAGGCTATTACAAATAAAGCTGCTGTAAACATGGTTGAGCATTTTTCCTAGTTGTATATTTGAGCATCTTTTGGATATATGACTAGGAGTGGTATAGCTGGATCTTGAGGTAGCTCTATTCCTAATTGTCTGAGAAATTGATTTCCAAAGTGGTTGTACAAGTTTACATTCCCACCAGCAATGGAGGAAGGTTCCCTTTTCTTCACATCCTCTCCAGCATGTATTGTCACTTGAGTTTTTGATCTTAGCCATTCTGATTGCTGTAAGGTAAAATCTCAGAGTTGTTTTGATTTGCATTTCCCTGATGACTAAGGATCTTGAGCATTTCTTTAAGTGTTTTTCTGCCATTCGATAGTCCTCTACAGAGAATTCTCTGTTTAGCTCTGTACCCCATTTTTAATTGGATTACTTGTTTTGTTGCTGTTTAACTTCTTGAGTTTTTTATATATTCTCAGTATTAGCCCTCTGTCAGATATAGGGTTGGTGAAGATCTTTTCCCAAACCGTAGGCTGTTGTTTTGTTCTGATGACGGTGTCCTTTGTTTTACAGAAGCTTTTCAGTTTCATGAGGTCCCATTTATTGATTGTTGATCTTAGAGTCTGTGCTGTTGGTGTTCTTTTCAGGAAGTTGTCTCCTGTGCCAATGAGCTTAATGCTGTTCCCCACTTTTTCTTCTAACAGCTTTAGTGTATCTGTTTTTTTAAACATTTTTATTTTATATTAATCATAGGTTATGTACTTTGTATTCCAACCATAGCCCCCTCCTGCATTCCCTCCCTATCCTCCCCATCCCTCCCTCATCTCCTCCCCTTTCCAAGTCTACTGATAGGGGAGGACCTCCTCCCCTTCCATCTAACTCTAGCTTATCAGAAAGACAAATGGGATGGACATTGGATGTAGGAGAAAACAAGTAACAGGACAAGAGCCTACCACAGAGGGCCTCAGAAAGTCTCTACCTAGGAGTGTATCAAAGCAAATGTTAAGACACATAACCAACCCTTTGGCAGAGTTCAGGGAATCATATGAAAGAAGGGGGAGTTAGTATGACCTGGAGAGGATAGGAGCTCTCCAAGGAGTAAATATATCAGGGCACAGGAGTCTTTTATGAGACTGTTTCTCTAACCAAGTATCATGTATGGATATAACCTAGAACCCCTGCTTGAATGTAGCAAATGGTAGTTCAATATCCAAGTCGGTACCCTAGTAAGGGGAACAGGGACTATTTTGGACATGAACTCAATGGCTGGCTCTTTGACTGCCCCATCTCCTGAGGGAGGAGTAGTCTTGCTAGGCCACAGAAGAGGACATTGCAGTCCTGAAGAGACCTGATAAGCTAGAGTGTGTCTGGTTTTATGTTGACGTCTTTGATCCACTTAGACTTTAGTTTTTGCAGGGTGATAAGTATGGATCTATTTGTATTTTTTTACATGTAGATGCCGAGCACAGACCTTGAAAGAAAAATTCTCAACTTCATATAGAATAACAAGAAACCCATTATCACAATCCTCTACAATAAAAGACCTTCTGTAGGTATCTCTATCCCTGATCTCATGCTGTACTATATGGTAAGAGTAATAAAAACTACATGGTACTGGCATAGAACGAGGCTGGTGGATCAACGGAATTGAATAGAAGACCCAGAAATAAACTTACACAGTTATGGACACCTAATTTTTGACAAAGAGGCCAAATCCATACAATGGAAAAAAAGATAGCATCTTCAACAAATGGTGCTGGTCAGCGACTGTTGTGGGCATATGTCCTAAAACAGCACTGTAGCATCAATCTTTGGGTCCTGGGCCCAGCAAATCTGAAAAGCCTTTTTTTTTTTTGAAGGAAGAATTTGGGAGAATGACTGACCCTATTTTGTATAGGAAAAATGATGTAATCAACTCTCTGGGTGTCATGTTTGTTCACTCCTCAGGGAGGGCCTTAGCAGCAGAGCAGTTGGGGCAGTCCTGCCTAGCGTCACAGTATCCATGTGGAGTCCTCTGTCATGTTCAAATCTTCCTGGAGGCCTTGGGATCACTGCTAGGAGCTGGGGTCTCTGCATATTAAGCTTTTTTATTAAACACTTAAATGTACTCTTCTGCAGATTTTCTGACAGGCTTGAGAACCATGATCTATTAAGTATAGCTGAGCCAAACAAACTTTGATTGTATAGTTACACATCCTAATCCTAACCTTGAAAACAAACGTAAAACAAGAGACTAGGTAAAGCTTAGTCAGTTTTTTAGCATAACTATGAATGTATTTCTGAACTAGTTGAAGGAAAATTTTTCATCCGTAGATACAGTTCATAGACAGGCGATCCTGCTGATTCTATCACATTGCCTCATTACAGACTGAACAGCAAGAGCTTGAAAGATGGAGACAAAGCCATGGCTCCACCCCTTTTATCCCCAAACCAATATGGTGATGAGCACCACCTGACCTAGCCACTGCCTGCCCAGACCTTGCATTGGTGTGGCTTAGAGTCAGGATCAGGTAGGGAGACCGTGGAGCTGAGTGAGCAGACTCAGGGAGCCCGTGGGGCTGAGTGAGCAGACTCAGCCTCAGGGAGACCGTGGGGCTGAGTGAGCAGGCTCAGCCTCCGGAAGTAGAAGAGGGAAGCGTGGTGAAAGCACAGTTTCCGAAAAACCTGGACAGATAGTTTGTTACGTTTCTGAGGACACCTAGGAGGTGTCTGAGGACCAATTTTAGACCCAGAAGCATCTTTTTCGAGCCTTTTCTGGTATCCCAAGAGTATTCAAGTGGCGTCCCAAATTAATAATCTGGAACCCGCAGCTTTGGTGAGATTAATCTGTGAACAGATGCCTCTGAAACGTGAGATTACCTCAGAACAAAGGCTCGGCTTTGTTCCTGACAGACTCCTCTCCCATGGCCACATATTCACAGAAGAATCTGGGGAGTCATGAGCTCTGGATGAGGCACTTGGTACTTTTTTGGCAGCCACTGGGGGCCAGGGCACTTACAGAATCCAGTGTTGCCTCAGGCAGAGAGGGAGGTGGGAGGAGAGAAGCAGTTGGTCTGCAGTTGCTAAGTCGCTGGGCTGGGTAGTCAACTTCTCTTGGGTATGAAGACTCTTGGGGGAGAACTGAGGTGATGGGAGTGGCCCCACAAAGTCCAGTCTTGGGGCCCCACTTCCCCGGAGCCACGGGCCTCACATGATTAATTAAATAAAACAGACTGAGCTAATGGCGAGAGGAAGCTATATTATGTAACTGCAGGTTTATTGGGAGCAGCGAGGGAGGGGAAGGAAAAGAGGAACACAGCAGTGCTGGCGAAGCAGGAAGTGAGAAAGGGGAGAGAAAGGGCAGAAGGAGTCCCACTCCTATATTTAAGAACAGTCTAGACATCAAAATTCACCTTTCAAAAGAAAAGGTGTTTGGATGTGCGGCATTTGCTGTAAATCTACAGGGGCTTCTTGGTGTAAAAGGAACTTTTATTCTCCTGTTTCAGGTATTGTTTTGGAGGCTTATAGCCTCCTTCTGCTAGGCCTAGTCCTGGAAGCTTCCAGCCTCCATACAATCTAACCTAGGCCTAGAATGTTTTCAGCCTCTGAGACTTACTGCTTAGTAAGCTCACCCCCTCTTGTTCTTTCTGAGCTGTGGAAAGGCTGGCTTAACTCAGCTGTTCTGGCTGGAACTTGTCTCCCAACTGATTTATTCGATCTGGCTTCTCTCTTGGTCCCTGTGTTGCTCTGCTTGGCCTCACACTAACTCCAGCAATCCTTTAAACATCTGGCTCCTTCTCATTCTCTGGTTTATTCAGTCTTCACCTTAGTTCTCTCTCTGCAACCTTTTTCTCTTTTACTGTCCCAGGAAAAGCTGCCTCTTCTCTCTCTGCATTGCCCTTTAAGTAGCTTCCCTTTCTTTTCTCTTCTCATGAAAGTTGGATTATCCTATTCTGTCAAATCTTTTTCTGATTCATCACTATTTCTGCTACTCAATTAGACATCACTTTCAAACACGGATGCTTCCTTCTACAAACTAACTTTACCTTCATTGTTTGGGGTTATAGGGGTGTACCACCATGCCTAGAACTAAGTTTTCTTTACCTGAAACTTGCTCTATAGCAGTCTGGCCTTGAACTCAGATCTGCTTGCCTCTGTCTCCTGGATTAAATGCATGTTTGTATTCCAGCTGAATCGCATAGACCTAAAAGATCTTTGAATGTGATCTCTTGCCAGAGCAGACATGTTCTGAATTAAAATACCTCTACACCTTGGTAAATATCTAGGATTAAATGTAGTTTTCCTCAGCGGTGCAGTGTGTATGCTCTAACCTAAGTTCCATCCATCTCAAACTAAATGATTGAACTTTGTTCTTCCTTGGAAATCAGCAGTCTCCCCCTACAGCCACCAAGTTCTTCCACATACATCCCTAAGGTATAATTTCTACAGTGATCATGCCTTGCAGTATGGTCACTGCTGGTGCTAGAAGGTTTCCCGGTGTACTCTTCAACACAGACTGAGCCTTTGAAGTCCAGAGTTTCTCCTATTCTTTGATGCCAAAGCAGCACCCAGACTAAAAGTAGACATGTACTTCAAACGGAAGGCTGCTGTTCTTACCGGGTGTGATCTCCTGGAGGTTTGATCTCTTGTGTAAGTCCTGCTCGTGACTTGGAGCTGAATCTTTAGCTGATTCTCTTAGATGAAGAACTAGAGACAGGATTCAGTGAGGGTGTGGTTTTGAAGGGAGTCGGGGTGGGGGTGGGGAGCCAAAGAGGCTACAGAAGGGCTTGAATGGTGCTGTATATTTAGCCTCAGCCTGATAATCTAGCTCCACAGCATGAGTAGGCCCCAGCATTGTCTTAAAGAGAGGAACGGTGGCCAGCCTGCAGTAGCTCATGTTGTTCAGCCCACTGCCTTGCTCCTCCCTTGGGGACTGTGTCCAGAGCCATCACCAAGGCATTTCTGGGGAAAGTGGTTCCAGTGGATAAGGAGTATTCTTAAGAGACAGTGACAGATGTGAGTCACTGGCAGCCAACATTCCTATTTGGAGCCTAGAAGGAAGCAAAATGTACCAACCTATTGGGGGATTCAGGAAAGTCACCAATGCATCTGAATCCACAATGGTGAAATACAAATGGATGCTGAAGTCAGTCTGATAGATGATTTCCAAGGCTTTAGCATCATACTAAGCATGAAAAGATTTTAAACTCTGTCTGCCTCTGTCTTTGTCTCTCTCTCAGCTATAGTTCTACTGTAGGGGACTGTAGGGCAGCCTACCTCACTGTGCCAAGCAATTGGCTGCATTGTATAAAATTTTTTGTTTTACTAGCAACAATGGGAAGTTGCCATGGGGCAACAAATTGCCTTCATCTTGGCGTACTAGTAAGACATCACAATGATTTTTATGGTAGCTATGGATTTGAAAGTAGCATTAGGTTGAAATCCATTGTTCTGAGCTTTAAGGTTAATATGAATAGAAAGCAATAGGGGTCCTAAGGTACCCTTTGGTTTCACTCTATAGCTTATCATTAACATTTCTGGGTATATAATACAAAAAAGAAGGGCAATTCATAGGCAGAAAGCAGCTCCCTTAATTAACTAGAGTGTTTGTTATATAGAAGGGCAACTCCTGTGGAGAACTGATGGAAATGCATTGCACTGATGGGAAAGACAAGACTAGGCAGTGGAGAAAACATTGCAAGGAAGTAGCAACAGAAAACTTGCAGACTAAGAATTCTAAACTGACTCATGCTGAATGCAAGGATAAAAATCACAGCTCTTTCTAGTCAAAGTTTTTTTCCCCACTATGTCAATGGAAAACCACCTATGTACATTAGGAAAATTTTAAGATGGTGTTCCACCTCAGGTTCTAGAGCCTGCACAGATAACAGGGGCCATGTGATCACTGGAGATCACTGTCTTTCCCTTTGCCTTCATTTTACTGGATCTTGAGCAGGGGCCTGGTGGTGGTGATGGTGGTGGTGGTGGTGGTGATGGTGGTGGTGGTGGTGGTGATGGTGGTGGTGATGGTGGTGGTGGTGGTGGTGGTGATGGTGGTGATGGTGGTGGTGATGGTGGTGGTGGTGGTGGTGTGTGTGTATTGTTCCAGGATGGGGGTGAACTTTCTCAGTTATAAAGAATAATGAATAATGAAAGATATGTTTCCTATTTTAAGTGAGTTTTTTCAAAATTAAGCAGTTGAAAAGTTTCCTTTTACGAAAGTAAAATGCTTTTATTATCCTGTGCATGTAATTCAACTGCCTAATGTATTTCATGTACTGCTGAGGCAAGTCAGAGGTGAAACTGCTGAGCGTAGCCATCTAAACACATTTATTAAAGGACTTTGTTTATTTCCTGCTATCTAGAACAGATAAAAGAAACTCTACAGCCAGCATCCTGAAAAAAGAAAGCACTTAAAAGGGAGGACAGACAGAAGCTGATTCAAGAGACTGACTTGCTCTGAGCCTTCCAGGAGTGATGATGGAATCACTTGTCCATACTTTTCTGTCCCCAGCCCACAAGAAAGTGACTTGCCTGAAGATATTCCTGTAGTTTTTGGGAAGCAATCCTTGAGTTTACTAATGAACTCCTGTCTTAGGGTCTTCTATTTTACTTGGGATTAGTAAATTTGAGTAATGGTGCTGGCTAGGGATACAGTTTCTAAAAGATGCTTTAATGTCAGATTCCTCATCCAGAGAGCATGGATCCAACAGTTCTTTTACCTAACTCATGGGAATCTAGAGGCAAATAGAGATACATGAGCTGGAAGACAGTGCTTAAATACAAAGGCATTTAGAGGTCTGTAGAAGAAATCTTTTGTGTATATATGGAAGCATCACCTATCAATAAAATGCTGTTGGCCTATAACTGAGGCAGATAAGAGAAGGTTGGGCATTAGGCAGCAGAAAGGATTCTGGGATATAGGTGAGGAATTCAAGATTTGGCTGGCAAGATGTGAGGAGAACCGATATGTGGTGCCTTAGCAGAGGTAACTAGCCATGTGGCAAAATGTAGATTGGTAAAGTGGGTTATATTAAGTTATGAGCTAGTTAGAGAAGACCCTAGCTATTGGTCTAGATATTTGTAAAAATATATTTTGAGTCTCACAAGTCTTTATTCCAAAAGCTTAAGGCTGGGTGGAAAAAAAAAACACAACAGAGTTCAACTTTTAGAATAGTATATTGTCTCTCACCCTCCTAGAAATTGTTCTCCTTGTCAATACTCTTATCTCACAAATATCCTTGGTACTGGGTGCTTTTTGTATATAAAGGTAGATCTTGTTTATGATGAGTCAATGTGGATCTGTTTGGAAACAGTGCTTGCTTTGCTCAGTTAAGATGTGTCTTTTTGGAGAATTAGGTATTTATTTAATGATGGATCAAAGACTCCTTTCAAAGTACCAGGCAGTTTTATTTTATAAAGTGAGTGTTTTGGCAATTAACATTTAATCTTTATGCAGTGATCAGAATATTACAGGAAAATCAAAATCAGAGGCATTGCAGTAGGCCAACATTCTTCTATGGCTCTCCTGTCATGGATGAAAAAAAATTAATCAGCACTGCTAGTTATGTCTGATAGGAAATAGCAATGACCTTCTAGGTTGTGGTTTGGTTTCTGTCTCTTTAGTATGAGACTTAGCAAAAGACTAAAGATCTCGAACCCCACAATCAGTATGATTTCATGGACTGAAAGCCTTGAACACATTTGAAATGCAGCCAAAAGCAGAACTGAGGAGAGGAATGTGCCCCAAAGACAAGAGAGAAACGTCTTCACTGAATCACCTGTTTATCTTTTTCTCTTTGGACTTCAGAGACCTCCAAGCCAATTACAGAGGCCAATCCAGATCTGGTGAAGGGGATATCTATGGTTCAAATAGCACCACTGAAACTTTTTCTTAAATCCATCCCCCACTGTGAAGCACAGTTGAATGCCACACAGGAACAAAGATATGTTCTGAGAAGTAGGGCATGAGGCAATTTCATCATTGTGTGAATACCAGAGAGTGAATGTCATACACAAATATAAATAAGTACAAAAAGATAAATGGTGTGCACAAAGATAAATGACATAGAACTGCCACTCAACGTTCCTTCTTAATACAATCAAGTGAAAAGGTAAACCCCAACATGTGAAGGTACTACTAGCTAAAATGGATAAATCATTTTGCAGTATATTCTTTTGGTATATAAGTTAAAGAAACATGACTCCAAAATAACAATAATTACTATAGTAAATACATGCAGGAATAACATAGTCATTTGTATTCATTGTCAACTATCATGTATTGTATAAGTGTACTATGCTTTTATGCAATGATAGTGACGTACTTTTGTTGGCCCTAGCAACATCATTAACACATACGGAATGCGCTGAACTATGGTGTTAATGCAGCTCTGACATCTCTAGGAGAGAGGAAGTTTTTAGCTCCATTGTGTCCCTGGTACTCAGACTGTATGTGTCCATCACTGGATGAAACATGCTGCAAGACCGTTTTCAAAGTGTAGAAACAATACAACTGAGATATTTGGGGGTGTGGTCTTTGGAGGTCAGGAAAGCGGTAGGGTGAAGCTCATAAATAAACTAGTGGCGTCAGCAGAGGAGAAATATCCAAGTTAACAAGCTTATTCTTCTTTGCCAGGTGACCCCCTTTGTCATTGTGATATTCTATAGAGTCACAACCAGAAGGAAGAACTTTGTCAAATGTAGATGTCTACTCTTCATCATTATAGCCTTCAGCAGCACAAGCTGAATGTATCTCTATATAAATTTCTCAGTCTGTAGCATTTGCTTAAGGGACTAGACAGAGATAAAATAAAAACTATTTTTATTTATGTTCATGTGTGAGTGAATGCCATATGTGTGTAGGTGCCCACAGAGGCCAGAAGCCAGCACAGGCTCTTTTGCAGCTAGAGTTACAGACAGCTGTGAGTGCCAGGTCTCATGTCCTTTGGAAGAGCAGAGCACAGCTTTAGTGCTGAGTCATCTCTCCAGCCCATAGATTTAATATTTAAGCCTAAGATCGGAAACTATAAAACTCCTTGAGGAAATCTGCTTGAAATTGATTTTGGAGATGAGTTTTTTGTTTTTGTTTTTGTTTTATTACTGCACAAACACAGGAAAACAAAAGTAAAAATTAGCCAACAGGACTGCAGTAAGCTCAAAGGCTACTGCACAGCAAGGAAATGGTCCATAAAATGAAAGGGGACCTAAGAAGGGAGAGAAAATAGTTTTTGAGCCATATATCTGATAAAGGTTTAGCACCTGAAATACATAATAAGCACAAATTAACATAAACAAAATAAAATCCCAAATAACTTGATTTAAAAATTGACAACCTGAATGTGTATTTTTTTCCCAAAGACTACAGTCAGCCAAGAGATCTGCAGGAAGATAGCTGAATCACTAACCACCAGGGAAACCCAAATCCAAACCATAGCAAGATTTCAGCCCCATCTGTAGGGTGGCTATGATCAAAAGGTAAAAGACAGCAAGGCCTGGCAAATGAGTGAATAAAAGGATCTCTTATATTTTCAACAGTAATGTCAATTGGTAAAGTTGTTATGGAAATAAGTATGGCAAATTCTTAACAAAGCATATCAGTATCTCTGAGAGATCTCTGAACCTCTATTGTCAATGAGAATTATTCAAAGTAGGTCAGATACTGGAACAACCAAAGTATTCATAGTGAATAAAGAAAAGCACACACACCATACACACATACAGAATATTATTCAGTCATAGAAAACATGGAATCCTGCTGTCTATACAATAGAAGTGAACTTGGAGAACAATAGATCAAGTGACATAAAGCAGGAACTTAAAGATATGCTGTATGGTCTTATGACTGCATGAATGAAAAAGAAACCAGTTCCAAAAGAATATGATGTTTTGTGCAGGCTCCAGAAGTATGAGAAATAAATAAATTTACTTACAGTTCAAACTTCTGGTTATAAGATGAATAATATCTTTGAGTCTAAAGCACAGCATGGTGCTTGTAGATAAAAATATTTACTTGGAACTTGGGAAGGAAGAACCTTAAGCATTTAGCCACAGAAATGACACAAAGATGATAATTGTGATTGTGATAGTGGTGGTAATTAATTTGACTATGGTAATCAGTAAACAATATCGAGTTATCATTGTATATCTTGAATATAACAATTTTATTTGTTGATTAAATACTTAAGGTGAAAAGTAATCCTAGGGGAGATTTCAAATTCCATTTATTTCCCCATTTTTGCTTTCCTTTCCTTATTTTCTTCTAACGCTCTCATATTAAGTTGTTCTTTGAACAACATGGGGCATAAATGCTAACAAGAGCTTTTGGGCCAGTCATGCTCTTGTTCTGAGGCTGAATGGAAGTTGGTTGTATTTCTTTAAATTCTAAGATGCAAATCAGTGAGTTTGTGACTAAATTAGGGGATAATGATTTCACAGTCTCCCAGGCTGACAATACTGTCCCCAAGAATGAAGAGTGTGGGGTGGGCCCAGGGCAGAACGACAAGAGCCGTATAAGGTAAGTCTTTATAGCATTGATGCTGGAATCCCTTCCAGCATCAACCTGTGACTCAAGGATTATCATACACAGGGTAACTTGAAGGCCAGTGGGAATTCATGTGATTGCTGGTGAGAATTCCCGAGTTGAATCCAGGTTTCTTATTGTTTGAGAATTTCATACATGTGCTTTTAGCAAATCCACCCACTTCCCCTAACCTTCAATTCTTGCCTATTCCTCCTACCATGTTTCTCTCTCAAATCCACCTGCTTTTTATTTTCTTAAACTTTTGGAGTCTATGTATAGATATTATATTAGTGATAGGACCAAACTGCACTGACCAAGGTAAGTTCTTGTATGTGAACCTTGATTAGAAGTTGAGGTAATTGAGGATGGACCTTCAACAAAAGAAAAGCTCCGATGACCTGGGAGGGGACTGGAAAAAGGGAATGGGGGAGATGAGCATGGAAAGGGAATGGGGGGTGAGCAGGGGAAGAGAATGTGATGAGCAGGGGGAACAGAATGGAAGCGAGCATAGGAAGAGAATGGGGGTGAGGCAGGGAAGGTAATAGGGTGAGCAGGAGAAGAGAATGGTGTGAGTAGGGGAAGGGAATGGGGGTGAGAAGGGTAAGAGAATGGGGTGAGCAGGGAGAGGGAATGGGGAGGTGAGTAAGGGAAGGGAATTGGGGTGAGCAGGGGAGGGAAGTGGGGGGTGGGCAGGGGAAAGGCCTTTAAAGTCTGTGTGTATGATGCTTTCAGTCCTGATCATGTGGATACCAGAGCAGAACAGAGGAAGACTAGGGTCCCTCACTGCTTGCACTCGGTCCCTCATTGGCTATGAGGATGATGACAGCTTTGTGTAGATGAACTGAACCTGTTGACCTATTGCACTAGTGTCTCTGTTCTGTGTATGTTCCTTGCAATTCTGCCTCGGATTTTGACAGCCATTCCAGTCTGTCAAGGCCAATTTGACCTGTAGGTCTATCCCCACAAAGTAGTAAATCCTATTAGCTTGGGAACATTGGAACATTTTAATGAGTTTACCTTCAATTATATCTGATGAAAACAAAGCCCATTGTCAGACAAGACTTCACAAAGAAACTGAGATTCTGGGGATCTGCGTGGAATCAGTAGAACTGATGGAAATAAACCATTATTTTTAGCATTACAATTTAGCACCAACTGCCATCCAAAAGTAACCTCCTGTAATTAATACATTTAGAGATAGAATCCCTGGCTCCAATGACTTTTCAGTAGAAATGCCAACATTGTCACTTTCCTGCTGATGAATTGCATCTCTAATTACTAAGTATTCTAGAGCTGAAAACTACAAGTACTCTTTTAGAAATGGAACTTTAAAGATGATTCTGATGTTGCTTATCTTACATGACCAGCTGCTTCCTTTAGCAACGGCAACACATTTCCAAGCAGGAGTGTGAAGAGAAGCCAGAGGGAATAGGCAGTGCATGTTAATCCAGTCTTCATCAAGGGGTCCTGGAAGATGCTGATGGTTCTGCATCCATTTAAAGAGGGAGTCCCTGAGGAATTTAAGCTGTTGCTTACAAGTGATTTTCGTTGTTCACATTTCATTATTTTAACAACATTAAAATACTTCCTCTTGGTTGCTGTGTTTGAATGCCCTTTCTAAAAACTGAATTAATTGTCACTGTAGCAGTGTTAGGATGTGGAATTTTAAAAGATAGACAGATAATGCATGGATTAGTGTGGTTATTATGGGAGTGGTTGCTCACTGTAAGAAGGGGCATCTGAGGAAAATATGAGTTCATTTCTCTTGTGTGTGGCTGTTTGCCCTTCTGCCATGCTGACACAGAATGAAGGTCTTCACCATCATCCAGAGCCGTGCTCCTTGCTTTAGCCTCCGGATCCTGCTTATATCTCACCCAAAGCTGGTGGTCTTGTAGTAGAAGAAGATGGACAGGTTAGTTAAGAATCTAATTGATCAGCTGGAATAACTGTTCATAAATAAGATCACTGAAACTAGCAAAATAAATAAAAGTATGGAAAAAGTCACACAGAAAGGAAATACTTGCCAACATTCTTTCTTTTGTTAAAAAGTTTCTTTATGATGCCAAGAACCTAGCCCAGGGCTTTATGCATGCTAGGTTAATGCTGCAGTGCTAAGTTATGTCATCCTCTCAGGTCTGACTTTACCTCACAGCCAAAACATGCAGCATACACATGTGGCTTAAAGATAGACTGTGTTGGAGATGAAGTCCGCAGTGCTAACCAGACTCAGCTGTAGAAAAACTCATCCTGTTGGTGTCTGACTGGGACCCTATGCAGCAAGCAAGTGACTTCATGGGACAATATGCTCAATGCAAGAAACCGGTTCAGGAGTGTTGGGGTGAGTCAGTGTGCCTTGACACACCTGGGAAGCTGTACATGAAAAGCATAAGGAGGGGGGTGGCCAAGTCTTCAGTAGTAACTTTTAATCTTCCCTGGACCACAGAGAGGATTAATGTCATTGGAAGAAGAAACGGTTCCATTTGCTGCATTTCTGAAGCTTTGCTTCATTAGCATTCTGGGTGAACCTTTTAGATGAAATGCTCTTAGTGGGGAAACAGAAAAGCTGTTATTATGCTGCCTTTAAACCTTTCTTCCTTTTCTATTTCAACTTAGGGATTTAAAATGCCCTCTTGTTCCCACCCCTTGGCTTGTTTCACTTTTATCTTCCTAAAAGGAATAATTGTTTAGAAGGTAAGAAATAAATCAATGGGTGATTTCTTTTCTTAAGCAGCTGACAGTTGCCTTAATGTAGATAAGAAATGGATTTAAAAAAAATCTTGGGGGTTGTGGGAAAAGTGTAAGGTAGTTCTGCCTTCAGCAACTTAGAAACCAATATATTTGATTGCAGATGTGGAGAATATCCTAGAAATGTTTCAATCGTGTGTGTGTGTGTGTGTGTGTGTGTGTGTGTGTGTGTATTGTATATACATATGTATTTGCAGGTGATTTCTCTGTGTGTGCAAATGGGAAGGTTGAAGTTGGTGTCACTCTATTGCTCTCCACCTTATGTTTTGAGGCAGCATCTCTCCCTAAGGCTAGGTTTGGATATTTAGGCTAGACTGGCTGGCCAGTGAGAAGCCAGAATATTGTCTTTGCCTCTCAGTGCTAGGTCATGGGCATCCATGCATGACTTTTATATGGATGCTAAGAATTCAAATTCAGGTTCTCACTTTATACACTGATTCATCTTTCCAGCCTCCCAAGCTATTGTTTTTGTAAGTGAACAATTTTAGAGCCAGGAAGCATCATTTCCAAGGTTACACAGTGAGGTGATCATGCGTACATTCTTCAGGAATCCATGTGTCCATTGGCTTGTGAACATTGCTTGTGATCATTTGTGGTCATGTATGTGATTACACACCACTCTCGCATTCCACCTTATTCTTTCACCTCTTTTGCCTTCTCTGACTATCTTCTTGTTCTCATTTCTCTCTGGTTCTGTGATCTCTCTTCTCCAGTCCTGCCCTGCGAATCCTCTCTGGTCTTGAAACCTCTGCTGGTTTGAATGAAATGTGTCTCCCATAGGTCCATGTATTTGAACACATGGTCCCCAGTTGGTGGTGCCGTATGGGGGTATATGGAACATGGAGCAGTACAGCCTTGCTGGAAGACATAGCTGACCAGAGGCAGGCTTTGGGGGCTTATAGCCTCATCCCACTTCTAGTGTTCTACCTCTGCTTTCTTTGTGTGTGAAGATGTGATCACTCAGCTTTCTGCTTCACCCCTCTGCTGCTTTGCTTCACCTGCCATTATGGACCCTCCCTCTGGAACCAGATACACTAATAAATTGTTCCTTTTATAAGTTACATTTGGTCATGGTATTTTATTTTCAGTGTCTGGAGCTCACTTAGGGATTTCTTACTCCTGCCCCAGCCCTCCATACCTAACGTCTAACATAACAATTGATGATCAGTAGCCACTATCCTGGCTGCCTGGCTTGTCTCAAGCCTCCGTTCCCACCATTACCGAAATCATTCTTGTTGGGATGTGTTTACGTTCTAGCTTGGGCTCTCAGCATACAAGGCACACTGCCTTCACTCTTTGCTGTTCCAGCATCCTTCATAACTTGTCATTTCTTCTTGGGAAAGTTGATGAAAGGGAGCTGTGAGCTGGCTGGCCCTGAGAGGAAGTCACAGTAAGAGCTGCTAATATGTTCATGTGTTAAAATCCTCTCTGAAAATGCTTGGTTTTAAAAGCCTCCTGAAAACTCCTTACCCCAAAGAGTAATGCAGGTGATGAAAATGTTCAAGCAGTTTGGAAAGTTAGTGAAGTAAAATGTGTCTGTTCACTCTGAGGCATTTGAGACCCTTTCAGAGAATAGCACTTAACACAACTCTTCCTGTCCTTAGATGCAATGCTTCGCCAATGAGCCTGGAACTCATGGTGATGAGACAGACCTGGCTATGATCCTTCTTGGTTGTTTGCTCATGCGCAGCCTCTCCGTGTGTTCACATCTGTGGAGTAGAGGTGTAACTTCCTCTTCAAATTCGGTCATCCCAAGGTTATGAGCTCCCACTGCCTCTCCTTTTCTGTCCTCTCCCCTCTTTTGAATAGTTTCTAATTCTGGTATGTCTCCCAAATCGATGATTAATGATCCTTTCTTACCGCCTTTCAGAAATACCGTCTAGTGGGCAGCCATTTGCTTACTACTTTCAGCCCTGACTATTTCCCTATGATTTGTTTGTCATTCTCATGTGCCTAGATGTATCATGGGAAAACCAACTACAGCATGTCCAAAGATGTACTTCCCCTCTACCCATCACTATTATAAGAACTTTTATAATTGACTTTGGTCAGTTGATGCATCTATTGCCTGAGTCACTCAAGCTAATGAGATGGTTCAGTGGGTAAAATGTGAACCAAGCAAATGTGAAGACATATATTTGGATCCCTAGAACCCATGTGGCATCCAGACAGCACAGTACATGTCTATGATGATGTGAAGATAAGAGAATTCACAGCTCACAGGAAAGCAAGCCACAGGCAGGAAACCCTGTCTCAAAACATGATAAGAGCCAAGAACTAACACAAAAGATTGTTGCCTCACTTCCGCATGTGCACTGTGGCATATATGTACCCAACACTCACACATACAAATATGCATACACATTCACACATGTATATATAAAATAATTAATTGGCATCTTCTGTGTATCCAGGAAGAGAGGTAGTCTCAACCTCTTTCTGTACAATCGCTAGTCAAATTGGCTTACCCTCTCTGTGTTTCTCAGACTGCTCTAATTTTCACTATTTTAAATGTCTCTACCATCATTTGCTTTTTTCCCCCCTGGACATCTGACAACCAGTTGAATTTTTTTTAATAGTGTTTTCCACTAACACTGCTTAAGATACATTCAATATAATAATCAAATTATTTCCCCTGGAACACACATTATACTAAAATATTCTCATCCAACTATTTTTGGGTGATTCCAATCTTTTATATGATCAAACACTGATGTTATAGTGTCATTTTTCACATGCCCATTCTACCTGGTCCTAGCTCCGCATTTTTTTCTAGTCCTTCTCTCTTATTCATGTGCATCCCAGGCACCGATAGCTTTGGTCAGCACATCTTTTGCCATTAGTTCATTCAAAATATGGACTGAGAAGTTCCTGTCTGCTGGGCACTCACTTGAGTGCAGGAGGCTTAACAGTACTCAAGGTTCTTGACCTCTGGTACTTAACAGCATAGAAGACAGGAATGAAAAATGCATGCAGCAATTTCAGAAAGTAAATTTAGAAAGAACAAGCTATGCTATGCAATAGCATAAGGAGGAAGATTAAATAGGTAGTCACATGAAGGTTTGTAAAAAGGTGACATTGGAATGCAAGTCTAAATAAGCCATGTGAAGATTAGGATTCAGGATATATTCTGGGCAGAGAAAATAGCAAATGTCAAAGCTGTAAAGTAGGAAAAGCTTGGTGTGTGAGGAACTTTGCAATGAGCAACAAGACTGGAATATAGAAAAGCAGTTGAAAATGTAGGAGAGGCAGGCAGCTCAGTCCTGAGCTTGGGCCAGTAGGAAGGATTTGAAAGTGATAATAAGAGTCATTGAAAGCCCTCAAGAGGAAGAATCAAGGGAGTTACCTACTATTGCTTAAGCTCTTGGGAGATTGCCCTTTTCTCCCTTTCTGCCAAGAAAGAGCTTCTTTGTGGTTCAAGTTCATTTTTGAAGTCGTTGCTTCCAGTTCTCTCTTCCCACATCTTGACTCACATCTACTCTAACCTTCTAGTCCATTCTTTAACATGCTGCTTAGTGAGGTTGTGTCTGATATCTTCTTGTGTTTCAGATCCTTGGGAACAGTAGCTTCTCCTGTTATCCTTGTTCCCTAGAGACAGGCACCCAGTAGGGCTTAGAAAATATCTCTTAATGAGACAGTACAATTTGTACTGCTTTGTAGGCTGGGAGAGTTCAGGGCCCTTCAGTGGTGTCTGGAGAGGACAGGAGCTCCACAAGGACAGGGACAGATTCTAAAAGTCTAGACACAGGGGTCTTTTCTGAAATTTATACTCCAGCCAAGGACCACTCATGGAGATGGCCTGGAACCCCTGCACAGAGGTAGCCTATGGAAATGCAGTATCCAAGTGGCCTCCACAGTAATGGGGAGAGGGACTGTCTATGACATGAACTGATTGGCCTGCTCTTTGATCACCTCCCCCTGAGGGAGGAGCAGCCTACCAGGCCACAGAGGAAGACAGTGCAGCCACTCCTGATGAGACCCCATAGACTAGGGTCAGAGAGAAGGGAAGGAGGACATCCCTGTTCAGTGGACTGGGAGAGGGACACAGGTGGGGAAGAGGGAGGGGAGGATTGGGAGGGGAGGACGGAGGGAGGTACAGGAGGGATACGAAGTGAACAAACTGTAATTAATATAAATAAAAATAATTAACAAAAAGAATGCAAGCAAGGAGACATCCAGTCTTGTGAAGACAGAAAACAACAACGACAAAAACAACAAAAATCCGAGAGCACAGCAAACATTTGTTTAACACCTGCCATTTGTCAGGATTTCTCTTCTTTGCAACACAAGCACAAATGAATAACATGTCTTCGGATTGTCCTCTGAATTCTGCGAGCCTGGTTATTTGTAAAATCTGCATTTTAGGTTATAAATGAAGTTAAAGCGAAATACCATTGGTGTATGCGCAAATTCAACATCATCAAATGTGTTGATTTGCCATTTTGAATATCATGGTGACACTACCAAATTAAAATATATAGCCAGGGCTAGGGAGATGGCTAGTATGTAAAGTGCTTGCTGTATGAGAATGGGGACCCAGAGCATCCTTTAGAAAGTCAGGCATGGTGGTAGGCATCTGTCATGCCACCTCAGCAGGGTAGGAGCAGATAGATAATAAGGGTTCACTGAGCAGAAACAACAGTCTTCAGACTCAGTAAAAATAAGGCTGGGAATAACAGAAGAAGACATCTAAGTGTTAGCCTCTAACTGCCACATGTACAAAGGCAAGCATATGTGGACATAGATAGACAGATACACACAGACACAGACAAAGACACAGACACACTTTATCTTATACCCCTTCCCAGAAACAAAGGAAAAACCCATAACAATGATAGCCCAAACCCATTTATGAAGATTTAGAACAATAAGTAAGAAAAAGGTATATATTTGTTTATTATCTGAAAAATTCATGAATTCTAAGATCCAGATGATATTTCTTTACATTTGGGTCTGAACCCTTTTCATTGAATTCTTTCCTATCAAACGAATCATTGGAAGCTACTCTCGTGATTACCACTATGGACAGAAGGTGACAGCCTTGTTAGTACTTTCTACATTGAGCTTCTTTAGAACCCTTTTGCATTAAATCAGTGTGAACCTCTGGCCTCTGGCACTACCCAGTGCCACTGACTTCCTGCTGCTTCCATTACTTCTCATGGCATTGTATCATCTCGTTGCCTGCAAATATGGCTTCCAATGATTCTCTTAGATTGTTTCAAGAGAAGTTACCCTTAAGATGATGGCCACAAGTGTGAGTTTTCCCTGGGTCATCCAGGAAAATATGTGTGATTATTCACTCTAGTCACGTTCTGTTCACCTCTCAGAGGATGGTAACGTAGGCATAGAATAACTCGCCTTCCAGCTCTTTCCTCTTAAACTCTTTATGCTTCATGTCTTTCAGTTAAGATAGTTTCTGGCTTTCCACACATTTCTACCAGTGGGCAGGGTAGCTGAGAGGCCACTTGTAGACTGGATACCGGGGTCTCATTTATGTCCAGATGCTTCTTACTTGTCTAATATGATTTAGAGTAATATAATAGAGTATGACACATTGGTTAAAATAGGGTATCAGTTGGTGGGGTCCAAATCCTCAGGAGGAATAGACATAGCTATTCCATCTGGGCTGCCTTTCATGTGGCATGGAGCCTGTGAGATGTGTCTGTAGTAGGCTTGCTGATGATAAAGCATGCCCATGGCACTTCCAGCCCCCAATTACTCCTGAATACTGTACCTCAAATTTGGGACCATGTGTAATAAAGACAGCATTGTACACCAAACTCAGATATCATGCTCCAGTAGATCAATTTGTAGTCCAGTATCATAAATTTGTCTTTTCTTTGATGTGAGTCACTTCAAGTCAGTGTGTTAGTACTTGCGGCTCCATGATTGTCCCAATCAGTGAGAATGATCTTACTGCTAACTCTCCTGCCCCAGTTAGGTGCCTGCCTCTAGTGCTGAGATTACCATATATTGTGAGTCATATAGTTTGTTGAGTATCTGGTCAAACTCCTAGGAAAGTAGAATGTCCACAAGAGCTTTGGACGAAGCTTACTAGTGTCCACATGAATCCTGGCTTTGGGATACCTACCTGGACTAGTACTTCGCACGAATATTCACAAGATGTGCACCTCTGAAGAAGGCCCTCTCATGCTTCCAAAGCCGTGCTGCCTAGGGAGCTTCTGAGTCATTATTATTTTATCTGGTATGTGTTTTTCAGCACTAGGTTCATAGATTGTTACTTGGAAAGCTTATTAAAATATGGTAATTTTCCACAAAGATTCTAGTTTCAGAGGAAAAATAGGCTTGGGCATAAGAACATCTATTTATTTATCTATCTACCTACCTATCTATCTATCTATCTATCTATCTATCTATCTATCTATCTATCTATTTATTTATTTATCATCCTTACATCAGTTTTTCCTTCCCCCTGTGTCCCTCCTCCCCTTCCTCCCCATTCACTAGCTTCCATTTCTCTTTAGAAAAGGGCAGGCTTTCCATGGGTATCAACCAGCCATGACATATTAAATTTTGATAAGACTAGGTAGGTGTATCCTCTCCTATTAAAGCTAGATGAGGCAACCCAGTAGGAGGAAAGGGTCCCTTAATCAGGCAACAGAGTCAGAGACAGCCTCTGCTCCCATTGTTAGGAGCCCCACAAGAAAACCAAGCCACACAACTGTAAGGTATGTGTAAGGGCATAGGCCAGTGCCATCATGCAGTCTCCCTGGTTGGCAGTTCAGTCTCTGTGAGCCCCCCTATGAGCCCAGGTTAGTTGATTCTGTGGGGTTTCTTATGGTGTCCTTGACCCCTCTGGCTCCTACAATCCGTCCTCCTCCTCTTTTGTAGGATTCTCCAACCTCTGCCTAATGTTTGCTGTGCATCTCTGCACTACTTTCCATCAGTTTCTGGCTGAGCCTCTCTTTGACAACTGGGATAGGTACCAATCTATGAGTACAGCAGAATAACATTAGGAATCCTTTCATTGGTTCTATCTTAGGTCTCTGGACTGCGCAGCCTCTGGGTCCTGGCCCTCCAGGGAGTGCTATGGGTGGGCTCCCTCTCATGCTATGTGTCTCAAGCTGGGTGAGACATTGGTTGGCCACTCTCTGCATCACCTTTACCCAGCACATTCTGTAGGCAGGACAAATTGTAGGTCGAAGATTTTGTGGCTGTGTTGGTGTCCCAGTCCCTACATTGAAGTCCTGCCTGGTCACAGAAGATGGCTACTTTGGGCTCTGTATCCCCCATTTCTAGGAGTCTTACTAGGGTCACCCTCATTGAGTTCCCATCATACTAGGTTTCTAGCTTGTCCCAGAGATGCCCCCTGATTCCAGTTATCTCTTCTGGTACTCCCTCCCTCCATTCTCTTTCCACCTGTTCCCTCCTGTTCCCATCCTCCTACATCCAGACCCCCTTTTCCTGTTTACCCACAGCATCTACTGTATTTCCCCCTCACAATGAGATTCATGTGTGGTCCCCTGTCCCTTGAGCTCTCCTTGCTACTTAGCTTCTCTGGAGTATTTATCAGCTGTTAAAAACAATGACATGAAATTTGCAGGCAAATGGATGGAACTAGAACAGATCATCCTGAGTGAGTTAACACAGACCCAGTAAGACACACATGGTAGTACTCACTTGTAAGTGAATCTTAGCTGTAAAGTAAAGGATAAACACATTACAATCCACAGACCTAGAGAAACTAATAAGGCATTTCAATTAGCATACATCAGGCTTCATTATGAAAATCTCAAGGAACACTTGTTTCGGTTGATGTTTCTTCCTTGGCTCATCACTCACCCCATGGCATCTCCTTTCTGCATTAATGTCCCATGTGTCCTCTTGAACCCCCTTCCTCTGTAGCTCATTCCCCATTTTTTGGTCTTCTCTCTAGTCTCTGTCTATGCTTACACTTACAGTCATTTACACACATACATATATGTGTTAAAAATTAGGATACATCTAGTAGAGAAAATACTCTATTTTCCTTTATAGTTGGGTCATCTTGCTTAATATAATACTTTCCAGCTTTACCTGTTTTCTTGAAATTTTCATTTTTCTTTGTAGCTGAGTAAAATTCCATTGTGTAAATGCATCACATTTTCTTTATCCATTCATCTGTTGATGGGTAACTGAGCACCTTTCCTTAGCTCCTGTAAACAGAGCAGGAACAAACGTGTGTGTGCAAGAATCTCAGTGGCAGGATGTGGAGTTTCTTTAAAGCTCTCCAAGAAATTTGAGTGCACAGCAAGCTTTGCAAATTAGAGTATAGAAAAGAATCTTATGTGGAAAGTGTGCTTAGGGGGCAGGCAGAACCACTTTGATTGTGTGTAAGAAAGCCCGCCCTCTGGGGAGGATGATTTGCCCTGTACTTAGGTAAGTGCCTTATGAAAATGTGATGATGAAGAGGACACAGAAATATTGGTTGAATCTCAGTTGTGTTTAACATGTAATTACTTCAAATCACCCATGAAGCAGGCACACACACTTATGTAGCTTTTAACATTGCAGAGATGACAAAGGCAGGGACCTTTTCCCTAACAGTTCCTGTTTGAGTGGAGGAAGTAGACATGTGAATAAGACACTTCAGTGAGAAGCAATGATTGCTGGGGCAAGTGAGAGCATGCACTACAGGAGAGTTCAGCTAAGAAATGGACTTGGAGAGTATTAATGGATGCAAGCATGTAACCAGCTAACGGAGAATCTAGGCACAGATTTCTCTGATGGCAAAGGGAAATTCCATGCAAAGTGGTCAATGACTAATACGTCTAGTACCTGGAAAAGTTTTTAGAGAACAGAGCATCCAGCATGAGGAAGCAGTGAAGAGAGAAGAGGCTGATCAGGAGGCCTGGTATTTAGTTGTCAAGACAATGACAGGTTAGCAGAAACTTAGATGCAGATATAGCCAATGTCTCGTGAAGATGTTGCCTGATTTTACTGACCACAGGGCATTGTTGGACTTGAATTTGTGTTGTAGGTACTAAGGGGACCTTAAGGATTTTAAGAGAACACCCTAAAAGCAAAGATCCATTAGAAGATACTGGCAAAAGACCAGGTAAAAATGACAAAGGTGACAACCTTTTCAGAACTTAGTGTAGACTGATTGGAAGGTTAGAGTCTAGAACAGTAGTTCTCAACCTGTGTATTGCAACCCACATGGATTTATCATATCAGATATTATGCATATCAGATATTTACATAATGATTTATAACAGTAGCAAAATTATAGTTATGAAGTAGTAACAAAATAATATTATTGTTGGGAGTCACCACAACATGAGGAACTGTATTAAAGGATCACACCATTAGGAAAGACAAGACTTTTAGCCAGGGTTTGTGGCACAAGAAGAGACATTTCTAGAGAGACCCTAGTTTTTTGGTGGGAAGATGGGGCATCCATTGGACCTTCAGTAGCCTCCTGAATAGATCTTCAAATTCAGGCTGTGGTGTGTATGGAGGAATGGTGATTGGAGGTGCGATCTCCTGATATTGGTGCCAATGCCAGTGAGGAAATTAAGAGTGAGGAACCTATCTTCTTTTTTCCCCTATTTTCAAAATTAATTAATTAATTAATTAATTCAGTTTACCTCTTGGTCATAAACCCATCCCTCCTCTCCTACCAATCCCACCCTCCCTCTCACATCTTCCCTCCCCTGTTCCTTAGAATAGAGAAGCCCCTCTACCCAGACATCCCAGCTTATCTACTCAGATGACGACTGAATTCATCTTCCTCCCCTGATCATGGGTCATGATCAAAAAGTAGGCAACATAGTCCATGTCAGAGATATCCCTCACTCCACTAACTAGTGGGCCCCCATGAAGCCTAAGATGCCCATTGGCTACTTATAAGTAGAGGACCTAGGTCCAGACTATGTATTGTCCTTTGTTGATGCTTCAGACTCCATAGGCCCCTCTGGGCCCTGGTTGTTTGGCTCTGATGGTCTTCTTGTGGAGTTTTTGTCACTCTAGGTCCATTTATCCTCCACACCTCTTTTCCAGTAGAGTCATATTCTTCATCCAATGTTTGGCTGTGAGTATCAATATTTATTTCAGAGCATTGCTGGGCAGAGCCTGTAAGAGGACAACTCTGGGAAGTACCTGTCCACAAGCATATCAGAGTATCTCTAATAGTGAGAGGGCTTAGCTTTCTTCCATGGCGTGGGTCTTAGGGCATTGGTTGGACACACCCTCAACCTCTGCTTTATCTGTTCTATCTTTGTCGCTGCAGGTCTTGCAGGCAGGGTACATTTTTGGATTGAGGTTTTTGTGGGTGAGTTGATGATCTCCTCCATCCACTAAGAAGCTTGTCTAGATAAAGAGTGTCCTCTTCAGTCTCATGGCCCCTGCTACTAGGAGTCTTAGCTAGAGTTCCCCTCATTTCCTCCCAGAAGCCTATTCTGACTTAGGTCTGCAGTTTTTCACAGAGATGCCCAGCCCACTGTTTCTCTTTTCACTGCAGGCCTTCTGCCCTCTAGTCCCTACACTCCCCAGCTCTGATTTCCACCCTTATTTCTCTCTGTGATCCTTCTTCTACCTTGTTACCATTCTTCAACCACCACCTCTGTCTATTCTATTTCCCCTTCTGAGTAAGATTTATGCGTCCTCTCTTTGGGCCCCCTTGTTACTTATCTTCTTGGGGTCTGTGCATTGTAGTGTCTATCCTGTACTATATGACTGAAATATGCTTATAAGTGAGTATATAGCATGTGTGTCTTTCTGGGTCTGCGTTACCTCACTCAGGATGATCTTTTCTAGTTCTATCTATTTGCCTGCAATTTTTATTAATTCATTTTATAAGAGGACCGTTTTTTTCCATTAAATTCTTTAGCACAAGAGCAAAATGAATTGTACTTCCCAGTTCTCTATGAGCTCTCATCATGCTATTGTGGCTTCATTGAGATGAAGATTTTTCTTTTATATCTGTCTACTTGTATGCACTTCTTTGCTCATATTACATAAGAGGAAATCATGGCACCAAGGCCAATTTATTGCCTTAGAAATCTGGAGAGAGCCTGTTCCTTTGGTGGGAAGATGGTCATCCACTGGACCTGGAGCAGCATCCTGACTAGATCTTAGAAACGCTTCTCATTTTCTTTAGAAATAAGAAAAGAAATTCTGTTTTTTGCTGGAAGTGACTAACTTCCTGAAAGTATTAATTTTGTGTTTTATCCTTGGGATAGATTCTCAATAAATTGTTTAAACACTCCCCTGTACCCCAACAGATTGAAATGTTACTCATCTATTCTCAACAGACCACACACAGATCAATATAAGAGGAAAAGGAATTAGTTTGGCTTGTGGCAACACATAAAGACAAAAAAAATCATCTTTAATTTAAAAAGATAAACATGAAACAGAAAGATTTTTTTCAAAACACGTGTATTTAAAATGCTTTTGCTTTTCAGTGAAGCTGTGGAAAGGAAGCACTTGTTGTTCCAGAGGGAGAGACGGTGGGAGTGACACACTGGGCGTACCAGGTGGAATGCTCTATGCTGGGTACTGAGGTGAGAAGACACAGGCCGCGCATGCCTCGTCCTCTCTTGTCTTGTTTGCAGCTAGTCATATCTCTCGTTCATATGCTTGTCTACTTTTGTAGATTTTATGGGTTATAATACTTATTGATTTGCCAGAGCTCTTTTAACATGAGTGGCACTAAATCCCGACTCATTGTAACTATGTCTATTTTCCTGTGTGTGTAGAACACATTTTGTTCATGACGCCATATCCTGGGGCGGGGGGGAGATTTAATTTATTATGTTCGTATAGAAAAATGCACCACATCAGCTTTTTCTTTTACCTCTTTTAGAGTTTTTGTTATGCTGATGAGTGTGCTCTCCATAGAAATCTTTAAAATGTTTAAAGTGTCTCCTGGGACTTTTACAATTTTCTTTTTATTCATTTACATATTTAGAAAGAAACTTCTTAATGACCTGGCATATATACAGAGAAAGATGCACATATTATGAAATCACTAGCATTTTAGCCTTTCTTATGTTAAAGAAACTGGGATACCTTTACCATATAATTTATCTACTGATCGGTAGCTGTCAGCGCTTTAACGTATGAAGAGAAACCCTTTCCCATCTGGCAGTCACTTCCGCATTCCCATTCCCCAACCCTTAGGACCACTAGTCTATTTCTGTCTCTATAAAATTATATATTGACTCCAGTAACCTTAGACTCTATTTGGAATTGTTTTTGTTTTTGTTTCTGTATGGAGATAAGTCCTATTTTTCCTATGTGGAAAACAGTAAATTATCAATAATCATCAAATGAATAATTAGTGAATGAGCCCATAGTACAGAGAGTCAGGGGGAGTCAGAATTAGAAGAGCCACTTATGAATTCTTCCACTGAATGTTGTGTGGAGCAGATAGAATTTAAGGAGGCAATGCTACTGAGATGTGGAAAGGGGTAAAAGAGGTGTGCCAAGGGCAAGGACCATAGAAAACCCACCCAGAGCTCTGGGAAGGTCAAAGAGGCCAGTCAGTGTAGCTGGATTAGCCAGGGTTTTCTAGAGTAACAGAACTGATAGAATGTATAGTGTGTTTCTCTCTCTATCCATCTACCATCTATCATTGACCTCTCTCTATCATCTATCTATTATCAATCATCTATCATCATCTATATATAATAAAGCAGAGTCACTAGAATGGCTTACTCACAGTGAGCTGGGAAGTCCAGCCATGACTATCTGCAACAGACTAGAGTGAGGCGAGCATAGACGGCAGAGACATCGCTATCCAGATTTCCTTTCACCCACAGCCCTCCTCCCCAGTGTAGATAGCTATATCCAGAGAAAGCATTTGGTTTTCTAAGCAGCTGTGTGCCCTCATCATCTGTCCTTCACATAGTGGATATAGAATCACATATATGTGAGGGCAAAAACTTATAACTACTTGGCTCTGGTTTTACCATATGTGTCTCTTCAGAAGAGGCAAATGTCACTGATACAAGTCCTGGATCTACAAGGCATGCTTTGCTATCTCTGACATACCTTCAGAATGGCAGCTGTGAAGGTTTCAGATTGCGGACATTCCTGCATCCCTGGTCCTGTGGTAAGAATGGCAACAATGAGTGAATGTAGGAACCTGGATAGGACACACATGAGCTTAGTTTCAACTAGAATTTTAGGTCGTTTCTTTGTTACTGCAATATCACTTCCCTTCTCTGACTGGACTTCATGCTTCAAAACCAAATAACTTTGTTTGGTGATCTATGTCTTTAAATGTTTCATGTCCTCTAAGGAGTCCCCTCTTCTTTATTTTGACCTCTCTACTTTTTATAAACGTTAATATGACTCTGATTGTATCCCACTAACTATGTGAGCCAAATATAGTTTATGAAAATTGATCAGTGCTTAAGGGACTCTATTTATATTTATTTTTATGTTTATGGCTAGACTGTAGATGGCTGATATTGATGGGAGTCTACCTCTGCTGATGTTTGCCTGATGACTCCCTACAGCAAGAAGTTTCCTAACGACATCTCAAGACATAAAGCATAGCATTTCTTAACTTGAGGTAATGATATGTCTCTGTGTTGCTCTCCTTCATCCCCCACCCATCATGTATATCTTGGAAACAAAGAGGAGTGACCTAGAAGTAGATTCTCTGTCTGCTCTGACCAAGCCTTGACATGACCCAAGACACACCAAACTTATGAGAGACATTGGGTCAGAACGAATCAGCTAAAATATTCCTCCACTCCTGACTCTTGGAGACAGGGGACGATAACACATACTATTTCAACTTGCTCTATTTTGGGATAGTTTCTTATCCAGCAAGAGATAACTACTGTATTCCCTGAAAACTGCTCAAATAAAGAGACATCTGCTCTAAGAATTAGTGGAAACTTTGCAGAATATAATTCCAGGATATACTGTCCAGCACTCCCCAAAACAGAGGCATGGTCCTCAGAAAGGCAGTCAGTAGCTCCTGTAGACACTGCTCTTTGGATTGGGGTGACATCTCATGGCTGCTGTGTTCTGCTTGCATTCTGTATGCTGATACCTTTTGTTCTTGCTTTCCAAGAACATTGGTTTGTGTGTGATGTGGGGTTACCATGAAGGTAAAACTGTTTGATTCCTATGTTCTCTTCCCAGTGACTGGAGGAGTACAACTCAGCCCCAGACCTTGCATTCCCAGGAGAGAATCTCACCAGCTGTTATAATCAGCACTGTTAGGGTGTCAGGTATCTAGGCAAAAGGTTGGTTCACACTCATAAATGTGCAGATTACAGTAGAACAGAAACTCATTTTAAGAGCAAATTGAATAACATTTTCTCCGGACACTGATAAACCAGCAGGAAAACATGGAACGCACTGGCAGACTGACTGTAAACTTTTGCAAAATAATCACTTTAGGAGGCAATAGACGTGCTTAATTTATGTAGTTGCAAAGCTTGTTTTCATCCTTCTAGCACTCATAGGGAGGAGTAACTTTACGTATTCTTACCACGTTGGAAAATGTTCTACCAACGAGAAGCATTCCCTTGGGGGAGGAAGCTCCGTTACTATGTGGGTACTTAACCTGGAAACACACAGAGATGTGGTAAAATCTCATGTCTTAGTTGCAAAATCGCAGTCAACAAAATAAGCATACTGGAGTTAGATGGCTCCAGATTTATGTCCTGAATTTTATAACCAAATGACACTGGGTCTCTCTGTATCTCAGTCTCCTTCCAGTGTAATGAACATATTCTCTCTCACACAAACACTTTTTCTAAGTAAAGTAGCTAGTGTGTTTAACATGCCCCATATAGCACCTCACACCTACTATGGACTCAATAAAAGATAGGCTATGCTCATATTTCTCTGTTTTGGGGATGAGATCTTGCTTGCTATATAGGCTAAGCTGGCTTTAAACTCACAATACTGTCTTGGCCTTCCAAGTGCTGGTATTGGAGCTATGAACCCCATACTTGGTTGTGGTTTTGTTTAGTGAATATTTTCCAGTTGAAAATTATATAGAGATGTATGTAAAAACACATTGCACACGCTGGGAAGTGGCGACAGCATTCAATACCTGCTTTTTCTGCCTTGAATATTTAGGACTGGTTTTGAGAAAAGAAATGAATCATGCATTCGTTCTCCAGCTCAATAATTTCTGTGTCTAAGAAGTAGTGGTTCCAGCGGGAGCAGGTCCCGGAGGCAGGATGTACATGGGTCAGACAGAATGAAATGTAATGGTCAAGGAAGCTTGTGGCTTGAGTGAGCTCCCAATAGGACTCCAGGGCCTTACTTTCCCAGCTTGTCTAAATGCAAATACTACTCATTCTTCTAGGGACCTTTCAAATGCCACTGCTAACACATTCTCTCTCAAAGTCTTCCCAGTTTTAAATGTGCCAAAGGGAAGCAGCACTCTGGGACCCCTCTCCGCATTTCTTTGCTGGCAGTTGCATTGCAGCAAATATAAGGATTGAGAGCCTGATAAGTTATAATAAAAAGATAAAGGGTCTGAGTCACTTTGCCTCTGGACTGAGCCCATAATCTCTACTAGTACTGGGGACAGTTTAGTGAATCTTTCCAACTCAAAATTTCCATATATAAAGAGACCTTGACTGATAATTGTGTTGACTGAAAATCATAGCAACATGGATGCAAAGAAAACATTTGGTAAATATAATTTTTATTGCTTAGTTTATTTAGCAATGTTGCTTTATTAGTCAAATATTCTTGAAAGCAAACTTTGTCCTATTCCAGGGGTTGTTTAGACAATACAAATAGATATCATGAATGATCAAGTCTCTAGTCATGTGGATTTGGCACTCTCAGTGCTGGGGGACAGACAAATAACATGTACATGCCAGGTGGTGAGAAAAGCACTAAGAGCATAGAGGGATGGAGATAAAGACAGAGTTGGGCTTGACATTGATAGTGATCTTTCATGGAGATTTGGCATCTGAGCAAATGGTGGTCTATGGTACAGGAATAATCTCAAAGTTCTCATTCAGAACAGCTTCAGGTGGAAAGAATCATGAGGACAAAAAAGATGGACTAATAATGTGTGGGATTAGAGAAAATATAGTATAACTGTGTAACTGGATGTAAGGAGAGGGAAAATGTATGGGAAAAAGGTGAGGGAGAGAAGAGGAGAAGGGAAGAGGGGGAAAAAGGAGGGGGGAGAGGCAGAGAGGGAGAAAAAAGGAAGAGAACAGGAGAGGGAGAGAAGGGGAGAGGGAGAAAAGTGAAAGAGATGGGGAGAGAAAAGGAAATAGAACAGAGAGAAACGTACAAGGGACATCTCCCATGGCTGTCAAACAATAGCCAAAGGCAGAGGGGAGATGATGATCCACAGGGCGGATCCCTGCAGGTTGGGCAGGGATCTCAAAGGTTGCAGAGAGGGGCCCTCTTCATAAGAAGCCTAGTACACTAGGAGTACCAGTTACTTTTACTGTTGTGATCAAATATTTGACCAAAAGTGACTTAAGAGAGGGTTTATTGAGGCTCACAGTTTGAGGGGAGACAGCCCACTGTAGCAGAGAAAGCAAGACAGAAGCAGCCTGTTCTCGGGAGGGCTGTGTGTCATTCTGGCTGAGAGAGAGCCAAAGTCCAGAGCCTAGAGGAGTGAGAAGCAAGCACATTGATTAGCTCTTATTGATTACCGGGGACCAGAAGGTCAGCTAATTGCTCATTAAGAATTGAGAATTGGAGGGTCATTTCCTGGCATTGTGGGTAAATAAGAATCTAGGACGTCTAAGACTCTTCTTCAAGCCATGTAGAAAGAAGGAGACACTGGTTGGTTTTGCTGTAAAATGCCAGTATGAATTTGTTACATAAATGTCAAGAACTGACTTTTTTTTAAACCGAGCACACCAGACATTATTAGAGCTATTATTCTTAAGGTCTAGGACTCACATAGTCATGGATGACCATGAACTTCTAATCCTCTTGTCTCTGCCTTTCAAACACAGATGTGTTATACCATGACCAAGCTCCTGTTAATATCCTGACATGCTTTAGTGTAATTTAAAAAAAAACCTAAGCTTTTTACAAGCATTCTTATGAATAGACTATTATACAAGCATGAGCTCATATTATTTTTGATATTTCAAGCAATTTTTATATCATTAATATTTTTGTTAAAGAATTCTAAAATGGATTTCTGTTACACATATGCTAAAATTAATGTTAGTTTCCTAATGAACCTTCATTGTTTTTATGTTTTTTAAATTTTTTGCCTTAGAGCCTTTTATCTATCTATCTATCTATCTATCTATCTATCTATCTATCTATCTATCTATCTATCTATCTATCTATCTATCTATCTATTAAAATTTATTCACTTTTTATCCCGGCTATAGGTCCCTCCCTTGTCTTCTCTCAGTCTCACCCATCCTCTCTCTTCCCTGCCATGCCCCTTCCGCAGTCCACAGATAGGGGAGGTCCTCCTCCCCTTTCAGCTGACCCTAGTCTATCAGGTCTCATCAGGACTGGCTGCATCCTCTGTGGACTCCTAAGGCTGCTTCCCCCTCAGGGGGAGGTGATCAAAGAGCCAGCCACTGAGTTCATGTCAGAGACAGCCCCTGATCCTCTTACTAGGAACCCACTTGGAAACTGAGCCGCCAAGTGAGCAGGGGTTCTAGGTCCTCTCTATGCATGACCCTTGGTTGGAATATCGGTCTCTGCAGGCCCTGCTGGGCCCAGGCTTTTTGGTTCTGTTGGTTTCCTTGTGGAGTTCCTATCCCCTCCAGATCTTTCTATCTCCATCTTCTTCTGTAAGGATTCCTGCACTCTGTTTGGCTATGAGTTTCAGCATCTCTTTCGACATTCTGGCAGGTAGTCTTTCAGAGGTCCCCTGTGGAAGACTCCTGTCCTGTTCCTTGTCTTCTCCTACTTCTGAAGTCTATCTTGTTTGCCCTTCTGAATGAGGATTGAGCATCTTCTCCAGGGTCCTCCTTGTTGTTTAGCTTCTGCAGGACTATAGATTTTACTATGTTTATCATATATTATATGTCTAATATCCACCTATGAGTGACCAAGTGGATCAAAGACCTCAACATAACACCAGAAACACTAAATCTATTAGAAGAGAAAGTGGGGAAGAACCTTGAACTCATTGGCACAGGAGACTACTTCCTGAACAGAACACCAACAGCACAGGCTCTAAGATCAACAATCAATAAGTGGGACCTCATGAAACTGAAACGCTTCTGTAAAGCAAAGAACACTGTAATCATAACAAAACAACAGCCTACAGACTGAAAAAGATTTTCACTATCCCTACTTCCTACAGAGGGCTAATATCCAAACTATATAAATAATCAAGAAATTAAATACCAACAAATCAAATAAGACAATTAAAAATGGAGTTCAGGGGCTAAATAGAGAACTCTCAACAGAGGACTATCGAATGGCCATGAAGCATTGTTGGAAGTTGGTCTGATGCATGTTACTGGCCTTCAAGATCTGGTTACACCCAACTTCATTGTATAAACCTGCCTGCCCTGATCACTGTCCCTAATGGGGCTACCTCTCCAGGACACAGGGGAAGAGGGTATGCTCAGTTCCTATGCAACTTGATATGGTGGGGTGGGTAGGTGGGGGATCCCCCTATCTGAGGAGTAGGGGAAGGAGGATAGAGGAAACAGGGAGGGAGGGTGACACTGTGAGGAGAGGAGGGAGGGAGCTATGACCTGGATGTAAAATGAATAAATAAAAATTAAAACAAGTAAAAAATAAAATAAAATTTTATATCCAAAAAAAATAAAATAAAAACGAACTTAGTATTCTAAACATGGATCAAACATTTACAGTCTTTGTAGCTCTAGGAAGCTGCTTTTTGTTTCTCTTATTGGTGGAATGAGAAACATGTTACGCGTGAGACACTGTCTTGCTATCACAATCAGGAATATCAAGGCTCCATTCTGCATCTATAAATCCTCGAATGCCTAAGCCAGGAGGGAGAAGAAAGCTCTCAGGTTTCTCATATCTTTGGCTGATTTTGGTTTTGTTTTTATCTTGTGCAAAGGTGACAAGAGGAAAAGCAACAACTGAAATAGAAAAGAATTGCGACTGCATGAGATACTGATATGCAGGCAAGGAGTAGAGAGGAGTGATGGTCCCAGCACGCGTGTGAACACACAAAGCAGTGGTGGGTGCAGTGCACCCAGGAATCACAGGCTGTAACCTAGCCTTCCTCGCATAGGATCCCAGTTCTACCTTCTCTTTAGTCACCATGAAGCAAGTACGTTCATTACCTGACGTCATTTCATCTGCGCCGCCATCTCCTCAGGCCTCCTTGCCACATGCCAAGAAAGCTGCTGCACCTTCTCAGTGCATTTGCGAGTTGCCGTGGCAAAGGTTGAGACAGCTTTCCACGCACCTGCTTTGTGCTCATCTTCCCACTGTGCAGCAACCCCGCCTCTGCTCCCTCCGTGGAGGTGTCCCCTTCCTTGACTGTTCTCTTATAGACATTCATTTGGGGTAAGCAGACAGAGAAAGCTTAGCATTCTGAGCATATAAAATGAGCTAAAATCCGTGGGGGAAACCTCGTCACTCTCTATGGATGCACTCTTGTTCACCAGAGGCTTTTTGGTTTAATCCTGGACTCCCCAACACCCAGCAGGTCTTTCTGTCTGGCTGGAGATGGGTTTCCTCATCTTGGCATTGCTGGCCTTTCAGGAAGGCCAGTCTTGATGTGGGACAGTCTCATGAACCAAAGAATGATTGACAGATACCAGGAGCATGTCTTCTCCAGCGGCTGCAGGCAGAAGTTTCTCTAGATTTTTCGAATAGCCCGCAAGGAGAACCTTCTCCTGGGCTGAGAAGCTGGAACATTTCTTCTATTGTTTTCATTTAAAAAAACCCAACTTTTAAAAAGAAAATTAAATACTTGAGTTTTAGGCCTCTCAATTTTCATAAGAATCTTCAAGTTTCCTGCTCTTTCATCATGAAAAAGAGTTTAATTTCCAATGTTACTCTCATTGTGGGCTGCTGGGCTGCCCTTGTAAGCCAAAGAGAACTCCACTGAATGGTAGCTACACACGCCAGTTTGCTGAGGCCGAATCCTAGGAACACAAGGAGTGTGTCCACTTTGAAATGCTGAGTCTCTATTAATAATTAACCCTTGTTTGCCCTGTACAGAGCGTGTGTGTTTCTGTTTTTCTTTCTTGTGGAAGGAAAGGTTGAAGGATCAGGTTGACTTAGAGGTTTCTGATGGTTTCTTCACGTAGCTCTAACTGAAGTTCAGATTATATTTGGAGCCTTGTTATATTCAGGAACTAAGCACATAACTGACTTCTGTGCATGCACACCACTTTTTTAAAAAAATAGTCTGGCTCTTTATTCCTCAGAAGGTTCTGGCCATATCTGGCATTTCCTGACCCAACATTTCTGTGGGTCTCCTACTGTGGGCTTACAAAAAATGTCAACCAAATAAAAACAAACCAAATCAAACAAAACCAATCAACAAGCCAACCAATCAAACAAACAAACAAAAATCCTGCCTTGTAACCTAGAGTTCCTTGCTTTGGTGTATTTCTTTATTTTGATACTCTATTTCACTGGCAGGGATGATGAAAGAATTCAGTCATGAGTGTTGAAGCATGCACTTTAGAGTCAACTGCATGAAGGAGAGAGAAGGCTGAGTCCACCAGCCAAGCCGCAGGATGCTGCCGGCACACAGCCTCCTTCTGCTGTTGGTTAGCTTGTGTGTGGCAGCCCTGGAGAAGGCTCTACAGCAATAGAATACACATCAGGATCTGGGCAGCATTTCCAATTCACTTGTATTTTGTTCCTATCCTCAATTTCACGCTCTTATTCCCACTTACAAAGCTTTCTCTTGAATTATTATCATTCCATTTCTTAGAATAGTAAATCTGCACATTACAGACCCAATTCTGCCATCTTTTCTTGCACACACTTAGAAGCAATAGGCTCTGTGACAGTCAGGATATTGCTGTTTGGGAAATGCTACATCTCCTGGGTTGCCTGTGCCAAAGTTCTCCCCCACAGCTTGCCTGGAGGTTCAGTACAATCACTTAGCTTTTGTTCTCTTTGTCTTTCCTTAAAAAATGCAGACAAATATACCTTCCTTTGCCGAATGCGGAGTAGGAGGGAGATGAGGTTTGTAAAGACAGACTTGAGAAAGGTTGGAAATAGCAATGCTTTCTTTAGATTAGCTTTTAGCTTCTTATGATGGGTGCTCACCCTCATACTGTGTGTTCATGCTGGGTGCATGTATGCACATGTATGTGTGTGTGTGTTGTGTATGTATGTGTTCATGTACCTATATGCACATGGCAGGTGCTCATGCAGGTGTGTGTATGTTTGTGTGAAGGCCACTAGTCAGTGGTCCACGTCACAAATCTTCATCATTTTCGTCCCATTGAATTTTATAAGGCAGAGTCACTCACTGAACCGGGAACTCCCTGATTCTCCCAGGCTGGCCAACCAATGTGCTTCTCCTGGAGCTCCTCCCGCCCCAGCACTTGGATTCCAGAGGAGTATCACAACACCCAGACTCCTCTGCGGGTGCTGGAATCCGTGCTTCACACATGTGCAACAGGCACTTTATCAGCTGCGCCATCTCTCTATATCTTATGACAGATTTCTTGACTCTGTCCCTTTGAATCAAAGCCAGAAAGCCAGCAGTCTAGCCTGTTCTCATTCCCTGGACCTGCATATATATATATTTGTCACCAGATAAGATCACAGGCGTCCTTAATTGAGGAATGGATACAGAAACTGTGGTACATCTACACAATGGAATATTACTCAGCAATTAAAAACAAGGGAACCATGAAATTTGCAGGTAAATGGTGGGAACTGGAAAAGATCATCCTGAGTGAGCTATCCCAGAAGCAGAAAGACAGACACGGTATATACTCACTCACATAGACATATAATATAGGATAAACCTACTAAAATCTGTACACCCAAAGAAACTAATCAAGAAGGAGGACTCTGGCTAAAATGCTCAGTCCCCATCCAGAAAGGCAAAGAGGATGGACATCACAAGAAGGAGAAAACAGGAAACAAGTGAGGAGTCTGCCATAGAGGGCCTCTGAAAGGCTCTGCCTTGCAAGGTCACAGAGCAGATGCTGAGACTTATGGCCAACCTTTGGCCAAACTGCAGGGAATCTTATAAAAGAAGCAGGAAATAGTAAGATCTGGAGAAGACAGGAACCCCTCAAAGAGAGCAACAGAACCAAAAAATCTGAGCACAGGGGTCTCTCCTGAGACTGATACTTCAACCAAGTACCATGCATGGAAATAACCTAGAACCCCTGCAGAGATGTAGCCCATGGCAGTTCAGTGTCCATGTGGGTGCCATAGTAATGGGAACAGGAACTGTCTCTGATATGAACTGATTGGCCTGCTCTTTGATCACCTCACCCTGAGGGGGGAAACAGCCTTACCAGGCCACAGAGGAAGACAATGCAGCCACCCCTGATGAGAACTGATAGACTAGGATCAGAAGGAAGGAGAGGAAGACCTTCCCTATCAGTGGACTTGGGGAGGGGCATGGGTGGAAAAGTGGAAGGAAGGGAGGGGTTGGGAGGGGAGGAGAGAGGGAGCTACAGGGGGGATACAAGGTGAATAAAGTGTAATTAATAAAAAATTTAAAAAGATGGAAAAAATAAATACATAGACAAATGGAAAAAAATTACAGGCGTGGGGTTCTTTGCTTTCCAGATGTTACACTTTGCTTTTAGTGTGCCATAGTGATCACTGGGACACCTTTCCAAATTGGTCTTTTAGTCTTTTCTTTATGTTATATATGAAGAAACTGAGTCTGAAGGTAATACATCTTGTATCCCTACATTGGACCACTATTGAGCAATAAAAATGAGCAAATTATTGACGTTGGCTTTACCATAGCTGAGCCTGGTTCCGACTGAAGCCCACTACATGCCCTGTACCAGGGGTTCATTTAGCATCCCAAGTGAGCTCTTGTCAAGCTCACAGGGGTAAGGTGCTTCTGTTTTCTGCAACCATCTGTTCTTGGCTATTCTGTACAGCTATTTGGCTTTCAGGACATGGGTGTGACCTCAGTGATCTTGACTGGTACCAAGTGGTGTCACTTCCCCTCACAGAAGGAAGTCAGCATTCACCAGTGCATGGAGACAGTTGTCTCTCAATCTTCTTTTTAACAATTAATTCAGGAAATTATTGATGTGTGTGTTCCTATGTGCAAGTATGTGCACATGCGTGTGTGTACCCATGGAAATCTGAAGGACTGAGACGCTGGAGTTCAGGTGGTCATGAGCCACTCTGTGTTGGTTCTGCGGACCCAGCTTGAGTCCTGGGCGAGAAGAATGTGGTGTTCTTGACAGCCGGGCCATCTCTCCAGTCCTCCTGCTCTTCCTTTTCATGCTTCAATTTCCTACACGGATTTCTCTGTATTGGGTTATAGACTCGTTCAGGTAAGTGCAAGTTAGAACAGTAGGATATTGTTCATAATGTCTGTTTCCTCTTTTAAGAATGATGTTTCCAAAGCCGAAGTAGCTTAAATCTGGTGCTATCCTGAGACAAAGGGCAAAAGAGTTGACACTTAGGAAAACTTAAGGTTCCCCATCTGGCCTGTCCCTGATCAAGAGTCATCATGTTTTAAGTAATAGGAAACTTGATCCAAAGACCCAGAAACAAATCTGTTTATCGGCTCACATATAGGAAAGGTCCAGGAACATATCTGCTGCAGGATCCAGGTGCTAGAGGAATACCATTGTACCCAGTCTCTCTCTTTCTGGACCTGTTCAGCTTGTCTCAAAAAAAACAAAAAAAACAGTCTTCACCGATGAGAGAAGTCAGAAGCTTGTTACTCGACCTATGGTTGAGACTTAAATCTTTCAATGTATTTTTCTCCTTTTCTTGGAAATTTCCAGGCCAATAAACTGAGAAGAGTGTTTCAATGTTAGTGGGCCTGGTAGAAGCTAAGTGACAAAAGACTTGAGTGCAGAGAAGGATAAACTGCCATTGCTCAAGCTGCCCGCAGGTCTGTTTGATTCCTTGCTGCTTGCTTCCCATGGCTAATGTGGGTATCAAATGCCCTCATCATCACAGCACAGGAGAGCTCTCCCCAGCTCCCACAGGGTCTGATTTGAGTTCTTTAATTAGAACTATCATCAAATCAGTGTGTGCAAATCAAAAATCATGTAGGCACTGGAACTATAAAACCAACACATGGGACTGAGCTTGAGTCTTCAGCAAGTGTGGGCTCTAAAAGGAATCCCAACCCTATGGGATATTTATCACAGTGTCCTCCATCTTTGAAAAGACTTCTGGCTGTGCAGAAGGTGCCCCGATATGCAAGTCATGTCCTGAAGGTGACACACATCTGCAGAAAGTGGCTGCTCTTCTGAGCAGATGTCATGTGCCCCAATGGGAGAGGAAAAATTATGATTAACCTTTTCCATGTGACAGCTAAGTCACATTTAACACTGAGAAAGGGGAAAAATTTGCATGGCATTTGTCATCAGTCCCAATGATTAAGTTCTAATTGAAGTATTGGCTTGAGCATGTATTATTCTGTTCCTCTTGAACAATGGTTAGCAAAAGGGAAGGATAGTGCCCTCTCACAAGTCAGGTTCTGCTGAGTTCTTGATGTGACCTTGAGGGCTTGGATTGAGGGAAGTAGCTCGGGCATGAGGACAGACAGATGGACATACAGAAAAGCTGGGATTCTGTGGACTGGGTTCTCTGAAACTGCAGCACAAGGAAGCTCAGCATGTTTACTCTGTGGAGTTGAATAGAGGTGGGATAGTTGCATACATCTAAACAAGAAGGCAAGGTTATTAACACAAGTAAACTAGGTGGCAAGGCATATGGTACACAGCTGATCAATAAGACAGGTTCAGCTAATCTCGGTAGGAGCAGTCTCCATTGGGGAACAGTCTTCCTGACACAGAGATGCTGGGGGTAAAGCTATGGTGGTCATTGCTGCACACATGGGTGAGAGGAAGACTTTGCCATCCCTCGAAGCCCGATCTTAGAGAGGTGGAGGCTTTGCCATTTTTCCATGCATTTGAGGAGATGGTCCTGGCATGGCTGTGCTCATGTCAACAACACATTCAGCAGTTTCTTAGCTCCTCACAAGGCTCTTTCCAGAAAGTCTAAAGCCTTTTACTTCTTTGACAATGTGAAATCCAAATGAAGTCTCACAATGGTGGTCTAGAGAGCTTCAACTTGCCTACTAGCTTTAATTTGATATGTCCTCAGGACAGCGATTATTTTTTTCTCATGCAGTTATTGCACCTGGACTTAATATTGGCCTCTCATGCAGAGCCACAGGGTTAAATTGAGGAGAGACAAAATGAAGGGGTCAGCTTTGCTAGAGGCAGTGTTTGTGATGAGGACGGTGGTTTCTTCGCAGGTAAAGAGAGGTGCAGAGACCTCGCCAGAATGGGTTTCTACAGGCAGTCTGCTCACAAACAGGCACCAAGGCTCTGGAGAGAAGCACCTCTAATTCTCCTTTCCTCCTGAGCCTTTTTGAATCTTTTTTGTTCTTTTCTTTCAGTTTATTTGCTTTACATCCCAAGGTGCCTCTCCCTCCTCTTCTTCCAGTCCTCCCTTTCCCCCTTCCTCTTCCCCCCCCCCCAGAAAAGGAAGCCCCT
>CM053762.1:64473314-64537933 GCA_028658305.1 Pachyuromys duprasi | reverse complement strand
CATACTGAAATATATACACCTAAAGAAGATAAACAAGAAAGAGGACCTGGGGTAACAGGATTAATCCGCACTTAGAAAGACAAATGGGATGGACATTGGATGTAGGAGAAAACAAGTAACAGGACAAGAGCCTACCACAGAGGGCCTCGGAAAGACTCTACCTAGCAGTGTATCAAAGCAAATATTAAAACACATAACCAACTCTTTGGCAGAGTGCAGGGAATCATATGAAAGAAGGGGGAGTTAGTATGACCTGGAGAGGACTGGAGCTCCGCAAGGACCAAATATATCAGGGCACAGGGGTCTTTTATGAGACTGTTTCTTTAACCAAGGACCATGTATGGATATAACCTAGGACCCCTGCTTGAATGTAGCAAATGGTAGCTCAATATCCAAGTGGGTACCCTAGTAAGGGGAACAGGGACTATTTTGGACATGAACACAATGGCTGTCTCTTCGTCCCCCTTGCTCCCCTGAGGGAGGAGCAGCCTTGTTAGGCCACAGAAGAGGACATTGCAGCCAGTCCTGAAGAGACATGATAAGCTAGAGTTAGAAGGAAGGGGAGGAGGTTCTTCCCTATCAGTGAACTTGGAAAGGGGCAGGAAGGAGATGAGGGAGGGATGGAGGGATAGGGAGGGAATGCGGGAGGGGGCTACAGCTGGGATACAAAGTACATAACCTGTGATTAATATAAAATAAAAATGTAAAAAAGAAAGAAAGAAAGAAAGCAGGCCGAGTTAGCCATGGGGAGGAAACCAGTAAGCACCATTCCCCCATGCCATCTTCTTCAGTTCCAGACTCCAGGTCCCTGCCTAGGTTTTCTGAGATAACAGACCCTAAGCTGTAAACAAAATAAACCCTTTCCTCTACAAAGATGGCTTCAGCATCACAGCAATAGAAAGCAAACTGGGACAGTATTCCATCGGCTGCTATTAATTCTATAAAAACTGTAAATTCTTGCATGACTAAAGGCCATGAAACTGTTATAATTAAGCTTACAAACAGCCCTCCAGCTAAGTTTCCTCCTGCCCCTTTGTAGTCCTTCCCTCCTGCTCCTCTCCCATCTCTAGATGACCATCGATTTACTTTCTACTTTCTATATAGATGTGGTTAAACGGTGGGTGCTTTTTGTTCCTGCCTCCTTGTTTGGACAACTTTGAGATTTTTTTTCTATGTTGCAACGTTACAGTGCATCCTTTTTATTACCACATTTTAGATGTAAGACTTTATTTACCTATTGATAGAAACAGTAGTTTTTCAGTTTGGGCTAATACAAATAAAGGTACCATGAGTCTTCGTTTGCTAGTGTTTGGGTGGGTATATGTTTTCATTTCCCTCCAAGATATATATCTTGGAGTGGAATGACTGGATTGTAAAGTCATTGATGTCCCAGTTTTAAGAAATTGTGAAAGTGTTCCTCAAAGTGATGGTACCATTTCACATTCCCAGCAGCGGTATATGAGTGTGCTGGTTCTTCTCATTCCTAACTGTGGAGTAGGGGATATTTTTCATTCAAGTTTCTCTGACACGGATAGTAGGAAAGTTGTGCCATGGTTGATCTTTACAGTTATTAGAAGCATCATGAAATTATAGCTTTATATGTGTGCCTGTGCGTGCTTGTGTGTGTGTGTGTGTGTGTGTGTACGTGCACGTGCACGTGTGCGTGTGTGTTGTATTTCTAGACAGGCAGGAGCCCCCTGGGTGTGGATGGCTCCATCCCTTGGAACTCAGCAAAAGGACAAAACCAGTATGCTCTGATGTTGACATTTTCTGCTTCCTGGCCCACCTGTGACATGGCCTGCTGCATGGCATCACACCTTTCCACCAGAACACACTGTCTGTGAGCTGTGAAACTATGAGCCACAGCAGTGACCCCTTCCTCATGTTGCTTCTGGCAAGGCTTTGATCACAGAGACAAAGAACTATCTGGGCCTAAGCAATCTCTGTGGGTTGTAGACTTGAATTACCCTATGATTGATAACATGGGCTAATCTCTGCTTGTTGTCTGCTGCTGATGTGTCTTCAAATCTGCTTATTTCTGAAGTGCTCACTTGGTGTTGAAATATACCTTCAAACATAAGCTAGGAAAATATGTTCTTCTGGAGTGTAGGCTTTCTTTTCATTCTCTGTCTCTGTGTCTCTGTGTCTCTGTCTGTCTGTCTGTCTGTCTGTCTGTCTGTCTGTCTGTCTGTCTGTCTCTGTGTGTGCAGGATGTATGTGAATGAATGGCTGCAGGTGGGTTGGTACATGCATGCCATAGCTCATATGTGATGATCAGAGGGTCAACTTCAGCTGTTGGTCATTGCTTTCCAACTTACTGAAGGCTAAACCAGAAACTTCTGCTTCAGGAGGCGGTGTCTCTTGCGGCTGTGAGGTGTTTGTAAGGCTGGCCAGCCCTTAGAGTCCCAGGGAATTCTCTTTTTTTGCCATCCATCTCTGAACACTGGGATTGCAGATGTGTGGCCATTGTGTCAGCTTCACATAGGTTCTAGAGGTCCACACTCAGGTCTTCACACTTGCAAGGCAAGTGCTTTGCATAGCTTGTAGCTTGCTTACACACTTGTAAGGCGTCTGCTTTGAATAGGCTGTAGGAGTTCATTTGCAGACCATCACACTTGCAATGGAAGGGCTTTGCATAGGTTGAAGGAGTCCACACTCAGGTATCACACTCTTGTAAGGCAAGGGCTTTGCCCACTGAGTCATCATTCTTCCCTCTTGTTATTCTTTTAATTTTATGTTTTCACTTTCATGTTGTTTTGAGACAGGGTCCTAAAATATACCTCAGGTTGGCCTGGAACTCACTATCTTGCCAAGGCTGGCCTCAAACTTGTAATCCTTGTGACTCAATTTCTTTCATGTTGGGATTATGAATGTGTGCATCACATCCCGTTTCTTCATTGTGTCTTTTGAAGAACAGACATTTTAATATCACTGAAGCACAATTCATCAATTTTATGTTTTTATGCTTTTTTCATATAGCTAAAACTTTCTTTTTAATCTAAATTCACTAAGCCTGTCTCTTCTGTGTTCTTCTAGTAATGTTATAGTTGCATCTCAACTTTATAGCCTTAGGTGTTACAATTATTTTGAGCCAAAGATATATACGGTATAGATAACCAGATCTTTCAGTATCATTTACCAGGAGGTTGCCCATTAGTCTGCAGTGCTGTTTTTGAATTCTGCTTTGCTTCTTTGATGTATTTGCTCATCTATATGCTAACACCACATCGTCTGGCTTACCTCAGCTATATAATAAGACTGAAACAACACAGAGTTAGTTCTCTGCCTTATTTCTCTTCAGAGCCATTTACCTTCTTGTGATGACCAAAATTCTTCTGAATGCTAGAGGGAACTTGTGCAAATCTCTGGGACACCCTCTTTGGGAAGGCTTCCATCATCTAGGACTTTCCTTGAACCTGTCTCTAATTGTCTTGTGAGATTCTGTCAATATAGCGAACCAACCAGCATCCCTCCCCCGTTTCCTCTCAGCAGAAAACCCTCCAAGGCAGGACAGTAGGTCAAGTTTAAGACCCCTTTTCTGCACCCTCATAATTATAATTGCAGCTGCTCTGTGTTGCCTGATGTTCTGTGTCTTGTTCATATGGTGTGTGTGGGTTTGGACTATTCCAAAATGAAAAGTAAAGGTATTATTGAGGAAGCAAAGACCACACACATGCGGGTATTTTATACACATAGTCTATTAGGGAAAATACCAGAGAATTTGTTTACTTGTTTGTTTTGAGATGAAGTTCACTATGTAGATCTGGCTGGCTAGGTGCTCTCTATGCAGGCTAGCCTTGTTCCTCATTTGTGGTCATTCTCCTGCTTCTGTCTCTCAAGTGCAGGTATTACAGTTGTGTGCCATCATGCTCACCCAGCCTTTTATTTTGCATTTTGTATACCTGCTTTACTCATTTGTGTTATCATTCACCCTAAAATTTTGAACTTGTGTTAGAAAATTTGGCTGGGCAGTGGCTGAACCAAAATGGAAAAAAATAACAACAACAACAACAAAACCTCAAAATCACAGTGTCTGGTAACTTGTGAGTATACTAGGAAGTCTGACAGAGCAGGCACAGCAGGGTACAAACTGTTAGGGACAATGTTGGCTGGCTTTCCTCATCCTACCAAGTGGAGGGAGGGTGACGTTGTGTCTTGTTTCCCACTGCAAGGAGTTTATCCCAGAGAATTGAAATGTATGTGATGGGAAAGAGGAAGGAACAGTGGGGTACAGAAGGGAATTGTTGAAAAGATACAAGGATAGAGAGCAGCAGGTGATCTAGACCCAGCAGCCTGCATGCAAGGCTAGCCCATTTGGACCGCAGTGATGACAGCCAGGGCCTGATACATTGCAGGACTGCAGTGGTGTTCACAGTTTGGAGGCAAAAGGGTGTGGATGATCCAAGAATAGGGCTTGTGCAGTCACAATCTTATTCATTGCAGGTATTTCTTTAGGAGGGTGTTGGGCTAGGCTTGATGAGGACAAAGCCATATCTTGCATATCAGTTAAAGCAGAAGAATAGCAAATTCCACAAGCTATTTCAAAGGGAACAAGGAGGGGTATGAGGAAGGGCTGAGCAAATGAGGTAATTATATTATAATCTTGAAAATAAAATAAACCATTAACATATGGAATTATAAACTTCAGCGCCATAATTCTCTGTTTTAAGAAACATTTTTTCATAAAGTAGAAACAATAACAATGTTATTCAATATTCCATCAGCATATCCAACAGTTAAATAAAATTATTGTAACTATAACATGACTCTCTCCCAGGAACTATCCAAACTGATTCAGTCAAACTTTTAAAGAAATGCAGAGGTATGACAGTGTCATCATATGACCAACTATCTGCTAATTCTTTCTCTTCCTTCATCCCCTCGGTAAATCTATATGTGGACACAGTTGGGGAAAAGACTAGAGTAGTTATTTTTAAATTCTTAGCAACATAGGTGATTTGTTTGCAGGAACTGGTAATAAAGTATGTTATTTGCATCCAATAAATGGTTCTACTTACCCAAAAAGAGGCAAAGTTGGTGTAACCCTACAGTGAACAAACATATTTGGAGACATGAAGGGTTCAGGAGAAAGGAGTCAAGGACAATTCCTGGTTTTCTAACTCAAGTGCTTGTGAGATCTGGAGTCACTGGACAAAGAGCTAGATATGTGCATATGTCAATACAACTTTCATTTGGAATAATTTTCTCAAACATATATGAATCAATTAGGCTTTTCAGTTGCATTTTCCATAAATTCAATTCATAGCTTAAGAAAAATATGGAAAGGCATTAGATTTGTCATAACTGAAAACTTGAGGGGTATGTTAGCCTCCTATTCGCTGAATCCAGCTCAGTAAATTGAGAGGGCTACCCTCTTTGCCCTTCTGAATGAGAATTAAACATCCTTTCTAGCATTCTCCTTGGAAATGGTGAAAGAGAGGGAACAGGACTCCACCCAACAGGAGATTGAAGCGGATGCTGAGACTCACAGCCAAACTTTGGGCAGAGTGCAAGGAATCTTTTGAAAGAGTGGTGAGGATAGAAGGACCCAGAGGGGACAAGAGCTCCACAAGGAGACTATCAATGCCAACAAATCTGGGCCCAGGGGGTCCTGCAGAGACCAATGCACCAACCAAGGATCATGCATAGAGAGGAACTAGACCCCCTCCTCAGAGGTAGCCCATAGGCAGCTCAGTCTCTATATGGGTTCCCCAGTAAGAGGAGCAGGGGCTGCCTCTGCCATGGACTCTCTTGCCTGCTCCTTGAATTCTTCCTTTTGGCAGGAGGCCTTGCCAGGCCACAGAGGAAGAGGATCCAGGCAGTCCTGATGAGACTTCATGGGCTGGGGTCAGATGGTAGGGGAGGAGCGCTCCCCCTTTCTGTAGATGAGGGGAGAGGATAGTGGGAAAGAGGGAGAAAGGGTGAGACTGGGAGGAAATAAGGGAGGGGGCTACAGCTGAGATATAAAATGAATAAATTATAACAAATTTTAAAAATTGAGATGGTTTCCTGGTGTATGGTGTTGTTACCACAAGTTTCCCTCTGTCAATTAAACTGCCTTGAAAAAAAGTGCGGGGAGGGGGGAAGGGAGAGGAGTGAATCCTTGAGATCACTCTTGTCAATAAAGTGTTGGAACAAAATCTCATTGGCTCTATCTGACTTGTGATCTTAATTCTAAATTACTTTTTATGTATGAGAAGGTAAATTGTTCTGGCTGGATCATTTGATCTCACTAGAAGCCAAGTATTGGTGTTGGCCACGTAGAAATGGCCCAGGATGTGACTCATCCTCCTCCCTACCATCTAAAACACTTGAGTGGAAATGGAAACCCAGGAGGTGGAAGCTTCCTGTTCTACGGTAGCGGCTGTGTGCTTGTTGATGACATAGTGTGACTACAGCCACCCAGGACAGCCTGTCTCTCAGCTGCTCCTCTGTCCTCCCTGTTAGCTTGTCACCGGGCACCGTGACTTCTTCCAGGAGAGTGGATTGATTGCCTGCACTGTTACCATTGCCTCCCTGCAGCGCAGTCAGCTTCAATTGACTCACGGCCAAGGGAGGGATCCATACCCCTGCTCTGCTTGGGCAGCGTGAACTCCATGTGACTAATGAGTGCCTCCAGAGTAGGAATGTCATATTGGCAGTTATGCAGTGTGATGTGTGGAAACGGCTGGACTGCATGGCTTCCCTCAGACACTGGCTCTCGGAGCTGGCAGCAACTACAGATTCAGAATCCTCAAAGGCAGCATTGCTGCTCAGACTTTTAGGATCACTGTTAACTTTTTTTTCTGCCTACAAAAGAGCACCTCGTTTAAGTAATAATGAATTAATAAATGCAATGATTGCTTCCTTTCTCTCTGGAAAGTATTTCCAGGGTGCTATCGATACTAGGGACAAAGAGAAGTGATCTCAAGATGCCAAGGGGCAGAGATCAAACAAGAATGCAAGACACCTGGACTCTTCTTCCAATTTTGAGTTTTCTTGCTACCCATGTCTGGATGAACTTTTTGAATGTTCTATTGTTAGAGAAGAACTTGATTTAAAAATAACTGATATGGTATTTATAAAGAATTTCCTGGCTAACTTTTATGCAAGTTAGATTTTTACATTTCAGTATTAAAAACAAAGTATCTACTTCTCAGACTACTCATCCCTGTCTTCCAAGTGTAATAAAATCAAAGGGAACGACCATGTAGCCAATGATTCTAAAGATATGACAATCCCTTCGAGCAGACCCCATGTCTCCCATTTTGTTGATGATGACAGCAGCTCAGGGAGATGAGGCACCCTGTGTCTACACATCTACTAGGCACAGGTACTTATTATTGTGGCAGGTGCCTGTGTTCTCACAAGAGAAATTTTTCTGCATTTACGCTAAGACTTCCCCAGTGCTCATGATGCCAGTGTCTCCTTGTTTATCAGACTGATGCCGTAACTATGTGTGCACAGGAGAGATTTAAACATGACTGGCTAGAACCTGATTCCTTCACCTGGACCACTGGAAGATAGAAAGTTCTCAACTTCTGCCACTGAAGAAGAGACACGCTGAGGGCTTTGTTAGTCCTTCCAGTCAGTGAGATGTGGTAAACCCAACGTGCTCTCACTATCCCATCACGCTGCTACTCCGAGGCATTTGCTTCAAAGGAAAAGCAATGGGTCCATCAGTGAAATCCTCTACAGGGTAGAAACAACAGCCAGTTGTGGGTTTTTTTCCCTATAACGAAAGTATCACTCATCAGAGGAATTATGGTAAAATTCAGTCCTATATCATACATGAAATCTAATATGTTAAAAATTATTGTACATGCAAAGGGATAAATATGATCCACAGTCAAGAGAAAAATCAGTGAAGTGAAGAAAGACATAGAGTGATGCAGATTTTAAAATCAGAAAATCATTTTAAAGAAATCAACACATATTTGTTCAAGAATCTAAATGAAGAATCGATGGAAAAGCAATCATAAAGTGAAATTCTAAAGAAATAGAATAAAAAAGATTAATAATAAGTGAACTAAAAATTAGTAAGTGAAACACTCGGTGAATGTTTGTCATTCTGTTCAACCTAAAATTTTTCTTCTTGGGTCAACCTTAAATTTATACAGATACAAAAGTAATGACACAATTATGTATGTGTGTAAATATAAAAACACACATGTATAAAACTTGACATTATGTGAGGGAAGTAACAAGACCTTCAGGAAAGTGGGAATGCCAGCTTCAGGGTGTGGTTATGGGGGAGGAGAGAGGGCAGCCCAGGAGGAATGGGCTTCACCTGGAAGGTCATGCATATGTTGGGTCCCGATGTGCAGATTCTCATGGCACCAATCGCTATGACTCTCTGGATATTAACTATGAAGTGATATACTTATTTAAAGACAGAAAAGCTTGTAAGAATGCAACCGGGGGCCATAAAGTTCCATATTTTCTATATTTGTTTTCTTTCCCTCTAGTTAAAGTAATGAAGACATATCATAAGTAGCTGAGAGTTTTTGCAAAAGTGATGGTGGAGTAGGAGAAACCATCAAGTGGGTACTTAAGGTCGGTGTCCGGATGAAGCATTCAGGTGCTGAAGCCATAGGACTTAGGAAGTCTTGTGTGGAGAAGAGGAAGAGTTCCCAAGAAAATGGGATAATCCCTGGAGTTAATTTTCTTCTAGGTTTAAGTTTTTGTTATTATTATTTTTTTTTTGCTGGGGCCCAAGAAGATGCTTCAAGGGACTTAAGGCTTAACCTTCCACTTGTAGGCACAGTGCTCTACATGGTTAGGATAGGACAAGAGAAATCCAGGAACAACATAGGGTTTCTGCATGTGTGGGCTGGGAAGAAACTTTTACCATCCAGTACTAAGGAATCCCCCTATCAACTCAAGTTCCAAACACAATCTGGGGTTTTCCTGAAACTAGTGGAGCGAGGCAGGCAGTCTGCTTCACATCTAGTGGAGGCTGAGTGAGTTCAGAGGAAGAAAGATTCAGCCAGGGACCAGGGCTTGAAAAGTCCTTGATCTAATCCACAATAACAATATTGATATCTAATATGTAAGAAGCACTTCCCACACGAGCAGCTTCTAGGCACTGCAAATTCTACAGCTTGACCCTCTATTTAAAAGAAGCACCTATGACTGAGGTACCACTAATCTCAGGATCAAAGTTGTGTAACAGGGGGTAAACCCTATAAGCGAAACTGTCTGACCTCCTAGCTTTGCCTAGCTGTGTAGAGTTGTCTCAGTGTACCTCGTGGAAGAATGATAGTGCCTAGTCTGGGTGATTGCTCCACTGGTAAAGTGCTTGCCTTCCAAGCAAAGGCCTGAGTTGGATCTCCCAGAATAAACAACAACAACAACAACAACAACAAAAGCTGTGTGTAGTGGCACATGCCAGGAACCCAGTGCTGGCTGGCAGAGATACATGGATATCCGGGGTTCAGTGGTTTGGTCTATGTGGTGAGTGCCAGGTCAGTGAAAGATCTTAGTTCAAAAACAAGCAAGCCAGCAAATGAGCAAGATAGGAGACACCAGAGTGATGGCCTCTGTATGCACAAATACATCTATATACACTCATTTACACAATGTGGACAAGTGAGTGCACACACACACCGTGAGTATCTAGGTGCTGACTCCAGTCCAGCCCAACGCTCAGCATTATCCATGGTTTCCAGAGTGCAGAGAACAGATTGAAGTCACCAATAAAGCCCTCACCTCTTCTGAGGTTTAGTCTCTGCTTAACTGTTTTGGAATCATTACAGCACAGATGAAAACTTTCTGGTCTTCAGGATTTTGCAGACTTGAAAGACTCTTTAATAAAAGCAGTGTAAAAATATGCTTCTTTTAAATTTTTACAAAAGAAATACATGACAATATAAAAGCACAGCTGGAGTTCTTCCTTGGGGCTTTGGGAGGGGTTGGGAGGGTGTGTGTTGATAGTCCACGAGATTCAAGGGTCCTGTTGCAATTGCTGCTGTTGGTATGTTTGGGGATCAAATGACTGAAGAATCTGAAACACTTGACAATCTAGCTCCTTATCCAGCAGAGAAGGACCCTAGAAATAGGGGGGAAGGGGATCAATGACTCTTCTTCCTTGTTTTATGCCATATAGCAAGTACTCTTGTGTTTAAGACTATAGCCTGAGGGTTCTCTCTCTCTCTCTCTCTCTCTTTCTTTCTTTTTTTTTAACCTTCTACTAGAAACATCTCTTATTGGAGACATGGCGTTTGAAACCTAAGCTGAAGACACTGTTAGTTTTTCACAAAGACAGAGATGAGATGGATTGGTTAGCCATGTGACAGAGAAATGAGAACCTGAGCAGATGATACTGAAAACTGTTCTAATGGAAAAAAATGGAAGTGTTGGGTCCATGGGATCCAGGATCTATGCGAATATCTCAGAAATGGGGGCTGTGTAAAAAGAACATTGTAGCAGGTGCAAGGAAGATATGCTAAGGCTAAGCCCCAGACATGCATTGACTTCTTCCTCCTACTTCCTCTTTCCCCACAGCCCTCTGTTTATCTAGGGGCAGATGACAAGGCGTCCTGTAGCATAGGATTCTCCACATAGAATATAGGATATTTGGAGATCAGTCTGGGTGTGGCATCCATCCCATATAAGAGACCACACACAGAGGAAGGAGTGTGTTGTCCTCCAAAACACCGTCATTTTATATATCGAAGTCCTAATCTGTAGTTCTTCAGAATGTGACAAGGTTTGGGGATAAGGCTTCAAAGGTATCATTAGGGTGACTAATTCGGAGGGAAAAGCATGAACCGATAGAAGAGAAGGGTGGTTGTCTTTAAGCCAAGGGCTGAGAAGAAGCACAGCTGTCTCCTTGATTCTGCCAGAATCATGGTAAAATTCACTTCCGCTGGGAAGCAACCCATGCTGATGTTCTTAACTATGGCAGCCTGGCAAGCCAGTGCAAGGAGGCCACACGTTCATGTGTGTTTCAGTTACAGTGTTGCCTCTTGAGACTGACACTGAAGCTGCATGTGCTGCGTCACTCCTGTGGATGGAAACCTCATCTATTCCTATTTGAATTTCTTCCTCTTGTTCTTTCTTCTGAAGTTCTAGGAGCCTCTTGCTATCTCCCTTGTATATAGAAAATATCAATTCATTATTTAATTTCAAGAGGCAGGTCCTTATCTGTGGTCCAGAAAGGAATGACTAGAAAAATATGCATGGGAAATGGCCTACTTGTCCCGACAAAGCAGGAAAAGGTCTCAGGAGCTGCTGCCCAGCTATGTGGTGATGGTTATGTGGTGGCAAATCCCCTCCACAGCAGATGCACACAGGTAATTTAGAGGCGAACTGCTACCCTGTCAATTTCCTGTGGCTGCAGCACAGCTCACTTGGACTGGGGAAGCAGGGACAGGAGGGGGAGCACCCTGTGTTTTCTCTCCATCTGTTCTTGCATGATAACAATATGCTATCCACTGCAGGAAGACAACACGGGATCCAGACTGGGACCAACAGGATGCTATTTTAGAATAGGAAATTATAATGCTAGACCCTGGAGGGAAACATAGCAAAACAAGGTCTTGAAAATACAATTAGTGTGTCCAGTGGTCCCATAAGTTAATAAAAAGTGGCATTTAGCTACGTTAGAGCAATAGAACTCAAGGCTTGACTATGGGATGTCCCATCTTCATGGCTTTGGACAAGTCATTTTTTTTTTATTCTAGAAACAGTATCTTTTCTCTCCCAGCCTAAGGGGAGGGGTAAGTATCTGTTATTGATATGGGGCCAAGGTAGGGGTACCTCTGAACTGGTACTGTGAACACAGATGTGATTGTTTTTCACAATCTAAGGCTATGCAAACAATTGGGGGGGGGTGAAGTACTGTTTCTGACCCCTTTGACTACATCAATGCAAAACATCATTCTTCACTAAGTCAGTGATTAACTAATTATTAATATTCTGGTTTCTTTTCATGTTAGAGGAATTGAGAAGACCTAAGACCTGGAATGGAGGTTTCTCCCAATTATAAATCTCCCATATCTAAGGTATTTCTTTCTCATGATTCTTTGAACATACTTGTTCATGCAGATGAGCCTTTTTAGCTTAAATTTATTGAGACATAATTTGTATATAAAGTTCACCTATGTTATATTTTGTGCAATATGACAAATATATGTAGTTTGAAATCACCTCTATGTGTACAGGGTAATCTTCATAAAGAATGATTTAAACATTTTTCCTTTCGGTTTTCTGAAATGGGTAGAAGGTTCTGGATTCCAGATTAGGGAAGCTTTGTGGCTATACACAAGGCAAACATGGCTCTCAAGAGTCAGCTCTCCCCAACTGGTATTCAGCATCTCAGCCATGGAGTAGGTTAGTAGGTTACGGTGTTCTAGTGGGAACGAAAGAAAGGGATTCCCCAAGAAGACTGAAGATGCCAGTACTGAAGATGTTCAGATGCCAGACATGATCTGGGACCTTCTGTATGTTCTAACAGCAACCTATTAAGTAAGGTCTACTTCTGTTTCTATGCATGATGAATTGGAGGTATCACATGTGTTCACATTCCTTGCTGATGAAATACCTGTGATAACTTTGATAACTTAAAGGAGTAAATATTTATGTTGGCTTACAGTTTCTAAGGTCTCAGTTCCAGGTCAGGTGGTTCCATGGTTTGGGCCTGAGATGAGGCTAATGATGGTGCTAGAACTGTGTGGTGGTTCCTTGTGACAGCCAGGAATCCAGGACAGTGCAAGGGTGGAGTGAATAGCACAGTGGTGTGAGTGTGGCATCGTCACCCTAGCTGCCAGGAAGCAGGAAGAGAGACAGGAAGGGCTGAGTTTCAAGTTTTTCTTCAAAGACCTCTCCCCATTGAGCTGCTTCTTTCAATGATCCCATTGACAGAAGCTTTCACTCTCCCAGACCTTTAGCCCTTGTCTTTGGAGCATCTGTCACATTCAAACTGCCACAGGAACTAATTTTGGAGTAGTCAGTAGTATTTCTTGTGCAATGTAGCCAGTATCATAGCCAGGGTTGGAAGCACAGCTTACCCTAGAGCCTGGTCTCCTGCAAACGACGAGAAACAAGGGTGGGCTATTCCAGGGAAGACTGGAGACATGCCAGCAGGGAAGACCTCACAACTTAGGTGGTAGACCCCTGAAGAGAGGGGTCCTGCCGTGACAGCTGACAGCGGTAGGTTAAGCCCTTGTGCTCCTTGCTTTAGGCTGGTGGGAAGCTAGCCAAGAATGCTGGAGCTTATATATTTAGCTGGCAAATTGGAGGAAGGCCTGGAGTAATATTTAAACTAAATTTTCACATGTTTTTAAAATTAAGTTATTCATAATTAAAAATATAAACTTTCATTTTAGAGCAGTTTGCAAAGGATAATTTGTACTCATGATTCAAATCCCTCAGCTGAGTTAATATACTCAAAAGTAGGACTCTTCTCCTCGTAAACCATAATCTCATTCCTGCGAGTGGAACAGGGCAAGGAGAGTACCTGCCGAGCTGACCAGATGTGCTAGGAATGTCAGTGTTTTTTAGTTTCTCATATTCTCAGTTGGTATCTTTGGCGCATAACCCGAGGTTTAAAAAAAACACAAGAAGTCAGTGTTGCCAGAGTTTAAGCTAACGTAGCTGCTGAAGAGACGGCTCAGTGGATAAAGCCCAGAAGTGTGAGGACTCGAGTTAGATGCCCTGCTCACACATGGCCTTAGTTGGGGTCTATTGCTGTAATAAAATGTCCTGGGATAAGCAGCTAGGTGGGAAAGAGTTTATTTTAACCCACAATTTCATGTTACAGTGCAGCGTGTTGGGGCCAGTTTCAGAGGCAGGAGTGTGGGACAGCAGGTCACATCATATCCACAGTCACAGGTAGTGAGCAAGGAAAGCATACATGCTCCTCTACGTTCTGCTTGCTTTGTTTAGTTTTGCACGGCTCAGGATCCCCTGTCTAGAGAGTGGTGCCACCCAGAGTGAGAAGGTCTTTCGCCTCAATTAACTAGTCAAACTAACTCCCTACAGACATGTCTACAGGCAAACCTGATCAATGACCCTGCCCCATAGAGACGCTCTTCCCCATAATTTTTAGATGGTGTCCAGTTAACAAATAAAACTAACCATCCCACACCGAAGTTCTGGGTGGGCAAAGCAGCCACCAGGGATCACAGCATTTGGGGTGCAGAAACAGGATCCTCTGGCTAACTAGACAAGCTGAAGTTGGAAAAGTCTGAGTTCTGCAAGGGAACAATCATGGGAGATACCCAGTGTCAACTTTGGGCCTCAGCATGCTTACAGACACATGTCCATGTGTCCATAAAAATGTATACCCACACATATTTGAACACCCTTGCACACACCCCAAACATACACACAGTAATACAGTGAAATATAATTCTTACGTCAATAGTATGCTAATAAAAAGCAACCTTAAAATATAATGCTGGTTGTATCCTTACCTGGTCACAGCTGTTCTACTCCGTGGCTGGGCCTCAACAAATTCCTTTCGCTCTCTCAGGCAACATCAGCAGGAAACAGTGGAGCCTGAGAGGCCAAAATTAAAAACACAACAATTCAGAAACTAAATGCTCACTAGATTCTGGTGACTAGAACTGCAACCCACAAAATGATAAGCAAGATGGTAAGTTAAACCTAAAGCCAAACCTGACCTCGAAAAATAAGAGATTCAAATAGTGCTGGTGTCTCCTTTCGTGGGAGGTGAAATGTCTAGCACATTGGTTGTTTTCTTGTTGATATGAAAAGAAATGAAGAAAGGAAGGAGGGAAGGAAAGAAGGAAGGAAGGAAAGAAGGAAGGAAGGAAGGACAGAAGGACATGTTGGCTTACACTTTGGAAAAGCAGTCCATCCTGGCAGGGAAGGCAAGGTGGCCAGGCAATGAGTGGCAGGACAGTGGAGGGCTAGTCACCTTACACATGGAAGCAGAGAGCCAAGAGAGGTAAATGCTGGAGCTAGCTCCACTTGCTTCATTATTTTGTGTGATCTGCTACATTCAGTGTCTCTCTGTAACTGCTCTCACAGACACACCCAGCAGCTTGTTCCCAGGTAGCTCTAACTCCTTCAAGGCTGAAAATGAAGATTTTTATTCTCCAAATCGTCTTTCTATCTTGGAAACCTCTACTCACCGACAGGAGCCGTATTGAAAACACTTGGATGTCCACACACAGCAAACAGAAAATGCCCCCAACAGCAACTCTTTAATCTCAGAGATTGCACAGATCACAGAATAAATAATTAAACATAAATCATAAAGCTACAGAATGATAGGAAATTTTAGGAAAAAGAACACTTTTAAGATTTAGGGCAGAATTATGAAATCAAAGGCATGACCCTAAGAGGGAAAAAATATAATTAGACCTCATTAGCATCTGACTCCTTGGTTGTGAGGAGGCATATGTGATGGATGAGAATAAGGAGAGAAAGATGAATGAGACAATATTTGTAAACCTCATAGTCAACAAAGGACTCACATCTAGAATGTGGAGCTTTCTGTTAGAAAGCCACACAGATCAGAGAAAATGGACAAAAGATATGAGGAGACAGTCTACTGAAAAGTATGTACTTGTGACAAACAAACAGGCAGGTGTAGAAAATAGAACAGTTAGACTGCAGTCACTGCCAGAGACAACCACATACTTATGAGACTGGCTACTACTTAAAAGATAACAAGACAGCAAAAGCTTGTGAAGACTGGAGGAAATCGACCACTCGTAAATTGTTTGAAATGTTAGATTGTGCCACCATTGTAGAAAATTATTTGCTAAATTTTCATAGAGCTAAGCCTTCCTGGAATTATATGATTCAGAGACTTCTCTCCAGACAAATAAACACTTATGTTCAAATGAAAAGCATCAGAGTCACTTTACTTACACACCATAGTCACTTTACTTGTAATAGCCAAGGTATCTTTGGGCAGGAGGAGGTGAACAGAAAACGCATAAGACACTGGTTATTTTTTTCAGCAGGAGCAGAGAATGAACCACTAACACAAATAGATGAACTTTTAAAGAAATGTTTTCAGTGAGAACTCCAGTGAGCTGATTTCTGTAGCATCACTGTAGAATCTCATCCATATACCATTCTTGAGGTGATAGTATCAGAGATGTAGGTCCCCTAATGGTTGCCTGAGGTTAAGGGTAGGGATGGGCATTATGAGCTGACTGTGTCTCCCTCAGACTCACATGCAGGGTCCTAACAGTGGCATCTGGAATGTAGTCTTATTTAGAAATGGGATTGTGGCAGAATTAATTAGTCAGAATGAGGTCAGACTGGACTAGGGACTAGCTAGGTTCCCTCATGGAGTCTGAATGCCATTCTTTTAAAGGTGAAATGTAGATAAACAAACATACAGTGAGAATTCAATGTGGAGATAAACAGAGAGCAGTATATGGGCAGCAAACCAGCAGGAACTAGAAGGAATATGGCCATTGCCAGAACTGCCCCAGGAGAAATCAGCCTTGCTAACTGTCCTGTGGATGTGGGCTGCCAGCATCCAGAACTCTCTGGTGATACATCTGTATGTCAAAGCCACCCAGTTCATGGTGCTTTCCTATGACAGAAGGTCGAGGGAGGGAATCATGAATGCCTATCGAAAGGGTAGCAATGTGCATAATGCGTCCCCTAGGCATTCGGCCATATGCTGCCATCACTGTGGTCCTGAGAATGAAACCCATGACTGGTGGCACCAACTCCTTTCAGCTTTTCAGAGTTCTTGTGCTCCGTCTAAGAACATATTTCAGTTATTATTTCTATGCTGGTTGAAATTTCTTACATTCATTTCACTTTTTAAAAAATATGGTTGTTTTGCCTTTCCCAAGTTCTTGAAAAGCTTATGCTGTCATGCAATGGACAACCCTACTGATGGCACATAACCATAAGAGAGCAGACATAGTACGTTTTGGAACATTATCAGTACTTGCACAAGTAAAGGGGAACTGCTGTCACTCCTGAGTCTCTCCTGTTTATTTCTGTTACTGTCTCAGCCCACACTTCTAAGAGCCAAGAAGACCACACAAAGGAATACTTTCACAGACCTGTGGTGACACTGTTGGGAAGTAGTGCAGGATAGTATCTTCTAGCTGCCTTGCAAAGCCCAGGAAGGGGAGTATAAACCAACCACAGCCATTGCATGACCCAATCACAGCCCTGCCTCTGAAATGGGTCACCTAAAGTTTCCTGATGCTTGTTTTGGCAAAGCAGTGTGGCATAAACTATTTTGAATGGCTCCTGTGTGGCTTTAGGAGCTGGGGCAGGAGTGTCTATGTCAGGCCATCCTACAGGTGCACGTTACGGATCTGAAAAGGGTCTGAAGAGGGTAGTCTGTCTGTCTGTCTGACTGATATTCCTTTTGCTCAAGGCAGCAGGGCAGATAAGGAGAGTCTAACAGCTGCTAAGTAGGGAGTCTTTCCAACCCCCGAAGTGTTTGTTCACAGGAACGTGGGCCTAAGGAGTGCCTACAGCATATCCTTCAAGAAGTTATCGCTAGCACTAATCATGATTTTAACAGACTCTGACAGTGATTTAACAGCACTTAGCTTCTGCCCAGTGTCCTAAGGAGAGGTGGTGCCCTTCATCTTTATCAGCGTGAGACCCAGGAAAGGAGGTAACTAGATAAAGTTGTGTCCTTTCATCCTTTCATTCCCTCTCTTATTTTCCATGTTTGAAGTGCATCACAGCTTGGGCCCTATATAAGCGTTGATCTCCCTGCTCTCTTTTGTCAGTAAACTTGAGGAAATAAATGAGAAAGTGAACCAAGGTGGAACCAGACATAGGGTCACTTTGTGTGTGCGTGCGCGTGCGTGCATGCGTGCGGGCGTGTTTTTAGTATGGTTGGTAGAACTGATGCTTTCTGCTTCATCGACAGTGGAGGGGCAGGTGTAGAGGAACAGACATTCCTGACCAAACATGCTAAAAATATGTTCCTCAGAGGAGTAACTAACTGGTCTGTAGAGATTCTGAAATCTCCACAAAAACTGTCCCTTACATCATCATTATGATGCATGAGACTGCGCTTCCAAATCCCCATTTGGACATAATTTCTACCACAACTTAGAGGAGACTGAGGTACAGTGGAATCAGAAAATGAGATATAGTACGACCCACCTTACTCTAAAGCCACCCAGTTTCTCTGCAGTCAACTTCTTTATCTTTAAAATGGGAATAACACTTTTCTTTCCTGCATTGACTGAAGAACTACGTTGAAGAGAAATACTGTGCACAGGGCTGCTGGTGTGTAGCTGTGTGCAGGGCAGACACTCAATAAATGTTACTTCCCTTCTGCCTTCAGCTCATCCGGAACCGAGTAAAGTCCTCTGACAGACCAGTTTACATGAAGGTCACTGGAATGAGGGCAATTGGCTTCCATAGGCCTAATTTATCTCCAGTTAATTACTTATGGATTCTTGTGTGGTCAGGCTCCACAAGAGGTGTCAGTTAACAGAAAAAGGGGTGAGTGCCAACTAATCTCAGGGAGGGATCCCTCCAGGGTCTTCCTGGACCAGGCTCATGAGGGATGCCTTTTCTAGGTGTTACAGTTCTTCAAGGATGCCAATAGACATACTAGTGTGGATGGGGTAAAGTCAGGAGAGCACAGCCCTACACAAAAAATGCAGCAGCTAAGGAAGGCTGAGAGCCGGAGAAATGCTCCTCACTAGGGAAGAGCACCGATTGGTCATCAGTCGCAAAAACAGCCACACAAACAAAATATGGACTGAGAAGGTTATACTTACACATTCAGGAACGTACACACACACACACACACACACACACACACTGAAAAACAAAAGCCATGAATTTGAAAGAGAACAAGGAGGAGTATATGGCAGGGTTTTGAGAGAGAAAGGGAATGAAAAATGGTATAATTATGCTGCAACCTCAAAAATTAAAAACAAAAAGTAAAAAGGGATGTTGTTGTTCTTGTGCACATTTGGAAGTGTAAAAAGTAATGGTCCTTCATGTAGAAGCCTTAAAGTGGGGTGCCAGTGGATTTTAGGAATGAAAGTGCGCTGCTCCTCTGGATCTTGTGGCGGTTACTGGAGTGTCCGGGGTTAAATGGGACTGGAGGAGCCCGGCTGCTGCTGCTTTCTTCTTCTTTGAAAGATTTACTTTTATCTGATGTGTGTGTGCGCGCGTGTGTGTCCCTGAGTGTCTTTGCATCACTTTCATGCTGCTGTGCATAGAGGCCAGCAGAGAAGGACAGGTCCCTTAGCACTGCAGTTATAGGTGGTTGTGTACTTCCCAAAGTGAGTGCTGAGAACTGAACCTGGGTTCTCCGCAAGACCATCAGGTGTTCTTGACTGCTGAGCCATTTCTCCAGCCTTCGAAGTTCTTATGTCTAATTCTAAAGGGCTGAATATTAATTCTGCCTCTGACTAGCTCTATGACCTTGAATAGTAACTCAGTTTAATTTTTTTTGGCTTCTTTATGGGAATAACAGAATATCTGACTACAGAATTGGATTGAGGATCAAACAAGTTAATGTAAAGCAAAGCCATCAGATGAACCATGCCATGCATGACATGGAACAATTCTTATAGAAATGTTGGCTGTTATTGTTGTTTTAAGCATGGAGAATCTGATAAAACAAAGTTGGCTACAGGCAGCCATCTTGCCTCTGAGTACTTATACAGTGGACTGTGTCAGGGGACATCCAGGGAGGAGGCAGTAGCTTGTCATATTATATGTAATTGCAATAGTTCCAGATTGTTAATATAGGTAGCATGAATACCGACACTTGGAGAGAATAATGCAATAATCTAACTGAGGATCAGGGACATAGATGAAGTGACCCAGGGTATGCAATAGCCCAGCTAAGCCAGGTGCAAGTCCATCTCCAGTACAGCAAGAGCATGCAAGGTAATGAGGCCACTGGCTGAAGGTTAAGCATAAAAGCTACAACCATATGGGGATGTTGAATGAAAACATGGGCTATTACAGAGAAGCCACTGTGGGCATACCACTGATTCGGAGAGAGAGGCTGCCAGGATGGTTCTCCCTTTCCCCCACCTTCCAGTCTCCTGTGGCATCTTCTACTGGCCAGCCGAGCTGTAGATGAACTGAGAAGAGCCAATAGGCCCAGCCTCCTACATAGCAAGCAGAGCAAATGCAGGATGAGGGATAAAGGACAAAGAGCCCCAGGATTGTCAAAGTCCATCACTGCTATCAGCATAAAGATGCATTTTATTCTCCAGTTTACAGACACAGCTATTGGGTCAAGGGAAGTTAAGACAATGATTCAGATACTTAGAGCTGGTAAAGCAGCAGAAGCAAGAACAGAATCCAAACTTAAAGCCCACATCTGTCTCTACTGGAGGCATCTAGACTCAGTTGTTCCTACATGCGCTCTGTTCACATACTGAACCACATGGGCTGTGGGGACCTAGAGAGAAACTGCCCTCCAACTCTGGCTGTCCTCTGAGACTCACAGGGTGATTCTTGCTTGGCTTGAAGAGGCACCATTTTAGTGGTAAGACTTCAGACATTGGCTGAGGTAGAGGACATCCACAGGACCTCAGAACCTTTTAGAGTTTCTTCTGTTTAAGCTGTAGCCCAAGGCTTTGATCACATTAGAAACCAAGCCAGGCATATCAGAACTGTACTGTGGGAGCTTTGAAAATGTTACTTTCTTTATCCCTGGAGATTCTGAATCAATGAACTATGAGGGACCTAGGAATTTAAAATACCTGCTTTTGAAATTTTCTTAATGATTTTGAAGCCTAGTCCTGGTTGGTCCATCTGCTCTGATGGTCTGCACGGGTGGGCACAATTTACCTTGTTTGAATTAAGTTCACTGTTTAAAGGTCATATTAGCATCCAGGCTGCTGCAGCATCTGATGTGAACATAGGGGAAGGCTGGGAGAATTTTCAAATCCTAGAATCTGAACTAGTCTCTCTAGCATGGGCTAGAATGGCCCGGTAGGAACACATTATTAAACTCTTACACAAACAGGCAGTTCTCTGTCTTGAGAAGAAGAAACTCTGTGTCCTATTTCTATTTTCTCACTCCTTAGTCTTCCAAAATTTTATATTTGCATTTAGGAGCCAGGGAAGGCTTTCCACCAAGAGGCTCTGCTTGGAACATGAAGACATCTCACTGAGTGTCCCAGTCACTCAGAGTTCTTGTGCTTGCCTAGCATTGTGGGACTAAAATTCAAACATGGAGATGTAGGAGGTAACTCATGCAGGAATGTCTCTAAGTAGGAGCCATACTTGCAAATTGTTAAATAATATAAAAATATAAAAGTCAAAATTAAATTTTACCTTCTCACAAATGAACTCTTTGAGTGCACTGTAGAATGAATGTTCTGTGCTTAAAACATGGATGAAAAATTTCACCCCCTAGCATTCTGATTAAATTTTTATAGGGTTGGGTTTGATTACTGCCAATTTTAACATTCCTAAGGTGATTCTAATAAATCAGTGAATTGAGAAGTATCAAACATGGTTAAATTTCTACTTCATACCATGATGTTCTTTGTTACCAAGAACCTATAAGGTGGGATTTGTATCTGGTACATAAAGGCTATGTGACTGCAGGCATTTAATTTCTGTAATCCAATCGTGTGTACTAAGTACGCATGTAGACTGGAGAGGGATGCAAAGAGAGGCGGGGTTGTTGGCGAGAAAGCGTTGTCTATAGAAAACTTAATTAGTTATTATTTGTGTGTGTATGATGTGTATCTTGCTGAGTTTGGGTGTATACACATCCATGCTGTATGTGTGAAGGTCAGAGGACAACCTTCCGGAGTCTGTTTTCTCCTTCCATCACACATTCAGGTCACGAGGCTTTTGCCGTGGGCCTCATTACCTGCTGAGACATCTCACCACCACTGTGGAGAATTTAAAACTATATCAAAAGTGAGCAAAAGCCAATTTGATTTTTGTCTTCACCACACACTGGTAATTTAAAGTGATGTTATGGTAGCACCCTTTTATGGTTTCAGCTCTCCGTGGTTTATCATCCGGGGCCAACGGTATAAAAACAGTAAGTGGGAAGTTCCAGAAATAAACAAGTTATAAATTGAGTGTAATTCTGAGTAGTGATGAAACATTTTACCATCACATATGTCCTGCCAGGGATGTGAACAGTCCATTTGTCCAGCGTATCTTTGCTGTATACACTACCAACCCCTCAGTCACTTAGTAGCAAACTGTGATCAATGCTTCTATCCAAGTAACCTTCACTTTACTTATTGCCTTCAAAGTACCAGCCTATGCTAATAATTGTATTGTAGTATGTTATTATAACTGTTTTATTTTTATTATTTTGTTAATCCCTTAGGGTATCCAACTTATAAATGAAGTGTTATAGGTATGTGTGATTAGGAAAAGTACATAAGGTTGTGTGTTACCTGTGTTTTCAGGCCTTCACTAGAGGTCTTATGATGTCTCTCCTGTGAAGAAGGAACAATGGATGGTTGTGGCAATGGTATTCTTTTCCACAGAACATACTATCATCCAAACTTTCTCCTTCTAACCTTGGTCTGTCTTCATTCTTTTCCTTATATTGTGCATATGCTGGAAATAGGCAGGATTGCATTTTCAGCAAATTATCCTTGCCTTCATCACTTGCCTTGAGTACAGAAAGTCATCACTTTTCTAAGGCATAATTTCAGAAGAGAAAGATGAAAGACAGACTAACAATAGGTATTCAATTCTGGTTGAAATTATGATTTATGAATTTCTGTATCACCTGACCTTATTCATACTAAGATCACTGCTTATCATAATTTAACATTCTTCAGCACTGTGCAGTGAGCACACACCACGGTCTCCTTTAATTTGCATCACAACTCCCCTGGTAGAACCTGTATTTGTCCTTGTTTGACAGATTGCAGAGCGAGCACCTGCCCCCACTTAAGGACAGAGGGTAGTAGTCTCACCAACTGCACTGGGCACTTTTCAGGTCTTCATGTCACTTGGAGAAGTCTTTCCTGTGTCTCTACCCTTGAAAGCCCTGGTGTCAGCTGATACCTGTACCTCCTCTGCTCCTTCTCACCAAGTCTGGTCCTCTGTAGCCCAGGCTAACTACTTTGCCAGACAATACCTTCCAGTTGATGTTTCTGCTAGAACCTGTTCCTGTCTGAAGTGATGCTCTTGTAACTTTCCATCTCCACCCACAGACTTCCACCATCTCCGGCCATGTGCTTCCTTTCCACACAGAACCATTTGCAAGAGGCATTTATTTTCTCCCTCATTATCACAGTGGCCATTACAACTGGCTTCTTAATTCATAGCCTCTCTAATCATCATGACAATTATGGTTAATTCACAGCAGCTCTTACTGTTAGATTATTATTCATTTATGCAGTTTCATTTTTAATATGATGATGGCTTTAGCCAGGGCATCCCAGGTCTCCATGGGCCAATGGTACTGCACTGTGCAATATGGTGCAATCAAAATAGCACAATCTTCCTATGACAAAAACCAATATATGATAATAAAAGGAACTGAGAAAAAAATTTCTCCTAATTTCAACACTCTTGCAAAACTGCTTTAATTTTTCCCATGCTTCTTTCTAAATGTGCAAATGTTTTTGTCCTGTAGTAATTATAGTACGGCTACGGTTTGGTGGATTTTCTCCCCTTTCCCTTAACCCTAGTCTAAATGCTGTTGTTCATGTTGTTTTACTGTAACTATACTTTTCTTACTATGTATTTTTGTTTGTGCTGAAACTCACTATATAAGCAGGCTGGCCTTAGATCCACAGAGACCCACTGCCTCTGGCCCCTGGATGCTGTGATTAAATTGGTGTGCCACCATGTCTGGCTATTCATGTGGGATTAGAATTTGAGTCTCTTTTCCCCCAGTCCTCTCCCTTCCCACGCTCGTTCTCCCCCACCTGATTCCCACCCTAGTTCTCCTTCCCACCCTCTCTCCTATCTGGTTTTCTCTCCTCATCCACTTTTTAAAAATAAATTTATTTATTTTTATATCAATCACAGGTTAGGTTTTTTGCATCCCATGCGTATTCCCCTCCCTCACTCCCTCCCACCCTCCCCAACCCTCCCTCATCTCCTCCCCGCCCCCTCCAAGTCCACCAACGGGGGAGGATCTCCTCCTCTTCCATCTGACCCCAGATCATCTTGTCTCCTCAGGGCTGGCTGCAATGTCCTCCCCCGGGATCTAGCCAGGCTGTTACTCCCTCGCATGTACCTCATCCACTTTTGATGTCTATTTTATTTCTCCTTCTGAGAGAGATTCAAGCATCTTCCCTTGGGCCCTCCTTGTTACTTAGCTTCTTTGGGTCTGTGGACTGTGGAATGGTTATCCTGTACTCTATGGCTAATATCCACTTATAAGTGAGTACATACCATGTGTGTCTTTCTGTTTCTGGGTTACCATTCTGGGATAACATTTTCTAGTTCCATCCATTTGCCTATAAATTTTAAGATTTCCTTTGTTTTTTTTTAACAGCTGAGTAGTATTCCATTATGTAAATGTATCATATTTTCTTTATCCATTCTTTAGTTGTGGCCACCTCCTATACCCGGGGCAGACTTTCAGGAGAGGGGGGAGGATACCAATCCACCCACAAAACCTTTGACCCCAAATTTATCCTTCCAACAAGGTGTGTAGGAAAAAAGATGGAGCAGAGATCGAGGGAAGAGCCTAACAATGACTGGCCCAACTTGAGACCCATCCCATGGGAGAGAGCCAGTCCCTGACATTAAGGATACTCTGCTGTGCTTGCAGACAGGAGACTAGCATAACTGTCTTCTGAGAGGTTCCACCCAGTAGCGGATCATAAAGGATGCAGAGACCAACAGCCAAACATTAGGAGGATGGGAAATCTTGTGGAAGAGCTGAGAAAGGATAGAAGGACCTGGAAGGGACAGGAACTCCACGAGAAGACCAACAAAGTCATCTCACCAAGGACTAACGGGGGGTCACAGAGACTGAACCACCAACCAAAGAGCATGCAGTGACTGGACCAAGGTCCCCTACATATATGTAGCTGATGGGCAGCTTGGTCTTCATGAGGGTCCCCTAGAAAGTGGAGCAGGGGCTGTCTCTGACAGGGACTCTTTTGCCTGCTTTTGTATCACTTTCCTATAGCTGGGCTCCCTTGTTGGGCCTGTGCTGGGGTGGTTGGTGGCAGAGGAGTGGGGGGGGCATGCTCCCCTTTTCTGAGAAGGGGAGAGGAGATCAGGGGAAGAGGGTCGGAGGGCAGGACCAGGAGAGGAGGGAGGGGTCTGTGATACATATGTAAAGTGAATAAAAAATTTAAAACTATTAATAAAAAGAAAAAAGAATTGAACTTCTAGTAGCAAAACCTTTAGTGTATCCACATGGTGCTCTGTTGGCTGTCTGAGCCAGGCTGAAATGTAACTTGCAATGTTGCAATTGTTTCATGAGGGTTTGGCAAGCGACCAGCAGAGAAGATGTATATATATAGAGGCCTAGCAGAACCCCGGGAAAAGCAGTTTCAGTGCATGCTCCCCTTATTTCATCAATTCTCAAACCGACTCTAAAGATCTGTCATTGATCAATGGCATGGAGTAGAATAGTTCGGTTGTTGAGACTAAGATAGAAATATTTCTTTGTGTTACTGTTATAAATGTGTGCTTGACATCACTGAGCGTCCCTAGGAGGCTATGACATCACTGAGCAGCCCTAGGAGGCTATTCTTGGCCATTTTGCTGTGCCAGTCTGGGCAATGCCCGAAGGACAGCTGCTGGGCTTCAGACTTCTTGTACCTAGTCCAAAAACAAACAAACAAAAACCCAAAACAACCCTGAAGTGTCTAGGCTTTTAAAATGTCAACCTTCTGATTTTATTGGTTGCAATGTTAAAACTTTAAAATCCATTTCAAAAACTGGGATAGGAGTTAATTAGAACAAATTATATTGTTTCCCGTGTATGAAAATGCTATAATGACGCCCATTACTTTGTAAGCCACTTAACTGTAAACATTAACTGTTTTAATTTTAGAAAATAGTAATCACTACCCAAATGTTGGTATTCTATGTTTTTACTCTGCTATCCAGAGTCATGGCTTTTCATTTGTGCACCTGAAACACACTGTGTTAAGTTATTACCCTGTCAGTTCCCAGCTCATGCTCCAGGGCTGGGACATCGGGTCGTCCTCAGGCTTTACGATTGTACGTGAGACTGCAATGATCACTTTCATTTCATAACCGCTTTTCCTTTGTTTAAAAGCCTTCTCAGAATACATCCCAGGAGTGGGATTATGGGCTTACAAGGACTAAGCTTCTTGACAGCAGTGAAGCATTCAGGCAGCTTTCCAAGAGATTTGCAATGATTTACCTTCTTCCTTTCACATAGCAGGTGTTTTCCTCATATGCGTCCAGAGTAATCAATAGCAAGTATTTAAAGCTGTAAGGAAACAGACAGAAGGTAATTTTGCAAAACGAAAATACTAATGCACTTTTGTTCTGTCAAGTGAAGGGTCTGTGCCTTTCTCCCTCCCCACCTCCCTTGTCTTTCCTCTCCTCTCATCTGTTTCTCCTGTTCTTTCTCCTTCCTTCCCCTCTTCTCCTCATCCTTTCATCTCCCTTTCTATCCTCTACCTCATTTCTTCTTTCTTCTCAAGTCCAATCCTTACTCTAAGTTAGGGAAAGACAGCAAAAGTGAAGAAATGAATATGGTGTGGAATCAAAAATGAGAATAACCATAGGTTAGATCTGGGTTTTCATGATGATCCTGGGGCAAATGATGTGCAGACACACAGAGTGTAACAGCACCCATATAACAGCTAAAGGGTGAAAGATGTTCCCATTTTACAGATGTTCCCATTTTACTAAGCCTCAAGAAGTGCCACTGTGCCTTGACTAGGATCACATGACTGGTCATCTGTCTAGCTGAAATGCTGTCTCCCATCTTTTGGCCTCTGGCCTCTGTATCTAAGTGCTGTTTTTGTGCTATGTCTACTTTGTAAAAGAGTTTACCTATACAGCAGTCTTGGAACCAACCAATGTGGCAGCTATGGACCAGGCGAAAGGATGGTTATTGTAAGGAAACCAGCTGGCACTGGAAAGGATGGCATTGTAAAGGTTGGCATTGTAAAGGATGCTGCAGTGTCACAGAGTAGGTATTCTCTTCACAGACAGGACAGAGGATGGCACAGAGTAACTTGAGATGCTGGGCTTGGTATCAAAGCCAGGCTTCTAAAGCAGGAAGCCTATCAGTGGAGCACCTGCTTGAAACATCAATACAGAGAGAAACTGGAATCATGCACTGGCCTTGGAATCTTGGAAATCCTTCTTGTCTTTGCTCTCAGCTAAGCTCATTTTCTCTGAAGGGTCTTTCTTCCACTTTGTCCTGGCTGAAGAAGTAGCTTGAAGTCTCCCTCTGACTGTAGGGAGCATGCAGAAGAGCAGTGCAGAAATTCTTTGGCATTTCTGAACTTACATCATCTACTGTGTGCCCTGTGGCATAAAAAAAAGTGCTTCTGAATTTTCTTTGTTCTCCACTTTCATGTGGCCCAAAAGAGAAGCAAAAGCAAAAAAAATGCCATTTGAAGTCACTTTTTATGTGAAAAAAGTAAACAGAACCCTTTGGAGTGAGAGCTCTATCCCAGGAGCAGGATTAGAGTGATGCTGTCCTGACTGCCAGTGCCCTGGGTAGCCCTGCCTGCTGGGTAGCCTGCTGAGGGGAGGGATGCCGAGCTGGTCTACCCACCGTCAGTGCATTGCACGTCTTTATTCCATTCATGAAATTCTGTCCCTGGCAATTCTTTCCCATGAGTGAGTTGCTTTGAGCAACCTTTACAGAACTTTTAAAAATCAATTAATACACTATTAATCAGCTTAACTCTTGCCTTATGTTATGAATGGCAATGTCATGCTTTGAATTGATGGAGTGTGTGTGAAGAGGGAGGAAGGTGCTGATCTGGAAAGGAGCCCAACCAAGTCTCACCCTCTTGGGTCTAATAGAAGTTACAAGTTTTCCTACCAACCTTTTCCTTCTCTCCACAAATTCTCTCTTTCTCTCTCTTCCTCCCCTTTTCCCTCTCCCTCTCTCTCTTTCTTTTCTCCCCCCTCAATTATAAGAATAGTTTTGACTGCTTTTGTGGTCACTGGTTTCTCTTAAATAATAATTATAACCATAGGAGCTTCTTGTGCCCAAGTTTAATCATGCAACTCGTAGACCTTGTCTTTTGGATCAAGGAAAACATGTACCTTTATTCTTATGTCCCCAAGATCCAAGGAAGCACCCCAAGTCAACATCTATGGGAACTGGGCTAGACATTTTCCTTTTGGGGACTTGAACTGGGTATCATAATACCCATAAATTAGTACAGTTCTCATGCCTAGTCACAGAAGCTTCTTTTTGCAGTAGATAACACTTAATATAGAGACCCATGGCAGGTCAAACTGCACAGAAGAAGGAACAATGAAGTGTTCAGCCTTAAAAGGGACATTATATAATACCCTACCCTCCAAGGCTCAGGGATCATCACAGTAGAGGAGGCAGAAAGACCGGAAGTTGAGTAGTCAAAGTAGTTTCCAGATGTGACAGGCCCTTTGCTCACACGAACCATATTGATGCACAGTGGCTGTGGTTTCCTGCAGAAGACCAGCATAGGACCAAGCCAGTCAAAAAAGTCAATATAGATGTAGAAGGGATATCTTAGTTATGGTTTCTATTGCTGTAATAAAAACCACCAGGACCAAAACTGAGGAGGAAGGAGTTTATTCAGCTTCAACTTCCAGTTCATCAATGGCGGCAGTTAGGACAGGAACCTAGGGTTAAAATCTGGAGGCAGGACCTGACGCAGAGGTCATGGAAGGTGCTGCTTACTGGCTTGCTTCCTCAGGGTTTTCTCTGCCTGCCTTCTTACAGAACCACCAGCCTAGCCATTGTACCACTCACAGAGGGCTGGGCCCTTCCCCATTGCTCAGTAATTGAGAAAATGCCTTACAGCTGGGTCTCATAGAGGCATTTCCTCAACTGAGGCTCCTTCCTCTCTGATGACTCTAGTGTAAGTTGACACACAAAACCAGCCAGTACAAGGGACTCATGAATTCCCACCCCTAGATGAAGTGCAATTGGTATTTGACAGCTGCTGGGGGAGAGTCAGCGTTTTTTAGAATGGGATCCTCGGTACGTTGACCATATTCCAGTGGATGGAATACTCATGGATACCAAGATCACCAAGTAAACATATATGTGTATGTATGTGTGTGTGTACATGATCTTGGGAGAGGGATTGTAGGAACTGGGAGGAGCTGGAATGGAGGAGAACTGGTGGGTGGATTTAATCAAAACACAAACATGTTGTATATAAATATGAAAAATTTAAAAAATAAATAAAAATACTTTTATAACAAGAATGCCAGGAATGAATTTTATGTTTTAGGTGGTATGAAAAGTCAAGTAGAGTCAGTGTGTAAGAGAGACTGAGGAAGCAATTTCATGGGTCTGGTGTTTTCCTGTTATCTCACAACTATTGACTACAATGCAGCAGGATGGTCCTCTGTCTACTTACATCACGGACCATCAGATGCTGAGCAGTGTTTTCTGATCCTGTCCTTACAGCACTGCTATACTGGTGATGCAATGGGTTCATTGCACACTAGCTTAATTTCCAGTTCAAGGCAGCCGTGATCTGAAATGTTAGTTAGTAATCTTAATAAATAACATCCCACTCAGTTCTAAAAGTGTAGAATGCTTCCTGATTTTGAGTCGTATTGCAAATCTGGGCTGCATGGACACACCCGAGTTAAGACGGCCATTCTGCTGTCATTGTAGCTTCTTATTTGAGATTGCAGACCAGTTGACCCTGTGGACTCACTTGTCTGAGACTACATTTTGAGTTTGCTGCATGTGTTCCATTAGACGAGTAAAGAAATGGAATTAGATGCTATGATATGAATTTCACACACACTCCATAAACATTAGTTCTAAAAAACAAGTCTTGTTTTTCTGGGGGTGGAGAGATTGCTTGGAGGTTAACCACACTTGCTGATTTTGCAGAGGATCCTGGTTTGGTTACTAGTGGCCATATCAGGTTAGTGTGTAATTCTAGTTTTAGGAGACCTTGTAATTCTAGTTCTCGTAATTCTAATTCTAGAGGACTTGATGAACCCTTCTGGCCTCCATAGGCATGGAATATATGTGGTGCTCTTACAAAGAAGCTCATATACACATGGGCACACACACACACATATACACATGCACACACAAATAAAAATACATGCAAAATGAAACATACATCCCTTGTTTTCCTTCACCAATAAACCTCTTCTTGATGTCACCTATTTCAGTAAGTGACAGAATCTCACACCTACCCTAGCAGTAAAATTATAAGTCTCCCTACGATTCCCCACTCTTCACAGCCAAACAGGTACCGTCTTCTAAAAGTTTTAGAATATTCCTTGCAATTTCATTCTTCCACCCAGCTCCTCTGTAGAGTCTTTGTTTGGATTCTTGTTGCTTGGGTGTGTATTTTCAGGTTATAGCATGAAAGATGGAAACACCTCCCTGTTCAACTTCAGGCTGGTACTCTCCAAAACCTCAGACCCCAAAACCACATGGGATTCTATAAGTAGGTTCTTAAATAGGAGTGACATGTGGAATCTGAGAGGATCCTCACAGTTCTGAACTTCTACTTAGAGGGCATTTGAGAATATGAAAAACAAATAGACAAACCTATCGCTATGCACCCTCACATCAGTGCCAGATCTAGCCTAATCAGGAATTAATATTCTAAAACCAAGGACTCTTCATAGCACATGATGTTCAAACAGACAAACAAAAAGCAACTTCAGTGTTTCCCTGCTACCCAAGTGTGGTGGCTTGAGCTAGAAGTGTTCCCTATGGGCTCAGGTATTTGAAGACTTTGCCATCAGTTGATGGTGCTGTTTGAGGAGATGGTATGGCCCTGCTGAAGGAAGTGCCTCACTGTGGGTGGACTTGGAGAGTTCCTGGCCCTGCTTCACTTTCATTCACTCTCTCTGTTCTCTGTTTATGGCTCAAAATCTGTTCTTTCATGTTCTGCTCTTGGCACCTACTTCTGTGCTTCCCCTGGTCTTTCCCTCTGGAACCATCAGGGAAACTCTTCTGTAAGTTGCATTTTTTGCTCATGAAGTTTCATCACCAACAGAAAAGTAACTAGCAAATAAAAGTTTCAATGTAAGCGAAAATAAACCTTTCGTGAACTCACTGCAATCAGTACATATTATCAATTTTCCACCCTCCTTTCTTTCAATGCTGTATTACATCACAGTGAAAGGAGGAGGACCAGCATCTGAAAACACAGGAAGGCATTTCCATCTAATTCACGCTTGGTATCTCTTTGGTCTTGCTTGCCACTGTTTACTAATTTCTAACACACTGTCTTTTCCAATCTAAAGATGAAGGTGTCTGAGTTTTCTTTTCTTTTTTTCAGTGATAGAAAGTATTATTTTCTTTCTTCCCACTTATAAGTAAGATTTATTTTATTTATGTGTGTGTGTCAGGGAGTGGTATGTGTATATGTGTATGGATTCCTGCAGAGGTCAGGAATATTGGTTTCTCTGAAGCTGGGATTATGGGTGGCTGTTAACTACACAATATGAGTGATGTAAACCAAATTCAGATCCTCTGAAAGAGCAGTATGCACTCTTACTGATGAGCCATCTCTTCATCACACCCTATGTTTAATCTTTGAGAATTTTATAGATGAGTACAATGTAGGTAGCTCATCACTACCATTAACTCCTTCACCCACAATCCCTGCCTGGCTGCAGTCAGCATTGTGTGTATGCATGTGTGTGCGGCTGACTGGAGGAGACTTCAAGGTTTTGAGCAGTGTACAGTGACATCAAGAACCATATGCATTAGTGGTTTGCATGTTTCATCGCGCACTGTAGTCTCTGGAGAGTCTGTGAGGACACAGGTTGCTCCACACCCAGAATTCTAGCTAGAAGGTTCTGGGATGTGGTTATAGAACCTGTGTTTTTAACAGGTTCCCAAGAGCTGCTGATACGTTGAGGAATACAACCTCAGCTGGCACTTGCAAAGGACAGAAGAAGAGTAGTGAGCTCCAAGGCTCATGCTATTACTGTGTATGGAGCATCACAGAGCTAGAAGGGAGGGCAGTGCTTGTGTGACTTTGGAAAATGACTCGTCTCTGTCGATGGAGCCTGGCCAGTGTATAGTTTTGAATACTGCACTACTCTGATTCCAACCTCAGGTACAATGTTGCTGTTTTGATGCCAGTGAGATGCTAAAGGCCAGAGCCTATCCTTTAAGAGTAAGGAGCCTGATGCTCTCAGCGCTTTCCCTTGGTTGGGTCCCTTGGGAAGGTGGTGGTTATCAGGAGCCTGGAGGAAGCATCCTGATGTGGTGAAATGTGTTTCTCTGCTTTGTGCTTGCCTTCAGAGAGCTCCAGTATCTTTTCTGCCATCCCTTTTAGTCTTTTTTCCCACTTAATCCTACATGTCCCAGAAGAGGAAATAAAGAACATGATCACTGTAGCATTTTTCTCTTTATTTATCCCCTCAGTATTAGCTGAGTGACTCTCAGTGACAGAGCATGTGTGTGCATGAATGTGTGTGTGCATGTGGATTCCATCATCCTTTACTCCTCACAGCCAAAGGAGGTTTGCCAAGAGAACATACAAGTTCTACTTTATGTGCCTTACAGCCTCCTTTCTAGGTGAGAAACCCTTGTTGGTTTGTTAGACTTTGGACTCCTTCAGGTGAGTCCCATGTGTTCTCTGTCCTCTGAGACCAAATCTCATACATTGTCAGAATTTTTAAAAGTTGACGATAAATCGATTGCCATCTGTTTCTTAAAAATGAATTATGGTTAGGATGAGGGTTTCTACTCTCTACCCAGCCTTTCTCAGAGGTCAAACAGCAAATAGACTGCCTTATGCTTCAAAGCCAGGACTGTGTATTTGGGAGGCAGATGAAAGCACCTTCGTTTGGCTGGGAGTCTCTCCTCTAATTGCAATAGCTGTGTCCTGTGGAAGATCAAAGCTTTACTTTCCTTTCTCATGGAAACGAATTAATCAAAGAAACAAACTGCTCTTAATCAGCTGCCATGATTTTTTCCCTTGGACAGAATGGGAGTCTCTTAACTTCATCCTTAATCTGACTGTGGAACTGAACACTTGGTCTCACTTTGGTTCAACTGTAAGCCTTTTCTGGGAGTATTCAGTGGGATTAGGTAAAGGGCAAGCATCTTTGGGAAGGTAACTGTGTTTCTTGAATATCAGCAGGTAGTAAGATTTTTCTTTTCTGGTAAAAACCAGATAGTAACTACTGTAGGGTTTGTGGAACACAGGGCCTCTGCTTTAACTTTCAATTTCTGTCATAAAGAATAGACAATAGAGAAACAAATAGGTGTACTATCTTTTAATAGAACTTTATGTATTAGATCAGGTAGCAGGCTGGATTTGTTTCTTAGACTACAATTTGTTGAGCCTGCTCTAGCTCCAATAATGCTCCAAGTATGGGTTTACTGAGACTCCCACACTTTGCTTCCTATGATAAGCAGAGAACTTAGGGGAGTACAGACATTCAATTAGAAAGCATGTTTGATTTTCAATGAAGGGCTAATCTAACTATTTACATACAAACTGGAATTAAATCATTCTCTTCTGCTATAGTTTGGATATCATTTGCTTCCTCCAAGGATTTGGGTATTGAAATTTAATTCTCATGTGACCCCAATCTAAGATATGACACTGAGAGGCAGAGTCATGGAAGGTCATTAGAATTGGAAAAGTTCATCATGGAAGATCCACAGGATTGATTCTTGGTGGCTTTATAAGAAGGGAGAGATATGAAGGGATAGAGGTGTATAGAAAGAGGGAGAGAGAGAGAGAGAGAGAGAGAGAGAGAGAGAGAGAGAGAGAGAGAGAGAGAGAGAGAGAGCACTATACTGTTATCTACATACGTATATACAGACATGTCTCCTCTGTGTGACATTCTGAACCATATTGGGACTCTGCCAGGAAAAAGGTATCTAGTGTTCTATTACTGTGAAAAGACACCATGACCGTGACAACCCTTATACTTGGGGCTTATTTACAGTTTCAGAGGTTTAGTCCATTGTTATTATGGAAAACGTGGTGGCATACAGGCAGAGATGGTGTTAGAGAAGTAGCTGAGAGTTCTACATCCAGATCTGCAGGCTACAGGAAGAGACTCTGGGCTTGGCATGAGCTTTTGACACCTCAAAGTCCACCTTTCATGACACACTTCATCCAGCAAGGGCATACCTCCTGATCGTTTCAAATAGTGCCACTCCCCGATGACCAGTCACTCAAATCTATGAGTCTATTGGGGGGGGGAATTCTCATTTGAACACCACAGAAGGCCCCTGGGATGCTGGTCTCTGAGCCAATAGAACCACAGGCAATAACAAAAAAGAAGGTTCTCTATAAAGCACCCCATCTCACATATTTTGATAGAGTAACAAAAATGGACTAAAAATCTCTCTACTTCTGGTCTTAACCATTGATGTATTGTGAGGTAGCAAAGAGGGCTAAGCCAAAACACTCTTTGAGTATTAAATAGATGAACTTTACATGCTCAGGTATAGAATTGAATTATGATTCTACTTCCATCTTAAAACTTTGATGACACACAACATTCTATGTGCAGTAGTTTAAAATTACAGAAAAATAAACCATGAGTGTAACTTATCAACTAATAACCTTACCACTCTGGGAAAGAGCCTGAGGGCAAGAGAGAGACAAATCAGCCTATCAAAAAAGATGTCCGAAAACCATGTGGGTGTGTATAGTTCTGACTGTGGGCCTGAGGTCTGCAGACTCTGTGAAGTGTGGGTTGGCCGAAAATGAATATTTACAGTAAGTAGTCCCACAGATTTTGAGAGTGTGTTCCCTTAATGAGACGCAGTAATGGGGGCTAGAGAGATGGCTCCATGGTTAAGAGCACTGGCTACTCTTGCAAAAGAGCCAGGGTCTGTGCCCAGAACCACATGGTGTCCCACAGCCTCCTATAACTCAGTTCTAGAGGATTCAACACCCTCTTCTGACCTCCATGGGTACAACACACACATATACACACATTGTGCACAAACATACATTCAGGCAAAACACCCACACACTTATAATTTTTTTGGTAGAAAGATATATCACTTGTTTGTTTTGCTGTACATGGTGAAAATAAAGGGCATATATTGTTTTATAGGTTGTTCTACTGTTATTAATTTCTTCTTTCTGTTTCTGGAGTTTGTTTTCTTTTTAAATTTTTTTCTTTATGTATTTATTTGTTTATTTAATCATATTACACTCCAATCCCAGCCCACTCCCTCCTTGACTCCTAGTTCTACCCTTAGGCCACTTCCCTCCATCCATCCCCCTCCTTCTCAGAGAAGGGGAGGTCCCCAAGGGGTACCAACTTACCCTGGCATCTCAAGTCACAACAGAACTAAACATATCCTTTCCCACTGAGGCCTGAACAGAAAGTGCAGCTAGGGGAAAGGGATCTGGAGGGAGGCAACGGAGTTGGAAATAGCCCCTACTCCCATTGTTAGGGACCCACATGTTGACCAGGCTGCACATCTGCTACATATGTGCAGGGGGTCGAGATCCAGCCCATGCATGCTCTTTGGTTGGTGGTTCAGTCTCTGTGTGCCCCTGTGGGCCCAGGTTAGTTCACTCCATAGGTCTTCTTGTGGTGTCCTTGACCCCTCCAGCGACTTCTATCCTTCCTCCCACTCTTCCTGAGCTCAGCCTATTGTTTGGCTGTTGGTCTCTGCATCTGTTTTCATCAGCTGCTGGATCAAACCTCTCAGAAGACAATTATACTAGGTTCCTGTCTGCAAGCATAGTAGAATATCATTAATAGTAACAGGGGTTGGCTCTCTCCCATGGGGTGGGTCTAATGTTGGGAGAGTCATTGGTTTATCATTCCCTCAATCTCTGCTCCATCCTTACTCCTACACTTCTTGTAGGCAAAACAAATTTTGAGTGGAAGGTTTTATGTGTAGGTTGGTGGCCCCTCCCTCCACTGGAAGTCCCACTGGCTAAGCAGACTTAGGCTGTTTGAAACAGGTGTTGGTATGAAGGAGTGAAAGTTTGGAGTTATAAGAATGTCCATCAGACACTAAGATGTGGCAGTTTGCTCCTCTCCACCTGCACCTGCAACAAGATAGCTTGGCTGAGATGGACTAGTCACACCAGTAGATGCTAGTCACAGAGGAAGTGCTGATGGGGCCAGCCTGCAGGAGTCTGAGAGAACCCAGAGGGCCACAGCCTACTTTCCCATATCTTGTTGTCTATTTAACCAACACTGGGGTTGAGGGTTGAATGGATGGGTATATCTTGGCTTGCCAGTTAGCCAAATCTTTCTTCACTCAAAGTCTAGGAGGGAAAAGGGGACTTTGACAACAAAATGCAAGTATGTCAGCTGGGGAGAGAACTTACTTGCTTGTGTAAGCCTGGGATGCTGAGTTGATTCTCTCTCTCTCTCTCTCTCTCTCTCTCTCTCTCTCTCTCTCTCTCTCTCTCTCTCTCTCTCTCTCTCTCTATCTCTCTCTCTCTCACACACACACACACACACACACACACACGTATTAAAAAAACAAACAGCCATGTGTAGTGGTGTGAGCGTCTAATCTCAGCACTGGAGCCCAGAGGATCAGGGGCTGTTCATCAAGCTGAGTCAGTGGGTTTCAGGCCAATAAGAGACCATGTCTCAAAAGACAGGGTGGACAGCAACTGAGAACAACACTTAAGGTTTGCCTCTGGCCTCCATACACATTTGTGCACATGCATGCACACACTCTCCTGTGCCCCCAGGAACACACATACACACACACACACACACACACTCTTTCTTTTTGGCATTGTTTACCATGAAGAATAGTCCCTCAGTCTTCCCTCTTCTTGTGGCACGGCATGCACATCTGTCCACAGAATGTTTCGGTTAAACTGGCTGGCTCAAGCTTTCGTGACAGTTGTGTGTCATGTTAACGTGTTGCTTGACTAACATGTTTACATCAGCCTCTCTTACAGTCAACAGTGCAAGTCAACTCCAAGTCACTGGAAATGCCTTTTCTGTGCTCATAAAAATCCCAATTTTGAGACGTCAAAAGCAGGTGCCCGAGGTGAGCATAGTGAGTGCACCATCACTAACGGTTCCTTTGGAGTCTCAGAGAAGCTGGGTGCTAGAGTCTCCCTGATGTTCTGCCCAAGCTACAGCATATATTCAAAACCCATTCAAGGTGTCTTTCTGCAAAATAAAGTGATGAACTTTGCTTGGGGTTAATTTTAAGTCATGAAGCTCAGTTCAGTCTTTATGACATTGTTTCTCCCTGTCTTGTTTAAGCCAAAAAAGATGGTTTTCTACTGAAAAGAAGAAACTGCTACAAAATGTATTATTTTGTTGTTGCCGTCTGTTATTTCCTGTGGACCAGACTGGCTTTGGCTAGGGTGTGCAGTTGAGTATGGCTTCATGCTCCCAAACCCCCGCCTCCACCTCTCAAGTGCTAAGATTGTAGATGCTCACAGGCCTTCCAGCTCAGCAGAGCTTTAGGAATGGAACTCCCACTGATCAGTCCTACTTGAAGCTCATAAAAAGAAGTGGCTCCTATAAAGTTAGGCTCAAACCTGTAGCCATGGCCAAGGGCTTCTCTCAGAGACTCATGTCTAATGAATGTCAAGTGTTGGGGAAGTGTTTATTCCAGGCTTCCTCTATTCCGAAGCTTCAGCTCTCTGCTAAACGGAATCAGCAGAGATGGAAGCAGCCATACCAGCTTTACTCTGAACGAGTACCAGCCACAGACACCGGAGGAGTCCTTGAACCAGCTGGTAATGCTTGTCACCTTGGCGTGAAGGCTCTGTGAACCACCACAATCATGCTCTGCAGTAGTTCCCTCAGACATCACTGATTGTCTGGCTTGTAGAATCTGACTTCAGAACCCACATTGTATCCTTTGCTCCAATGTTCTGCTTTTTTCTCCCTTTTGTACAGACTTATGACTGAATACTATGATTTTTCTCCAGGAAGCACAATATCATTTCTGTTTAGTTTTCAAATTTTACATCAAATATTATATTCTGCATTAAAACATTTATCTCTTAGGAATGTCAGGCAATGCACATTTCCTAAAATATTTTGCACATTTTTCCTATGCAAAATAAGTCATAGGCATATTGCAGTTACTTCCTTTTTGCAGATTAAAAATCTGATTGGATGTTGGGCTGAAGAGAATAGAGCTTTTAGCCCCTCTGCCTTCTCCAAGCCTGACTTCCCTAAATACAACCTCAGCCCCAGGAACAAGAGAGGCATTGTGAGTGACTGAGTGTAGAGCAGCTTTTAAAAAAAATTATCCAAGATGATCTGGGGTCAGATGGAAGAGGAGGAGATCCTCCCCCGTTGGTGGACTTGGAGGGGGCGGGGAGGAGATGAGGGAGGGTTGGGGAGGGTGGGAGGGAGTGAGGGAGGGGAATACGCATGGGATGCAAAAAACCTAACCTGTGATTGATATACAAATAAATAAATTTATTTAAAAAAATTATCCTAGGGAAGAATGAGAGCAAAAACACCCTTCATGGAAGAGAATCAATAACCTGAAACCAAGTTTAGGTCTCCCAATCTATGTGAAAGGTAATTGCCCATACATTTCCTCCATTTTTAAATTAAAACAATTTTTAAATCATTTTTTCATTTAATATCCCAATTGAAGGCCCTTTCATCATATCCTCCCAATCTCACCCTCCCTCTCTCCCCCACCCCATCCCCTTTTCCTAGTCCCCTGAAGGGGGAGATCTCTTCCCTTACTATCTGACCCTTGCTTATCAACCCATTCAAGTCTCATCAGGACTGCCTGGGTCCTCTTCCTCTGTGTTCTGGCAAGGCTGCATTGTCAGGGGCAAGTGACAAAAGAGCAGGAAACCGGAGGTTATGTCAGAGACAGGCTGTGCTCCCCTTTTTAGGGAATCCATGTGGAGACTGAACTGTCTATGGGCTACCTCTGGGCAGGGGGTTTAGGTCCTCTCCATGGATGGTCTTTAGTTGGTACATCAGTTTCTGCAGGACCTCCTGGGCCCAGATTTGTTGGCTTTGTTTGTCTCTTTGGGGAGCTCCTGTCCTCTCCGGGTCCTACAAAGTGGTAGAAGAGAGGGAACAGGATGGGATCCCACCGTAGATGTCCTTGGAAAGGCTCCACCCAAGAAGGGATCAAGACAGATGCTAAAACTCACAGCCAAACTTTGGGCAGAGCACATTTCCTCCTTTAAATCAATCTGTACACTTGATTTTAACAGTAAAGAAACACAAAGTGTGTTTTGCATTGTCTGCTAGGGAGCTCAGAAGCTGTCCTTTAGAAAGGTTTCTCACTCACTCAGCCTGATCAAATAACTAGTTTCTGTCTTGGTCCCTCTAATTTGTAAACAAGCACCAGAAACTTGGTGTCTTAGAGTAAAAGGTATTTATATCTTAGAGCTCTTGTAAGGTAGAGCCTTGATTGAAGGTGTCTACTGGCTACTTTCTGTATAGTCCTGGGGGAGGTTCCTTTCTCCCCGCCACCACCCCCCACCCTCCTAGGTTTTTATGGCTGCGGGCTGATGACAGTCTGATGTTCTTTGTCAGCTGGATTGCTTTAGTCTCAGTTAACATCTTACCGTGATAATTTTCTTGTTTGGGTCTCTTTGGTTTTGCTGTGTTTACACCACTTTACTTATTGTCCTTGAGTAGATTTGGGGCCCAACCAATCAAGGATAACTTCATCTTCAACTAACTGCATTTACATAATCTCTAGTTCCAGGATCTGGAGAGATGGCTTATTGGTTGAAGTACTTGATATACCAGCATGAAAACCCGAGTTTCAACCCTAAGCACCCATTTAAAACGCCGGGTGTGGTGGCCATGCCTGTTATCTCTATTGGAGAGGTCAAGATTCCAATCAGAGACAAACAGAAGTGGGTATCCCCTGAGGAATATCATCTAAGACACTCTGGACTCTACAGGCACATACATCCATGCATCTCTGTATCCATGCATCCGCATGACCATATGAACACAAAGACACAGCACTCTAGTTTCAACTTAAGTTCATTTTTAAAATCCTATATGAACATGTATCAGTCTACAGTACTCATTGTAGCTCATATTGTTTTTCTCAGTATCTACTCCCATCTGGAATTAAATTTTTGGGCCATACATTTGTCCTTTTGTCTGTCTTGCTTGATTCTTCCTACTGCCCTCTCTGACATGATTTGAAAGTACAGTGTGTTAGATTTTTCCTTAAGACAAAATACCCAAGGAAAGCAACCAAGGAAGAAAGGTTAATCCGCATTTAAGATTCCTGTCCATAGCTGGGTGACTCCATGGCTTTGGGACTGAGATGAAGCAGAGTATCACAGCAATAAGTGTGTAGGGCAGAGAAAGCTAACCCTCTCATGGCAACAGATCATGGGGACAAGAATATGCCTTTCAAAAGCACCACCTCCCCCACAGTGACCTGTTTCCTCCAATAGGCGCCATCTTCTAGTGCCTCAGTCCTCTGTGAACTCATGAGTAGATCAGTCACTGCCTAACAGCCCCTCTAGCTGGGCACTAGGCTGTCAACAAGGGGCATTAAATACTGGGATTATAATAATGCTTCAGGACAACTGACACTATCCTAGATTATTCCAAGCTCCAAGTCTGCTATTTAGCAGGTACTTGAAAATATTTGTATTCAATTAATTCTTCAGCTGAGTTAAGAGACTAGTTTTACTAACTCACCCCAATTATAGTGTGCTCTTACCTTTGCTAAAATGTTTTTGGGGTCCGCTCACTTATCTATAACCAACCACTGGCAGTCCATTTGGGGAGAAGAGGTGACTAAGAATCTATAAACAAATTAAAAGCTATTATTTGGAAGCACAGGGTGTTCTCACAGATAAACAATGTCATATTAATAATCAGATTCCTGGCCATCTTGAAATGATAAATTCTGTTTAAAGACAATGAAAAAGATACATGAATAAAGAAAATTATAATATTTTCATGGTAATTCTTACCATTTGGCTGTGGAACAGGAATGCAAAGGTACCTGTAATGAGGTATGAGTTCCTATTCATCTTTTAGGCTAAATTTGCTCATTCATAATGAAAGAGTCATCTGCTTTGTGCCATGCCACCATAGACCATCCTGTCTATAAGGGAAGGTGATGAGGAGTTAGGGAGGTTGGGCGTGAATTCATGGCTGTTAAGTAATAAAAACCTCTACAACTTTTCAGGAATTTGGAGATTTGTTGTCCTAACTCGTGTCCCACCTTGGTCTGTGCACTGGGAACCATGTGCTCCTCTCAGCCTGCTGTTGTGCTTATTACATCCCTTAGCTAAACATCTGCAGCTGCCCTGAAAGAAATGGACCTGGGAAAGGGCAACAATTACAGCTGAGGTACTTATGCAAAAATGAGTTCAGAAGAAAGAAAAAACCCGAGAAAGTGAGAGGGAGGGTGTGAGACAGGGCAGTAGGCAAAACATCTGTTGTCTGCACTATCTTTTCTAGTCAAAGAGGCCACTTAGAGTGACACAGAGACTATTCTAGAATGCCCTTCAGTATGGCAAGAAGATTCTTTGCTTCATTCCATCCCCCTAATCCCCCTATCACTATTTCACCTTTTTTTTTTTTTTATGAATTAAGACCATTTAGTTGTAGAATTGGTGAACTGTCAAGGTTAGCTGATAACTCAAGCTCTCTTGCAAGATGGCCTGGAGTTTCTTGGCAGCCACCAATGCTAGTGTGCGTTAAGAGTTCCTTCACACGTTTTAGGGGCTCCTGAATGCCATTCTGGCTGATGATGTCAGCTTCCACAAGGAGCAGTCACTTGGGTACATCAGCGGGTATCTTTTCCTTTATGACTACTGCCTGGATGAACTGACAACTGCTTGGAATGGCGTTTCTGCTTCAAAGCAAAGAAAGCATGTCCTGTGGGTCTCATAGACGGCCAGTTAAAAGCTGAAGTGACCATGGGTGCTGGCATCTGGCTGTCAGAGGAACACAGCCATCTCTACTGGTAGTCTCATGGTGTCATGTGGAAGCCCTGGACAAATCCATAATGCACTCAGTTATCTAGAATCCTTGCTAAAGGCAAGCTACATGGGAGTAACTGTGAGTTCCTTTCTGAATTCAGTGTTGTTTTAATCAACAATATTGCTTTTATTTTGCTAGATTTATTAATTAAGGAGATATATGCTCTTTTAATATAAATCCTCAATTTTTCTGGTAGAGTCAACAGCAGGAGCAGATTTGGGGGTTATCTTATTGTCCAGTGTAGATGCTTCTAGACAATTGGCCTTCCACCAGTCACTCGAGAACCCTACTTTTTTATATGAGGTCCTGCTTTCATAGCCTCCAGCATCTCCTGCTTTTAGGAAGTGGCTGTAGAAAAGGGATGGAGAAGCAGATATGACTGGCTTTTGTGAGCTGTTCTGGAAGTATCTTGCCCCATGTTTGCTCACCTCCCATTGACTGACACTCACTTTCCTTTACACCCAACTACAAAGAGGGCTGAAATTCATGATCTAGTTAGGGACTTAGGGCAGTGAGGTGCTGAGCAAGAGGCTACCTTGCTGCAGATATAGGACAGTGAGGTGCTGGACAAGAAGGCCTTGGCTGGTTTCTGCCACAGAAACAGGATTTGAAGCCTTTGATTCTGACTTTTTGACCTCAGCACAGCGCAGGAGGAATGACAGACTTGGTCCTGAGTTCTGTTCCCCAGTGAGCTCCATGTGGACAGAGGCTTGGCCCAGGTTTGTACTCTGTGCCTCTGACCTCACACAGCACGTTGCCACTGAATAACCCAGGGCTGTTCTGAATGCCCTGCACAGCAGTGGAAATACTTCCAGCTGCTGTTTAAGACATGGAACCAGAGAAGAAATATGTGTACGCTGCCACATGGCTACCCAATCATCAGAGCAACGTTTCTCAGAAGTGTCACTATCAAGGCGGTGTTTAAGTTGCGTCTTTCTTCATTCTTCACGTGTGTGTATATGTACCTACACAATACACACATACATATAGACACACACAGTATATACCTGTGCATTCATACACACATATACATGTAGAGGCATGTGTATAATCCAGTCTGTATCTAATGAAACTAAATATTTTTAAAGCTTAAATATTTTAATTATTAAAATTCACCATCAATGAAGTACTTTTTTACACTAAATTAAAAAAAGCTGACTTAGGAGACAAAAACTATCTCATGTATCTTTGAGACAAAATAATAAATGTGACCCAGGGTGTTTAAAATTTATATATTTACATATTTATATTCTGAGGTTTTAACAAACAATCTTACCAGTACTTACTGTGTGGGAGGCTCTGAAACCCTGGAAATTATTTCCTTAACTCTCAAAACAATCCTCTGGGGTCATGTTCATGTAACTCTGTATTGCAGATGGGAAACTGAGGGATTGAAGGTTAGATAAGATGCACATGGTCACTGAAGTTTCCAGTGCCACAGTGAAGATCTGGGCCAAGAAAGGATCTTTTTCCCACAGTCTCTTCCTTTGTGCTTCTCATAGGAGGACACACAGATACAAGCAGGCCTTAAGTCTGGCTGATTTGGCTTAAAGGGACAAGGTCATTCTGTAACACCTCCTTTTTCTGATTTGCCTCATGGAGGAAAACAAAATGTGTGCTGGCAGAAGTGGGTCCATTCACCTCTTCATGTTAGTCGAGAGAGACTAGGGGGCCATTCCTGGTGCTTTCCTTGGTACAGTCCTGTCTAAAGGTCCCATCCCTGAACCGATCACTGACTGGGGCATGAGTTTGTATGAAGGGCTTAGTTTCAAGTTGCTGATTTGCTGTGAAGAAGTATTAATAAGTAAACTACAAGGTACAGTGTCGACCCCGACATTTCAAAGCACAAATATGAGTATGGTCCCTTGGCATTTTCTTTTATTCTTACTTCTTTAATCAAGAAATGGAACTCAAAGGCATGCATATTTTCTAAATATACACAGCTACACAGTGTTAGAACAAAGAGCAGAATTGTCTCTGAGGTTGTGGTGCAACCATTTACTGCCTTAACTTCCCCATGGTAAGTAGACAGAAAGTCAATCAGTTATCTAGGTCATTTGGGAACTGGTTTTATTTATTTTTAAATTTCCTCAGCCATGTTTAAGCATTTTCTGTTTGTCTCAATTCTCCTAGGAAATTTCTAACTAGATTTTTGCCTCTTTAGAGTCAGCCAGAATGTTCTACTTTTTGCTATCCCGAAGGAATTGGGGTTTTAAAAATTCCTGATGCCAGAAGCCTTTTATTCACGAAGAAGAAACTTAGCAAGAGCAGTCTAGAAGCCAGATCTCCAGGACACCACACATTTCCTGCACAATACAATTCTGCAAGGAATTAAAAGTTTGGGAACTTATTTGTTTCATTAAAAGTATAAGAACAAGAATTAATTAACAAGGAAATTATTAAAACAATGCATAAAACATATCCTGCTGGCTCCTGGAATCTGACAGTCTTAATTTTTCTTTTCATGCTCTGTATATCTATAAATAGCCTCTGAAAGTTAACCAGCATGCTGTAATTAATTTGTTTGAAGGAACTGGCTGTAATTATAACTGTGGTAAGGGTGTGATGGCTGAACCTGTCATGTTGGCGTCATGAAGCCAACTGTGGTCCTGAGGGCTCAGCATGCTGTTGGCTTTGTTATGAGCGTAATCGTCTTCTAAATTGTCATGGAAAAGATAGACACTGAGAGCAGGAAATACCTTGCAATGCCTGGTTCTATGTAGAGATAAAAGTTGGAGAGGGAAGAAAACTGATTTAAGTTCATTTAGTTTGTTATGGCAAGGCCAAGGCTCAGAACTAACACTTGTATTTTAGATGGGATCTCACTGTGTATCCCAAGCTGGCCAGGTACTCATGGAGAGCCTTCTTAGCCTCCTACATGCTGGGATTATAGGCATGAATTACTAGCCTGGCTAAGACTCAAGATTCTATAGTCTAAATTTAGTGTTTATTTTTTTTTTTACCAAGTTATGAGTTGGTATGAGTTGTGGACCTTTTAACCAGCAACTAAAAACAACTTCTTAGATAAAATGGAAGGAAAGGCGCTCTCTCTCTCTCGATGTATGGTTTGTTTGGAGCTTATAACTTAGTTTAGGATTGGAAGAGACAACAAGGCTAGACTTTGAAGAAGGTTCCATGTGCACACCATTGATGGTTTCTTTGGAAGAAGAGCTCTAGCCAACTCACAACAAACCAATAAATCATTTGCACTGACAGGGACCCCTGGAGTAAGGGTAGCACCCAGACATTGGCAGGGCGCAGTGAAGTGTCTGAGCAGACAGAGTAAACTATGATTTTGGATCTCCTAAGAAAAAGGCAGAAACTGTGGAATCTGGACAGTGAGCAGCTCAGGAAGCAGCTCGGAGACAAGCTGAGCTTTGCTGGAGTGCCAGTGACAGAGATGAGTAGACAAACCTCAGAAAACCTCTGAGGAGTGGAAGGTCTCATGGTTAAACATTCCTTTCACAGGGTTCTCTTTTGCTGTGAAACCTTAAATGGAAATGACCACAATTTTAGTGAGGAGTTGGAGATACACAGACATTAAAACGAACTTTTGTGTTACTGATACAAGCAAGAGTTTTGAAGACCTTACAAACATGAAATATCGCAAAAGGCCTCAGGTTGAAAAATTACTGAATAAGAAAAGAGGAAGAAAAAACCCCAACAACTTGTCATAGCAATTCTACCTATTTCAAAAACTGTGGCAAAGAAACAAACATTAAGGAAGTACATTAAAACCATCTTATGGTTAGGCTGAAGACTCTAGCTATCCTAAGAATCTTAAAGCTTAATGACTTAAATTTTGCAAACAATAACATTCTGCCAAAAGGTTTGTTAGGAATGTGGTAGTGCTCTTGAACCACCTTTGAGTCTGTGTGACTGCTGGGAATTGCAAGAGTAAGGCTCATAGGAGGACTGACTGCAAAGGTCTAGAGTCAAACGGCTCTCATCCGTTTTTTTCCTACTTAGATGTTCTTTCATTCATTTATATAAGTAATTTATAACTAATTTTCTTTTCCAGGAAATTGTGACCTTTACTTTTTAGTGATCAGATTTTCTATACCACCAAGGTTCTGCTGTTTCTTGACCACTTATATCATACTGATTATGATGCATCTCAGCTAAACCCAGAATTCTGCTGTGAAACTCACCTGTGCAAATGGCTGCTTTCTTTCTGTAATAACAGGAGTCCTTGTGTGCTGTAGCTTAGACAAGTGTTGTGCAAAGCCCGTTGGATATCTGAGGCTTGGTCTGATTCTGGGCTACCGTAAACTGGTGGACTCTTGCAAAGGGAGCTAGGTTGTAAATAAATTGTTTTCTAATTTTTGTTAAATGTTTTTTGCTCTTGAACAATGTTACTAATCAGAATACATATATATACACATTATTTTATGTATATATATAATTATATAATATATATACATATATATGTGTATATATATGTATATATATATACATAATTATATATACACATATATATATAATTCCAAAAAATCAAAAATACAAATTTTCCAAGTGGAAAAAGTTACTATAATATAATGTTATAAATGCAGTACTATGGAAATCACAAGGACCTGAAATCCCATAGAACTGAAATAAAAAAGTAGAAGTAGTACTTCTACTCACTTTCCCAGCATTGTGGTTGTTGTTCCCCATAACAAATGTCTTTTTACTCAGAGAAACTCTAAAGATTTTCTTTTTGCAAGGAATGTAGCCTACAGTAAGCCGTGCATACAGTAAAGATATGTTACATAGTATAGAAAAATAAATGCACACATGTCTAATTATAGTATCATGGAGTTATAAATCAATCATCTTATAATGTTTTTCTCATCCATAGATATAGGCTAACCTTTAAAAAATCACTTTATAACCTGATCCCAGCCACCACCACCTTGTCTCTCAATCCCTCCCCTCATTCCACTCTCCTTCCACTCCTCCTTCTCCTTCTTCCCAGCTGGGCTGCCTTGTCTGGCCTCAGTTGGGGTGGATGTGATTAGTCCTGCTGTGACTTGAGGGAGCAGGGTAGGTTGGTACCTCTTAGGGCCCCCTTCACTTTTTCTGAGAGGAATTTTAGTCTAGCAACATGACTGTTTTGATCACATCCAAAGACCTTTCAGGTTTGTGTGATCCAGTTGGGAATGCAGACATGCCGCACACCTTTAGTCCTTCTGGCTGGATTACAGGCAGGCCCTTAATCTCAAACAAGGATGTCTAATTGAAGGACAGATAGAGTGACAAATCAGAAAAAGATTTGATGGAATAGGATGCACCCAACTCTTACAGGAACACACAGGTAGAGCAGCAGTTCAGTTCAGTCAAGGTTAGTCAGTTGGCAGTCAGTGGGGAGTCATCTGATAGGCAATGCTGTAGCTCTTCAGTTCCTGGTAGTTCAGATCAGTTCAGTCAGTTCTGCTGAGTGAAGTTGAGTTTGTTAGTAAGTTCATGCAGAGGCAGTTGAAGCCAGAGAATAAGAAAGAATCAGAAGATTAGAACAAATTGCCAGAGTTAGTCTGAGGCCAAGTAGAGCAATTCAGTGAGGAGCAGAGAGAAGCCAGATTGAATTAATCAGCTTGGAGAGGAGTTTTGAGCCAGAACAGCTGAATTGAACCAGCCAGCTAGAGTTCAGAAAGAACTAGAAATGGGGAACTTATTCAGCAGTAAGCCTCCAAGACTATAATTATATCCAGCCAATAAAATTTACATTTACATTAGGTCATTGAACATATGCTAAAGAAGTGTCCATGAGCTTGAGTCCTTCTCCCTAGTTTTTGCTTCCTGGACACCTTGAGTTTCATCCACATAGTGGATGATGTGTTGCCTCACCATGAATGAATACAAAGCAAAGGGACCAACTGACCAGATACTGAGACCTCCAACACCAAGGTAAATCAGACCATTATTTTTCACACATTAAATATCTTGTGTTATCACAATGGGAAAACTTATAAATAAGTTGGGTTTCTGTGTTTAGAGGCGCAATACTTATCCATGAGAAACTGGTTCTATTTACTCTATTATTTTCTTAATCTTCTTCTTTCATCTCTATCTTCTGTTTTAAGATGGAGCCTTGAGTGTTGGGACATGGGGAATATTTACAGCTGTGGTAATGAATTTGCCTGTGAAATTGGACTTGTAGGTACAAGTTAAAGGATTCTCACCCAGCTTCCTACTTACTCACATCACAGTGCCAAAGCAGGAGGACCCTTCCCAACGACCTCTTTCAGACAAAGACACTAGGACTCTTTTCACAGAAACATAAAGGAATTAAAAAAAAAAAACAAGACATGGTTCCCAACATTCTCTAATACAAATAGAATACTGGGAAAGCAGTTAAATGATGGGGCTTTTCTAAACCTGCTTTCTCTGCTACTGAGGGCTCTTTTGTCACTGTGCTCTCTGATTATATTTATGATTCACAGAATCCAAAACAACAGCTTGAGTACAGATTGTCTTTCTTCTGGTAATATCAAACCACTTTTGAGTCTTTCATCTCAGCTGACAGAACCTGGCTGTTGCAAGCTCATGTCAGCAGATCTAAATAACTACTAATCGGAGACTATTGCGTGATATGTATTTATACTTTATTACAAAAGTATTTGTCTACTCAGTGAGTTAAAAAAATTAAGAATAGCTGCCTAAGACTAGATACAAATATCAGAAAGTAAAGAAAGTTGTTGAAGCTCTGTCCCTTTGCCTTGTAAATCAGACTTGAGACATTATTCATGGCAGTTGGGACTTTCAAAATTGAGAGTGCATATTTGATTCATCAGATGATTCTAAATATGTATTTCTATTTCTTTCCTAAAATTGACGTGTATAAATCTGTGTGGGAGGGGTCAGAGCGGCCTCAGTAGCTAGACTGAGTGAACCTACATAAAGCAATTTGCTTTGTTCTGAAATAACAAGAATGTCTAAGGAATGAAGAAAAGACTCCTGTGACCACGTTGGCACACTTCTAGCACATAGGAAGAACAGCCAGGACACATTTATGAACAAACAGTGGTCCTTTACTGGCAGGCACTTCCTGAGACCATAGTCCATCTGGGGTGGTGACCTACAAGAAGATGTAAAAAACCTGTCTTCCACTCGGACAAACCGCTCAATGGGCAAGTGCAACTGCTCCAGAACATGCCCCTGGAACATGTGTCCCACCAGTCTATCCTCAAACTCTAGATGGCACCATGTTGCAAGCGCTGGCTTCTGACCTGGCTGTGCATTTCAACATATCAAAGGTCACTGAGGCTCCAAGGAATGTGCCAGCAGTTCCAAGACAGGATGCTCATCATTGTCAACAAAATCATTTACTTATTTGATTGTAAAGAGTTAATAGATAAATGTTCAGAAATGTAGGGTTTTTGTTGTTGTTGTTTTGTTTTTCTTGAAGAAGAAATCCTACCTTGCTGCTTGTTTGCCAGATATAAGTATTATATGAACACCAAGAGCCTGAACCCTCTTTGGCGGGAGGGATTAAGAGAAATTACTTCTGAGCTTTTGAGAGATCCAACTAAGCATTTCCCATGAATAGATGGCACCCTGCTGTTTCTTTCTTCGGGTGGAGAAAATAAAGGCCCTGACACTGAGAGAATCCTTTGTAGGAAGACTAAAGTAAACAGGACGAGGGCCTCCTGATACCTGTGCTTTGACCCTCACTTTTTTCCTAATTTTTCTCTTTCAACTGTCTTGCTGTTTTCTTCTCTGCCTTGAAACTTAATTAATCGAAAATGGTTAGACTTGTCAAAAACAGGTTTTGAAAGGGATGCTCTGATAGTTAACAGAACATCATCACACCCACCATCCCCAGTGAGAGGTACGGACATAAGAACAATCTCTCACTGTTGCAAAGGCAAACCTTGTGGCTGCCAAGGACATATTGTGTCTGAGCCCAATGACAGCTATGTCTCTGTTCTTACCCTAAAGCCCAAGTCTGCTTTGATTTAGAGATCATGGAGTCTCATGTCCACTCTGGTGGGCCTCAGCTGAATAAAGCCTTTGTTTGGGTCACCTCAACTATTTTCTTTTTAGAATAAAGACCAGGTAAAACCCACCCACTCTACAACTTCTTAGGAATCCTCCCTCAGTCATAGGGACTGGGAGGATTCTTTTGCCATATTCCCTTCCAGCTAATCCCAAAGTCCTGTAATTGTGGCACTGAGTAGAAGGATCAACAGTAACATGACTCTTTGTGCCTTCCAGAAGAATATAAGCCAGGGCATTTCTTCTGTTAAACACATAAGAAGCATTTGTGCATTTCCTAAAGGATGACTGGCTATACTATTTCCCATAAACAAGATATCATGTTAATTATTACCAATCTTGCATGATCTGCAATTTAACTAATCTTTTTAGCATGGCCAGAGCTTAGCATCTAACAGTATCAAGAGAATGTGGAAAACTCTGTAGGTGTGATGTGCATAGTTCAATGGCCACCATACCATTTGAAGAATTCAACTACCGTAGCTCTACCTTAGCAAATGATGGCTGGACATTCCACCAATTATGCAGGTTCCCATTTCAGCCTTCTAGCTATGCTTCTCCTCCATCTCCTTTCTTGTGAATTGTATTGTTAGTCTGAATATTATGGGGATTTCACATTTCTGCACAGGTACAGTAGTATTTTGGTAAGTGATGGTTTCTCTGGAAGAATAAATGTTGTTTTTGAAACTTGATGTTGCTTTGATGACCCATGTCTCTCAAGTATGACTCAGAATCTTGATGGAACCACTTTACTGCCCTTGTCTTAGAATTTTTTTTTATTGCCTCACTGGGCTTTGGCTTCTTGAACTTTATGCTACTATCCTAGAACATACCACAGTAGTTATGTCTTAAATATTTGCCATGTGAGGGAAATAGACAATGAGAGTAGAGTAACAGAAGTTGCAATACAGAAAGAAGAGCAGATATTACTAGAGGTCAAAGGAGTGGAGTTAGAAGCATTCATGGAGTGTTTCTCTTCTCCATTTGCTTCCTCCATATCCCTCCATAAACTGACAGCAGAAAGGACCTCAAGACTGTTATCAGAATTTACCATTCCTCAAATCAGTGTTCTCCAAGTGTTCTCTGTGAGAGGTTAGACCCACAGGTGTGGATGCCACTTCATCACACTATATGGCAGATGCTAATAATGGCCACCCATCACTTCCTGGCACTGACTCTTCCTGGAATTCTCATGGCTCCTCTCTGCAGTTTGACATTCCCTTGTGAGTTCAGCTTGTGGTTGGGTCATGATGCTGAAATAACTGATAACTTAAACAACCAAATATAATTCTCAGTTATTTTTCCAATGACATGGCTTAGGCATGTTTCACAGTGGTCCCCAGAGAAACTCATACAAGCACCTGCTTATTAATATACACTATATTGATTTTTCTTATTATCCTTAATAAACTATATTTATACAGCCCAATCTTTAAGTCCACTTTATAAGAAACCATTGTTAAAGACATACTTTAAATAGTTTCCTTAGTTAAGAAATGTGGAAAGCATTACACTAAGCTTACCTCTAAGAACCGCTTCTTCCAAGGAGAGGATTAATTTAATTAGAATATCTTTCTTACACCAGCACTTTATGAGGTTTAATTTTCAGGATCAGTATGGGAATCCTACATTTGAGACACTCAAATTCCAACAAAAGCTTGCTATCTGAAATACTTCTCTACAAGCTGTCTAGTCTTAACACACAAACATTTTTTCCCTGTTAGAATCATTAATTACCAGTTCTCTGCATAAACTATTACAAATTTCAAAATATGGGAAGCTCTGGACTGTGGTGAATTCACCACTTTAGTTCTAGGTTGGATGACCACCCTTGGCAAGCAAGCACCAGGGAAATGATGGCTGAACGCAGTTTCTGAGCACACAGAAAATCAAGGATGACAAAGAAGAGCCGTGGGACATTGATAAGAGTATTCACTATATGCTGTGGCTTGGAGATACGTGTGTGCATTTTTAGCATCTTAAGGAAATATCATGCTCGCTGCTTAACATTTAGAAATATTCATTCAATATTTTTCTGCCCTCTTCTCTTTCAAGAACTTGACACAGATAACACAACTCCGCCATTTTCACCCTCTGGATATTTTAGAAAAGTTTCTATCATCTCATCTTAATGCTATAATCCTTTCTTCCATGATGTCTAGCCCTAGCCTGCCTTTATTGTTTACATTTCAGCCAATTTGTCATCAAAAGTCATCAATCTTTAACAAGTTCAATCTTCTTGTGATATATGAGATATAATTACAACGGCTTGCTTTCCTGTTTCTGCTGTTTCATTTCTTATTTTCTTACAGTTCTTCTTATGAGCTTATTATTAGTTTTCCCCTTACTGCGGTCATTTTTCCTGCTTCATGGAACATTTGGTACATTTAAGAAATTAACTTGATCTCATGTGCTAAGTTAATATGCATGCATTGAAAATAGTGTATGAAATTAGCTTCAGGCTAAAGGATATAAATTATAAATGAATTTTGAGTTCCTTCTCCATCTCAATCCTATCATATATTAATAAAAATTTCAAAATTTTAAAAAAGTCCAAAATTTGAGCCCTTTCAGGTGAAGATTTCCTATATCCTGCTTTTTTTCTCACTCTGTCTTTGTCTTTGCCTCTGCCTCTCTCTCAAACACACACACACACACACACACACACACACACACACACACACACACACACACTATTCTTTTCTCATATAATATTATGGTTTCCCTTACCTCTACTCTTACAAGTTCCTCTCCACCTTTCTTCCCATCTGGATACACTCCATTTCTGTCTCTCAGAAAAAAATAGGTTTTTTTTTTTCTGGTCTGGCTTACCTCACTCAGGATGATCTTTTCTAGTTCCATCCATTTGCCTACAAATTTCATGATTTCCTTTTTTTCCCAATAGATGAGTAATATTCCATTGTGTAAATGTACCACAGTTTCTTTATCCATTCTTCTGTTGAGGGACATCTAAGTTGTTGTCAGATTTAGGCTATTACAAGTAAAGCTGCTATGAACATATTTGAACAAATGTCCTTGTTTAATGGTAGGGCATCTTTTGGGTATATGCCCATAAGTATATAACCGGGTCTTGAAGTAGAGCTATTCCAAATTTTCTGAGAAAGTACCAGATTTATTTCCAAAGTCGTTGTACAAATTTACATTCTCACCAGCAATGGAGGAGTATTCCCCTTTCTCCACCACCTTGACAGCATGTGCTGTCACTTGGGTTTTGGAATCTCAGGGTTGTTTTAATTTGCATTTCTCTGATGACTAATGATGATGTCTGGTTTAATCTGAGATCCACCATATGAGAAAGAGCCAACCCCTGACACTTTTAATGATACTCTGCTATGCTCAGAGACAGGAGTCTAACATAGCTGTCCTCTGAGGGGTTCCACACAGCAGTGGATCAGAACAGATGCTGAGATTCACAGCCAAACACTGGGGGAAGTGTAGGGAGTCTTGTGGTGAAATAGGGAGTGACAGGAGCACCACAAGAAGTACAAAAGAGCCAGCTAACCAGGGTCCAGAGGGACTTGCCGAGACTGAAGCACCCAGCCAAGGACCATGCATGGGCTGGACTTATGCCCCCTACAAAGATGTAGCCAAAGGGCAACACAGGCTTCATGTGAGTTCTCTAGTAAGAGAAGTGGGGACTATCTTCCTCATGGACTCTGTTGCTTGCTTTTTGATCACTTCCCCCTGGCAGGGCTGCCTCACCAGGCCACAGGGGAAGAAGACATGCTCAGTCCTGATCCGACTTAGTATGTTGGGATGGGTTGGTGTGTGTGAGGGCGTGCGGGTGTTCCCTTTTCTGAAGAATAGGGAATGGTAGATGTGGGAAGAGGTAGGGAAGGTGGTACTAGAAGAAGAGGGAGGGGCTACAATCAGGATGTAAAGTGAATAAACAAATACAATTTTAGAAAAGAATAGGGAAACAAGAGAATGTCTGTCTTGCCCATCTCTGCTTCCACTGCTTTGAAGAACTATGAGAGCCACTAACCGGGCACCCCATCACATTTGTGATATACACTGTAGACATTCAGTACTGTGTGGCTCAAGTACTCATCACAACAGTGCTTACTTTTCTGACTTTCACTCCCTGTGCAGGAGGCTATTATTTCTATTCAAAACTATACTCATAGCTGGGTGTGGTGGCATGTGTAACACCCCAGCTTCTCAGGAGGCTAAGGCAGAAGCTCTGCAAGTTCAAGGCCAGCCTGTTCAACTTAGACCCTGTTTCAGAAAAAGGAGGGGTGTCAGAAGGTAGGGAGCTTGAGCATTTGTCTAGCATGAGTAAGATCCTGGATTCAGTTTCTGCACATGCAAGAACAATCACTGTTCATCAAATGAACAAGTGTGCTCTATTGACATGAAGATGGACCAACATATTTTACGGTGTTTTTATTATGATTATAAATGGTTATGAGCCACCATGTGGTTGCTGGGAATTGAACTCAGACCCTTGGAAGAGCAGCCAGTGCTCTTAACCTCTGAGCCATCACTCCAGCCCCCATGGACAGAAATATTAACCTCTTAGGTGTGTAGCAACTTGTTCATCACTCTCTGGCTGAAGTGTTTGATAAATGTTTTTTGTTATTTGCTTCTCTTTCACTGAGAACCAAACCTGGCTTTGTATAGGCTATACACTGAAGGTGGCAGTCAACTTAAATTAGTAATCAAGTTTAGGAATTACATTGGGGAACATTTTGTTTATTTAACTGTGGTTGCAATTAGGAAGTTAGAACACCAGAATCATGGAAGTTCAATATTTTTGGGAGGTCAAAAAGTCTCATTTCAATAAAAATAATAACACCTTTGAAGAAAACTTACTTTGAAATTATCATACAAGGTGTTAGATAGCATTATGTCATTTTAAAACCAAGTATGTTTTAGTAGATTCTCCATCCCATTCATTTTCCCAGCTCCCTGCCTCATGGCCCTCCCTGTAACCTCCCTTTCTCCTTCCCGCTTCTATTTCACATGGTTTTCGCTTCCTCCTTCACTCACCTCAGTACCTCTTTTTACCCTCTCTTGGTCTCCATTCTAGGTTTTAGGCTTACTCATACTCACTTATATGTATTCATTTGTAGATGACCATCAAGGGTAGACATGGAGAAAAAAGCATACATTCCTTTATATTTCTGATTCTGGGTTACCTTGGTTGATAATTTATTTATATTTCTGATTCTGGGTTATCTCTCTTGATATTTTATGTTCCATATCCATCACATTCTGACAAATTCATAATTCTATTTTTTAAAGCTGAATAATATTCCTCCTTGTGTATGTGTCACATTTTCATTATTTCTTTGTTGATGGACACCTAGGCTGCTTCTGTCTGTGTTACTATGAATGCAGTGGCAGGAAATGCAAATATCTCTGTGATGAGCTTCTGAAGTCCTTTGAGGATCTTCCCAGGTTCACAGTGTAGTACTAATTTTAATTTTGAGACATTTCCATACTGCTTTCTACAATGTCTATGCGACTTTACACTGCCATTGGAGTGAATAAAGGCTCCTCTTTCTCTACCTCCTCCTAGACATTTGTTGTCAGGTTTCTTGATGGTGGGATGGTATCTCAAGGCAGTTCTAATTTACAATATAAGTAGCAATAGTGAATATTTTTAAAATATTGATTGTCAATTTGTGTTTCTTTCTTTGAGAATAGTTTGTTGATCTCATTTGTTCGTTTATTGATAGACAGTTTTGTTTTATGGTGTTTAGTTTTGTAGCTCTTTTAAAATTCTGGTTCTTAGCCCCTGTCTGAAGCATAGCTGGTTCTTAGCCCTGTCTGAAGCATAGCTGGTTCTTAGCCCTGTCTGAAGCATAGCTGGTTCTTAGCCCTGTCTGAAGCATAGCTGGTTCTTAGCCCTGTCTGAAGCATAGCTGGCAGCGATTTCTCTCCCATTCTCCATGCTGTCTGTTTGCTGTGTTGATAACTTTTAATTGTTATTTTTAAGATCTTGCCTGTGTGTCTGTACATTAATTGCCAATCTACTGAGGTTTTTTGTCTAGTTATGTGAGGAATAACAACAGAATTTTGATGGGAATTGAATTGAGTCCGTTTTGTGGGTGTAGAAAAATGGTGGATAGTTATGAAGTCCTGTTCTTGTGACATAGAGGCTAAAGCTCAGAGGGTTGACAATTAATGTACAAACTTGCAAGCAATACCTTAGAAACAACAAGTACAAACTAAACTATTAAAAGGTTAGGGAAAGGCCAAAAGCAAAATAAAGTTACAACCAAACGAAAACAGACAGGATAAAAACATACATATCCACCAACCACTCAACCAGCTAGGAGACCAACAATGCAGAACAACAAAGGAAATATGAGGAAAGGGAGTGAGCAACCAAACAAGAGCAGGAACAAAGCACAGCAAAGCCTTTCATAGCCTCGTTCCAGTCTGTAGCCCTGTTAGTTTTTCAAAACCCAAGTGTTCTGTGTTCTTGAGAGTCCAGAACTGCACCTGCATCAAGTCTGGTCATACAGACTAGTGAAGCTTGATGTTGATCTTTGGGTTGGGTCCTGGGGTGATTGTGTCTTGGCTACATGACAACTGGTGACAGGTGTGGCTAAACCTGTGGTTATGCATGCTGATCACCAGGATAGATGGGTGGAGTCAAAACCCTGTTCTCTTTCTGATCTCCGAGATTTAGTACATTTCGAGTGGATGCAAAATATTGTGAGTTTAATGACATAGTAATGACATATAATGTCTATGTGCTCACTGATAATATGAAGTAATAGCATACATTTTCATATGTTGATCGTGCATTCTGTGACCTTGATATCATTGTACTATCCATAGACGGTTTGCAGTCTTCCATATAGAAAGCCATATTATTGCAAATGGGGTCATTTGTATTTCTTCCTTTATAGTCTTCCTGACTTTAGGTTCTTTAAAGATACGTTATCAGCTATTTCACTGGCTTTAACGTCTAGCACCACATTGAGTCAAAGCGCTAAGAGCTCTGTCTTATTTCTAGTCTGAGAGAAGGATTGGTCATTATAATTGCCACAGCTGATTGTTTGGTTTTGTAGACACTCTTAATAACTTAGGGACATTTCCTTCTATACCTAGTGGTGTGTGTGTATGTGTGTGTGTGTGTGTGTGTGTGTGTGAGAGAGAGAGAGAGAGAGAGAGAGAGAGAGAGAGAGAGAGAGAGAGAGAGAGAGAGAGAGAGAGAGAGAGAGAATGAGATTTGTCAGTGTCTGTGTGTATTCATGTGTGTGAATAGGGACACTCCTGCACCAGAGCACAGATGTACAGGTTTGACCTCAGGCGTCAGTCTTTCTTCCTTGTTTGAGAAAGGGTCTCTTTGTTGGTTTCCTAGAGTGTATGTCAGGCTAAGTTCTGAGAGCTTTCCTGTGTTCATTTCCTATCTTCCATTGGGTCTCCATGCTTATTGCTCTTCCCTCTATGTGTCAATTCTGATGGGAGTTCTGAGGGCTCAGGCGTGGCTCCTCATGTTACATGTCAAATGTTTTTATTCCCTGAGACATATTTCCATCCTATTTTGCCTGAGCATTTTTGTAGATAATATTACTGAATCTTGTCAAACATGTTTCTACACAAATACACGATTATGAATTTTCTCTCTTAGCATAAAAATATGGTAGAGAGTATTTATTGAATTTTGGACATTTCTGCTATGAAGCAAATCCCATTTGTCATAATGCATTTTTATAAATCAATGTATTTCATTTGCTTATATTATGTTATGTTCACAAGAAATATTTGTTTGTAGCTTTCTTTGTTCACACTATTGTATCATCTTTATTCATTTTGTGTCAGAAATTCTTTGTAGAATGAGTATGGATAGATCTTATCTATCTATATGGATAGACCTTTTATTTTTTAAAAGAAATTATATGCATTTAGAGTTGATTTTTCTTTAAATATTTTGTAAAATTCTCTGGTAAAGTCATCTGTACTTATGTGGGATTTTTACATTTTTTAAGTTATATAGTTAAATGTATTTAATTGTTACAGGGGTAATCAGTCTGTCAACTTCATGTTAAATGAGTTTTGTATTTTGAATTTTAAATTAAATATCTACTCTGTCCATATTATCCAATTTTTGCATGTAGAATTCTTAATAGCATTGCCTTAAGCATTGTTTTTACATGTTCTTTACAGCTTTGATTCTCTCCCATTGTTTCTATTGCCTTAATTATGGTAAGAAATAATCGGAGATACTTTCTGACTCTTCTTTACTAGATATTCAACAGTGTCTTCCTAGATTAGAATGAATAACTGATCTGAGGGACCTTTTACAATGACAATCTCAATCCTCTAGGAACTATAACTTTTGATTGGTGAACAGTACTTTCTCTGAATCACTCATTTGAGAGACTGTGATTCACATATTGCTGAACCAAATGAATTCACTTAATACTGATTTGTGAGGACATATCTATAGTGTGATGGATGAATATCAGAATTATCTGGACTATCTGATTGAGAACACTGAGGTGAAGAAACAGAAACAGTATTCCAACTGATTCTTTCTTTGGAAAGGATTGATCTTAATGGAGCAAAATGACTTACCCTGATAACTGAACATCGTACAATTAGAAAGAACTTGCTTTTGTCTGGCTCTGTTGTATCAGTAAGTTAGGATTCAAGCTGCTCTGAGGTCTGCTAAGGAAGGGAGATTCAAGAGAAAGACATGGGTCTGAAGCAATTACTGTGGATAAGATCAAGGAGCCAAGAAGGGCAAATGACAATCAAAGGGCCTAAAGAGCTTCTAATACAGACAGCAGCATTTCATCTTCAAACTCCTCTCATTAGCCTATTATGCTGGATAGTTTTATGTCAACTTGACATAAGCTAAGGTCATCTGAGAGGAGGGAACTCACTGAAGAAAATGCCTTCATAATAAGATTCCACTATAGGACATTTTTAAAATTAGTGAATGATGGAAAATCTCAGCCCATTGTGTGTGTGTGTGTGTGTGTGCATGCCTAGCTTCTATAAGAAGGAATGCTAAGAAAGCAATGTGGAGGAGCCGGTAAGCAGAATCCTCCATGGTCTCTGCATCACCTCCTACCTCCAGGCTCCTGCCCTGACTCCTTTCAATCATGGATTACAGTGTGGAAGTGTAAGGTAAATAAGCCCTTTCCTACCCACTTTACTTTTTAGTCATGGCGTTTCATCACAGTAATAGAAACCTTTGAGCCCTTTCAAGGAGGGACCACACTTGAACAACCCTTACGATGCTCAGATCAGTGCTGCTATAATGCTTAGGAAATATATTTTAATTGGAGAACAGGAAACACATTTTTATTTTGATTAATGATCCAAGTTATTCAGTTTCTTTAGAACTGAAGCTATTTTTAAACATTCCAATAAAAGTCCTTAATAACTGCTTCCAAAATAATTGTATTCTAAAGCAACGTGTTTCAGCTCGGCCTGTGTAGCAGAACCATTAGGTATAATGATTAATTATATGTGTCAATTGTGTTAGACTCTGGGGCTCAGGTGTTTAGTCAGATACTAGTTTAGTTTGCACTGTGAAGACACTTTACAGATGTGATGTGATTAAAATTTTGACTTGAGGATAAGCAGATTACCTACCATCCATAACACAGGTGGATCTCAGTCAGTCAGTTCACCCCACAAGAGCCGTGACTAAGGTTTCTTAGCACCCTCTTTACTTTATCATTAATGTGCTAAAATTCAAAAGCAACTTGACAGAGTAAGGTTTATTTTGACCTATAGTGCTAGAGTGATTCCGTCCATCGAGCAGGGAAGACATGGCAGCAGGCAGTGAAGCCGCAGTGACAAGGGCAGTATTTTGACTGGGACGCAAGGCCCTTCTGTAGTGACCCACTTCCTTTATTAATATTCCACCTTCAAAAGGCCCTACAATCTTCCAAAAGAGTTCCACCAGCTGGAGATCAAGTTTCAAATACATGAGCCTATGGGAAAAATTTTACATTTAAAACATGACACTCAGAAAAGACATAATTCTACCCAAGACAATATCACGAAGCCTGTAGTAATAGCTGGCTTGGAAAGACATGCCTGCTGGAACAGTGGCGTAAACACAGTGGGCAGAACCAACCACTTACTGATTAGATTTAAGTTCATCTTTATAAGATGAAACTCATACCTGGCAGCAGCATCAGGTCAAGACCCTATGGCTAGATAGGCCATAGGCCCCACAGAAAAATGTATCACTATTTATCATGCTAAGTAGACATAGTATTAAACTGATTGTAAGGACTTATTTTATACCTGTAGATCAATGCATTACCCAACTTCCACCAGAAAAGCTTTGTGGTAGGCTGTGATTAATACAGAGAACTTCAGCTGACCAAGATTCAGAGAATGAAAGCTTCTGGAACGCTTAGCCCTAAATGAAAGGCATACACCACATCCTCCCTCTAAGGTTCAGCAGGGAAGCTGCGCATAGGAACTCGCAGCAGTTATGATAACATACAAGTGAGCCATGCAAACTCAAGACAGCCCAATTCCCAGTGTGGAGATGGACACTGGATGTGGAAGGCCGCCTGTACCAGAGAAACTATGATCAGTTGTCAGCTGTCAGTAGAGACAGAGGCTGCTCCCCCTAAGAGTGTATCCCCTGGTTAGCTTGATAACACTCTGGTGGAAGACTACACATCCGAGAATATTTGGGCAGCACAAATTGATCCTTTTTTAGTTCTTAAAATAAAGACACAAAATATGGGGTGTATGGATATGGGTTTGTATCTGTTAATAATTGGGGAGCGTGAGTATGATCAAAACATGTTTTACAAAATTCTCAAAAAAACTAAAAAAAATTCTGCCCATGTTTCAGCATCCTGATTTGCTCAACGTATTTTGGATTCAGGACCACTGCATCAACTCCCATCTGAATATTTTTGCTTACTGGATTTTGAGCTTGTCATCTCTGCAAATATATGAGCCAATTCCATGAAAAGGTCTCCTATCCTCTATAGTCCAGTTGACATGCATCGTTTTTAGGTAGATTAGGTATGTCAGTCCAGGTTCTCTAGAGAAATACAACAAATATCTGGTCTGTTTGCACCCTGAATAAGGGACCCTACATGTCTTATTTCCTCATGAACTTCTGTTCCTGGTGAATTTTCAAATAAATGTAAGAAACCAAGGCTCTACCCACAAAGAATCCAGGTATGTTTGTATGTTTTAGAGTATTTCCTCCTAATTTTTCACATTACACAAAATAGTGAATACTCTGTCGATGAGGGAGAAAATTATTCCCCTGTATGTTATTTTTTTTGTATGATGTGACCAAATGACTGACAAGAAGTGACTTAAAACAATTACGGTTTATTTTGGAACATGTTTTGAAGGGATACAGTCTGTAAAAGCAGAGAGGTAATGGCGGCAGAAGCTTGCTCACATTGGAGCAGATCAGGACACACACACACACACACACACAAATCCATTTAGAACTGGGGCTGAAGTATAAGCTTCAAAACCTGCCCTGTACCTCCAGTGACCACTTCCTCTAATGATGCCCCTCTTAAAGTTTCCACATTCTCCCCAGGCAGAGCTACCAGTTGGGGGCCAAGTGTTCAAGTATATGAGCTTTTGAGAGCATGTCACATAAACCCATAACATTCCCCCAAATGGTGATTTATTTTGTAATTTCTCATTAAAAGTTTTGGGGGTTTTAAATTAGATTCTATTTCCTAAAGATCATTACTTATTACCAAAAAGGGGAAAAGTTCAGACTCCAGAGAGGGCCAGTGGTGTCATTTAGAAAAGCCGTCTTCTTCCAGGGTCCTGGGGTTCCCGGTGGCTTCCACTGCCAGGCTCAGCCTGTACTCAGTGATCCCCACTGCTGCTCATAGCTGCAGCTCTCTGTACCACTCTGAGCTTGGGATGTGAACAGTTGTCTTCTTATCAGGGACAGGAGATCTCAAACTCCACTGTACAGCTTATTGGCAAGCAGAACAAATAAGTTCTGCCTGAAATGAAGAACAAAAGGAGAATAAGAGACCATTAATCGGGACATGATGTCTTCCGTCTGAAGGTCAGGTAGAAGGCAGAGAGGTGTCTGTTCTTGTTTTTAAACTCCCATTTTTAATTATAATTGTCAAACGAAGAAACACAAAAGGAAGTTCTTGTTTGCTCCTGTGGCATTGCGAAAGAGGCTGTTAGCAGAGTTCTCATATCCTAATATCTGTGAAGCTCTAAGAATGAAGCCAGACTCAAAGTTCCTAATGAGCGCGAGGCTGTGCAGAGCGTGAAGGTTGATTTAAAGGCGAGAGGAAATAAAGGCTTCTTTTGATTTAGTTTAATCATTCTTCAGAAAGGAAAAGCGAGTCCTCCAGCGAGGGAGGGGCAGCTCTCCAAGCTGTTGCTTCCAACTACAGAATGGAATATAAAGCAAGTATCTAGATCAGATAGGCTCAGTGTTTCAAAGGCCTTGGGGTGGGCATGGATTTTGACACCCGCTGTTCTGCATATCCTTCATATTTTCCTTTTGTTCGTCTTCTCTGGCAGAACTTGTTTGTTCTGCTCACCAATGAGATATACAGTGGTTTTTGAGATCCCCTGTCCCTGCTAAGAAGACAACTCTTCGCATCTCAAGCGCAGCTGTGAGTGGAGCAGCAGGCTGAGCCTGGGGGGCGGAGCCACCGGGAACCCCAGGACCCTTTTCTAAATTATTCCAAGAAATGCAGAATTGTAAATGAAAACTCTGTAATTCTCAAGGCCCTATGTCCTCAAGGACTCCCGCCACTTTTTTGTTTGTTTGTTTTGCCTTAAGGCTGGGGTAGAGAAGAGGCCTGGTGGTCAGGTCTCATTCAGAGAGTGGTCAGGACTCTTCAGAGTCCTCATGCAAGTACCTGAATGTGGGTGCCTGCGATATTTAACATCACCCATAAAATGAAAAAGAGAGAGGAACAAAGTCACTTTTGAAGTCAGTCAGCATAGTTTTTGATGGCAGCGATTGTGACTTCCCCCTTGAAATCCCAAGTGAGTTCAGTAATGTGAAATATCTTGCTGGCCTACCAGGAGAAAAACCTTGGTGGAAAAGAAATGTTAAATGTGGGGCTGGAGTGCTGGTTCACTGGTTAAGAGTACCTGCTGCTTTTGCAGAGGACCCAGGTTCAGTTCCTCACACCTACACCCCTCTATAACTCCACTTCCAGGAGATTTAGTGTCCTCTTTTTGACTTTGCTGATACCAGACATGCACATTGTACATATAAACACACACATGCAGGCAGGCAGAACACTCATACACACAAAAATATAGAACAAACACATCTTTATAAAAGAAATATAGAGATTGGGGATTTAGTCAGTGGTAGAGCACTTGCCTGGCAAGCTCTGAGCCCTGAGGTTAGGGGGAAGAAATGAAAATGTAAATGTGAGATGTGAGGACAGAGACTGCAGCATGAGGCATGCACATCTGGAAGAGAGACTTGTTTTAACACCTGCTGCTTTCCATGCCTAAACATCTCTACTGTGGCTTGATTGCACCTGTCAAAGCGATATGATTGCATGCAGATACTAGACTAGGATGCACAGGCAGCCAGCTGCAGCATCACTGCTGGGAAGAGGCCAGTGTAACACTGATGGAATTTATTACAAAAAGAGAAAAAGCTGGAAGCACAGAGCTCTACCTCTGTGGCTAGCTAGGTACCTTGTTTCTCTCTAAGCTCAGCTGGAAAACTACAACACTCAAAGCAAATCCTATAGTATTAAAAAGATGAAATTAAATATGCAAATTTATTTAAATCCACTTACTATAGTGTCCAGTATATAATAAAGCCCCATAAATATAATTTCTCTTTGTTTTCTTCACAACTATTACCATTTCTAAACTGAATCACTTTTTAATCTTTTCCCAGACTATGGGTTTTCAAAATACCACCCTCTGTTTTAATATACATGAGGAAAATCCGTTAAGTGGTGTGAAGGTGTAGGCTTTTTAGTGGGGTTTATTTTATTTTTTTTAAATTTTATTAATTTATTTTTTTGTTATAAATCACAGGGTAGGTACTTTGCATCCCAAGCATAGCCCCCTCCCTCATTCCCTCCCACCCACCCCAACCCTCATCATCTCCTCCCTGCCCCCTCCAAGTCCACCAACTGGGAAGGACCTCCTCCCCTTCCATCCAACCCCAGCTCATCCTGTCTCCTCAGGGCTGGCTGCAATGTCCTCCCCTGGGATCTAGCCAGGCTGTCACTCCTCGGCATGTATGGGGGAGGGTCAAAGAGTCAGCCATCAAGTTCAAGACTGAAACAGTCCCTGTTTCCCTCACTAGGGTCTTCAGTCCGACACCGAGCTATCATGGGCCCCATCTGAGCAGGGGTTCCAGGCCACATCCACACGTGGTCCTAGGTTATAGAAACGATCTCATACAAGACCCCTGTGCCCTGCTCAAATTGGTCTTTGTGGAGCTCTTGTTCTCTCCAAGTCTCACCAACCTCCTCCATTTCTATCATGACTTTTCGCCCTCTGCCAAAGGCTTGATCGCAAGTCTTAATATCTGCTCTGATACATCACTATGTTGACCCGCCGCCCCCCCCCCGAGGTCCTCCTTGGCATTCTCCTGTCCTGTTGCTCGTTTTATCCTCCACTCAATGTCCATTCCATTTGTTCATCCAAACAAGCATTGATCATACCAACGTGGGTCCTCCTTCCTGTATATCCTCCCTAGGTGTGTAGATATCAGTGTGACCTTCCTATCCTATAGGTCTATATAAGTGAGTATATACCATATGTTTCTT